>CM057456.1:1058662500-1059402500 GCA_016271365.2 Neoceratodus forsteri
CTGTGCCTCCGAAAGACACCCGACTCATCAAGATGCCTCAGGATTGTCACTGTCTCCCATGCCAGGGTGAGGAGCTCCCGCAGGGTGTCCCTGATGTCCCTAAGATGTCTCACACCTAGGACAAGGGAGCACAGTCAACAGGTGTGAATGCACAACCCCAAACAGCCCACCCACTGTGCATTGCATATGGCCATGGGACATACCACTGTGATGGTGTGTGACCAACCGCAGTGATCACGTCCACAGGACCTGACCACCCAGGTGCATACAGCCATGCAGAATGTTGCACACACCCACCAGCCAAGTCATGCACAGCACCACCGTGGCCGGCTAGTGACATGGCTATGTGGTGCAAAGGCAGTGGCACAGCCATGCACCTGGTGCATGCATGCACCACCAGTGATGCACACCCAGACATGCAATGCCACTGGACAGTGTTGACTGTAACCAGTGGCGTGCATGGCAGTGATGTCAATGAATGGTGGCCATGCCCCGCTGCCCACCTTGTCACACAGCATGCAATATTAATTATGGATGTCTGTCACTCACCCTCATCGGGCTGGTCGGGTGGCCGTTGTTGACCCTCGGCCTGCCTGGCTGTGGCTTCCACCACCCTCCGCTCTGCACGCAGGTGGCGCACTTCGTCCAGGCCTGTGGGGACAAAAAGGAGAGAAGACCATCAGTGCAGTCCCGAAGCAAAGTCCCCCTGCCCCAAGGAGTGTGCCTCCCACCCAGCCAGACCCACCCACCCTGCACCCTGTGAACACCACCACGGCCAACCTCATACAGTCCCTCCCCATGTGCTGGACACAAACAACAATGTGACACAAATGGATGATAACAGTGTGTTGACGGAACCCCTACATGGATGTGATACCGTGCCCCTCCTGGCACGTGACCTTAGTCTGGCCAGTAGCTCCAGCTCCCTCCTCTGCAGGTCACCATATCAGTGCCTGCACTGCTCAGCTGTCCTGCCCCTGCCTGTCACCGCCTCGAGGGCTGTGGCCACCTCTTGCACACCTGGGACCTTGCCCTATCCAGGGGGGCCTCCCCAAAGAGAGGCCCATGGTGTGGCTTGACTGTGGCCACCAGATTGGCCAATTCAATGGCAGACCAGGGAGCAGCCCTTCTCCGCGCCATTGCATTTTCTATAGTAGGCAATATGGCACTCTGCAGCACAGTACCCCACGTGCAGATGCTGCGTGGTACAGCGCTGCCATTCCCTATTGCACTGTTACTGAACAGCATGATAGAGGTGCACCTATGCCTGACTCATGGCGCCAAGGGGGCAAAGGTCGGGCACAGGGTGAAGGGTCCCTGGCACAAGGCCATGCACAGCACCATCGGATGACAATGCATGTAGCACGATTGGCTGCCTGTGTGCCAGTGCCACAGTGGACTATCGGGCAGTTTGGCCATTGTGCCTATGAGGGCCCATTGCCACAGCGCCATGTAGTGACCTTCACTATAGCACTACTGGCACAATGGTGGCCGTGCTCTGCATTGCCTACCGTGCACAGTACGTCATCAGTGCAGCAGACGCCTGCGTCAGAAACCTGGGCATGCGCAGTGAGGTGTACTATGCATGCCACAGAACTGCGCCATTGGCTCAGCACGTTCAACACAATTGCGCACAGCGCAACAGCGTGATATTCACCGTCACATGCAAATCATCTGATCAGCCATTCAATGGTGCAGCACTGAAATTTGCATCTAATTAAAGTTGCTCCTCTCCTCATTTGCATGGATTGCGCTATAAAGGTGCGACAATGTGATGCAGTGGCCATAGTCGGTTACTGCAGTTTATTGGTGAGTTGCATGCTGTGTGGGAGTGTGGACTGTGGATTCGGGGACATGCATGGGACTGCACAGTCACAGGTAACAACTGCCATTCTTACAGGCTACATAATGACCGAGCACATTCTTGAAGAGGAGGACAACAGTGATGGGAGGAGGAGGAGGCTGAATTTTACTAAGGCCAAAACTGAGGCCCTTTTCGAGGCCTACCTGGCTCAGGAACCACTGCTCAGTGGACGGCGGGGCACCACTCAGGCCCATGCTGCTGCATGGGAGGAGGTGACACATGCTGTGAACCTGCATGGTAGCCACCAGCGCTCCATGCAGGAGTGTAAGAAGAAGATAGGTACAGACAGGAGGAGGGTAAAGGAGAAGGTGGCTGCCATCAGGGCAGCATGTGCTGCAACAGGTGGGGGACAGCCGGAGGTGGTACAGCTCACCCCAGCAGAGGACAGGCTTGCTGCAAGCATGCACCAAAGTGCCATAGAGGGAGTTCCGGGCGGTGGCTTCCAGACGGGTGGTGGCCCATCCTCTGCATGGCAAGTCATGGTCTGTCTGGGGGGGAGGCTGGGTAGGTTACACGCAGTAACGTGTCTTTGCTTTCCCTTACAGATCCTGAGCATCTGAATGGGTCAGCGGTGGTGGGCCTGTCCACTGTGGACAGTTGGACGGAGTTGGAGGTGGGACCATCCACCTCCACAGGTATGTGTGGGTCTGTACGACAGTGGGGCCGCCTGTCTGTCCACACTGATGTCATTGAGACAGGTGTGGAGGAAGCCCTGCCTGTGTCCCAGCGTGCTGGTGTCCATGGATGCCAGCATGCTGTGGCTGTGGCCGGGGTAGAGTCTGGCACCAGTGATGATGACACGACCGTCATGGGCAGTGACATGTGTGTGCCACAGGATGGACACACAGCAGGGCAATTTGCGCTCATGGCTGTGGCTGGTGCCGCCGTGGGGGCCTGCGTGTCAGCACAGTCCCAGGCTGTGCCTGTGAGCACCAGTGGGGCAGCACTGGTGTCTGTTCAGGACAGTGGGACTGTTGCAGCCACTGTGGCAGCACCACTGAGCCCTGGGGTGTGGCAGCCGGAGGGGCAGCATCAGTAGTCGCCCACCAGGCCTGGGGGTACAGGGTTCAGCAGTGGCATCTGTGCAACACCTGTGGACATGCCCATACCTGGTTCTGGTGTGCAGCACCCACCCTCAAGGGGTGCTGAACATCAGGCCATTGCACACCCTGAGGGACAGGATGCTGAGGAGGTTGATGACCTCTTGGACGAGCACACCCGCCTACTGCGAGCATTGGTCCAGCAGCAGATGCAGCTTGCAATGTCTGTGGAAGCACTGTGTGTGGCTCTGGAGTGGGCAGAGGAGCATCGCAGCAGGGACACTGAACGGATCCTTGCACTAATGGACCATTTGCAGGAGGATGTGACCGCTGCCATTGACAGGCATGCACAGGTGTTCATTGCTGTCATGGCCACAATGGGCACACAGTCAGGTGCCCATGCATCGCAGACACCACGCAGTGCACTCTCCACCCCCCATTCCTGGCGTCGTGCGACTCCCACCCTGTCAATGCCGGGTTCAGCTGTGGGCATCCCGAGCACTCCTAGTGCAGGCATGTTCGGTGTGCTGCAGACCCCTGTGCCGGCACGGTCACATTCACGCAGTGGAACCCCTGGGGGACCATCGGTGTCACCCCATGAGGCCAGTGCTCAGCCTGCCAGTGCTGGCGGGTTTCAGTGGGGCCACCCACGCATCCGCAGCGGCCATGGCACTGTGTCACAAGACTGACCTGTCTCCCAGCATGGCTACTGTCTGGTGCTGCCCTGTGTGCATTGTGTGTTTCAGTGGGCAGTGCACGGGTGGGTACCTGGCCCTGCACACGGACACAAAGTCCACCTGCACACCCTCCCAGCTGCTGTCCACAGTTACGTGTGCATGATGATGCCTGCATTGCACTGTACACCAAAGTGCAATAGTGCACAGCATCTGACACACGCACATGGACAGGCAGTGGGCATGGTGGCCTGTGGACATGTGTGTTGCTAGGGTTGGCGTTCTGGGTCGGTGTGCCTTCTGCCCTCTGTGCACGTTTGGTGCATTGTGTGTGGGCATGTGTGTGTGTGTCCATCCACGTGGCATGTTAATCCTCACCCATCCCTGGTTGTGTGTGTGCTTCTGTGCCCTGCCACTTCCCTTGATGGCATGCACCCCTGGTGTGTGTCCATGCGTGTTTGTGGGTTGTGCCTTAGCCACTGGTGGTTGCATATGGCCCCATGACTCACCTAGGATGGCTGAAGTGCTCCTCCATAATGGTGTCCCAGTGCAGCTGTGCCAGCCGGATCAGTCGGGGGTCCTGTCAGCCAAGGGGGCTGCCCATCACCATCATCACTGGCATCCTCATCATCCCCATCGCTGTCCCCCTCTTCAACCTGTATGGCTATCCCACATTCGTTGGCCATGTTGTGCAGGATGCAACAGGCCAGGAATATCCCACAGGCCTTTGAGGGGCTGTACTGTAGGGCACCGCCAGAGGTGTCCAGGCAACGGAAACGTGCCTTCAGCATCCCGAACACCCACTCAATGACATTGCATGTGGTGGCGTGTGCCTCATTGTAGCGTTGCTGCGATGGGGTCGTGGGCCGCCAGTAGGGTGTGAGCAGCCAGGGACGGAGTTGGTGTCCACTGTCACCTGTGTGTAGAGGGTGGAGGTTAGTTTGGTGATCAGCATCGCCCTGCCCCAAGCCATGTAGGCCACTACCCATGGCACCTCTGGTCATGCCCCCCCAGGCCCTAGATTTGTCCATTTGGTTTGCATACTCACCCACTAGGTGTCCAGTGGGGATGTCCCCACTCTCAAATCTGTGGCACAGTGCTGACTGGTGCCAGATGAGTGAATCATGTGCTCCACCAGGGTGCGTGGCACAGACATTGATGATGCGCCCCCTGGCATCGCACATCACCTGACAGTTGATGCTGGAATAGCCCTTGCGATTCATGTATGCGGCCCCCTCATGGCTAGGTGGTGTGTGTATGACCACATGGGTGCAGTCTATTGCCCCTAGTATGCCAGGCATACGTGCTACCCTGTGGAACTTCTGTATGTTTGCTGTGCGCTCCGCTGCTGTGCTGGGGAAATGGATGTACTCCTTAGCATGTGGCAGCAGTGTGCTGAGAAATTGGGTGAGGTGGCATGACGTTGCCGACTGGGTTATGCCTGTGGTGTCCCCAGTTGGTCTCTGAAAGGTACCCGTGGTGAGCAAGCACATGCAGGCTGTTACCTTGGTCTCCACTGACAGGGCATGGCTCCGTCGTGTGGGTGCCTGCATCACATCACTGCACAGCTCACAGAGCCGCCTCAGTATTGCCCTGTTCAGGTGGTACCAGCCCACAATCTCAGTGTCTGTGTACAGCTCAAAGCTGGTGCGGGCTCGGTACTGCCTGTTGGGGGCATACTGCCAAAGGGCCCTTCCATGGCCATGTCCCCCTGCCACCCACCTTCTCACCCCCCTCATTACGGCCTCCATGTGGAAGGTGGCACTGGCCATGTCTCTGGCTTGCATTCACCCCCCCGGCAGCTGTTACTTTATTCCCCCCACTGTCCTGGCTGCTACCTCCCCTGCACCAGGTACACCTGCCTGTGCTGGCCTCTGAGCTCTGTGGCTCCCCACACCTTCCCTTTGCCTGTCTGTTGCTGTGGCCTTTCCCTGGCCTGCCCTGTTCCTGCCACTTGCCCTGTCTGTGGCTCTGCCTCTGACACATGTGGCTTCCCTGTAGCGTTCTTGCGCCTCTTCCTTGCTCCTTTTTATTTTGGCTCATTTCGCTTGTGGCGCAACTTCGCTTGCTCACTGTTGCCATTGGCGCAAGTCTTTGAATATCACACTGCGCCATTTATGCATGGTTCCTCCCCCTTCGGTTGTGCATGCCTTCATTATCATTGCGCTGTTGCTCAGCATGATTTCGGGGGTGCAACTGCCTCCTGCTGAATATCGCAGAATGGCGCAAATTCGGACTTGCGCAGGCGCAACCCTATTGCGCATGGCTCAACTCTTTTGAATATCTGGCCCCTTAGTTTTTAGACACTTCTTAGTCTTTCTTTTTGAGACACCAAGTGATTCTGATAATCATTTGTTCCAAGGATTTTTTAAGTCCATTTGAAGGCATTTTAAGTATCTTCTGTTCTCCTAGTCCTTAATAAAATGCAGGGACTCCACAGACTTGTTGTTCCTTGGTCCACACCCCAAACTAGTGAGTCTTGTTTCAGCATGATAGAGCCCCCTCATGCCCCTCCCACAAGAATAAAAAAAAGGTGGGATAGACCTTTTGGAGCTTCTTGGGTGGAGGTGGGGTGGACCTTTCTTCTCCCAAAAAAACTATGCTGCCTCCCACTACTCAGGTTCCAGTTCTTGTACCACCCATTTAAGAAAGAAAATAGTACCCTACAACCATTGACTAACATGAATGCATATTTATTTGAGGGCAGAAAACATTTCTTGGAGGAAGGTAAGGTGGAGGAGACTATTTACACCTTCAGTCAGTTCCACGGACAGAAAACATGACATCACTCCTTTTGTACATGCAATACTCCTGTTGCTCTGCCCACAGTCATAATAATGATATCTGATATCTTCAAAGTAGAAAATTATAATGTTTTGACAAAATACATCTGATAGGATCCTGAGAAGCAGTTGCAAATTGGCATTGCCAGACTGTAAGCAAGGTGACCTTGATGTATCACTTTAGAAAACCTGTTACATTAGGGCAGCCATGGCAATTATGTTTACCTACTCTGGTGAATGTGTTTATTTTATGCACACAGTTTGGCCAGTTAAAGTTCATGTTAGCTGGGAAGATTTTCACCATGTAATGTTTTACCACATACTGTACTTATTCCTGACATACTTAGAGTCTCTGCTACCACTGGTTTTGCCCATTCAATTATGTGTTTATTTATTTTGTATTTATGTTGTAGTTAGTGCAGATCTGTGATAATGATGTCAGCCCCTAGAAGTTTTTAACAATCTTCTTCTTTGAGGGTTTACTTCAGCTATAAAATCAGAATTAATTTTGCATACATCTAGGTGCACACGTTTATGGTGACTGAAAACGTTGCATTGCACCAATTAAACTTTATCAAGCTGGGCCAGGCAAGCAAGCAGGATATTTTAGAAACCTTGGAAACACTAATGTCACCTTGGGAATGAAATAAAAAGGTTGCATAATTTGATATGCTTAGAGTTTCATTTGTTCTAACTGTAAAACAGGTTATTTCAGTTTTTGTAGCATGAACTGCTGCCTTAATATCCTCCAGAAATATAGTAGTAGTATATTTATTTCTTAGGCACTCAATCCCACAGGCTCTGGGTAGCGTACATTACGAAACACGTACAAAAACAGCAACAGAATAAATAGCTTTCAATTGAAAGGCTATGCCTGTAGTTATGTGGTGGAAGAGCTCCTCCCCCACATCCTACCTAAACAAGCAGAGTCATGCTGCTCTGCTTAGAGTGAGTCACACTTGCTGATGTGCCGCTGCTGGTCCGTGGCTGCTCTCTCCTTGTGCTTGCTCTTCCCCCCATCCTGCCTGCCTTCGTTTTTGTTTTTTGTGGGTTTCCCGGCTCCCTTCCCTCTGTTTCTCCTAATTCCCTTCTGTCCGTGTGTCCTTTTTTCTTTTTTTTTTTTGGGGGGTTTGTAGCTCGTTCCTGACCCTACCTCATTTCCTGCTGTAGCATGCTGCTTTTGCCTATGCTCCTCCTGTTTGTGTACTTGCCTCGTAGTCTCTCTTCTCCTCTCCTTCCTCCTTGAGCAGCCTGGCTCCATACCTAGTCTGTCGCTGCTTCGCCCTCCTCCTGCCATTATGGCTTGGGGCTTCTTCCGGTCCTGCCACCACTACCTGCTGGGTTCCATCCAGTCCCGCTGTTGCCACGTCTGCTGTGCTTGTCTCCTTCTCGGTGCCATCGTACCTGCCACTTACCCTGCCTGCCCACTACTACATCGCTCTTACTTTGTCAGGCAGCTTGGGAACTGAAACTGCAGAAGGGAACGCAGCGTCAACTTACTTCCAACGTTTCACACCATGCAGCTGCTTTCCATTCAACACAAGCAGCTCACCTGAGGAGCTGAGGAAGCCGAATTTCCAGCCTGATTACTTTCGAGGTAAAGAGAGCCTCTTCTCTTCGTCTGGATGCCTGCAGGGGGGGTGCTAGCCCAACGGCGCTTCGTGCTGTCTGCCTCACCCACCCCAACCACCCACCCACCCAGGGGCGGCTGTCAATTTAAGGATCCACCCCCATGACATCACATCCGGTGACATCATGTCCTGTTGCCCAGAACCTATCTCCCCACTTTCCCATTTGCAGGTTATACCTGCTGGCCACTAGAGGGACCTATGCTCCCCTCGCTACTTCCTACTCCTACCTGTACAGTACTCCTTCCCTTGGATCTTGCTCACCACAATGTATTGGCCCTGCCTCACGCTCTGCCTGTGCCTATCCCCACTAGCTGTGCACTTGCCCACTTACCCATCTGCTACTCCGCACTGTGCCCTGGCACCCTCCCTCCCCTTTGCTCCTGAACCTGCTCTCTTGCCCTTGGGACCTCTGTGTGTCTCGGTCCTCCCTGCCCTCCCCTAGCTTCCTCCTCTCCTCAGGCACATCTGGGTGTCTTCTTATTCTTGCCTTCCTTCCTGTACCACCCTGCCCACCCCTGCTCCCTTAACGTCCCCTCCCTCATGTAAATCGTAGGAAAACCTCTCACCGTCTCCCAGCCAGGGTGTTAGTCATGCTACTACTCCTGTCAGGGAACATTCATCCAAACCCTGGCCCGGTTCCCAGGAGCTCCCCGACTAGCACCACAGGCCTATGCATGGTCTCCATGAATATCTGTAGCCTCCTAAAAAAGTTTGACTCACTACAATGCCTGGTCACATCAATTAACCCTGATGTCATCGCTCTGGTTGAGACTTGGCTGTCAAAATCCTCCCCTGACTCCCTGGTCTCCCTTCCTGGTTTCACCCTCTTCCGGTCCGACCGTGTTGGGAGATGGGGCGGTGGCTGCGCTATTTATGTCAAGGAATCTCTCCCCATACTAGCCCTGCCTACTCCAATCCTTGACTCCAGGGCCCAGGCGCTCACGCTGAAACTAACCCCTGACCCTTTAAAGGGACCCCTTTATCTGACTACTGCATACGTGCCCCCCAGGGACCAAACGCAGGCCATTGCCTCTCTTACAGAATACCTTTCCTCACTACCTCCTTCCGCTGATCAAATTCTGGTGGGTGACTTAAATGTCAACTGGCTCAGCCCCTCCTCCTCCTCCTCTATCCGTGACTCCTTTTCTGCAACAGACCTAACACAACTAGTTACCCAACCTACCAGGACTAACCCCAAGAGATGCTCCAGTACCCTGCTTGATGTGGTACTCACCAACCGCCCTAATCGGATCCCCAATGTACAAGTCCTCCCAGACTCTCTCAGCGATCACTCCCCCATTCTATTCCACTGGTCATCCTCAGTCCCCAAACCCATAGCACAGTCCACATGCCAGCAGCGTCTAATACCTGGTGGTCTGACAAAACTTAGGAACTTCTGTCCCAAATTGACTGGTCTCCTATACAGGCAACTCCTGACATTGACACAGCTCTCCTCTTTCACCCGAACTTTAATAATGCCTGTGATATCTTTGCCCCAATGTCGACCCGCCGGCTCTAAAAGGCAGAATGCCCTGGGTAACCCCAGCTTTGATCCACCAACTCAAACATAGGGACAACCTATGGCACCGTGCCATTGAGACTGGCTGGCCCAGTGACAGGCAGTTATATGCTGCCACCTGAAACAAGTGCACTCGGGCCATCAGAAAGGCCAAGTCTGAGCACTATCGGTCCTCACTCACAGCCTCATGGGGGAACCCCAGAACCTTCTGGGATAACATTAAACAGTTAAATGGGAGTTCACACTCTCCCCCACCCACCCAGATCAACATTAATGGCGTGATCTCTTCAGACTGAGCCCTCATAGCCAACCACCTCAACACCTCATTCACTGACCTTAGCCCTATCCTCCCTACAAATTTTTTTGACCCTCCTCCCCCAGCGCCTGCTGTAAATCTTTCTCGCCCTTATTTTCTCCTCCGCCGTGTTTCTGCCCAAGAACTTAGGCCGCACCTTGTCACTGCCCTCAAGAGTAATAGTACGGGCAGTGACACCCTGGATCCGTGTAACCTATGGCTGGTCTTAGACACAGTCCTCACTGATCACATGCCTCATCAACCACTCTCTTTGCCTGGGAAGGTTCCAACTGCCTGGAAAGTTGCCACTGTCACCCCTATCTTTAAAGGTGGTGATAGGACTGTGACTGAAACTATCGGCCAATCTCCATTCTCTCTCCTCTCCAAGGCCTTGAAAAGTGGTAGCCTCTCAAATCTCTGACTACCTCTCCACCTACAATGTCCTATGTCCTGAGCAGCATGGCTTCCAGCAGGCCACAGTACCAACACAGCCCTCCTAGAGTTCTCCAACTTTCTCCACTCCTCCTAGACACTGGTTCTCTGGCTGGTGCGGTCTTCATTGACCTCTAAAGCTTTCGACACTGTCTCCCACCCCTCCTTCTTGATGCCCTTAGTCTCTCTGGTTTTGCTGCTTGGCCTATCTCCTGGTGCACCAGTTATCTGTCTGACCGCTCACAGCGTGTAAAAATTAATGGGACCTACTCAGACATCTGTCCCATCTTTTCTGGGGTTCCCCAAGGCTCCATTCTGGGCCCCTTACTATTCTCCCTTTACCTTAACACCCTTCCACGCTCTTGCTCGGGGAACATTCTATTGTACGCTGATGATGCAGTCATCTTTGCCTCAAGTCGTAACCCTATTGCCCTCCAGGACTCGCTGCAGAAGTCCTTCGCTGAAGCCGAGGGCTGGTTCAAGGACATAGATTGGTGATAAATCTTAAAAACAAAACCATGTTCTTCACTCATCCTCAAAACAAGTCCTGCAACTTCAAACTCCTCATTCACTCTGGGTCCTCTTTCCCACTCGAACAAGTTTGCTCTATAAATACCTAGGGATCCATTTGACCCTCTCTCTCCTTCCATGGACACGCCGGCTCTAGCCACTGCCACTAATATCGATTGGGCATCTTACATCAGTATAAACACTGCCTCCCCGAGGCTCTTGACTAGCAGTCACCTCCTCTATCCTGTCCCTAGTGGACTATGGACTGCCAGTGTATGGTGCTGCTGATCAGACCGCACTCCATAAAATTCGCACTACTCTGAATAAGGCCTGCAGGTTAATTACTGGGGCACCTAGGCTAACACACACCTGTCTACTGTACACTAAAGCACTGGTACTTGATCTTGATGAGCGCCTCAAATATCTGACCTGTACCCTTACAAAAAAGACCCTCCTTGGGCTATCCCCGCCTGGATTGACCACCACCATCCGCCGCTCTGTCCCACTAGTTCATACTCGGACCTCTGGGAAAACCTCTCTTGTTATCACTAGAGCTAGGACCTCTCAGGGCCAAAGAGCCTTCAGCTTTAGGGCCCCCTCCTGGTTCAACACACTGCCCCCCTCCATCTCCGAAGCTCCAACTATATTGTGCTTCAAAACGTCCTTACGGAACCACCTTGTTAACACCTGAAGCTGTAATTGCCACTAGTCAAAGCCATACTCAATACTAATGACAAAGCTTACTACTAAGCTGCTAAGGACAACATAACTCTGGTATTGTTTGCATCAATCCTACCTGTACCAGCTTGTTTGTATCTATGTCTTAAGTTACTGTTATACTGTGTTATACTGTTATACTGTGTATTTTCGTTTGTCTTACTGTGACAAGGTACCTTTGTAAATGAGCCTATGGGTCAAAGGTTTTCCAAACTGCTGTCTAAATAAATAAATAAATTTGCATTGCTGCTCCACTTGACCTTGCTGAACATACATTTCACTCAGCAAGCATACAATTTTATTTCAGGCCGCTCATCTAGGAACTGCATGTACGATACCTAACCATGTTTCTCCACGATGAGAACAAGACACCTGTTATTTATTTATTCAAAGCCATCCTGACAGCTCTGAACAGCTGCACCTGGACTGGATTCATACTTTACACTTACACCATCTTAGCTTGACAGACTAAGTACACTAATGTTTCTGACTACCTTTCCAGCATGTGCTGCTTCATAAATTACTTCTCTATTGCAGCATACCGGAGCTAGCTAGGGTCCACAGTGGACTACTGTCTGTGTCCAATTGCCTTTCCTTTTGCATACATCCAGGTCCCATTGCTCTGCACACTTGCCCCTGCACATGCTGTGTCAGGCAGCCCTCCTTGGCAGTACCTTCAGTCTTGCTAGCCTATGTGGGCCTAGCTTGACTCCTCATTCCCCTTCTGACTGGCCTATGTGGAATTCAGTCATTCTGCCTGCTATGTGAGGACCTAGCCTGGCAAACAGACACTGCTCTTTTGCTAACCTGTGCATGGGTTTGTGGTCCTGCTAGCCTTCGTGTGGCCTAGCTGACCTACGTGTGGTCAGGCTGCTTATTATACCACATATGGCCTCGCTGATTCCGTGCCTTCGGCCTCTGGATTCCTGCCATGTACTTCGGCATTGCTCCACATCATTGCTTCCAGCACCTGCTCTGATCCTTCCTATGTACCATCATCATCATAGCTTATCCATCAAGATTGGACACATTCCAAAACGTCTTCTTTTTGGTCATGCCATTGAGTTCTGGATACTGCAGCTCTCACCTTGCTGTTCCCACCTCTCCATCCATCCAGGACCATCCATGTTCCATTGTGGATCACCTATTAGACTATGTCTCAGGAATTTACATCACTATCCCTGAATGCTTACCATGCTGCTTCGCTTCAGTTGCATTATCGCACCTACCTCACTTCCGGCTGACCTACGTCTGGTCCGGCCCCGCATGCTAGCCTTCATAGGGTTTAGCTGCCACTGTCTACTTACCTTACCAGCTGACCTACATGTGGTCTGACTGCACATGCTAGCCTATGTGGGGCTTAGCTGCCCTTTACTCACTTAGCGGCTGACCTACGCGTGGTCAGCCACCATATCCTACACCTCATACTTCCATCGGCTGACCTACGTGTTGTCCAGCCGCAAATCCTATACCTCATTTGGGCTTAGTCCCCTTTACTCCCTTGGATGCTTCCTACCAAGATGCTTCATTAATTCAGATCTACTACCACTCCAATTCCTGCCTGGATTCTCAGCTCAGTTCTCTTCCATTACGCCTTTCTATATCATGGATTAAGCATTACATCTAACCTCTTTTAGTGCCATATGACTCATTGTGGTTCCATCGTCAGTTCATCAGCCTTCGTCTCAAGCCTTCTGCCATTCTGTGACCTCATAGGCCTCCCTATCAGCAGAAGCCCGGAGGTTCGACTATGTCTACTTCACACCTGTCTCGCCAGCGTCCGGGCCTGGAAATCCACATACTCTATACTTTGCCTGCATTCCATCTGCTTGCTTTCAGGAGCTCCTCACCCCTATGGACCTACAACTGAATTGGATAGACACTCAAATTCAATGCTGACCTTCATGCAGGTCCACCTGGATACTTCATCTGCTATATTTAGCTGCTTCACCCCACGCAAGACCTGGAGGCCTATCACTGACTCTCTTGCCTATTTCACAAAGTGCTTCACCCCTCAGGGCCTGGAGATACATCAAACCTTATGTTTTACCTAACCGTGTGGAAATCTATTGTTACTTCACTTTGCCTTCTTCGGCCACGCCAGACCAGAGGTTTACACTACACCCTCTCCAGATCTGGAGCTTACTTTCGGCTTCTGTGCTTCTTCACCAAAAGCCACGTGTGCAGAGCTTGCTATCTGATCAGCACCTACCATTTTTTATATTCTGGGTTTAGAGTCCTAGTCATTTGGATACATGTTGTCGGAGAAGACTTCCTTGCCTTTGGATTACTCTACTAATGCTACTTTCGTCACTTTAAATTACTATGCTCATCATGGAATTCTTGGACTAGGTTTTCACTAAGATTGTACTGCCATTTCTCCTGGCATTCTAATATCAGTACTTCAAATTCAGCTTCCTGCTCAGCTGGATAGGTATCTACAACTCTGGAACTTGGACTAGCCAATTTCTTAATAGCATTATATTAGGTTTTTCTCCATTAGTATGCCCAGAAGGACTGGCAGGTCAGTAGCCATGGGTCCTCAGAGGTTTTCCCCCAAGGGGGGGGGTTCCTCCCCTTTGTGCTACTGGCCATACTCTCTGGAGTTGGAGGAGAAAATTGTACAATATTCATTATTTCTTCGGGGTCTCATCCTACTCGATTAACCATCCATCCTATGGTGGGATACAGAGAAAGGCCAAAACATCAAGTCATAACAAGTTACTCATCTGTTCAAGCATCTAAGCACTTTGCATATTCCATCCAGTTCATCATGTACTATAATCACTGACTTACTTATGTCTATGCCGAAGAACCTAAGCACTAATCATCCCATACAATTAATACCTTGGAAGCATCGATCAACTTACTGGTCTGGCCTCTATATCCAAACTCAAACCTATGTTATTCAGGTGCAGTACGTAGCACAAGCACTGAGCTATGAACCACACATAATAAATATTAGTATGTCATAGAAATGGTTTAGGAATCAGTTGGATAACCCACTAATAAAAAGATAATGATTTAACTCCTGCTTAAAATTATCAGCTGAGGAGGCCTCCTGAAGCTCTCATGGCATCTGGTTCCAGAAAACTGAAGCAGCAACTATAAAAGCACAATCCCAAGACAGCTTTAAGTGAGACCTGGGGACCATCAAGAAGCCAACCTCCAAGGAACAGAGAGGGCACACAGGAGCATATGGACCCAGGAGCTCTATTAGGTAGCATGGACCCAAATCATGTAGGGCTTTGTATGTTAGCAAACCTATTTTAAAGGTCATGTGCTACTACACAGGTAGGCAATGCAGTGTTCACAAAGCAGGAGAGATAAGCTCAGAAAGGGAAGCTCCAGCAATCAGTTGAACTGCGACATTCTACATCAGCTGCAAGCAGTGCATCAAACCTCCAGATAGCCCAAGATAAAGAGCATTACAATAGTCTGATCTGGATGTCCTAAAGGCATGCACGAGGATTTTCAGGTCCTGAGGGCTAAGAAAGTGCTTGATCCAGGTAATGTTCCTAAGATGAAAGAAATCACCACAGACAACACCAGACCCTGATTTTCTAGAGTCAATTTATGGTCCATGAGGATGCCCAGGTTCTTCACCCTTTCTTTGGCTATAAGCTGAGGGTGCTCAAGATGTAATGCAGCTACCCCACCACTCAGATCAACCACTTTTGGGATACCTCAGTCCACCAGTAGCACTTCAGTCTTGTCCAGATTCATCCTGAGCCAGCTGGAGGCCATCCAGTCATTGATCATAGGTAGGTAGTCATTAAACACGCTCACTGCATTTTTCTCACTAGGGACAAATGACAAGTACAGCTGAATATCATCTGCATAACTCAACTGTATAATTCAGTAGCAGTGTTCAAATGCTGCTTGAGCCATCAGCTGTACCGGCTCATTTTGGACTAGTGATGTGCCCTCATCCTCCAATCTCTGTATTTCTGTTTCCCTCCCTAGTGGTCCTCCACTGCATTCCAAAGCTTAAGGGACATAGCATATGGGCATTATAGTGTCCACCTGAAGTCAGCTGTGAGGAAGCTGTTCAGCCGTCCACGCTGTTCCTAGGGATTCGGTAGGTTATTCTCTTTTGTGACTGACTATGCCTGCTGAACTGTAAGTTTTACTCTATCCATTTGATAATTGTCTTTCCTTACTGTGTTGGTGGCTCCATGGGCCTTGTTTCTGTTTTATTGTCTGTACTTAAATTGCTTAGCTGCTATTCATTTATAGATACAGTGTGTAATTGTACCGAAGTTCTAATTTATTTTGCTATTTAGTCATATCTTGTAATGAGTACCAATTTTCTGATTTATTTGCTGGATAGCTATATCTTGTAATGATACCAAGATCTTTATTTTTGCTAGCTAGTCATAGCTGATAATAGGCAAGGCAAGGCAAATTTAGAAACATAGAAACATAGAAACAAATTTTATTTATATAGTGCTCTATCCAAAGGCTCAGAGTGCTTTACAATAAATAAACAGAGACATCATAAATTAAAATCACCAATTTAAATAACTCTGAAATCTTTGTGAAACAAAAAAAGTTTTAAAGAGGTTTTAAAAGCTTCCACTGAGCTATCTGCATGTATGTGGTGTGGCAGAGAATTCCAGTGCACTGTGCAGCAACTCCAAAAGCTCTGTCACCCAATCTTCTAAGGTATTAGGGAGGCACCACAAGCAAGTCAGCCTTGGTGGAGCGGAGAGGGAGGAAAGGCCAATAGGGAACCAGAAGCTCTTTAAGGTAGTCAGGTCCAAAACCACGTAGGGTCTCATATGTCAGCAATCAAATCTTGAAGGTGTTGCATGAGCTCATGAGCTCACAAGCAGCCAGTGCAGAACACGCAGAACAGGAGTAACATGATCCCTCAAAGAGGCACCTGTCAACATCCTGGCTGCAGCATTCTGAACTAGCTGCAGTCAATGCATCAATCCTCCTGACAACCCTAGATATGAAGCATTGCAGTAATCAAGTATGTTGGTGATGAAAGCATGGATGACCATAGCCAAGTCATCTGGTGACAAAAATGGCCGGATCCCGGCAATATTCTGGAGATGAAAGAAACCAGACCAAATAACTGATGACACCTGTTGTTCTAGGGCCAATCAGTCATCCAGAAAATCACCAAGATCTCTAATTGCACTCACCACTGACAGGGGCTGCCCACCAACAACTGGGGCAAGCAACCTCCCAGCCATGGAAATACCCCCATGGCCAGGCTCAATCACCATAACCTCTGTCTTGCCAAAGTTAAGACACAGGCAATTGGTAGACATCCAGTCATTAATCTCAGCCAAACACTGGCTCACCATAACTGAGGTGGAGAGGTCATCTGGGCACAAGCTAGGTACAACTGGGTATCATCCCCATAGCAGTAAAACCCCCACATTGTACCACCTCATGATCTCCCCAAGTGGTAGCATGTACACAGAGAACAACAATGGGGCCAAAATAGAACCCTGTACAACACCACAAGGCAGTGCATAAAGTCTCAGGGAAAAATTCAAAAGGACTATGCGCGGTGATCTCCTGGTTAAATATGAGCTAAGCCAACATAAAACTGCATCAGTAGCACCCACATTATTCACAGGTAATCCAACAGCACCCTTTGATCTACTGTATCAAAAGCTGAAGACAGGTCCAAGAGCACCAGGATGGTACATTGCCCTCAGTCCCTCGCCATGAAGAAATCATGTGCCACCCTGACCATAGTTGTCGCAGTGCTGTGCCAGGGCCGATAACCCAACTGGAAAGGTTGAAAGATGGACAAACTCTCCAACCATTCAACCTGCTGGTCAAACACCACCTTCTCAATAACTGTCCCCAAAAGGGAAGATTAGAGATAGGCCTGTAGTTTGAGAGAACATCAGAGTCTAAAGATGGGTTCTTTAGGAGGGGTCTCACCACAGCCTCTTTCAAGGCCGTGGGAAAAGTACCCTCGCTAAGAGACCCATTGATGATCCATTCTCAATGAATACTGGACCCAGAAAATCAATGCAGCTAATGACAAACATATTGGACCTGGGTCCAGAATACCATTGGTGGGATGCAAGCTGGTGACCACACAGAGGATCTCAACAGCCAAAACCAGCCCAAAGTCACTCCAGCTTGACTGAGGCTCTCTACCAACAGACCAAACCCCTCCCACAGAAGCTGGACCAGAGGAGGCAATACTCATCCTGATAGAGGATATCTTGTCAGCAAAGAAGTGAAAAACTCTTTGCACTTTTCAGCAGAAAAAGTTGTCCTGGACTGCAGACAGGAGGGAGTCAGCCATTCAACTTCAGTGCGGAAGAGCACGGCTGGATGGTTTCATGTCATAATAGAGACTGTGGAACAGCGACGCGTGATAATGGTGCCAAACCCACATTCATGACCATATTGGGCAAAGTGTTTTCTTGGGGGGGGCCTTGCCCCCCTACCCCCCTTATTATAGATACTAATTCCAGGGGGGGCAAAGTCGTGGATGGCAAGGAATCAGTGGTTACCCAGAAGTGTCAGTGCTGTGTTTCACTCACCATTTTCACACTTTGCCATCCTGCAGTCGCTGTCTTCACTGGCTTTCCAGCCAGACAATTCCTTGCTACAGCAATTGACCAGGATAGAAACTCTGTCTTCTTTAGATCAATTTCCTGCTGATACTCCAAATAATGGAGCTTCAGTGGTGCCTTGTACTCCTCAGAGCGAGACCTCCCCCAGGCACACTCTAACCTACACCCCTTAGTCTTCACCTGATGCAGCTCAGCACAATGCCATGGTTAGCGATGTTGGAAGGTTAAGGGGAGGTTAAGGAGTGAACATGGAAGGGTGCAATCAGGTACAGGGCATCGGTCAAGGCCGTGTTATAGGCCTCCACACCACTTCTGAACTCTGAACACAAACTAGCAGCAAGCTCAAGACATTCAGTGACTCCTGGAGCTGGCAAGGCTCCAATTTATTTCTTGGACGACACCGGATAGTCTCCGTAGTTGGGGTTACTTGACAGGGGGCCCCACACAGGAACTTGACTGCATGATGATCTGACCAACAGACCGGATCTGCCTTGACAGCCATCATGTCAAGTCCAAGTGAGTAGATTAGGCCCAGAATATGGCCATGTATGTGCATCTTGGAGGTAATAGTACTTAGTTCTTGTAGCTGTGCTAGTTAGTATAGCATGAAATAGTTCCTTCCTTCTAATTTAGTTGCTAACCAAATAGTTTTAGTTTGTATTAGTACCAAAAGTTATATCATTGCTACTCAGACATGGCTTGCATTTGTACCTGATTTCTAATTTTGTTTACTAGTTAGTTATAGCTTGAAATAGTACCTACGTTTTTATGTCAGTACACCCTTCCTGTGTTCCTTATTGCATCTATTTTTCTATTGTTCTTTAATGTGAGCACTTATTTTATTGTTTTCATTAATTTTTGCTTTCTGACTCTTTCCTTTTACTTTTTTGTGTAAATCATTTTTGCTCTTTTCTCCACTATGCTGTTAACTTCTCTGGTGTTTCTCACCCTCCTCTCTTCTGTCATCTTTTTCTGCAATCTACTGCTTTCTCCTCCTTTCCCTTTTTTAACTGTTTCCCTTCCTCATTGCCTACTCTCCCCTCTTCCTCTGTTCCTTTATCAGTTAAAGCAGAAGGAGGCAGGGAAGGCAGTCAGAATAGTAAAGGCACAAACTGAGGAAAAGATAGCCAACTCTGTTAAGAAGGGGGATGAAACCTTTTATAGGTACATTAGGGAGTGAAGAAAGACCAAGGGAGGGATACAGAGACTTAATAATGAGGAGGGAATGTGGGCAGAGGGTGACAGTGAAAAAGAAGGGATACTGAACAAATATTTCTGCTCAGTATTCAAAATGGAAAAGGAGGGTGAGGAGCTAAACCAAACAAGAGAAACACTCTGAATAAGAGGGCCAATACCAGTCCATTCACAGAAGAATGGGTTTTGGAAAGAACTCTTGAAACTGAGGGTGGACAAAGCAATGGGGCCTGATGGGAGTCACCCAAGAATTCTAAAAGAATTAAGGGTAGAACTAGTAACGCCACTGACTACTCTCTTTAACATATCATGGGAGGATGGGATGTTACCTGAGCACTGGAGGAGGATAGATGTGATTCCACTTCACTAAAG
This sequence comes from Neoceratodus forsteri, assembly GCA_016271365.2. Taxonomy (NCBI): domain Eukaryota; kingdom Metazoa; phylum Chordata; order Ceratodontiformes; family Ceratodontidae; genus Neoceratodus; species Neoceratodus forsteri. Next base: position 1,058,682,092 of record CM057456.1, read on the forward strand.
TGGGAGCAGGTCAGAGGCAGAAAACTACAGACCAGTTAGTTTGACCTCAGTGGTATGGAAAATTATTGAATCACTTCAGAAGGAAAGAATTGTTGAGTACCTAGAGGCCAGTGGGGGACAGGACCCAAGGCAGTATGGTTTCACACAAGAAGGTCATGTCAGATGAACCTAATAGATTTCTTTGACTGGGTGACCAAAGTAGTAGACCAGGGAGGGGCTATGGATATTGCATATCTAGATTTTAGCACGGCATTTGACACAGACTCACACAAAAGATTAATATACAACTTAGCCAACCTTGGAGTGGGTCCAAAGGTGGTAACCTGGATAAAAAACTGGCTGGACAACAGGACGCAAAGGGTAATAGTAAACGGAGTCCACAGTGAAGAAAGGAGGGTAACTAGCGGGGTACCACAGGGTTCGGTACTGGAACCGGTCCTCTTTAATGTCTTTATAAGTGACATTGGAGAACACCTGGAAGGAAAAGTATGCCTCTTTGCAGATGACACAAAGATCTGCAACAGGGTTGATACACAAGGTGGGGTGGAAAGGATGAAAAGGGACTTAGCAAGGTTGGAGGAATGGTCAAATATATGGCAGCTCACATTCAATGCAAAGAAGTGCAAAGTAATGCATCTGGGAAACAAAAACCCAGAGGAAGAGTACACAATGGGGGTACAATAATAACAACAACAAAAATCGAAAGAGACCTGGGAGTAATTATGTCAGATGACCTAAAGGTGGGCAAGAAATGTGAGAAGGCAGTAAGGAGGGCTGGGGATACTGGGATGCATAGGGAGAGGCATCAACAGTAGAAAACAGGTAGTTGTTATCCCTCTGTACAGACAGTTGGTGAGACCCCATCTGGAGTACTGTGTGCAATTCTGGAAACCCCATCTCTGCAAAGACATAGACAGAGTGGAGGCAGTTCAGAGGAGAGCAACCAAAATGGTGCAGGGTCTGCACCAGAAGACATACGAGGACAGACTAAAGCAGCTTAATATGTATACCCTTGAGGAAAGGAGGGAGAGGGGGGACATGATAGAAACTTTCAAGTACCTTAAGGGAATTAACAGAGTACAAGAGGGTAGCATCTTTCAGAAAAAGAGATGTGCAAGAACAAGGGGGCACTATTTGAAGATAGAGGGGGGACGGCTCAGAGGTAATGTTAGAAAGTATTTCTTTCACAGAGAGGGTTGTGGATTCATGGAACAGCCTTCCTGAGGAGGTTGTGGAGTCAGGAACAGTGGGAGAATTCAAGAATGCATGGGACAGACAAGGCAATTCTAATGGAAGATAGGAGGAAGTAAGCTGTTGCTTAACTAGAATCTGCAGCTTATCCATCAGGTAGGGAAATGGGCAGACTAGGTGGGCCAAGTGGTCCTTATCTGCTGACAAATTCAAAGTCTATGTTTCCTACTCTTCTCCATTTCCCTTAGCATCCTTGGTGTCAATGTCATCCTGCTCCTTGACTTCATCTTGAAGTTCTCTGGCACTTTTTAACTCTTCTTTCACCCTGTTCTCTCTCATCAGCTTCAAACTCTTTGTTGCTTTGTTACTTCTATTATCAGGTGACATTGAACTTAACCCTGGCTCCATTACTGCTTCATCCTTATAGCTTTCCAAAGGATTGAAAGTTGTTCATTTAAACATCCATAGCCTTCTCCCAAAAATTGACCAACTACAGCCTATCATGGTTAATATTCAGCTGGATGTACTAGTTATATCTGAATCCAGGTCTTCTCTATGGTACAGAGTTCTGCTGTAACATCCCAGTCTACACTGTTGCCAGGCAAGATCGCACAAAGAGGGGCAGTGGTGTTGCTGTTTATATATCCACCAGCATCCAATTTGTGACTGTTCTTGCTGTTTCTTTCCCCTCTACCTATGAGCTACTCCTTCTTAAACTCTTCCTTCCTTTTCCTGTCCCCATCTTTATTGCTGGGGTTTACTGTTGCCCTGGCATTTCCCCTGCTTTAGGTACTGAGCTTCTTTCAGCTACCTGTTCTAACCCTTCCAGAGGTGAGTTTTATGTTCTTGGTGATTTAAATATAAATTGATTCTCCCCCAATACAAATAAACTTGTTAAAAATGTAAAATCACTACAATTGACTCAATTGATTTCTGACACCACTTGCCCAAATTTTAAATCTTTAAATCACTCTCTCATAGACTGGGTTCTCTCATCAAATCCCCACCATGTTGTGGATGCAAGAATCAATCCTGATGCCCTCAGTGACCATCATATGGTTTACTGTGTGCACAAGATACATCATCCTTAGCCCCCCCCCAAATTTATACATCTTATGTCCTTTAGGTTACCAGACTTAGCATCTCTTCAAGCTGACCTTGTGGCTACTGGTTGGACTCTGATCTCAACAGCCTATAATATTAATTTTGCCCTTCTATACTTTCATTCCAAATGTATTGCTGTATGGGATCATCATGCTCCCCTCAGAAGAACCAGAGTATGGGGCTCTCATCCTCACTGGATAACAGGGGAGGTGATGATTTGCCTCCATTCTAGAGACCTTGCCTGGGATTCTGTTAAGATCACTGGCTTCCCAGCTACTTTGGCAAACCACTATCACCTTCATAATTCCTGAGCCAAAGCCATCTGGCTTACTAAGTCCGAATATTTTGCATCCACACTCCAGAATAGCATTAATCATCTCTCCAAGTTCTGGAAGGGTATCCATTTTTTTTCTCCCCTCTGACCCAGTCTCCTTCCTGCATTCTTAAGGTTGAGGACTCCCTCATCTCTAGCCCTTCTATTGTTGCCTCTTCCTTTAACTCCTACTTTACAACCTGTGCCCTCTCTCTCATCCTTTCCTCCCCCTTTCTTCCCTCTCTGTACCTCCTCGCCTTTTAAATCTCTCATTATCACTCTTTTCTATCACCACCTCTGCTATCCTTAAGTCCTTGCTTGCCCATAATTCTCACAAAGGTGGCAGCCCTGATGGCCTTGATCCCAAACTTCTTCTTCTCTCAACCCCTGCTATCACACTGCCTATTACCCCTCCCAAACCTTTCCTTTTCCTCTGCTATTGTCCCTGAAGCCTGGAAACAAGCTACTGTCATTCCTGTCCCTAAAAGTGGTGTTCTCTCTTCCCTTGATAACTTCCATCCCATCTCTCTTCTTCCTACCCTAGTTAAGTTACAGAAACACCTTGTTCTATCTCATCTCTCTTCCTTCCTTGACTTCTCCTCCTCCTTCTTCACCCCCTTCAAGTCTGGTTTTAGGAATTCCAACTCCATTTCTACTTCCCTCCTTCAGTTCACTGACTCCATACGCTCTGGTATGGATCAGGATCTGATCATGTCCAACATTCTTGTTGACCCTGCTAAAGCTTTTTTTTGTAATGTTTATTTATTGATTTTGTAAGCAAAACTTACAGCACAATATTACATAGGAGGATAGCATTGTACATTATCATTTCCACAGTTATTCTCTTACAAGGTACTATTGAAAGACACCCCCTCCAGTGGTACATCATGGGGGAATGTATCAAGATGGTCAACATTAAACATTTTATAGTAATTCATGCAGCCAGGAAGGCCAAAGGGGAATCCAACTAAGGACAGGTATAAACCAACTAACCCTATTACCATTATGACTAATAAAAAGTTTAATCAATTCCCCCAGTACTATCAGGAGTATTTAAAATTATATATGATTTCCCAAACTCCCAGGAGTATTTATCATATACCATACTGTTCCCTAACTAACAAATGAACTGATTCAACAGCTTTAACTGAAACAGCTACAGATCTTTAGAGTACAATGGGCTAAAACATAGGAAGGACCAGCCCTTTTTGTAAATATTTAAGCAATTCTTAGGCTTATTTCTAAGTGCTCTGTTCATGACAGAAATCACCCTGCTAAAGTCCTCAGTTAGCTGAAAGCAAACAACAAATCTGGGACATTAGATGGTTACTTAAATAAGAAAGATTTCAGCAACTAGTCCAGGATGTCCCAACCAGATAGCTCATTAGAGAACTAAGTGAGTCATAACCGTGGCATAAGTACTAAAGCTTTTGATACAGTGGCACCCCCTTCTTCTGGACAATCGTAAAGCAGCAGGTCTTTCTGACTCAGTAATCAATTAGTTTTGTTCTTACCTTGAAGAACGGTCTCAAGCTGTCTGGGTGGGTAGCTCAATTTCATTTCCACTCCCTATTTGCTCAGGTGTCCCTCAATGGTCTCTACTGGGTCCTATTCTCTTTTCCATATCCTTGCATAACCTCCTCTCTGTCTATTATTCTGCATTCAGTCATACGTACTCTGATGATACAGTACTTTTTTGCATCTGACTCCTCTTCCTGTGATCTTACCTCACAGCTGCAGATGGATTTTGTCAATATTCAGCACTGGTTCCAGTCTAACCAATTAATCTTCAGTACCAAAAAAAGTCTCTATGACTTTTGCCACCCTTGAGAGGCTTTCCAGACTCACCCCTCTCCCTATATTTCACACTCTTGATGGTGCTATGATTGATGATGTATCCTCTTTTAAGTACCTCAGGGTTGGCTTGACCGTCATCTTGATTTCTTGGTTCATATTGATGCCATTCACCAAAAGCTTCACCCAAGCTTGGTGTGCTGTACAGGAACAAAGTGAGTATTTCACTTCCTGTCTGCCATGAGATTGTTTTAAGATGATTCTCCCATTTTTGATTATGGTGACATAGTCTTTAGTGCAGCACCCAAATCCTCCCTTGACAAACTGAACCCCCCCTTCACTATTTCTGTCATTTTGTGTTAGACTGTTCCCCTTGTATCCACCATTGCTCACTCTACTCTGTCCTTTCACACCCCTCCCTCGATGCCAGGTGCCTTTCCCATTGTGCTTCCTTTATTTCTAAATGCTGGTTTGGTTCCCTTACCTCCTACCTTTCATCTCTCTTATCCTCTTCCCATGATTCCTGCTACTCTCTTTGCGATAATACAGTACTTCTCATTCCCTCTAGAAAATCTACTTTTGGTCAATCTGCTGTCTCTTACAAGTTTCCTAAAGTCTTGTCCTCTCCTCCTGGTTAATTCACTCTGCTTTCCCCTTAAAGTCTTTTCTTCATGACTTGTTTTCTCTCTCACCTGCAACTGTCCATGACCTTCTTCCTCTAAAATCACATAATGTACTCACCCCCCAATAGTTTGCTTTGTTCCAATTCATTGTTCTTTACTTAAAGTGTAGTACCCTCATCTATATTATTTTAATTCTACCATATGCGCATATCCTTTTATACTATTTGTCTTTAATTTTTTTTATTATGCTCTTGTTTTTTGTATTTGCTCTATATGACTTTCCACATCCCCTTCCCCAGGACACATATGGAATGAGCTGTTAGCAGCTCAGTATGTCTTTCCTGTGAAACTTTTGAAATAAATAAATAACAGTGAAACTGCAAACTGTACCTATGAATCACTTTTGTCAGTGGCAGCATATGCAACACAAATAATATGGGAGACAAAATTGAACCTGTGGGACTCCACAGGTCAGAGCAGCTGACCGAGAGATAAAATTCGCCCACACAACCTGCTGCACCCTACTGGAGAGGAAGGCCTTGAAACACCTCAACACAATCCCATCAAGTCCCACCAAGTCCCTCAGTCGAGCTGTTAAAACCCCATGATCTAAGGAGTCAAATACTGATGAGAGGTTGAGGAGAACCAGAATGAAACATTCCCTCTATATCTGGCCAGAAGAAGATCATTCTGCACTCTAACAAGCACAGTCTCCATGCTGCGACAACCTCTGAATGTAGACTGAAACAGCTCGTAGATAGAAAAGGCCTTCACGTGTATCTCCAGCTACATCGCCACCACCTTCTCAATAACCTTTCCCAAACAGGGAATGTTAGAGACAGGTCTGTAATTTGTCAAGATATCCAGATCCAGAGTCAGTCGTCAGGCAGCGGTTAACTGGTGATAACCCATTTTGTTCATTTACTTTAGTTTGCTGGTGTGGAGAGTTGTTATAAAATGGGCTCAGCAGTAATATTCTGCCTCCTACAGTCCATGCATATAGTAGTGGGTTTCCCATAAACTATGATCTTGCAAAAAATCACAGTTAGGAACTTGTTGCAGTTGTGCTCATTTATCTCTCCCCCCCCCCCCATGTTGTAATTTAATTATTATCACATTATTATGCTTTTATAGTGTTTTTTTTAATTCCCACTCTAAATACTCAGGTTAATGTAACAATATAAGTGCTTTTAATCATTTCATATCCTACAGTATGTTTGATCTGACATTCTTAAAGTTATACTGAATGTAATGTCTTTACATGAATCATATTCAAAGTGCCCCTCAACAGATACATTATCTTAATGCATTTTGGTTGATGTTACTACATTATAAGAGAATGCTTGGAATCTAAAATAGTTTACAATGAAATGATGAATCTATAGGGCTTGTGCAAAACTGGATGAACATATAAGGCAACAAATATAACATATATTGTTGCATTACATAGTCTTCATCTTGGAGGCTAGGTGAATATATTTTAACACAAAATTCAGACTCAGAACTGCATCTTTATACTGTATGCTACATATTTCAAGAAAGATGTTTCAGCCTTATGAAGTCAACTTTAAGGGGAGGCTTTTCTTTTTTTTTAATTTAGTAGGCGTTTTGTTCTCCACACCCAGTCTGCCCACTTCTGCCCCTCCTCCAGCCTCCATCACCCCACTGTCTCTGGGACTTACCCAACAGATCTACAGTGCCCCATGGTTTACTCCCTGTGGTAGAGCCACCTGAGACCAGCCCCTTTATCCTGGGTGAAGTTTAATTCGGAGGTAACTGGAGAGCCCAGTAGGTGGGTACAGGGCCTGCGAAGAGGGTGTGTCATCCTGCAGGCTGGGAGTTTCCTTGTTTTCTCCCCAGGGATATGTGTCATGCAATGAGCTAAACAGCATGCATGCCAAACATCTGGCATGCCTCCCAGCCAGATACAACCCCAGCAGTCCGACCCCTGGTCTCCGCAATGGGTCAATATCACACCAGTGACTTCCCTCCCATCCCCCCAGAAGAAGAGAGCAGTCCTTGGTATGCTTGATCCTCCTTCCTTTGGCCAGCCCTCCAACTCCCAAGATCGCTTCTGATCCTGGGTCATCAGCATCACAAGCAACAGCGTTACCACTGTGCTGGGGGCCAGCCCTAAGGGGAGGCTTTTCAAAAGGATCTGCCAATGTTGCATCTAATTTCAAACTGGAAATCTATCCAAACTTGTAGATTATCTACTGGATGATCTTACACTGTTCAAATGTTGCATCCAAAACAAACACACTTGAGGGGAAACATGGCACAAATCGCAATTGCAACTATTTTTTACCACAAATTGTAACTTTCTGTTGCAAACTGGTGCATCATTTGAACATTGCAATTGGGTGGATGCAGATGCAGCATTCATAGGCATCTGTATCCAGCCTTTTGTCCCCCCCCCGTGTCTATCAAATGCTCATACTGTGGAAGTTAAACTTAATAAGGAAGTGCAGTAGCTAATCTAGTTCTATAAAACAATCCCATAGAACCTGGCCCATTCTAAAATACAGAACTGAAAAGAACCTTCTTTTTTTTTTACAACTCAGATTTATTTTAAGACCATGTAGACAAAATCATACATACCACAAAGCTTACATCCAACTAGTACATAGTAGCTAATCCCCACTATGCATGTCACTGAGAATTAATTAATACAAAACCAAGCAACAAAAAGGAGTTCAACGGTGCTCCCAGAAACAATGCATTGCTGCGGATAAGATCAAAGAAAGGAAAAACATCCATCATGTTCATTTTCACATACTGATTGTGCATCGAGAGAGTTCATATTATCCTACCAGTCTTGACTTCTCCACTCAGTTCTATTTTTATGGGTGGATGTCAGTACTTTAGAGTCCTAGGTTATGTCCAGACCTTAAGTACAGTGGGGTCTGCCAGAGACAGTCAGTCCTCTGCTTCTCATCCCTGCTCAGAGTCATGTTCTGCATTTGACTGCCAGCATATGTCACATGGGTTCCAGAGGTCTAGAAAAAAGTTTAATCTCAAATTTATCTTAGCACTAATTAGTTACTTGCTGTGAATCTCATGTATTTTATTTTTCCAGACTTCTGCCTGAGGGGAAAGGTCTGATAACCAGTTAGCAGTAATACCTTTCCATGCTTCTCTCAGCATAATATATAACAATTTCCTCTTTTTAACTGGTAATTCACCCACCCTCAGGAGACCCACATTCATACTGTATCTGTAAAGGTGAGTGGGTAATTTGGGTCCAGAGCTTGTATGATAACTTAGTGGAATTGTGTCCAGCACTTTTTCAATGCTGGGCAGTCCCAGAAATGTGAATGTGTGTCCCCTGTTCCTCACAGTTTCTCCAACATTCGGGATTTGCATTGGGGCATGTCTTCAAAGCCCACCAAATTTTTGAATCCAGCTAAGAACACCAGCCAGCTGTTTCTCATCTCCAGAATGCCCACAAAACTGCAAGGGGCTAGAGGGTGAGTTTTTCCAATAACAAACTACTCCCCGCTCTCCTCTGGTCTCTATCTGCTTCCTTCTGCTTACTCCTGCCTTTGCCAGCTCCAGTGGATAGCTACGCCTCCTCTTGAGGGCGGCATCATATCACAGTGCCAGTATTTGCATTGAGATGGGTTTTCAAAGCCCACTGACTTCTGTTCCAGCTCAGTTTATTCAGTTCTACCATAGCAGTCCAGAGCTCTGTGGTCTGGAGTGCTAAGGACTGAGCACAAAGGACATCTTTCTGAGGAGTCTGCCTGGAGTCAGCCATCTGACAGTCATGCTGCACCCCAGACTAACCTCTTCTCAACCAAGCTGTTTCACCATAACTCAGTGAGTTCCTTATAACTGTTTGCAGGCATCCTGCCAACCTGTGTATTACATTGTTCTAGCCTCACCCTAATTGTGATAACCTTAAGTGACAAAGTGCCTAGTCTTATTGCTTGTCCATTACTAGTCAGATAGCCAATCCCACCCTAATGTTGCTTGCTGCCTTTAGTTCAGTTTGTGCCAGTGTGTGGTTAGACAGCGAACGTGACTTCTCTGCCCATATTGATGCCATCCATGCCAAACTCTGCCCTAAACTTGGTGCCTTGTACCACAATAAAGATTGTCTTTCTCCACAGGTCCACCATGAGCTTGTCTCCAAAATGGTGCTCCCAGTCTTTGACTATGCAGATGTGGTCTATGGTACCACTGCCTTCACCTCCTTGGCCAGACTGGAATCCTCTGCAACTCCTTCTGCCACTTTGTTACCAACTCCCCCTCTCGTACTCATCATTGCTCACTTTACTCTGCCTTATCCATGCTCCCTCTACCTTCACTTTGCCAGACCCACTGTGCTTCTCTCATACCCAAATATTGGTTTTGGATCCCTTCCCTCTTAGCTGTCATCACTCCTCTCCCTCATACCCTCTGCCTCCTGCTCCCTCTGCTCCAGGGATCTTTGAACCTTCACCATTCCTCATCCTCACTCCTCCACTGGGCAATCAGACTTTTTCCTATTGTCTCCCATCACCTTAGAATCAACTTTGCCTTTTCCATCTGCTTCACTAGCTCCCTCAAGTACCAGCTAAAACTTCTTCCTTCCCTCCACTCCTGTTTTTCTTCTACCTTACTGTTCCCCTTGTATTAGTCTCCTACCCCAGTGTAGGTGTGGTGGAAACAATTTTGTTGCTTCTACCTTATTTGCTCATTTTACACTTAGTCCTGTATCAATTCATGTTCTCTGATTGCACTTTATTGTAACTATGAACTGAGTCTGTGTTATGTCTTTTGTATCCCCCATTTCATTCCCCTGGGTCACACCTGGCAAAGAGTCTCGACTCAGTGTGCCCTTCCCACACGTTAATTTTCCAATAAATAAATAAATCATTTCTCCCCTCTGAAATTATAAAAATGTTTTGTTACTAACAGGGTATAACGGAATCTTACCAGTATCTTCCAGGAAAATTTGTGTCATTGGGGCCGAGGTCACTTTCCACCCACCTTGTAATCTCTTGGCCTGTATTTGGGTCTCACTGTCCAGCTCCAAAGGTTGTGAGCCACCGTTTGCTATTGTCTTTTACATTTCAGAAATATATCTAAATTTGTCTTTAAGGGTGAACACCCAGTAAATAAAGTCCTCTAGGACTGTTCTATCCTTTGTTGCCCTGGTCTGATCCTCTCCTTGGTGTAGGAAGTGGGACACCTGCTGTTTCCTGAACCTGTTCCTTTCAAATAGATTGTATTGTTGTCTGAGAATCTCAAAGGAGATGATGGTACCTTCTGAAACTAGCTGTGAAAAGCAGGTAAGGCCCTTCTTTGCCCTTCGCTGGAAACCGATATCCAATTTTGGGGTATACATTTCAGATGGTGACAAATTAGGGTCAGTGGACCTAGCTCTACCCTTGCATTTGTAACCCTTCTGGATTTCAGAATGCTACTTAAGGTATGTTTTACCCATGGATTCATGATCTGTTGTACTGACTCTGGACCAAATGGTTCTACTGGCAATTCCCACACTGGGACAGGGAGGTCTTCACTGGATTCCATGGCAACCCATTGTGTGTCCATTTCACATTTAACTCAGGAGCAAAGCCCAACAGCCTGTACCGACAAGTAATATCTCCTGAGGTTTGGCATTGCTAAGCCTCCTTGTTCCCTTGAGGCTGTCAAAACTGCCTGTCTCACCCCAGGATGTTTGCCCCTTCCCCACCCCACTTCCCCACACACACAAATCATGATATATCTTTAAGAAGAGATGCCCAAAAGGCTTCCAGAATGGGGGCTGGAAGGGTCTGAAACAGAAAAAGCAAATGTGGGAGAATATTCATTTTAACCATGTCTACTCAGACAATTAATGAGAGGGGGATTATGGTCCATCCAGCTATGTCCCTCTAGAGGTGGAGTGTAGTGGTTTGCAGTTGATGGCAAAGAGTTTATCAATTGCTGAGGTAACCTGCACCTCTAGATATCTCATTTGGTTATTCTTTGCCCTGGTGAAGGGAATCAATTGTCTAATCTGTGGTGTGCAAGTGCCACTTATCCACACCACTTCAGTTTGGAGTAGTTAATTTTATAACCTGCCATTTTTCCAAATGTTTCTAAGGTTTCTATCAATGGCAGAGCTGATGTTAAAGGGTTAGAGAGGAAGAAGATAGAGTCATCAGCATAAAGCAACAACTTATGTTCCTTTGTTCCATAACTTACCTTAAATGCCCTGGATCAATGGGGTCTAATGCACTGCTGCTGCCATTGGCTCAAGACTAAGGGCAAGCAGGAGAGTGGACAGGGGGTACCTCTGCCTGGCCCCCTGCATCAAGCAAAATCTGTTGGCATGCAGGCCATTTACTTTCACCACTGCTTCTGGGTTTGTGAACAAGGCATCACTGCTATGAATGAATTTAGGGCCAAAGATAAAGGAGTACAGAATATCATTTAGAAAAATTCAACCTGTGAATCACTTTCTCTGCATTCATTGCAATGGTGAGCTGGAGTTGTTGGCTACCTCTGTGTGCTGAGAAAATGTTCAGCAAGCATCTGATGTTGCCTGAAATATAACAACCCTGGATAAAGCTAGTTTGGTCAGGGTGGGCAATCTGTGAAATACATTTCTATAGTCTATCCATCAATATGCCAATGTAAATATTAAGATCCATTCCCAGTAGGGAAACAGGTCTATAGCAGCTGTATTTAAAGGGATTTTTGCATGGCTTTGGAGCAATACAAATTTGGGCTTGCTGCCAGGAGGGAGGGGTCATACCTCCTGCTACTTCCTAGAACACCCCATGGAGCAACAGAGTAAGTTCTTCACTGAAGGATTTATACCATTCAGATCGTAGGCAATCACAGCCAGAAGATTTACCATTTTTAAAAGATGCCTAAACCTTTATTTTTTTTATTTGCATTTTTTCTGAAACATTTAGTGTGATTTAGTTGCCTCTTTGTCTGCTAAATTCAGGCATGTATGGTGCATCAACTAAAATGTTTGGTAAATATCTTATTTTTATGTTCTTTCCTTTGTTTTTCCCATTTCATTCTCGTGCCATGCTGTGCTCCACCACTAATGAGCTGCAGCTCTGATCTCAAGACGATGACATCATTGGAGCAACAGGGAAGCAGCACTGTAATCAGTCATGGCCAAGACTTCACAGCAATGACAGAAAGGGGCACGAGTGCAGTGATCCAGATGTTTACCTGGACTTCAATCTGTTGATCAGACCATATATGTTTGAGAAGAAAATAGCTCAGGCAGTAGAGAAAGGGGACAAGACATTTTTCAGGTATGTAAGCAAAAGGAGAAAGACCAGGGGAAGGATTGTAAGATTTAGGAGGGAAGGGAGGGAGCTTGTGGAAGGGGACAAGGAAAAAGCAGACATCCTGAACAAATACTTTTGTTCAGTGTTCACAGAACAAAGGGAAGAAGAGCGTCCACAGACAAATGTCAGGGGTATGTGGGTATCGAAGGAATGGAGGTGAACAATGGTCCATTTATAAAGGAGAGAGTCCTAAAGGCACTTGTAAATCTGAAAAAGGACAAGGCAATAGGGCCTGATGGGATACACCCAAGGATACAGAGGGAGTTTAGAGAGGTGCTGGCTGCACCTTTGACAGTCCTATTCAACTACTCGCTATAGACAGGAGTGGTCCTGGAAGACAGCGGGTGGATATACTGTAGTCCTGCTTCACAAAAGTGGGAGCAGGCAGGAGTGTGGCAATTACAAGCCAGTCAGCCTGACTTTGGTATTGGGAAAAGTAATGAAATCACTACTGAAGGAAAGAATAATGGAATATCTTGAATCCAGTAGCTTACAAGATCAAAAGCAGCATGGGTTCACTAGGGGGAGGTCATGTCAAATGAATCTGATGGAATTATTTGACCGGGTGACCAGGGAATTAGATTATGGTGGAGCGGTGAATGTGTCCTACCTAGATTTCAGTAAGGCCTTCGACACAGTTCCACATAAGAGTCTCGTGAACAAGCTGGGCAGCCTGGGAGTGGGTCTAAAGGTAGTAAACTTGATCAGAATTTGGTTGGGGGATAAGTGACAAAGGGTGGTGGTAAACAGAGCTCACTCTGAGGAAGGGAGTGTGACCAGCAGGGTGTCACAAGGATCAGTACTAGAACTATTCCTCTTTAATGTCTTTATTAGTGACATTGCAGAGGCGCTAGAAGGGAAGGTATGCCTTTTTGCACATGACACTAAGATCTGCAATAGGGTAAACAATCTGGGGGGGGCTGGAAAAAATGAATAGGGCTCTAAGAAAGTTTGAGGAGCGGTCAAGAGTGTGGCAACTAAGTTTCCATGTGAAGAAGTGCAAGATCATACACTTGGGGCACAGAAACCCAGGGATGGAGTCCAAAGGGGGAGTGGTACTGGCAACCACCAAACAAGAAAGAGACCAGGGGTAATCTTATCTGATGACCTAAAGGTGTCCAAACAGTGTGACAAGGCAGTGGGGAGAGCCAGTGGGATGCTAGGGTGCATAGAGAGAGGTACCACCTGCAGGAAGAGGGAAGTGGTGATACTGCTGTATAAATCACTTTTGAGACTGCACCTAGAGTATTGTGCTCAGTTTTGGTGACCACATCTCCAGAAGGACATAGACAGAGTAGCGGTGATCCAGAGGAGGGCAGCTAAAATGGTGCAGGATCTGCATCACAAGTCCTACAAGGAGAGACTGAAGGACCTCAGTATGTACACCCTGAATGAAAGAAGGGATTGAGGGATATGATAGACTTCTAAATACCTCATGGGTATCAATAAGGTCCAAGGGGGAGCCTTTTTCAGAGAAAAAGATGCTTAAGAACAAGGGATCATGCTATAAGTTTGGAGGGGAGGTAGGTTCAGGGGAGATGTGAGGAAGTACTTCTTCACAGAAAGGGTGGTGGATGCCTGCAACAGTCTCCCTGTGAAGGTTGTGAGGTAAAAACTGTAAAGGGATTCAAGAAGACATGGGATAAGCATAAGGGAACTTAAGTGGTAAGGAAAGGGGGGGCAGAGATCAATTAGAGTCTGCGGTGTTATAGTACATAGGGAAAAATTGCCAGACTAGGTGGGCCAAGCAGTATTTATCTGCAGTCAATTTCTTTGTTTCAATGAGTCTGTCTGAAGAACAACTGATGCAGCATGGATTCCAGCTCATCAGATGAATCTGAGAGCTCAGAGGATGATGAGACTGCTTTGTCCCATTCAGAAGGGGACAGAGACAAGTCAGTGCAAATGCATGGTATGAATATTGCTCACTATGCCATTAGCCATATTTTGCATAGAATAGTTAATTTTTGTATGTGGTCTATGCATATGCATTTCTGTAGCATATCTGATGTGTTTGTGATGTTGCTTTAGGTAGAGTGGTGTTGTGGACACTGTCAATGCTGTCATATGTACAGTATTTGTAATATGTTGGTGGTGATGGGGTGCTACTTCTTAGTATATTATTGCAGTTGTCAGGTGTACAGTCATTGTGTTCTGTTTGTATTGTGTACAGTCAATATACAGGAATAATGATGTTACGAAGTGTGTTGTGTGTGTATGGTTGCAGACGTAAAATTGCCTTACTTTCATACTAGGGATTCATTATGTTGTTGTGGTTACAAGAACAGTGCTGTGCTGTTGGTCTTTCCGGGGTTTCTTCTGCCTATGTCCATGGTTCCACGATGGAGATGAACATTCACTGCAATGCCTATACTTTCTGATGACATAATGTTCTGTTTCCGCTGCTTACCATGTCTATTAGGTATTGTTGTTATTGCTTATGTCTGTTGTGGAGGTGCGTCTATCTGCATGATCATTGTCACTTCTTGGTGGTACATGGTGTGATGTGGCATGTGGGTCTTGTCATTTTGATTGTTGTTAACATGACAGTACTGTTGTTATGTCTGGGGAGTTTGGTATGTACAGTTTCATAGAATTACTATGTGGTGTAAAAGGCTATAGTCAGTGAATGTCTGTTTGTTTGCCTTTGAGGTTACATGGCTGGTATTACACACTGTTCCACAAACAGGTACAGTGCACTGTTGTGCTCTCATTCTGTATGTGAAGAGTGTTATGCAGGCTGACATGGAGAGTGGTGTGTCAGTCATTGGTCTATAGAGTGCTCTTTGGTCTCTTGTTCAGGGAAAGCATGTGGTTTGTGGCACATGGACTGTTGTGAAACGAATTTTGATTGCCTCATTCTGTGTTGTTCACATTTGTATATATATATATATATATATTTTGGTTGTTGTTCACTAGGTATAATTTATTTATTTATTAAATTTTGGTGACTGGGTAGGCCCACTGAGCCCCGGAGGTCCCTTTTTCAGGGGCGACCCGGAAATGACAAGGAGAATGGGATATACAGCGGTAGTACAATAAATAGGGCATCACAGGTTGATACATATTGTATAACAGGTTACAAATTTAGTAACATTTTGATCATTGAAAGGAAAAATGAGCCAGAGAATGGATTTCCACCATGCTACCATGTGGTAGCATCGAAGACAGTACAGGAATTCAAACTAGCATGGGACAGGCAATGCGGGCACCTGAAGTGGTAATAAAACAAGAGGGGCATTGAATTTGTGAGCAGACTAGATGGATCACACGGTCCCCATCTGCCGGCTACTTCTTATGTTCTTATACCATTGGAACAGGAATACATATGTTGCCATGAGGTATGAACGGTGTCAGGGATGGTACAGCAGGAAGACATCACATGCATATGTGATCACGACATATCCCATGACAACTACTCTCAATAAAAAACATAATTCAGGTTGATTTCTACACATACCTGGCCACTGATGGTCCATTGGAGGATGACACTTCTGCACATGAGTAAGTAATTCTAATTATGTTGCCCATATTTTTGAAAATAATTCATTTTCCGTGATGGCTGAGGCAGGTATGGGCTCACCCTTTTAATCTTCTGCATTTTCCTCTCCTTAACCATGTCATGTAATGTCACCAGTTGATACTATCTCCTATTACCCAACACCTCTCTCCAAGAAAAGCCCCTCTACCTTGGGGTCTAGATTCTGACAGGCATGTCTCATCTTCTCCCCCTCCCCCCCCCAACAATTCCATCAAAATACAGTTTCTGCCTCACTGTGTTTTCTGATGTTATGGCTTGCATGTTGACTCTGTGCAGAGTGGCATTTCTGGATTCCTGGTTGTCTTGTCCTCCTAAATGGATACAGCACTACAGGGATCATGCTTAACTTTTTTTGCTCTGTAGCAGTGGGGAAAGTGGTTCCAATGTACATTGAATCTGACTAGATTTCATTGGTCTCAATCTATTATTGAGGTTTGGAGGGTGGAATGACTCCTTCTCCTAGTCCTTTTCTATTTTCTTTGTGATTTTCATTGGTACCCTCTCTCTCTATCTATAAGCCCTCTGGATTTCCAGTGGCACCCCCTCCCTCTTCCCTTCTCCATGAGTTCTCACTGGCATCCAATGGCACCCTCTCCCCATCCTGTTATGTTCTCCCTGGTGACCAGTGGCACCCTCTCCATTTTCCAGTCCCCAAAAATTATCTGTGGTGTCTTGTGGCAAACCCCACCCACCACAGCCCCAAGACCCTGGTCCCTGATTGCAATTGACACAAACAGTCTGCTTGCCATCCTCTTAGTTCTCGCTGGTATCCAGTGGCACCCCCTTCCACCATCCATAAGCCCTCCTGGTGTCCAGAGGCACCCCCTTCCTCTCCCCTTCCTTATAAGTTCTCCCTAATGTCCAGTGGAACCCTCTCCCCATCCCATTATGTTGACCCTGGTGACCAGTGTCACTCTCTTCTTTTTCCCATCCCCAAAAATTCTCTGTGGTGTCTACTGGAAAACCCCACCCACTACAGCACCACAGCACCAAGACCCTGGTCCCTGATGGTGACTGGCACAAACATGCTGCTCACTTCCTTGGCCAAGCAGAAAAAAATATATATACAGCTAAAGTAATTAATATCCTTCCCCCACCTCCTTCCACATCCATGACCACTTAGTCAAAACCTCACCCACAAAGTGACAAGTAGCAGTATGAAAAAGTCCTGAAGCAGCTCGCCACTGATTCACTATTGGGCCTGAATGCCACCAGTCTCTTCCAATAGTGCTTTGCAATATAGTGCGAGGGACAGATTGATGGCATTCAGGCCTGGTGGTGAGACTGTTAAGATAGGATCAGCAATGTGCTGATTTTTTTCTAATACTTGTCAAGTTGTGGATGGTTTCTGACTAAGTGTGCATGGGTGGTGAAGATGGTGGGCCTGAGATGAGTGGGGGGATTTTGATTTTTTTTCACACTAGCCCAAATGGGAAAGTCAGATGGGGGACACACTGGTCCTAGGCAGTTTGCAGTATGCCCAGGGCCAGTAAATTAATGTTAAAATCAACCTGTGCACTATCTTGCATTGACACACATGGCAACATATATATGCGCATACACATTTCCAAATCTTGCTGCACCCAGCAACTTGTTATGGGTTTGTGGCTAAACCTGTCATCATTTGACCACCAGGTGACACTCACTTGTATCTTGTTGTAGGCATGGAGACAATACATTTGTAAAACTGCCCTCATGTGAATTCTTGCCAAAAGAGAGCTGCAATCCGTATCTTGTCAATCGCAATGTTTCTGACAGGTGTGATAACTACGTATGTACTGTACATATATTCTGAGCCTGTTGCTGTTTGTGTATATGTTACTGGGGCTTTCAATATGTGTCTTGTACTATCAAGACAATAGGAATAGTGTTGAGAGGCTATTATGCATCGCGTAATCACTATGTTGTGGTACTCATTAGTACAAGTCGAATATGTTCTGCTGCACCCACCAATGTCAGACTGCCATCATGCTTGTCCGCCTGTCAGCTTGTATTCCCTCAAGTTGAAACGGGGAGTAAAAAACATATGAACATATGAATCTGCCAGCAGAAACAGGCCTCATGGTCTATCAAGTCTGCTTGAATGTGGAGCTAGCCCCCTACATTGCAGCTGCCCCACGCTCCCCTCCCCCTCTCGCATCTACCCCCCCACCCTGTTCCATCCATTTTAAAACTGCCCACCATCCTACAGGATACCTACTGGGTCAGTATGTCATATGCTTTATGTCGCACAACAAAACAGCGCAATGGGAACAGCGTGGTAGGGAAGAGCAAGACGGTGCAAAACCGTGAAAGAGTATATGTGCGGTAGTGCACCCTCTCACTCTCCCAGGCAGAGGATAAGGCCTTTGCTGGGACAGAGGGCCAGCGAGCAGCTGCCATGGCTCAACGGGATGAGCCACTGGTAGTAACAGAGGCAGGCAGTGCGTTTGGGAATGGGTTTCGATTCCCAGTCCCAGATGTATGGATTTTTTATTTTTCACACTTTATGCGATTTTGGCTGTTAACCTCCCCACCCCCACCCCTGGAATTAGTTATTTTAGATGGGGTTCAGAACACAGCCCCATAGCAGGAGGTGTGGGGAAGACCCCCCATAAAACAAAGACTTATGCCGCTGGCAATATATTGCGCTGTATTGGCAGCATGGTATATTGTTACAGCATAATGTCTTGCGACATCATAACCCTGTGCCTACAGGTTGCCACCTCCTTGGACAAATAAAAAAAAATAAAAAAATTCCTCTCTGCAATCTAGGAGTTTGCCTATATCTCTGCTTGTCTTCTCTATATTGTTTATTTCAGTTGAAACTGTCTGTATTATCCTGGTTTACTGTGTAGTTAACATGCAATTTAGTTTAACCCTCTGTATCAATAAATTTGCTTGGTTAACCATTTATGAATCTGAAGCAGTCATTCTGCATGCTGTTTCAAGTGTTTGCCTATAGCTACAGTATGCTGGACTTTTCCAAAGCTGCTCAGCTGTTGCAACTGTCTGTACTTTCAAGGTACTCTGTATAGTTGCATGGAATTTATCTTATCCTATTGAGGGTATTGCTGTAGCCTATTTGTCTGCACTCTTGTCCTTATAAACTGGTATCACTGCTAGCGTAATGGTCATTACATCACCTTGACTGTAAACTTCTCTCTCCATCTGTATCTTCCTTGTCTCTTTCCTACTCCCATCACCTTCCCACTCTCCTCACTCTGCATTCCGTCATCACCCATCAGGAACATTCTAATACTATCACTTCTTTTCTTCCGCTCCCTCCTCTTCTCCACTTCCTCCCCTCCCTTGTCCCTACCTCGCCCATCCTCCCCTTCCCCACTTTGGCTTTCACATTCTCCTACCGCAGTGTGCAACTTCTCTACTGTATACTCTTCTGTATCTCCCCCCATCCCCATTATCCCACTCATTTTAGGGGCAGAAGCCCCACTCAATGCTCCTCCCTCTTTTCTTTCTTATCCTCCTGGCTAGCGACATTGAAAGTAACACTGACCCCTCACCCTCTCACTTCCTCTCCCTCAAAGTGCATTTGCATATTCCATCTAAATGATAGGAGCATACTCCCCAAGCTCATCTTACTTGAAGTTTGGACCTAGCAGTACTCTCCTGTCCTCCTGTATATAGCGGAGCGCTGTCTCGCTTCTGGTATCCTGGACTCTAGACTGGCTCTCCTGGACTGCCACCTCTTCCGACAGGACAGTGGCAAGGGTGGTGGTAGAGTAGCCTTGTATGTATGCCAGAATCTGTCCTGCACAATCATCCTGAATGAATCAGTCCCTTCCTTTCACGCGCTTCTACTTGCCAAACTATCCCTCCCCTCCACCAGTCCTATTTATGTTGGTGTCCTATACGACTCCCCAAAGATCTCTCCCCCACTCTCTGGCTAAGCTTCAGGAGACCCCTGTATACTCTAGATTTGCTAATTTCTTTCACTTATCTGATATCCTCACCCCCTTCAACTCTGACTTTCAGAAGCACCATTCCACTATATGTCATTGGATGACAGAAGGGAATGTTGAAGTTACTTATTGGAGTACCTACTTCTAGATGTACAATGCAGCACTTGTGTTTACAATTTTGCTGTTTATATAAGCTATGGCATTGATGTTCCCACTCTGGTTTACAATATTTACTTTTCCCTTTGCAGAACTTTCCAATATGTGGCATACCATAGATTAGTGTGGAGGATATGGAGAAGGTTAGGAAGGTGGAATAGAAGAATATTGCCAGCCTGCACAGTGATAGCAATAAGCAATGCTTTTCCATCAGATGAGTACACTGGATTCAAGCCACTACTGCAGGAAGCTTTGCATCCAAACAATTAGTTAACCAGCACTGCACCGCATGCTGGACACTTACACTGATTACCAATGTGAAATACTCCTGTTTGATACTTGTAACACGGTTCTTGACATAATTGCATTCTGTATGAAAGTTGTTTACAGTATAGGTCACATATGTTCTTATTGTTTGTGTACACAGGTTTAATTACTGTGCAGTACCCAGCACACGCTACATGGATGTTCATCCAAGTTAAATCACATGACATACTCTATACTTATTCACCTTGCCATACCAAGACAATCACCTGACACTTCATATATTGTTGGGTGTGGTACTGCAATGATGTCTTTCTGGATAAACTGTATGGCAACCATACACTATTGAGGAAATAAATATTATGACTATATGTGTGTGTGTGTGTGTGTGTGTGTGTGTGTGTGTGGGTTGCTGACACATGAACTTGACCAAGTAACATATATTAGTAGCCACAGACATGGCCAGATATTTCACAAAATTTCTAAAGAGTTTCTTTCTGCTGCCCCTACTGTGTAAATGGAGAAAGCAGGACATTTCTCTAGAAATATCGTAGAAATTTCAGGAATTATCTGGCCGTGTCTTTGGCTGTGACTGTATCACAGCACTGCTCTGAACTAGTCACGTACATACACATTGAAGATATATGTGTTCTCATTGAAGAGCACGTTCATAGAACATAGCTTATAAAACAGATCTGGGCTAGTCATATTTTACCTAGCAGCTCCTGCCGTCCCTCCTGCCAACAATGTGTAGTTGTTGTTGCACTGTCACATGTTGTCATGCCTAATCTGAGTATGATGTATGAGTTGGACAGTACACATGGCCCACACATAAAGTTGCCATGTAGATGTAGCTGTAGATATGTCATTTTCAAATTTTCCATGTCCTTTGGCAACATCAACAGAAGGTGTAGCCTCCCACCCACCTACAATTTATTTATTTATTTAGTTAGTTAGTTTTTGTTAACCGGGTTGGTACACTAGACAGCACAGCTGCCTATTTTCAGGTATAACCTGGGAGATTACAACAAAGGTTATAGTGTATGGTGGAACGTTATTATGCATAGAAATCCATGCTCCAAAAATCCTTGTTTTTCTGTACCGAGTAAGTCATAATCTTGTTGCGCTGCACTCAGTACGTCAGTAGTGCACCACAACAAAATCGAACAGCTTCTCGTGCTGTAACCACCGCCGCCACTGTTTAAATAAAGCTAGTATGTAAATCCAACGTCGCACACAACGGCAATTCATAATTCGCAACCGTGAACAGTCACAGAACCGAAGAACAAAATGGCATTGTCCCGTCCATATGAACCACTGTCGGATAGAGCAAAATTCATAGCAGAACAGGAAAATAGCCGCACAATTAAAAAAACGGAGAATGACATGCGCATTTTAAAAAGTTACCTAGCCAACATTGGAGAAATCCGAGCCATTCACAACATACCAGTAAACGAGTTGGATGAGCTTGTAGCCGACTTCATATATAAATTAGAGAGATTAGAGGGACAACAATACGAGCCGAGCACTGTCCGTGGGATCCTGGGCAGCATAGACAGGTATTTGATTAAGCAAAAGTACGGTCACTCGATATTTCATGGAAATACTGAGGTATTTAAGGAAACTCTGGCTACCTTACAAGCAAAACAAAAATTCTTAAAAAAGATGAGAAAGGGAAATAAACCAATGCAATCAGAGGCCCTGTCACCGATGGAGATAGAAAAACTGTATGAGTCAGAAGCACTGGGCTTGCAAAACCCCACAAGTCTCCTAAACATGTTGTTCTTCAACAACGGCTTATATTATGCCCTACGTACCACAGAGCAGTATGCCCTGCGATGGGGAGACCTCCAGCTTATCACAGATTCAGTTGGAAAAAAATACATCCAATATAATGAGAGACAAACTAAAACCCGAACAGGAGAAAACCCAAGAGACATCCGAGCAATTAAGCCTAGAATGTACCAAAACTCAGAAAACCCTGACCATGACCCAGTGACAGCTTATGAGAAATACTCCTCTGAAAGGCCACCAACAATGCTTACCCCAGACTCCCCATTTTACCTAGCTCCAAACATAAACTACAAACCTGGTGCTTCATTGTGGTATAGGGCAATGGCAGTGGGTGAAAACAAGATACGATGCATGCTTCAACGTATAAAGTCCCATGCTGGTCTGTCCACCCAAAAATGAATAACCAATCATTCCACAAGGAAAACAGCAGTCCAGCGACTTGTTGACCAAGGTGTACCCCCAAACGAAGTCCAGCAAGTATTTGGACACCGCTCCTTATAGTCTATAAGCAATTACAGCACACTCTCAGATGACAAGCAGGAAAGAAACTCAAAGTTACTAGGCCATTCATCAAAATCATTGTGTTCAGCCACAGTAATAACATCCAGCCCAGAGATACAGTGCCAACCACCCCCAAAGTGCAAAGTACCTTTCAGTGATGGTTCCCAAATAAATATTTTCGGTCCAAATTGTATCTTCCAGCACCCATTCACTGTGAACATCATCCATAACTACGGCCAGCGGAAGAGGAAGAACCATGTGACCATGAATACTGACAACGGCAGCTCAGATGACGAATAAGGTAAGTACCCGCCCTCCCGGCTTCCTGTAACTGTACAAAAGAGCGATCAAATAACTACAGCAACCATACCATTTAAAACGGTATTTTTTTTCTCTCACCCTCCTTAGAATGTGCCGTTAACATGTAAGAAGCTCAACCAGGGGATATAAACAACACGATCTATCCGCATGTGGACCCCAGAATTTTTCGTGATCAGATAAGATATTTTTCTCATATGGGCAGTTTGTTCCAATTGTAGAAAGCTATTTGTTTCGTGTAAATGTTACATAGATTTGAATCGATGTAATGGTATTTGTTTTCCTGTTTGCCCAGTGTACTGAGTAAATGTTACATTCATTTCAATCGCTGCAATGCTATTTGTTTTACTGTTTGCCTATTATCACTCGTTTCTAGTAAAAAATATCAAACAAGACATCGCGTCCATTTGTTTTCATTGCGACTCCCCATACACTATAAGAGATTGTCTATGGGGAGTTTTGCACAACAAAAGAGTATTCTTGATCTTGAGGTATCCATGGCAAAGTGAAACCTCTCGAGCTACGCTCTCGAGGTTACACGTTGCCATGGATACCTCTCGATCAAGAATACTCTTGTTGTGCATGCCTCCCCATAGACAATTCTCTATATGTAGACAATAGTTGATACAAGAAAACATCATGGGAACAAGTAGAAGTCAGACATAGTACACTTATACAAAATTTTCAGCAATGACAGTATATTTGCAGGAATCTGTATGTAGTAACAAAACAGGAATATAAGTGCAAATAACTAACAGTCATAAGTCATACAACTAGTGAGCAAGTGCTAGAAAAGAGGAAATAGCAAGATTTCCAGGCAGGTTTGAGAGTAGTAGAGGTTGGAGCCAGTAGGCAACTAGGTGGAACCAGTACAGGAGTGGGTGGATAGAGAACAGGAGCAGGGTTCAGAGCTTAGAAGAGCCATACAAAGCTCCTGTTTGAAGCTGCATGGAGAAGGGGAGAGTCTTAGATTCAGTGGAAGAGAGTTCTATGGTATGGGGGCCCAGCTAGAGAAAGCATTCTCCCGCATTTTGGTTTTACATCTCGGTTGAACAAGAAGGGATTTGTCAGCTGATCTCAGTGGGTAGGCAGAGGTCACAGGTTTGAGCAGTAGAGCCAATTTGTCAGATATCTGGGAGGAGATTATATTCTTTATAAAACAGTAGGACGTAAACTGATGGAAGGCTGAGGGGGTAAACCATCCCAAACTGGAGTATAGTGTGCATCGGTGAGTAAGTTTGGATAAAGACAGATTACATATCTGGTCTCATTACAGCCCATGGAGCTATAACACCCCTTTAAGCTTCATTATTTGAAGGCCTTTAAGGGCCTCATGCAGCTGAGTACCTTGCTGCTGGAGGAATTTCTGGGTGTTATCTAGAATTTCTGACAGTGT
Organism: Neoceratodus forsteri; assembly: GCA_016271365.2. Lineage (NCBI taxonomy): Eukaryota > Metazoa > Chordata > Ceratodontiformes > Ceratodontidae > Neoceratodus > Neoceratodus forsteri. The sequence goes on from CM057456.1 coordinate 1,058,706,278, forward strand.
AGAACCTGAGTCATTAAAGATTCAGAGTCAGGCTGAAAATTCTACATGTGCTTCTTCACCACTAGCAGCACTATTTTGCTTATTGTATAGCACTGGGAGCATAATCATGCTCAAAGAGCCTCATGTCCCTGGATACAATTTCCTTTTTTGCCCAGGCTTTATGTAGGACTTCAATCTCCACTCTGTAATCCAGAAAGGCGTGGATAATGGAGTGGGGTCTCACAGAGGAGCCGTTTGAAGGGGCTGACAGAGCTCTCTGTGCCCTAATAAGATTTAAGATGAAATCCTTGTTTAAATTAAGTACCTCACGGATTTTCTGTGAAAGACAGCATGTCTCGAGTCTCTGTCTTTTCTGGAATGCCATGAATTCGGATGTTGTTTCTCCAATTATGGTTCTCCAGTTCAAAATTAGATTCTACAGTAGTGCCAGCTCTCTCTGGTGAAGTTCTAAAAGGGCTGATGTGTTTAGATCCGTTGTTGCAGTGTATTCCATTAGGCAGGGCTCGACTGTGGCCATGCACTGTTCGGCCACATGGGGGTCCTGCATGTCCTCTGCTGCTGTGGTATTGATGCATCTGAGGGAGCTATTGTTTCTTTTAAGTACCTAGTAAAGTTTTCTTAAAGTGATGATACATGTTCCCCCCCCATCCTTGAGTTCACTGTCCAAGAGGATTGGTGAGGTTGGCCTTGATGACAGTTGACTCCCATTATGGCCCTGCTCCTCTGATTGCAATATTGTGAGCATTGCTTCTGGTGTAAAGTTCAGCTCCTTGAGTTGCTGCCATGTAGACATAATAGGTAAGGGTTTTTTACAGTTTTTGTCACTGGTAGCCCTCTTTCAATGAAGGATGGCTACCAATTTCTTTACAATCACATGGAGCTCCTGAATAAGGCAGCCACCATCACCAAGACATCACTGGAATAACAAAATGCTCATTTATAATTAATGCGAAAATTAATCGGGTCGAAAATAAGCACCCAAGAAAACATGCTCACTCTCCAAATCAGTGATCCTGGAAAACTGATGCAGTATGACACAGAAGCAGGACATATGGAGACAAAATTAGTTCACAAGCAAGTACCCAAAAATGTATCACATACAGACTGTTTAACAAAAAAGAGAAATAATGGCACAAAAAAACAGACTTGCAAACAGGAACCTTTTCTAACATTGGTTTTGCTGAAATAAGAACCAGGTCAAGTGTGATCTGAAACTGGTTTATCCTTCCTTATTAAACAAATTCTGATCAGAGCCAATATGGCTGTGGAGAGTTTTTAGGAGTGACAAGAGTGGTGAAAAGAATATGCGGTGCTCTCGCTGCATTGGAGTCAGCCATAATACTGCAGTGATTACAGTACTGAGCATGCATGATATTCGCACATGTGCAGTTTGCCCCAGAGTCAGCCTTGCACAATGTGGCGGTGCTGACATAACTACGTGTAACAACCCAGTCCCATCAGATTACTAGAATCCCATTAGTACTAGTCTTAGGCAGGTAGGAAAAGGCAACTGGTTGGGAGCTCATTAGGGGCTTTCTTCATAATGACATCATTGTTTATGCAGCTAGCCTGAGAGAAGTATGATTATGTCATTTAGAACTCTCACAGCAGCATAACCATTTTAGAGTCCTCTGCTCTTGGATGGTTCATCAGTAAGTTCAAGTGTGGCAGTCAGAGTGGCAGGATGTCTGCATTGGGGTTCTGTCAAAGGGAGCCCTGGTATTTGTCACCCTAGTTTGGTAAAATCTTCAGTTTGCCTTCAGGACTCTTTAGTTTCATTCCAGGGGAGTGAGAGGGAGTGCAATTCTTGTGGATCCAATAGGCAATCACCTGAAGTTCTCAGCTGCCTTAAGGAAGAACAATGAGTAGAATCTGAGAGCTACCAGAGAAAGAAAGGTGCATTTTGTTTTTTCCATGACCAGGAGGAAGGAATAACTAATCTGTGAGTACAGAATATGAGATTGTTCTCTGAGGAAGTTGTCTGAGGTGTGTGTGCCCTAGATAAGGCTAGATCACATTGGTCAGGACCCCTTTCACCACAACTGTGCTGAATTTAAAGTTAAAGTTGGGAGTCTTTAGCAATTCATTGGGGATTAGAGACTCATTTGGTGTAACCCTGAAGGAATGGCAGAGGCTGTTTGGGGCAATGTGTGAAGGTAACGCCATCTGGAGTTTCAGACAGGGTTAAGTGGTTCCTGGATAGGCACCACTGTTCCCTGAGCAAAGACCATGCACCAGGAGGATTTTAAATTGTGTGGCACATCCCACGGATATACACTTTGGAAATGGAAATGTGTGGAAAATGTTTAAAGTGTGTGGCACATCCCACAGATATACACTTTTGTAGAGAGCTAGAGACTTTTTTGTGGAAAACTGTACTGCCTATCAAAGTGTCCTGCAAAAGAGATTGTGCCTGTATTGCAATGACAAACCTTTGGGGGACCAACCTTGCTTTAAGTAACATCTGTAAATAAAGCCATACTGCAAAATTCCAGTTACTGCTTTGGACATTCTGCTTGTTGCTTCTAGTGTGAACGTTATAGGTGCCCCTCAGCAGTTAGGTCTAGCATATACCTAGCGTCCTCTCCCCTGGACCTGGTTGTAAATAAAAAGGTTAATTTTAGTATGTAAGCCCACCCCCATCCTCTAGATAATAAGCCTGGTATACACTCCAACAGTAGGAGTGGTACCATGAGTGTAGTTAGGCAAAAAGAAAATGGTATGCCATGTAGTTGGCAGTAGTTCTTTTAAGAGGGGAGTGCCAACTAGCCAAAGTTGGGCACGCGGGTTACATACATATGCACAATACTCTTAGCTGTATAACCACCTACATGCTTTCCAACCTGTAGGCCAACCCTACCAAGTTTCTGTAATATTTCATGCATTCTTTACCAAAAATTGTATGTCAATCCAAATAAGTTTTCATGTTTCTTTTATTATGCTCCTTAGTTGTGTACCATGCCATTGTTTATCTGCAATGACAGTATCTGCTTCTGTAATCCATTTGTGAATTGCAATGTATTTATTTACTACAGTATCCCACCCTCATGTCCCCCAGGTTGCACCATGAGATGAGCAACTTGTTGCTCAGTGTGCCCTCCTGTGAAATATTTCAACAAATAAATAAATAAATAAACTCATGCATGCACACTTTAAGTCAGCACTACCATGTTGCACGTGGTGGTCATCACTTCCGCAGTTGTTGAAAGGAAAAGTAGTGCACCAGGAAGTGGGTATGTTTATGTGGCCCGCAGAGGGGAAGGTCTGCATAAACAGAAACACTGGAAACTATGCTGGAGCACTGAGGCAGAACATAAGACAGTGGTCCAGTTACATGCTTACACAGTGCTCTTATATAAATCTGATGATGGCATAACATCTGCGGAGCTTTGCCCACACAGTCGTAAAAATCAGACTAAGGAGGAAACTATTAACAAACTAGAGATCTTGTCTGAGATTTGCTCGTCATCACAGTCACTTTCTCATTCTTTTCTAGGCAGTAATTTCTGGTAAATGTGCCTTAACCATATTGATCTCAGTGCTGGTAGACTACTTTTGGTTTTCCCCGATTGTATTAGGTGGGAGTAGTAGCAGTCTTGAAGTGGTAGCTGCCAGTGGTGGCATGTTCTGAAAAAAGTGATCCCCATGCTTGTCTGCACATTTTAGAAATGACCACTTTCCTTGTATTTGCTGTAAAAAAGAAACTGGCCCCTTTAACACAAAAACAAGGAGTCAGTTATGGCCTCCACCCTCTCCCCTTTTCGTTTCAAGTGAGAAATGTGATTATGGGTTTGATCAGATGTACAGTGGCAGCCATAGATGCATAATATTGTTAAACAGTAATCGACTGTATGTAAAAGTTTTGGTTTTTTTTGAATGTGTGCTTTCTTGATGTTGTCCATACAACTCCACCCATTTTGTACTCTGCCCCTGGATTTCTGTGCCCCAAGAGCATTATTTTAAATTTTTGTGTTCAGGACAAAAAGGTTTTTCAAATGAGGGTAGTCACTAATCTAAATTCTTTATATATATTTTTTTTAATTGCCATCAGAAATGTGAATTTTGTAAAAACAAAAATGGAAATACAGGTAATAAGATGACCATATTTTACAAAATATAAGGAATTCAGATTAGTGACTACCCTCATTTGAAAGGCATTTTTGTGCTGAACAACTTTCAGACTGTTTGTTTTTGTGTACCTGGAATAGTTTTAAAGACATTTAGATTTGTTTGGAATGTGTGCACATTTGCTAAGAATTCTGCACAGTGCCTTAGGAAGATTCTCAATGAAAAGCAGTTTGGAGTTCTGTCTCCAACTTTTTTAAACACACAATGGGTCTGAATGAGTTAAAGGGGATAGGAATTGATTACTTATGTGCAGGTGTTTGAAATGTCTCTATTTTCATAAATTGTATTCATACCTCTAAAGGATCCCTATTTAACTGTGCCTGAATAAAATCTGAAGCTGTCAGTTGTGTTTTGTTTTGGTTTTAGATTTATTGAACTGTTATTTAATACAACAGCAGATTAGGTGCATATGGACACATGTTGATACATGGACATATTAAGATAACAGTATCTCAATTACAAGGGGGTTTTGAACATACACATACACTAGTCCCTTGTTACAGAATTACAGATATATCATGTTTAAGACAGTATAAGTTTGACTATGCATGAGTAATATGGACTTATGGTACACAGAGTTTAAGAAAAATGTGTCTGAGCACTACACTGTAAAATTTGATTGACACCACTGTGTGAAACAGCTGGTAAATGTTTACACTAGGGCAGGTTCTCTTCTAACCTATTTTTTACTTAACACACAGATATTTTCATGTGTATAAGATTTTTAACATTCAAACCTCAGGAAGTCTTACTGTATTCTGACTTAGGCAGTGAGCCCTTCCAGCTGAACTGCCCTGGAGATGAAAGAGTTAAAGCTTATATGCTAATAGTGGAATGCTGAATAGGCTCAAACTCGGTTTTCAAACCACTGTCCATGGTACATTTTATGTAACTACTAGATTCTTTACTCCACCTGCCTGTGAAGTCGTCTCGGGGATTTCTCTTTAGCTCCTTCAGTTGAAGTACAGATTTCGTCAGTTTTTTTGTTTATATTATTTTATTTTCAAACCTCTGTCCTTTGGTTACAGGTTAGACTAAACTAGGTTTTATCCATTCCAGTAAGTTTTTCGGTTTCTGATCAGTCTTAGCAACCAGGAGGAAACTGAAGACATTTATTTACTTTCTTGAGGTAACATTTTAGTTTTCTCTGTTAAGTATTGTGTTTTGGGGACCGGTAGGTTTTTGGTTAAAATAAAAAAGTATTCTCTCGTTTCTTTCCTCGGTCACTAAATTAGCCGTTAACTAAACATTTTTGCTTTCTTATCCAGGCCTAGCCACCTACTGTGGATAAGTGCTAAAATTCTAGCATTTGCGGTTATATCACAGAAACCCAAGAAAAGACCTGGTCCCACTGGGTTTCAGCATTGTACAGAGCGTGGTGAGCCATTTTCTAAGGCTGACCCACATCTGATTTATGTGTTCTGCCTAGGGTTTGACCACCTGAAGGCAGACTGCTAAATTTGTAAAAACTTCCCTTAGTATACGCTTGATAGGTGAGTTAATAAACTGCAGGAGAGAATGGCTGAAAAAGCAGCTGACACAAAGTCAGTCCAGTTCCACAACTAAAGATAAACCTGTGGAACCAGAGAGGGTGCCCTCTGACTAGGGTGAGACATCCACTAACAAGAGAGCTGCAGAAACAGGCCTTGAAATGCCGTCTGCAAAAAAGAAAAGAAAAATGGCCGGTTTGGAACCACAGAAGCTTGCGGTTGTGGTTCTAACCGCTGAGGAAATAGCAAAAGCCATTCGCATTTTGTTCAGTCTTTATAGACCAGTTTGGGTGAACTGGGACAGTGTAACACAGTTCAAACTTTGGTTCAAACACCTGGTACTTCGCTCACCTCTAGTTCATATGACCCTGAGGCATATTATGTTCAGGAGTAGGATGATGATGAGGAAGAGGAGAAAGACTTGGTGAACCCATAGAGCATGAAGTCTCCCCTGAGCACTTGGAAACTGAGTCCCAACCCCATCCTTCTAGGGATCCCTCCTCCCACTATGCCTTTATGAAAAAGGATGCAGAAGCTCTGGAGCTGCCTGCCCAAGAGACTTAGGAGGAGGAGGAGGAGAAGGAGCCTGATTATGTTGAAATGATGGCTGTGCCTGCTACCAAGAGGCTTATGATACCTATACATAAGTCCTTTAAGAAGCAAACCATGAAAATTTTACAGACTCCCACTTCTGTACCCTCTGTGGATAAGAAGATGGACAGGAGGTATTTGTTGACTGGTAATGGCACTGAGTTTCTATTTAGCCATTACAACCATGAGGGAGTGGTTCAGGCTGCTGCCTGAGAGAAAGAAGGCATCCCTTTAGCTTCTCACCCTCCTGAGAAGGATTAGGGAAGAATTGACTCCATGGTAAAAAAAAAAGTATCTTGGTACCTCCCTGAGCATTAGGCAAGATTCCTACATGGCCTATGTCTCCAGGTATCAGAAATCACTCTGGGAGTCTGCCCAGGGGTTTGCTAACAAGGCTTCTCCTCAACTGGCAGCAGACCTGGAGGAGATTCCCAAGAATTGTGTGGAGGTATCCAAGTACCAATTTCACATGGCTGTAGATGCCAATGATAGTGCCTCTAGGGTGATGGTCACTGCTGTCTCTCAGAGATGGTTTGCTTGGCTAAGATGCACAAACCTTTCTCAGGACACCCAGACAAAAGACCTGGACTTTCTCCTGGTGCAGAACTCACTTTTTGGGGAACAGATAGAAGCCTATATGAAAAAGATGGATGAGTACAGGGTGACATACAAGAGCACTGCAGCCAAAGAGAAGGCTGCCACTCCACAAAAACAAAAGAGTAGGGGAGGCAGACCATATCAGAGGCATTTTTACCAGGCCCAGGCTTTCCCTGCCTGCCAGCAACAAAGAGGCTACTTTAGGGGTAGGGGCAGAAGAGGTGCCAGTTGTGCTGGACCTAGTCCTCAGCCCAAGACCCCTGCCAAGTAGACCCCCTGAGGTGATTGCCTGGGCTTCCTCCCCAATCCCCATAGATGATATGCTAGCTTATTACTGTACTTACAGGCATGGCAAACCATTACCACAGACAAGTGGGTCCTGGAAGTAATAAGCCAGGGTCTTACTCTAAACTTGAAATCATTCCCAAAAACAAGAGCAAGGTCATTCAAACCTGCCACCAACTCAGAAACAGACCTGCTAGAAGCAGAGGTGTCCACTTTACTGCAAGACAGAGTAGTGGAACCTGTTCCATTCCCTTACAGGGGAAAAGGGTGTATTCAAGGAACTTTCTAGCCTTGAAGAAAAAGGGGGAGTGGTGATCCATCCTGGATCTAAGATATCTCAACAAGCAGCTGACAAAACTAAAGTTCAAAATGGTCAATCTAGCCATGATTCTTCCCACTTTAAGGCAAAGGGACTGGTTAGCATCCTTGGATCTAAAGGATGCCTATTTTCACATACCCATCAGGCAGTCTTACAAAAGGTATCTAAGGTTCAAACTGCCATCAGGTCACTATCAGTTTAGGGTGCTGCCCTTTGGCCTCTCCTCAGCACCAAGGACCTTCTCAAAGTGCCTGGCAGTGGTCATGGCACATCTAAGAAGGCAAGGAAACACTGTTTTCCCTTACCTGTATGACTGGCCAGTCAAGGAGCACGCACCCCAACAGGTAAAAGAATCTCTAACTATTACACAGGACACCCTGCAGTCCCTAGGGTATGTAGTAAATCTCAAGAAGTCTGTTCTAAAACCAGTCCAGCTCCTGGATTTCATAGACACAGAGCTGGACACAGATGAAGCAAAAGCTATCCTTCCACCAGCAAGGATGGACAGCCTTGTTCAGCTGGCAGGCTCTTTCCACCTGTGAGTCCCTTGACCAACAAGGCACTTTCTCCAACTCCTGTGTCATATGGCTGCAACCACAGCAGTGGTCGCAGGAGCCAGGTTTCAGATGAGAGACATTCAGTTCCACCTCAGGTCCTTTTGGTCTCAGAGAAGGGATTTCCTGTCCAAAGTAGTACCAGTGATTTCCACCCTACTGCAAGCCTTGCAGTGGTGGCAGGACATGGACAGCCTCCAGATAGGGGTCCCTTTCCTGCAGTAGTCTCCTACTGTGGTGCTGACCATGGATGCTTCTCTCCTAGGGTGAGGAACCCACCTAGGGGATCACACTGCACATGGCACATGGACCAATCAGGAATCTCTGCAGCACATAAACCAGCTGGAACTCAGGGCTGTGCTGCTGGCACTGCAGTCATTTGCTGCAGTGGTGCAGGGGAAGGTGGTTCAGGTCAGAACAGACAACACCAACACCATGTACTACATAAACAAACATGGATGGATAAAGTCCTCTGTTCTGTGTACAGAGGCCATGAAGGTCTGGAGTCTGGTGTACTCCCACAGTGTCTCCCTGAGAGCAGTTCATCTGCCAGGGAAGGACATTGTCTTGGCAGACACACTTAGCAGAATCAATCAGAGCCATCATGAATGGGCTCTGAACAGGAAAATCTTGTTGACAGTATTCAGGAGATGAGTCACTCCAGAGATAGACCTCTTTGCAGCCCCAGACAATCATCAGCTACCCCAGTTCTGTTGCAGGCCAGCACCTCTGGGCTTAGTACCTATGGATGCATTGCTCCTGGATTGGACAGGCAAGTTTCTGTATGCCTTTCTTCCATTCCCTCTGATCTTCAAAGTTCTAACCAAACTCAGATGTCAATCAGCTACAATGATTCTGAGAGCTCAAGACTGGGACAGACAGCCATGATACTCAGTGTTGCTGACCCAGTCTACAACCAGTCCAATTTGCCTTCCCAGGAGGCACAATCTCCTGATCTCCTCCCAGGGGAGGATCCTGTAACCTAACCTCAAGTTCCTCAGGCTCAAAGCCTGGCTCTTGAGGACCTAGAGTATACAGGCTTGCATCTCTCTGAAGGGGTGATGGACATCCTAAGGATCTCTAGGAAACCTTCCACTAGGAAAATGTATACTTCAAAATGGAAAAGAAAGCCGGCTTGGCAGTGCTGTTGTATTACTTGGCTCACCTTCATTCCCTAGGCCTCCGGCCTTCTACTCTTAAAGTGCATTTGGCAGTGGTCTCTTCCTATCTCTCAGCAGGGAAGGGTCCTTCCCTGGCTTCTAATGCTATTTTTAAGAAATTCTTTAAGGGGTTACTTCACTTGCACCGTCCTCACTGCTCTTATCCCATGCCCTAGCTGGGCATGGGATCAGAGCAGTGCAGGAGGAGTTTGTGGAGTTGGGGAGGGGCCTTAGACAGGTAGCACACATGGTAATCTTCTCAGAGGTGCTGCTTGTCTATGGCATGGATGAGGCTAGGGTACTCTGAACCATGCAGTTCAATGAATGGTTGAAAGGCTGGTGCAGAGCACAGGGTTTTGGCTTCATTGGGGACTGGGGGTCCACCTGGAGGGATACTGGCTTATACTGGCATGATGGTCTGTATCTGTCCAGAAGGGGAAACAGGCTCTTAGGTGATAGGTTTAAATGCTTCATTGGCAAGCTTTTAAACTAGCCAAGAGGGTAGGCACTGATATGAAGCAAGGTATTACAAGCCTCCCCCCCCCCACAAAACAGGGTAGTTAGCGAGGTACATACCAAGGTACAGAGGTCAATAGGGAGCAGGACAGGAGTTAATGGAGAAAAAGGCATAGGCAGTAAGGGCATGGATGGGGCAAAAAAGGGTAAGACCATCATAAAATGGAGGGAAATGAGTACCAATGCCTGTAGTCTGGGTAACAAGCTTCCTGAGCTGGTGACCTTGATGGAAGAGGGACACCTGAGTATTGTGGCAGTCAAAGACACATGGTACATGGAGAACCATGACTGGGATGTCAACATACCAGGGTACACAATCTACAGGAGAGACAGGGAGGGTAAAAGAGGAGGAAGAGTAGCTCTCTATGTAAGGGAAGGGACCAAAGCAATGGAACTAAAGGGTAAACAGGGAGGAGAGGAAGCACTATGGGTCACCTTGGAGACAGGTAGTGGCACCACAATCTGCACAGGGGTTGTATACAGACACTTGTCTCAGGGGGAGGAAATGGACAAGGAAATGATAGAAGGCATCCTCAGAATGGCAGAAAAAGGGGAGATATTGTTGATGGGAGACCTGAATATGCCAGATGTTAACTGGAGCACATTTACTGCAGCCACATCCAAGAGTAGGGTCATTCTTGATGCCCTACAGGGGGCATGCCTCAGACAGCTAGTGTTGGAACCCACTCAGGAGGGAGCAGTCTTGGACCTGGTACTCTCAAACAGGGATGGAGAGAGGATCATTGATTTAGAAGTGGGTAGCCATCTGGGAACAAGAGACCTCTACATGGTGTGGTTCATGATAAACACAACTGTGGAGTCAAGCCATACAAAAGCGAGGGTACGGGACTTTAGAAGGGCTGACTTTGGCAAAATGGGGGAGTGCCTAAGGAATGCAGTAGCAAATGGGCAGGAAGGAGGGGTGGAAGAACAATGGGGGAAAATCAAAACTGCCATCATAGAGGCTACACGTGAATAAAGAAAACAAAACAAAGTAAACAAACACTATGGTTCTCAAAAGAGGTGGCAAGGAAGCTTAGAGAGAAAAATATATCGTTCAGGAAGTATAAGGAATCACAGAAGGAGCAGGACAGATAACTGTATCAGTTAAAGCAGAGAGAAGCGGGGAAGACAGTCAGTATAGCAAAGGCCCAAACTGAGGAAAAGATAGCCAGCTCAGTTAAGAAGGGGGATAAACCCTTTTATAGATACATTAGGGAGTGCAGAAAGACCAGGAGAAGGATAGTGAGGCTTAATGAAGGGGGAAGGGGAGGGGAGGTGGGCAGAGAGCAACAGTGAAAAGGCAGAGATACTGAATGAATACTTTTGCTCAGTAGTCACAAAAGAAGAAGGGGGGAGGTGCCTAAACCAAACAATAGAAACACTCTGGGCAGGGGATTCGATACTAATCCATTCACAGAAGAATGGGTCCTTAAAGAACTCTTAAAACACAAGGTGAAAAAAGCAATGGGACCTGATGGGATTCACCCCAGAATTCTAAAAGAACTAAGGGGAGACCTAGTGACACCACTGACTACCCTTTTTAATAAATCATGGGAGGACGGTGTGGTATCTGAGGACTGGAGGAAGGTGGATGTGATCCCCCTTCACAAGAGTATGAGCAAGGCAGAGGCAGGAAACTACAGACCTGTTAGCTTGACCTCAGTGGTAGGGAAAATGATGGAATCACTTCTGAAAGAAAGAATTGTCAAGTACCTAGAGGTCAGTGGGGCACAGGACCCAAGGCAGCATGTATTCACTATGGGAAGGTCATGTCAGATGAATCTAATAGATTTCTTTGACTGGGTGACCAAAGTAGTAGACCAGGAAGGGGCTGTAGAGGTATACTTATGTGATCCTGAAGCTCACTATCCCCACTTCCACTACCCCAGTCAGCATTGCCCAATTTGAGGTATATCCCAATGTTAGTAAACCTGACAGTATTCCTCCTGACGGGGTAAGGTAGCAGATGTGATGGAATGCTACCTTACCCCTTTTACAGTATGAGAAGGGACATTAGAATGGGGTTGCTAGCCAAGCTGCCCTGGTGGTTTGGAGGGGTAAACCACCAATAGGTCAGCCAGCGTGCTGTGTGTGACCTGGGTTCTGGTCCGGGTGACCTCATTTTACTCACTGCACCCCCGTAATAATTTAGCATCTTACTCCAGGGTCTGCATCCCCTCAGAGTTGGATATTTTAGTTAGGGGAGGTGGGGGGAAGAGCCCCCACATTTAACACTTATTTGTCACGTAATGCCCCAAATTGTCCTGTCAGGCATAGGAACCATTCAGGGCTGTGGATTTCAGGCCATTGTACTTGATATGCCGAGCGTCAGCATACTGAGTTTAGGGATATCATAGTATATCCACTGTAGATAAGGCCTACTTAGACTTTAGCAAGGCATTTGACACAGTACCACACAAAAGATTAATAAACAAGTTAGCCAGCCTAGGAGTGGGTCCCTGGGTGGTAGCCTGGGTAGCAAACTAGCTGGACAATAGGACACAGAGGGTGATAGTAAAAAGAGCACACTCTGGAGAAAGGGGAGTTACTAGTGGGGTACTACAGGATTCAGTACTGGGACCGGTAGTCTTTAATGTCTTTATAGGTGACACTGTGGAGAGGCTGGAAGGAAAAGTATGCATCTTTGCAGACAGCACAAAGATTTGCAACAGGGTTGATACACAAGGAGGGGTGGAAAGAATGAAAAGGGACTTGGCAGGGTTGGAGCAATGGTTAAGAGTATGGCAGCTTAATTTCAATGCAAAGAAGTGCAAAGTAATGCACCTGGGAAACAAAAGCCCAGGGGAAGAGTACATAATGGGGGGGAGGCACTAACAACAACAAAAATGGAAAGGGACTTGGGTGTACTCATATCAGATTACCCTAAGTTAGGCAAGCAATGTGAGAAGGCAGTAAGGAGGACTGGGGGGATTCTGGGGTGCATAGGGAGAGGCATCACCAGTAGAAAGCAGAAAGTTGTTATCCCTCTGTACAAACAGTTGGTGAGACCCCATCTGGAGTACTGTGTGCAGTTCTGGAGACCCCATCTCCACAAGGACATAGACATGATGGAGGCAGTCCAAAGTAGGGAAACCAAAATGGTGCAGGGTCTGCACCAGAAGCCATATGAAGAGAGACTATAAGAGATTAATATGTATACCCTTGAGGAAAGGAAGGAGAGGGGGACACGATAGAAACCTTCAAGTACCTCAAAGGAATCAACAATGTCCAAGAGGGTAGCAAATTCCAGAAAAAGAGATGCTCAAGAACAAGGGGGCACAATTTGAAGATAGAGGAGGGATGGCTCAGGGGCAATGTGAGGAAGTATTTTTTCATGGAGAGAGGGGTTGATGAATGGAACAGCCTTCCTGAGGAGGTTGTGGGGTCAAAAACAGTGAGGGAATTCAAGAATGCATGGGACCAACATAAGGGAATTATAGTGGGGGTAGGAGGGGGTAGGAGGGGGTAAGGAAGGCTGCTGGTTAACTAGGATCTGCAGCTTATCTAATAGGTAGGGAAATTGGCAGACTAGGTGAGCCAAGCGGTCCTTATCTGCTGTCAAAGTCTATGTTTTTATGTTTCATAGGGAGCCCACTCCTTCTTGGGACCTGAATATCTGCGTAATACAGTTGATGCAGCCCCCCTTTGAACCCATATCTTCAGCAGAGCTCAAATATCTGACATGGAAAACTGTCTTTTTGGTAGCCATCACTTCAGCAAGGAGGATCAGTGAGCTACAGGCCTTGTCTGTGGAGCCTAATGACATTGCTCTCCACAGGGATATGGTTGTTCTCAGAATAAATAGTGGTTTCGGATTTCCATTTGAACCAGTCCATTTCATTGCCTGTTTTCTTTACTGACCATTCTAATTCAGGAGAATGCAGGCTGCATAGCCTAGATGTCAAGAGGGCTATCAGCTACTATTTGGATCAGACAAAGGGCCATAGGAATGAGTGTACCCAGATTTTCCTCACCTATGCAGAAGTGGAAAGGGCAAGCCAGCCACAAAGAGGACCATTGCAAGGTGGATTGTGGCCTGTATTCAGTTTTGCTAAGGCAAACTGGGTAAGGAGCCACCAGTGGGCCTGAGGGCTCACTCCACCAGGGGGACAGGTGCTTCCATAGCAGCTGCAAGAGATGTCCCTCTGCTTGAAATCTGTAAAGCAGCTACCTGGAAAACAGTTAATACATTCACCTAGCATGACTGCCTGGACACTCAGGCCAGAAGTGATGCCAGGTTTGGCACAGCAGTATTGCAGAGCCTATTTCCTAAGTAGGTTCTGTTTCCACCTCCTAGAGGCACTGCTTGGTCATCTGCATAAGTCAGAATACAGCAAGACTTCCTGGGGTTTGAAGAACAAATTACTTACCATAGTAATCTTGTTTCTTCCAAGGGAATCTTACTGTATTCTGACCTCCCACCCTGCCTCCCCTACTAGAACATGGGGGGCGCTGCACTCCAGCTGTTACTGCTAGAAATGTTGACCACTGGTGAGGTCATGCTTGGGAATCTGTGACTCGAGTCTTTTTATATGCCCCATTTTTGGTTCCATGGTCTTTGGACTATACATTTATATATTAGTTTATATATTGTTGTTTAGTATAGCTTAGTTATTATTATTATTATTATTATTATAAGTTTTCTCATAAGAATCTGGCTGTTACATAGAATGTACCAGGGACAGTGGTTTGAAAACTGAGCTCGAGCCTATTCAGTATTCCACTATTAGCATATAGGCTTTAATGCTTTCATCTCTGGGGCAGTTCAACTGGAAAGGCTAACTGCATAAGTCAGAATATAGTAAGACTCCCTTGGAAGAAACAAGATTACTATGGTAGTTTTTTCTTATTTACTATGTGTTGCTAAAAGAGCTTCTGACGCCTGAAAGAAAACTTTGAAAAACATAATAAGTAAGTAAAATTCTGCTTGTATTCCATATACCATATATTCTATTATAGATCAAGGGAGCGCTCCTGACCAATCAGAGAGCTCCTTTCACCTATACATGAGGCACTCTTATTCTGTGAAGAGAACTCACGCGCAGATGCCCTGGAAACGGGCACCTTCTGGGAACAGTTTTTTTTTTTAAATAAATTATTGATCGCTCTCAAGCAATAATATATTAATATGTCCCCTGTCGCCATTTGTTGCTGAAAAGGAGTGGTTTCATTTGCCTTCAGCTTGAGTCAGAACAGCTCAGCTTCACTTCGCTATTCTCGCACTGCTGAAGGCATGTGAAACCACTTGTTTTCAGCAACGAGTAGTTCCAGGGAAGTATTAACACATAGATTTCTCCTCCCCATTATTTATTACTGAGGAAATGTGCATGAATACATGATTTTTGTCCCTTACAGTTACTTTAAAGTTAATCTGCCTCTTAACTTGCTCCATGCTTCAAGTCATACTGCTCTGTTGTGACATCACAATCTGTTGGCATGAGTGTAACTGTGATGTTACAAGCAGTGCATTATGACCTCAGATAGGGAGACAGCAACAGAAATAGATGAACTCTTCAGGAACACAAAAGACTTGTTTTCATGCAACTGACCTCAGCAATAAATAATGGGGAGGAGGAATAAAGAACTAATATGAAAATACAAGCTGAACTTTACTTAAATATTATGTGTTGTTAAAGTTCTCCTGAAGTTGTCAGCTGCTCTTTAAGCTTATTTTTTCCTTGTGGTTTTTAATCATTGTCATTTACTAATGCTAGCACAGACACACACACACACAGACACACACACACACACACACACACAAAATGGGTTTTAAAATGAAGCTTCATTTGGTTTATAGCTTTTCTCAGGGAGTGAATTTTCAAGTCAGTGTCATTTGACCTTAGGATAGCTTTCTTTTGATGGAACTTTTGTTGTCTTTATATGGGTATGTTGTTTTTTTTTTAGAGCACTTTTAACCAATGGGGTCCTTAACAACTTTTCATCTGTTTTTTTTTTTTTTGTATGATCTGGGTTTTTGAGAAAGTATGTTCTTCTGAAACAACTGCCATTGTTTTCTGACAAAGGATTCTGTGTAATCCAAAAGCTAAAAGCACCTGTGTCCTTTCGTAACACCTCTGTTTGTCCAATAAAAAGTATCAAGTCATCCGTTTCTGTGGATCTTGTGTTACAAGGACCAATATGGCAACACGTTTTTCTGTGGCTTCACGGTTTCAGAAATGTTAGCAGGATCTTCTCAGTACAGTGCACATGGTTCTGAAACCATGACGTGACATAGTCAAAACTTCAAATTCTTGGTTCTGTGAAAGGAACTGCACAGAATGTAGTTCATACAAAGAAAACAATGCAAAACACAACTAACAGCTTCAGCTTTAATTCAGACACATTTAAATAGGGATCCTTTAGAGGTATAAATGTAATTTATGAAAACAGACATTTCAAACAGCTGCACATAAGTAATCAATCCCTGCCCACTTTAAATTAGGCATGACAAGAGATGAACAAGGTGGTCTGGTTTAGAATTTCACTTAAATGGCATAGTAGTTTGCAAAGCTGAGGCTGTTTAGAAGTTCAATAGATGTCATACCAAACAAATGTAAATATCTCTAAACATATACAAGTTACAGATAATAAACCTTATGAAAGTTGTTCAGGACAAAAAGACCTTTCAAATGAGCCTATTCATTAAGCTGCACCATTTATATTTTTTAAACTATGGCCATCTAATTAACTTAATTTTAATTTTTCATAGGCATTATGCCAAACAAATGTAAATATCTCTAAATGTATATGCATTGCACATAAACCATCAGTAGGAAAGTTGTTCAGGACAAAAATATCTTACCAATGAGCCTATTCTTAAGCTACATTAATTATATTTTTTAACCTATGGCCATGTGATTACCTGAATTTCCTTTTTATTTCTCAATTGTTACTTTTCAGATGGTTATATTTAAAAAAACCTCTAATGAATTCAAATTAGTGACTACCCTCATTTGAAAGGTCATTTTGTCCTTAACAGCTTTCATGTGGTTATATATCGGTAACTTGCATACATTCCAAGATATTTACATTTGTTTGGCATGACTCCTACTGTTTTCACTCAGAGAAAAAAATGAGGTTGTTTGGAAGACCATATTTTACAAAATATAAAGAATTCAGATTAGTGACTACCCTCACGTGAAAGGTCTTTTTGCCCTGAACAACTTTCACAACGGTTGTTTTTGTGCACCTTGAATAGTTTTAAAGATATTTAGATTTGTTTGGAAGGTGTGCACATTTGCTCTCAGAGAAAAGCAGCTTGGAGTTCTGTGTGCATCATTCTAAAAAGAAAGAAGGGAATATTTTTTAACTGCCATAGGGATTTGCAGTGTTATCGAAGGATACACTGAAAACTATTAAGAAATGTGTTCCATGAAAACCCCTTTTCAAGCTAGAGCGATATGCCTGTAGGCTCCGCTCACAGCCATAAAAAGGAAACTGAGTTTTTTAATAGTAAGTCCCAACAACTTGTTTACTTCCTGAAGGAGATTATATGATTGAATGAGAGTTACTGTACCTCTTACATAGATACATAGATACATAGACAGTGTCGGCAGATAAGGGCCTATGGCCCACCCAGTCTGCCCATTTGAGCCTGTAAGTTCAGTTTATGTTTTCCTAGAAGTCTGTTGCCCCTTACCCCTGACCTCCGGAATTCCTTTATGTCTATCCCATGCATTCTTAAATCCCGTGATTGTTTCAGCCCCCACCACTTCCTCTGGCAGGGTGTTCCACTTGTCCACCACCCGTTCTGTGAAGAAATTCTTCCTCAATGTTTCCTCTGAATCGTCCTCCCTCCAACTTCATCCCATGCCCTCTAGTCCTGGAACATCTTTTTTGCTTAAAAATAGTGTATTCCTGCATCCTGTTCCTCCCTGTAAGATACTTGTATGTCTCTATCATATCCCCTCTCTCCCTCCTCTCCTCCAGGGAGTACATGTTCAGTTCCTTCAACCTGTCCTCATAGGACTTGTGAAGCAATCCATGTACCATCTTTGTTGCCCTCCTCTGAACCTTCTCTACCCTGTCTATGTCATTACATAGGTAAGGTCACCAGAACTGTACACTGTACTCCAGGTGGAGCCTCACTAGTGTCTTGTATAGTGGAATTATGACCTCCCTTTTCCTGCTGGTGATGCCCCTACCTATGCATCCCAGCATCCTATTTGCTTTACCTGCTGCCTTGTCACACTGTTTCCCTACCTTGAGGTCATCAGAGATAATAACCCCAAGATCTCTTTCCTGCTTGGTGCATGCTATATCCTCACCCCCCAACTGATATAGTTTGCCAGGGTTTTTGTGTCCCATATGCATTATCTTGCACTTCTTTGCATTGAATTTCAACTGCCAAACCCCTGACCATTCTTCAAGTTTCTGCAGGTCCCTTCTCATTCTGTCTATGCCTTCTGGTGTGTCTACTCTGTTACAGAGCTTTGTGTCATCAGTGAACAATGAAATTCTGCCTTCTAGGTCCTGCGCAATGTCACTGATGAAGATGTTGAATAGGACCGGTCCCAGCACTGATCCCTGTGGTACCCCACTGGTCACTCTTCCTCTGTGGAGTGACAGCCATTTACCACCACCCTCTGTGTCCTGCCACCCAGCCAGTTACCTACCCACCACACTACTGTCCTGCCCACACTATATTCCCCAGTTTGTGTAATAGTCTTCTGTGTGGCACAGTGTCAAAGGCCTTGCTGAAGTCCAGATAGGCCATGTCTACTGCCCTCCCCTGATCCACCTCTCTAGTCACCCAGTCAAAAAATTCAATGAGGTTGGTCTGACATGACCTCCCCCTGGTGAAACCATGCTGCCTTGCATCCTGTAGTCCATTGACAACCAGATGTTCCACCAATTTCTCCTTCAGTAGTGCTTCCATGTTCTTCCTCACTACCAAGGTGAGGCTGACTGGTCTGTAGTTCCCCGCTTCCTCTTTGTTCCCACTTTTGTATAAGGGGACTACATCTGCTGTCCTCCAGTCTTTGGGTATCGCCCCTGTTTCCAGTGATTGGCTAAACAGAATAGCCAGAGGTTCATCCACCACCTCTCTTAGTTCTTTAAGGACCCTGGGGTGCACCCCATCTGGCCCCATTGCTTTATCAACTCTTATTACTTCCAGTTCCTTCAGGACCCTTTCTCGTGTAAAGGGACTTGTGTCCATTTCTGCACCATTCCCACCCCTTGTACTCCCTTCAGACCCATTAACCTCCTCTTCCTCAGCAAAGACTGAGCAGAAATACCTGTTCAATATGTCAGCTTTACTGTTGTCATCCTCCACGCGGCCCCCATCCTCCCCCTACAGTCTCACTATCCCTCCCTTTGCCTTTCTTTTTTCACTTATGTACCTGTAAAAGGTTTTGTCCCCTCTACCCACTGATTTTGCAATGTGTTCTTCTGTCTGAGCTTTGGCTTCCCTTACTGACATCCCTGCCTCCCTTTGCTTCTCCTGGTACTTCTCCCTATCCTCTTCTGCCTGTGTCTTTTTGTATTGCCTGAATGCAATCTTTTTGGCTTTCACTTTCTTTGCTACTTCTTTGGAAAGCCATAATGGTCTCCTCTTCCTTTACCTCTTGCTAACCTGCTTAATGCATAATTCTTTTGCTCTTGTAATCCCCATTTTAAATACTGCCCACTGTTCCTCAACTGCTGATTCCTGCCCCATTCCCCTTAATGCCTCTTTCAAGTATCTCCCCATTTTCCCAAGGTCTGCCCCCCTAAAATCCAGGATACATGTTTTTGTGTGGTTTGGTTCTGCTGTTTCTGTGATTTCAAACCACAATGACTGGTGGTCACTGTTCTCCAGGTGCTCCCCCACTGTTACCCCCATCACACTGTCCCTGTTTTTAAGCACAAGGTCCAGTATTGCCTTCTGCCGAGTTGGTTCCATGACCAGTTGCTTGAGGCAGGCACCCTGAAGGGAGTTCAGGATAAATCTGCTCCTAGTTGATGCTGCTGCTGGGATGCTCCAGTCCACATCTGGAATATTGAAGTCTCTAACCAGTACTACCTCACCCTTGCCTGTCATCCTTTGGATGGCTAGCATCAGCTCCCTATCTGTTTCTTCCTCCTGGGCTGGTGGTCTATAGATCACACCTGTGCAGATGGCTGGCCCCATTTTCCTTTCCAGCTTAACCCATAGTATCTCTCCCCCATTTTGTTCCTCCTGGATCTCTGTGGCCCTTATGTCATTTTTCACATGCAGTGCCACTCCTCCTCCCTTCCTACCTGCCCTCTCTCTTCTGAATATGTTGTAGCCAGGTATGGCCATCTCCCAGTCGTGGTTATCATTACACCAGGTTTCGGTGATGGCCACAATGTCCAGGTCTGACTGCACCATGACAGCCTCCAGATCTTCCATCTTGTTGCTATGGCTCCTGGCATTGGCACACATGGCTTTCCATGATTTGACCTCCCTAGACTGTTTCGCTGTTCTACTCCAGCCCCTTCCTTGGTTGTCCTTTATCCCTGGTTCTCCTTGTTGTCTGCCCTTCTGCTGAATTTTGCCCCTTTTCTGCCTATCCACCTCTTGGGCGCTAATCTCCAACTTTTGCACACTGCTTTGTAGAGATAGCCACTCCTCCAGTTCACTGGTTCCACTGCTAGTTGTGGGTGGTGAGCAAGTAGGTACCCTCCTTGCTGGCCCTGCCACCCCCCTTTGCTAGTTTAAATGCTTGTCAATGTAGCATTTAAACTTATCATTGAGTGCTTGGATTCCCCTCCAGAATAGATGCAGGCCGTCAGGCTTGAACAAACCTCTATCCCTCCAGGTGGGTCCCCAGTCACCAATGAATCCAAACCCTTCCTCACAGCACCAGTTCTTCTACTATGAGTTAAAGTTCCTGGTGCATGCACCCCTATGCTCTCCCTTGCCTCTCTCAGGTAATACTTCTGAGAAAGTGACAGAAGTAGCTACTTGCTTGAGACTCCTCCCCCAATTTCCTAAACTCTTCCTGAACTTCCTTTGGCTCCCCATTTGCCAGGTCATTAGTACCTAGGTGGATAATGACATCCAGCTCACCCTCCCGTCTTGCCTTCCCAGTGATCCCCAGGATCTTCCTTCCATCCCTCCATGCCATGGCACCTGGCAGGCACCTCACCTCCCTGTCCTCCCCATCCTGTGTTCCTAGCTGGATCCCTCTTATGATGGTGTCCTCCACCAGGATTTGCTTCCTCCTCCTCTAGGGTCCACTACTCTCCCTGCTGAGGTCACCTCCTTGGCTAACCTCCACATCCTTTCCTTCCACTTCTCTGGGTACCTCTGCTTGGTTGTCCCCATTTGCCAGTGTGGCATATGAGTTCTTGAGTTGAATAGGATCTGGAATGTGCCTCTGCCTGACCACTCTAACCCTCCCTGAGCCCACTGTCATCCAAGTGCTCCTCATTCTCTGCATCCTTTGAGGCAGTTGCATTGGACTAGGTGGTCTCTGGATAGGGGTGATGGTACTCCTGACCCAGTTTACTTCTGCCCTGAGTCTGGCTACCTCATCCTGCAGTCCAGAGAGATACATGCAGATAGGGCAGCATCTCAGTGTCCAGAAGGTCTGCCTGAATATGGCTGCCCCACAGCCACTGCATTGCACCACTCCCCACATTATACTGCAATTATACTGCTATTCCACTACTTGTCTGCTACTGAAGCTCTCCTAGTTCCCTTTTTATTAATTTACTGTCCTAAAACTCCTGCCACTGATCCTCAGATACTTTCTTTAAAAAAAAAAAAGAAAAGTATCTTATGTACCCCTTGTTTGGTCCCTTCCTTATGTTTTGTGCCATTAAGTGGAATAACATTTTCAAATGGTGACATTTGTTTCTGAAAGTATTGCAAGTTCAAGTAGCAACTACAGCATGCAGGAGATGTATTGTTTTACTAAGCAGTACACTGTTTTACAAAGTACAGTATTAGTGTCCATTTAAAAAGCTGCTTTGTCACTGGAAAATTTGTGTGTGGGTTTAATTGTCAAATGATTTACAGCCCTGCAAGCTGTTATTTTGGCACAGTTTGTAATTTGTGACAGTGACTGATGTTAAACCCCTTCCTTGAGAGCTGTAGGCATTTTGTGCTGCCTACTTCTCCCCTGAAGCATTCATTTTCTGTTGCAAAATGGTAGATGTGGGGCTGGCACATCTGCACAGAGGTAGAGCTACCGGTCACAATGCTGGCAACTCAGGTTCCGGAACATGCCCAGTGCATCAGTGGGCCAGTCAGGGGACTTGGATGAGCATCCTATGGACATCTCTCCTCCTCTGGGGTGAGAAGTTGTGAGCTCCCAGTTCACAAGTTACACCCAGTGGAGACTCAGTGGGTGGAAGCATGCATATCCATGTGCTGATGTCATAGCACATCCACACCTCCAAGGGAAACTTAAGCAGAAAAACCCAGGGGAACAGCAGCAGGATGACACTCCCTGGGCACCCTCTCAAATGACGTCCCAGGTGTAACCCTCAGCTGGGGCCTCTAGTAGATCTTGGTCTCTCACTTTGGGGAGCCCCACAGCAGGGGGCATGCTGTGGCAAACCTAGTCTGAGCAACTTGGGAGGATGCTGGGTGGGCTAGTCCAGGGACCAAACAAGGGGTACATAACCTGCCTGACATCTGAGAGATGAACAGATTTGGAAAAAATGGTAGATGTGGTTTAGCCATGTCTATCTCTTGCTGTAATTAAAACTAAAATATTTTAATATGTTTTAAAAATATTTTTAAGATATAGAGGTTACTTGTATCAATCAAAGTAGAGAACGGGCTTCATGAAACCCTGTCCATCCAGCTGCAAGCCTGCTCTGCCACTCCAGGTCTAGGGCACTTCTGGAGGAGAGACTGAGGGGGAGGACAGCCCTTCCCTCCTTGCCCCACCACAGGGGTTAACTCATGGGAGATATGGAGATATGGCTCCCAGTCTCAGAGGTGATTGGAGATGGCTGTGGTAGATGGAAACAGGGGTTGATGCAGTGCCTGTCTTGCCACTGGAAGGAAAAATACCTATATAGAAAATATATTTTTGCAGTCCTTTTTTTTTATATGGACTTATCATCCCCATTGGCACCCTTCTGCCATTGAACTCTATCCCCTTCATCCCACCTCCAGGACTTGCCTCATCTACTTCTTACCTCATTGTGAGAGTGGGTGCCATGGATGGTGGTGATGTAGTGCCTCTAGGGTCACAGCATCATCCTGCAATCAGGTTTTTTTTCCAGCCATTACTAACCTTGAGTCAGTTGGTGGCGTGCAACAGTGCACACGTAGACAGTGAAGATGGTGCACACTTTCAATGCCCGCATCCAACTTTCAATTCTGGTGACCCCTGCTATGCCACCTACCCTCCTATAGGTGGCAGCCAAGCAGCAGTACACACTGTCTCCCACCTCAAAGGAAGAGATCCATTGACTGACATTAAATCATCCTTCCCCCTGACAGCCCCTGAGCAACCTTGTTATATTCCTGAACCTAGCTCATGGGTGTGGCAGGAAGTGATGCATCCAGCACCTCAGCACTCCATGTTACTGGCCTGGCTTATGTTTACTGTAGCACAGAATTCCTTATACAGTGTTGTTTGTTGCCCTGAGGGGGGCTAAACCTGCAACCCACGGTTTTGCAGTTCTGTTCTTTTACTCTCTGTACCATTCAGCCAGTACTATATTTTGTGCAATTCTTTCCTCTTTTTTCTTTATTACTGAGGGAAGTGACATAAAAACAAGATAGCTGTCCCTTGGACTTTATTAGCTTTGTCTGCTTGTCTATACATGACATCAGAATGACCTGTTTGTGACATCATAATTATTTCCATATGTAGAAATATGCAACAATTTGGATCAATAAGAAAGGGTTGATACTAGATCTGTGTGGAATGAGACGATTCCAAATTTGTGGAATTTCAATGAAATTTGTGAAATTCCACAATATTCTACGGAATTTCATCAATATTTTGTGGAATTTTTAAAATTTATTAATTTGGTCATACCTTAGCTGTCTATTAAGCCACAGTTCTGACATTTTGCACGTCTAATGTCTGGGAAGAGTTCTAATGAGGTGCCAGCTAGCATGACATTAAGTTGGATTGTCTCAGAATTATATGTTCTCAAAGTCTGCCATTTCTTTTTATGGGAAAATTCATGAAAACATTTATCTGCATCTACCTCAGCCATCCATTGGTCCATAGATCTTAAATTTGGCATAATTACTTGACGATAGTTGTTCTAACAATGTGCCAAATTTCATGACATTAGGATAGATTGTCTCAAGATTATAGGTGCTCAAAATGTGTCATTTCATTTTTGGCAGGAAATTTCATGAACATTTGTATCTGCATATACCTCAGTCACCTATGGGTCTGGAGATCTTACATTTAGCATGCTTACTTCACTGTAGGTGTTCTAAAAATGTGCCAAATTTCTTATCATTAGTATACTTTGTCTCAAAATTATATGTGCTTAAAATCTGTCATTTTATTTTTGCAGGAAATTCCATGAAGCACTTTATCTGCATACAACTCAGGCACCTTTGGAGCTAGACATGTGTAAATTAGGATGAATAACCTCTTTGTAATGGTTATAAAATCAATCTAAATATGGAGAGACTTGAATTAGAGATATTTAAGTTATATGGGTTCAAAGGTTTACTATGAAAATATTTGAAAAATTTTGTGAAAACTCTTAACGTTGTGAATGTTTGTAACTTCTCTGCTCTTGCAGGCACATACTGAACATTTAACATAGAAACATAGACTTTGACAGCAGATAAGGACCACTTGGCCCACCCAGTCTGCCCATTTCCCTACCTATTGGATAAGCTGCAAATCCTAGTTAACCAAACAGCCTACTTCTTCCCCCCCACCAGAATTGCCTTATGTCTGTCCCATGCATTCTTGAATTCCCCCACTGTTTTTGACTCCACATCCTCCTCAGGAAGGCTGTTCCATGTGTCCACCACCCTCTCTGTGAAAAAATACTTCCTCACGTTGCTCCTGAGCCCCCCCATCTTCAAACTGTGTCCCCTTGTTCTTGCATATCTCTTTTTCTGAAAAATGCTACCCTCTTGGACTTTGTTTTATTCCCATGAGATATTTGAAAGTTTCTATCATGCCCCCTCTCTCTGCTTTCCTCGAGGGTATACATATTAAGATCCTTTAGTCTCTCTTCATATGGCTACTGGTGCAGACCCTGCACAATTTTAGTTGCCCTCCTCTGGGCTGTCTCCACCCTGTCTATATCCTTGCAGAGAAGGGGTCTCCAGAACTGCACTCAGTACTCCAGATGGGGTCTCATCAACTGTCTGTACAGAGGGATAACAACTTCCTGTTTTCTACTGATGATGCCTCTCCCAATGCATCCCAGTATCCCCCCAGCCTTCCTTACTGCCTTCTCACATTGCTTGCTTACCTTTAGGTCATCTGATATGACTACCCCCAGGTCCCTTTCCATTTTTGTTGTTGTACACTCCTTGTGTAATCTTCCCTGATTTTTGTTTCCCAGGTGCATTACTTTGCACTTCTTGCACTGAATCTAAACTGCCATACTTTTGACCATTCCTCCAACCTTGCCAAATCCCTTCTCATCCTTTCCACCCTCAAGATATCAACTCTGTTGCAGATCTTTGTGTCATCTGCAAAGAGACATACTTTTCTCTCAATCCCTCTGCAATGTCATTTATAAAGACATTAAAAGGACCTGTCCATACTGCACCCTGTGGTACCCCACTAGTAACCCCCCTTCTTCAGAGAGGACTCCTTTTACTATTACTGTCTGTGCCCTGTTGTCCAGCCATTTTTTTACCCAGGCTACCACCATGGGACCCACTCCCAGGCTGGCTAATTTGTTTATTAATTTTTTGTGTGGGACTGTGTCAAATGCCTTGCTAACGTCTAGGTAGGCCATGTCCACAGCCCCTCCCTGGGGCAAATAGTGAGAGGGGTAGAAACCTTGGGCAGATTAGATGGACCTTGCAGTCCCCTTCTGCTGTTGTCTTCTATGTTTCTACTATATATCGTAGAATGTGAGTGTTGTACAGCCCAGCATGGCTACTATAAAACTGCCATTTTGTTTCTGTTCTCCATTTTAGGCAGCCTGCTTACAAGGTCATTAATCTGGGGCAAATTTGTTTCAGTCTTTGTGGTTGGAAATGTTAGTTAGAATGTCAGCTATATAGATGTGTCTAGTTTCTATCATATGCTAACATAATGGAACCTTGTGGTCACCAAACATCCTAAGCAGCACCTCACCTGTTAGACCCATATTTTTGAGCAGTTTCTATAGCAGTAGGAAATATATTTTTTATGCTTTGCATAATACTTAGATATATAGAAATTGCATACTTGTGTTAGTTGGAATATGTTTTCTATATCTTATTCTATTTTCTAGCACTATCCTTTGTTATGTTAAACCTGCCTAGCTGAGTAAGCAAGAATCTATGACTAAACTTGTTCAAATTAACCTCTTCCTGGAGACGAGTTATGCAGGCATGGGCAACTAATCAAAACTGACTTAAACTTCAAGAACATATACCAACATTGGCAATAATCTTAATCTAGCTGTATGATTGGCCCAAGGCCTAGTGTTTGATCAGGATATGTAGTCAATTAGTGTATATAAGGTGAGGGACTTTTTTAGTTTGAGAGAGAGCCCAGGAAAACAGAAGAAGAATGCAGAATACCTGTTACCGAAGACCTATACCTACCAGCTGGCTCTTTTGGAGGATAAGTAACTGCCATTACCTAAAATCTGTTCTAGATTGCTGCTTCTATTTCTGTATTTAGTAACAGTTAAATAAATCAGATTTTTGGGAGATTTAAGTTCCAGTTTCAGTGTTTGTTTTGAGACATGCATGAAACCCAACACAAATCAGCAGATTGGGATATCATAAACAGAACTGTGACTGCCGGAGTAGACAAGCAGACAGAGAAAATAGGGCAGAGATCCTGTTTCCATGAAATGTCCTGAGTAATAAACAAATGAGGGTGATAATTACAAAAACTGGTGCAACGTAAGCTAAATTGTCTCTAGATATTATGTTTTTCAGAGTTGTCCAAACAACATCAGGAGCTCTTTGAAGCCCTGTTATACTGCAAGCAAACATTTCGCAATGGCAAATGCTTGTTCAAACCACATGAAGTCTTGCTGTATTCTGACTATTGCAGTTAGCCCCAGCACTCAAGCTGCCCCAGGGGAGAAGAGGGTTAATTTTCTATGCAGAGCATAGAACGTTGAGCTCGAGCTTGGTTCAATCCTCTGTGTACTGCACTTAGAGGCACAACCGTCAGATTCTTTACTCTGCCTAACTGAACAATCACTCCAGAGATTTCTCCTTTGCTCACAGTTTGAAAGTCAGTTAAAGTCTTCAGTTTTACTGATTATTTTTTCGAAAGTTTCGATTCAGATCACTGTCTGTGGTACAGTAAGTACTAGGTAATGAACTAGACATAGTAAACTTGTGGAAATTGCAAAAATTGATTTTTGACCAGTTCAGCTGAACCGGCCCTTCAGTGAATTACATATTTTGTCTTTGTTTCTAAACTTAGAGTGTGGTTACCAGTCCTTAATGGTTTTAAAAAAAAAAAAGACATTTTCTTGTGTTTTTTTCCAATAACCATGACATGGTTAGAAACGGATAAGGGTGTCTTGCCTGGTTGTTTGCCATAAAAAGGGTAAGTTTGTGGTTAGGATGGCTATGTCTGAGAAACCCAAAAGAAAAACCAGACCCACTGGGTTTCAACACTGCAGTGTGTGTGGGGAGGTCTTTGCTAAGGCTGATCCCCACACCACCTATGTTTAGTGTCTGGGGTTTGACCACCTCGATTCAGACTGCCAAATCTATAAAAATTTCCTTAAGTCTACCCTGTAAAAAAGATTAGGTAGGCTTAGGGATAAGGAGGCCATGAAGTCCACTGACTCGGATGGCCAGCCCAGTTCAGTTCCGATCAAACCTGAGGGAGTGCCCTCTGACCAGGGCAATACTTCTTCAGGTAAGAGGACAGCTGATCCTGAGGGATCGGTTCCTACAAAAAGTCAAAGAAAACAAAAATCAGCCGGTTCAGATCCATAGACCCATTTTCCCACCACCAAGAGATTGCAGAAGTGATAAGGATTGTAGAATGTCATTTCGCCTGCTCGATCCGGCGCCTCTGGCAGGCGCTCAGTTCAGTCAGTTCCTCCAGTTCAAGGTTATGCTTCTGAAGATTTTTATGAACCGGATTTGGAGGAGGGTGAAGATTATGATGATGATGATGACAATGACGATGGTGTGGAAGGTCTGGATGAGCACATTGAACCGGACATCTCCCCAGACAGGCCTTCTGGTGTTTCCCCACCTAGGCTTTCTGAGTCCCCTTCCCACTACATGCTTTACAGGAAAGTGACAGAAACCCTCCAACTCCCTGTGGAGGAAGCCGTGGAGGAACAAGAGGAACCTGATTATGTGGAGATGATGGACATCCCAGAGTCCAAGAGACTGTCTATTCCCCTTCATAAGTCTTTTGGGAAACAGACACAAAAGATTTTAAAAACTCCAAATTCTGTACCTCCTGTCGATAGAAGGATGGACAAAAGGTACACCTTATCAGGTTCAGGTACAGAGTACTTGTAACAACAATGCAGCCATGTTGAGGTTGTGCAGGCTGCAGCCTGTGATAAGGCTAATATACCCTTGGTTTCACCCCCCCAGATAAAGACTCTAGGAAGCTGGATGCCATGGCAAAGAAACAGTACATGGCATCTGCCTTGGGACTCAGGCAGGCTAATTATATGGCCTATGCAGCCAGGTACCAGAAGTCCAGGTGGGACACAGTACTGGCACTGGCTAAGAAGGCCTCTCCCCAGCTAGCCTTAGAGCTGGAGGGGGTGGCTGCTGATGGGATTGAGGCATCTAACGTACAGTTCCATGCTGCTGTGGACTCCAATGATGTGTCACCTAGAGTCATGGCTACATCTGTGGCTCTTCGGAGAATGGCTTGGCTCAGATGTACTAGTCTCTCACAGGACACCCAGGCTAAGGCCATGGATTTCTCTGTGGTGGGTAATTCTCTGTTTGGGGAGCAGACAGAGAATTACATGAAAAAGATGGATGAGTATAGGACCGCCTATAGGAGTGCACAGGCCAAGGAAAGGCAGGCAACTCCTCAAAGGCAGCAAGCAGGGGGCAGGGACAGGCCTTTCCATAGGCCTTTCTACCAAGCACAGGCCTCTTCTCCTTTTCCTCAAGGGGGTTCTTCAGACGGAGAGACAGAAGGGGGATGAGCAGGGCTGCATCCACCCCTCAACCTAGGGCTCCTGCCAAGCAGACACCCTGATGTGTCAGCCCAGGTTAACTCCCCCATTCATGTAGGAGGCAGGCTGGCTTACTTCATCCAGGACTGGATGTCTGTTACCTCAGGCAAGTGGGTCCTGGAGGTGGTAAGCCAGGGGCTGGTTCTCAGCTTCAAGAAATTTCCAAAGCTGAGGGCCAGATCTTTTCCACCTGCAAGCATCTCTGAAACCATTGCCTTAGAGGCAGAGGTTTAATCTCTACTGGCTCTAAAGGCTATAGAGAGAGTTCTTACATTGCACAGGGGCAAAGGTCTGTACTCCAGGTACTTCCTTACCCCAACAAAGACAGGGGCATAGCTACAAGGGTGCAGGGAGTGCAGTGGCACCCGGGCCCATGAGGTTTGAGGGGCCCAAATCATAATTTTGATGTTTATTCAAAACTGGGGAAGGGCCCTGTAATATCGCCTTGCACCCAGGCCCTCCTGGAATTTTCTACGCTACTGAAAAAAGACAGGGGAGTGGTGACACATCCTAGACTTAAGATATCTGAACAAACATATTTTAAAACCAAAATTCAAAATGGTGACTCTGGGAATAATCCTTCCCTCTCTAAGGCCAGGGGACTGGCTAGCCTCCCTGGACTTAAAAGATGCCTATTTTCACATTCCCATCAGGTGCTCCCACAGAAAGTACCTCAGGTTTGAATTGCCTTCAGGCCATTATCAGTTCAAAGCTATGCACTTCGGCCTGATATCAGCTGCAAGGGTATTCACAAAATGCCTAGCAGTAATAGTGGCCTTTTTAAGAAAGAATAGTTCCATATTTCCATACCTGGATGACTGGCACATTGTGGGTCAGTCCCCAGACCAAGTCAAGTCAGACCCGCTAGTGACTCAGCAAGTGCTCACTTCCCTAGGATTCCTTCTCAATCTTCCCAAGTCAGTTCTCAAGCCTGTACAGCTCCTCACCTTCATAGGTGCAGAGTTGGATACAGTCAAAGCAAGAGTTTTTCTTCCCCTGGAAAGGGCAAGAGCTATTGTAGAGCTGGCTTCTTCATTCCACCTTCTGGTCTCTTGGCCAGCAAGGCACTTCCTTCAGCTTCTGGGCCACATGACAGCTTCTGCAGCAGTGGTCCAAGGGGCCAGATTTCAGATGAGGGACATTCAGTTTCACCTGAGGGCCTTTTGTTCTCAGAAGAAAGATTCCCTAACCAAACCAGTTCCAGTGACTCAGACTCTGATCCAGACTCTCCAATGGTGGCAGGATCAGGACAACCTCAGACAAGGAGTCGCATTCATCACTCAGTCTCACTCTGTGGTCTTAACCATGGATGCTTCTCTATTGGTGTGGGGAGCCCATCTGGGGGCTCTCACAGCCCAGGGACTGTGGTCCCCTCAGGAATCCCTTCTTCATATCAGTCTCTTGGAACTCAGGGTGGACTTTCTGGCCTTGCAGGCTTTCTTTCAGTCAGTGCAGAACAAGGTGGTTCAGGTCAGGACAAACAACACCACCATCATGTGGTACATCAACAAGCAGGGAGGCACTCAGTCCACGGCCTTGTGCACAGAAGCCATGAAATTGTGGTCCCTAGCTTATCCTGTGCAGACCTCTCTGACAGCAGTCCACCTTCCAGGAAAGGACAATGTGCTAGCAGATGCATTGAGCAGGATCTCCTAGGGCCATCACGAATGGTCCCTGGACCCTCCACTGTTGAAAGTGATTTTTTTTAAGGTGGGGCACTACAGAGATAGATCTCTTTGCAGCCCCAGACAATCACCAACTTCCTCTGTTTTGTTGCAGACCCCCAGTCTTGGGCTCAGTCCCTCTGGATGCTCTGATCTTGAACTGGGAGGGGAAATTTCTATATGCCTTCCCTCCTTTTCCTCTACTGTTCAAGGTTCTGGTCAAGATAAGGTCACAACCCTGCAAAGTGATTCTGATTGCTCCAGACTGGGCCAGGCAGCCTTGGTACCCCCTGTTACTATCCCTAGCAGTCCATCTTCCCCTGTCTCTTCCCAGGAATTACAACCTGTTAACCTCCTCTCAGGGGAGGATTTGGTACCCCAATCTTCGGTCTCTCAATCTCAAGGCATGGCTCTTGAAGAGTTAGAGTATGCAGACTTGCATCTGTCCCAAGGGGTTCTGGATATTCTCAAAGCCTCTCAAAAGCCTGCCACCAGAAAAGCTTATAACTCCAAATGGAAAAGATTCAGCATTTGGTGTTCCAAGAAGCATATATCCCCAGACACTGCTGAATTGTCTGCAGTTCTGGATTATACAGTTCATCTTAAGTGCCTAGGCCTCAGACCAGCTACTCTCAAAGTACATTTGTCAGCTGTTTCTGCTTTTCTGTCAGTGGGAAAGCCTTCCTCACTGCTATCTCACCCTGTATTCTGTAAATTTTTCAAGGGATTGCTTCATACCAATCCCCCCTTTAGGAATCCTACCCCTGCTTGGGATAGTAATCTTTGCATTGCTCAGCTTATGCAACCCCCTTTTGAGCCATTGTCTTCAGCAGAGCTTAAGTACTTGACTTGGAAAGCTGTGTTCCTGGTAGCTATTGCCTCTGCCAGGCGTATCAGTGAATTGCAAGCCCTGTCAGTGGAGCCTGATTTTATCTCATTCCATAGAGATAAGGTGGTCTTTAGAACTAACAGGAGGTTTTTACCTAAAGTGGTTTCAGATTTTCATCTGAACCAATCTATATCTCTCCCTATGTTCTTCACTGATCATTCTTCTTCAGGAGAAAGAAGTTTACACAGTTTGGATGTTAAAAGAGCGCTTAGTTACTACATTGAGCATACTAAGGCTCACAGATTTGACTCCCTCCAGTTGTTTCTCACTTATGGAGAAGCGGGGAAGGGCAAACCTGCCACTATGAGAACTATTGCCAGGTGGATTGTCTCTTGTATTCAGTTCTGCTATGGGAATCTTGGCAAAATATCTCCCTCAGGTCTGAGGACTCATTCGACTAGAGGTACAGCTGCTTCCCTAGCTGTGGCCAAGGATTTTCCTTTGCTAGAGATATGTAAAGCAGCCACCTGGAAAACAGTCCATACATTTAGCAAACATTACTCCCTGGACATCCAGGCTAGGAGTGATATTCGGTTTGGTACAGCAGTACTGCAGAACCTATTCCCAAAGTAGGTTTGATTCCCTCCTCCATGGAGGTACTGCTTGGTAGTCTGCAATAGTCAGAATACAGCAAGACTTCATGTGGTTTGAAGAAAAAATTACTCACCTTAGTAATTATGTTTCTTCTAATGGAGTCTTGCTGTATTCTGACCTCCTCCCTGCCTCCCCTCTCAGAACCAATTTTGGGAAGTGGGCTGGCAGGTGCAGTGTTGCACCCCAGGGGTGCATTTGGGCACTTCCTCCTTTTAGAGAGGGGGAGTGGGTTATATTATTAATTTAACAGTCTTAAGTTGTTCACTACCTGGTTTTTGATTTTGGATTTCTTGACTTGAGTCTTTTGGGGATCCAAAATATTTGGTTGCCATTTGGCTAGTAAAAATGTTACAGTTTCCACATAGTAGTTAGTTAGTATTAGCTCATAAGAATCTGACGGTTGTGCTTCTAAGTGCAGTAGACAGAGGTTTGAACCGAGATCAAGCTCAGCGTTCTATGCTTTGCATAGAAAATTAACCCTCTTCTCTCTGGGCAGTTTGAGTGCTGGGACTAACTGCAATAGTCAGAATACAGCAAGACTCCATTAGAAGAAACATAATTACTAAGGTGAGTAATTTTCCTGGTGTTTCATTTATGGGTAAGTAGACATAAAACTATCTCTTGGACAGAAGACATAGTGTGACCTGTACAAGCCAGTCATCCCTGATACACAATATTGACACTTGTTTTATTTATTCTCTTTTAATTTATTCATTTGTTACCAGGTTCAGTATGTATGTGTTGGGACAAGGCCCTTTTTCTGACATGACCCAGGTCACAAGACAGGAACAACTGGTTGACAAGATTACAATTCTCAGTGTAGGCACAGTACATGGGTGAGCAAATCATACATGTGCATTAGTAAGTGCAAGCTGAGCAGAAAAGGAAGTAACTACATGCTAACAATTTAAACTGAGTCAAGGGTGAGATGTAGCAGTCTATAGATTGCAGGGAAGGCTGTTCTGCAAAATAGAAGCAGAAGATGAGCAGATGCTTTGATCCATGTTGGAGCTCATACTGTACATGGCACAATCAGGAGATATTGGTCTGAGGACCTAAAAGATCTATGACACTCTTAGAAAGCATGAACTGTACCAAAGGAGGGGAGTTACTGGTACAAAGGGCCTTGTCAATTAAACAAGAGAAAGGGGTCTTGTCAATTAAACAAGAGAAGAAGAATATATTCTTCACTTCTGGAAAAAAACTAACCAAGTGTACAATAAAGGGTACAGTGATGGGTAAGTAATGAGACAAATAACACAAAACAATAAATATTACTGTATACAGTAGTTATGTATGCCAGATCTTTTGCAAGAGCAGCTATGTAAATAAAGGACCCAAAAGTCAAGGAGTGGGAGGAGACAGCTTCTACCAATTGTCAAATGAGCATCGTGAGTAATAAACTGTTTCAGTCTGTACAGTGCACATGATTTGTAATTAACATTTTTACAGCTGAATATATATGATCTGAAATTGACACTAAGAGATCAAGAATAAAACCTAGGTATTTAATATTTGTAATATCCTCAAGGGTGATACCATCACAATCAGAACCAATGAGAGAGGAACCAGACTGGGTAGGGGTTTTCAATGTTGGTTTGCATCCCAAAAACATGACCTCAGTTTTCTTAGATTTACAAGGATGGTCATTTGGAGATATAGATAGACAGATAGATAGGTAGATAGATAGACAGACAGACAGACAGACAGATTGTGTAGATAGAGAGAGATAGAGACAGACAGACAGGACAGACAGACAGATAGACATAGACATAGATATATAAAAGTCTGTGGTCAAGGCTTAAGAAATGGCAGTCAATGATTTATTGCTAAGTAATTAAGGAATCAGCATAAACAAGTGGGTACTGTGCTGGCATGAGGAGGGAAGGATATTCATGCAAATAAAAAATAATGGACCTAAAAGGAATCCTTGTGGGAGGCCCCACGAGGTTGAAAAAACATTAGATTTGTTGTTAACAATGGCTGCTTGCTGGGATCTCCCTGATAGATAGTCTTTAAAACCTGCAGCAGGTTTGCATGGCACACCTAGGAAAGTTAATTTGTGAAAAAGAATGTCATGGTCAACAAGGTCCAACGCCTTGACAAAGTCTACAAATACCACCCCAGTTGAACAGCCTCTATCCTGACTCAGAGAATGTGGTCAATGAACCTAGCCAAGACATTGCCTGTGTTTCTGTTCTTTCTGAAACCATGCTGTTGTTTGGAAAAAGGTTGTATATAACCAAACAGTCACTAAGCTGAGAGAAAACAACCAATTCAAGGAGTTTACCTTGCAGGGCTGGTCTGCAGATTGGATGAAAGTTATCAGTGCAAATAGCACAATGCCCTTTAGAGACAGGGACCACCCTTTACAAGATGGAAGGAAATTAAGCAGTAGAGAATGAGAGAGAGATTAAACAGCTTGGAGAGAAGAGCAGCGATATTACTGGAGATTAATTTAAGAAACCTATGGTCAAGGCTAGACAGACCTGACTCTATTTCCTTCTCTGTTCTGCCCTCTTCTTCCTTGCTTCCTCTGGTGAGCTCCTGACATTAGGCAACTTTAACCTTGATTGGCTCATCTCCTCCTCTACTACAATTGCTCATTCTGTTGAGGTCTTTAATGTCACCCAACTCATTGCTGAACCTACCCATCTTAACGATCATTCCTTAAATCACTGTCTGCTAGACTGGATTTGTTCCTCTTATTCCAACTACTTTGACTCCTTACCAGAGGCCTTTAGTGGTCATCAGATAAACTATGTTGTCCCTAAGATCTGCTGTACCAAAGTTGATTTGGGACAGAGCAATCAGGTCTAGCAACCTCACCGCTCTTTGTAATGAACTTTAAGATATTTATTGGTCCCCTTTCTCTATGTCCACTAACATGGATGTGGCTCTTTTCTTTTTTTCAAACTAAATTTATCGCTATCTGGGACAAACATTCCCCCTTCCACCATCCTTTAGTCTATGGTTTCCATCTGCCATGGATCTCCATGGAGATCACCAATCTGAGTAAGGCTCATGACTCTGCCTGGCACTTCCATAAGGCATCCACTTCCCTCCCTGATCTGCAACACTATAAGCAGCTTAGAAATGCCTGCACTAAAGGAATTTTTTTAAACATTTGTTGGCCAGGAAAGACACACTAAGCCAAGGCTTGTTTCCCTATTCATCCTGAGAGCGCAGGGAAGTTAAGTGACTTGTTTATGGTCACACAGTATGCAAGTGGTGGCTGTGGGATTCAAACCCAGTTCTCCAGGTTTGCAGTTTACAGCTTTTAATCACTACTCTATACTGCCCCACTATCAGAGACTCCACATCATGTTGCCTCTCTGACAACATTCAGACAAGCCATAACTCCCCAAATAGATTCTGGAAGATTGTCGACTCCCTTTATGACACTCCCACTCAGTCTGCCATCCCAAATCTAACTTATGGAGGTTCACACATCTCTGGCCCTATGTCTGTGGCTAGTACCTTTAAAAGTTTTCCACCTCCTATATTGCCTCCACTATTCCTGCTTCACCCGCCTCTTCCCTTCCACTCTCCTTTTATCCACAGGATTGCCCCTCTCTGTTTCTCTCTTAATCCTGTAGCCTCTTGTTCCACACTCTCTACCTTATTGGCCTTAAACCCCTCTAAGAGCAATAGTCCTTATGGGTTAGATCTTAATCTGCTTGTTCTCTCTGCTCCTACAATTGTTGCCCCTGTTCCTACCCTCCAAAACTTCTCTTTTGCCCTTACCATACTTTCTTTTGCATGGAATCAGGCTATTGTAATCCCTTTGCATAACAGGTGTGACCTGTCCTCTCCTGGAAACTATCACTCCTCCTTCTTTCTCCTTCTTGCTCTGGCTAACCTTCAGAAAAGGTTCTTGTTTCCCCAGCTCTCAGCTTTCTTGATTCCTCCAGCTTCCTCTCTCCTTTCCATTCTGGCTTTTGAAAGAACCATTCCATTTCTTCCCTACTCAGTGTAATTGACTTCATCCTGACCAGGAACATGTAACATCAGCCAACTTTACTGATCTTGCCAAGGCCTTTGATTCTGTTGATCATGGCATCATTCTGGACAGGTTGGGGCTTCTGGGCATCTGTCTCAGTGGTAAATTGGTTTTGCTCCTATATCTCTGACTGGAACCAGCCAATTCAGGTAGGTGGCCCACACCCCATCCAAACTGGTGTCCTCCAAGGCTCTATTCTTGGACCCAGTCTTTCTCCCTGTTCCTAAATGACCTTCCTTCCACCTGTACTAGTGCTAACATACACATTTATGCTGATAATACCATTGTTTACTCCTCTGAACCCTCAGTCTCTGAGGATGAATTATAACTTCAAGTGGACTTTGATAATGTCCAGCATTGGTTCTTCTCCAGCTGGCTTCCGGTTAATGCCAAAAGGTCTGTATCTAAGTTCTGTGGCACCAAGCAGAAGCTAGCCAGGCTCCCTTTCACTCCATCTTCTCAACTCTTGATGGCACCCCTCTAGAGGACTTCCCCTCCTTTAAATACCTTGCTGTATCACATGATGAAAACCTAGCTATCTCCTCACACATCAGCACCATCCATATAAAATATTCCCTAAACTTGGTACCCCATACTGTAAAAAAAACTTGCATACCACTTCCCATCTGCCATGAGGGCATTCTCAAAATTATTTTACTGACATTTGATTATGCCAATGTGGTCTATGGGGGCAACCCCTACAGCCACTGTTTCTTTCACTCCTTCTGCCATGCTGCCTCTAAGTCCTCCTCCACATGCACACATCATTGTCTCCTCCATCAATTTGTTTCTTTTCCTGCTCTTGACTCCTGAGTCTGTTATACTCTGCCTCCTTTCTTTCTAAATCCCCCCCTAAGTTAGCTGTCTGTTATCGCCTCTCCTTCTTTGCAAACATTCTCTCTCCTATACTGAGTCTCACCATTTTTCTGTTCCTACAGTATCTGCTGGACTGTCTCTGGGCAATCCACTTTCTCTGTTCAGCTTTCTTTCATGTGGAACAAACTCCCAGTCTCCTTTCACCTCTCTTACACCTAGCTGTCTCCCATATTTATACTATTAATCTTGATTTCCCCCCTCCTGCTCTTGCCCATTGCCTTTTCCCTGTGCTGGTGCTCAGGGTTACCTTCACCTGTTTCTTCTGTTTCAGTCCTTGGGCCTGTTGGTTTGCTTGACTGTGTTTTAATTGATATTCACCTTATGTACAGTTTTAACTTCTTGCCCTTACCAGTCTCTGTGTGCAAAATATTGTACTTGTGCAACATTGCCCTTCTGTATATTATCACCAATGTACCTGAAATTAGTCTTGTTTTGGTATTATTGTATCTTTTAACATGTCTGTTATCACTTATGTACCCCCCAAGGTTCCCTTCAACCCCAGAACACACCTGGAAAGGAACCTTGGCCCAGGGTGCCTTTGCTGGTTACCAATTTTCAAATAAATTAAAAAGCCCTTTGCGAGGGATATGAATTCAAAGTAAAAAAGAGAATATCCATGATTTATTTAATTGAAGAGATTGGAGAGGGCGGGCAAATTTGAGGAGAGAAAATGTTGCAATAGAGAGACACATCAAATAACTTTTCATTAACTAATACTTCAGGTTGCTGACAAGATTGTCTCCAACAAAGACAATCACTAGCTTTGGTGTCTGATCTGGTTTAATCATGGAATTAATAATGTATCAGAACTTTTTAGACTCACCAAGGTGCCGGGATTGCTGCAGTCTGAAAAAAGTTGATTTGTGATTCCTGATCTCCTATGTATACCTATTTTTCATTTACCTCCAGTTAAGTCAATCACTGTTGGCCAGTGAAATGTTATAGGGTCCTAGAGTTCATCCTATTGCCTCAGTAATGACAGAAAGTTTTCAGTGGGCCACTTGCAGTTGTTGTATCTGAAACTATTTTCAGTAATAGAAAAATGCTTATTTTTAATAGTAACAAGCTCTGAACAAAAACTCACAGGCACAGTCTATATCTTGGATGAAGTCAAGTAATAACTAGTCTATGGAATTAACATCATAGAAGAGGTTAGCCATGTCACACCAATGAAAAAAAGTTTGGAAAGCAGCTTTTCTAGAGGGGATCTTAGCAGATTTACAGGACCAAAAACAAAAAAATAGGGTAGTGATCATTTATCAAGTCAGCAAGAATGCCAGATGAAATTATCTTGACAGTATTGTCAATTGGGAAGTGAGAGAAACTATATCAGTTATGTTTGGTGGGTGTATTGATCTGCTGACACATGTTGAGTTTCTTAAGCAATCCTTTAAAGGAATGGATGTACCTCAGGACTCTATTTTCATTTCCATATAGCTTTATGCCCCTTGGGTTGCTGACCATTCTGACCCCACCTCTCCCAGAGCAGCAACCACCTCCCCTGGCCTTACCTCTTGTACAGGATCCCCCATGGACTCCCCCCCCCACAATAGTGGGGATGGGAGGGGAAGGCTGTCCTCCCCCACAGTGAACATATCCAGATTATACCTGGTGCCCAGGTGATGGTGAGGTTCTGGAGAGATGTGTGGTGCACCAGCTAACCCTCAGTCCCATTTTCTGTTTTCTGCCCCTGATTGAGCTGTAGCAACAGGCAGCACATGCATGGAGAACTCATGGGTCCTCCACCCACCCTGGTGATGCAGATACATCTGTCGCTTCAGGTATTTGGCACTACCACCAGACCTCCACCTGGTGGCAGCCAAGAGCTGAACAGGTGAGCCTCCCTGTTCTGGGAGACGAGAGCTGCCTGGTGGCTGTGGCATCCATTCCTATCCCTCCTCCCCTGCTGAACCCTGATGACCAGAGTTCGTTCCCGAATGCGAGTCACCAGCATGGTGTGAGATAAGGTGCTAAGCAATGCCTCAGCCCACAATGCCACTGGGCAAGCCAGGACTCTAATTTTAGTCCCCTTCCACTCACACTTTTTGCTAATGATGTACCATTAGACTATAGTACCACCAACATTCACTTCTATGCTGATAGCAAGGTAACATTTAGGTCATGTAATGATATGAATATCCTAATACCTGCAGCAGTGGGAAGGGAGGAAGTGGAGGTCCCCAGAAAGGGAGGTCCCAAGAAGGGAAGAAGAGGTCCCCAGCCAAGGGGGAAGCAGCTGCTGGCAGAGGACACTGTCATTATGGTGAAAGACTTGGGAGCAGGGGAGGAAGGAAGAGGGAGATGAAGTGCCTCCCTGGTGATTCAGCTTGGAAGGATGGAGAGCAGATCCAGAGGAGATGTGAGAGAGCCAGATGCCATCGTTCACCTAGGGACAAATTACTTGGCAAGGGATAGGGTAGAGGTAGTATGGGGTAATTTCAGGGAGCTAGTGAGGGGCCTGATGCAGCTAGCATGCACAGTTGTGTTTGCCGAGGTGTTACCTGTGTGCAGTCAAGGGGAAGGAAGGGCACTCTCACCACGACTTTTAACAATTGATTGAAGGCATGAGGCATGGAGGAAGGCTTCAGCTACACTGTTACTGGGGACCAGTTTGTGAGGATATGTGCCTCTTTAGGGGAGACAGCCTGCATCCTTCCAGGAGGGGGGCCATATACCTTAGTGAGAGGTTTAAATGTTACTTGGATGAGCATTTAAACTAGCCAGGGGGAGGCTGTAATACCAAAGGAGGCAAAAATTGTGGCAT
The DNA here is from genome assembly GCA_016271365.2 of Neoceratodus forsteri. NCBI lineage: Eukaryota > Metazoa > Chordata > Ceratodontiformes > Ceratodontidae > Neoceratodus > Neoceratodus forsteri. The sequence goes on from CM057456.1 coordinate 1,058,745,962, forward strand.
TCCAGATGATGAAGCAACAAGGACAGAGGTCCTGAAGAAAGGAAACTCCTGCAGGGCAGGGGTGCAGGAAGACGGGGTGGGCAAAAGGTGGAGGACAAGGAGCTATAAATCAGGATAGCAAGAAAAGAGGAGTAAAGAACACATGTAATGGAGAAGATAACAAGGGATTGAGGGCAGGGGTAACTTCAGGAAACAGCATAGGCAGGAGGGGGGAAGTAGGGAAGCAGGAAGGGGAAGTAAGATATGGAGAGCTATGTGTGCCAATGAAAGGAATCTGGGATATAAAGTTCCAGACCTGGAGGCCATCATAGAGGAGGCTACCCTGTATTTGGAGGCCATAATGGAGTCATGGTGCACTGACAGACATGACGGGGATGTGGCCATACCAGGTACTCTCCGTTCAGTATAGACAGGGAAGGGAAGAGAGGGGGAGGGATTGAACCATATGTGAGGGAAAGAAGCAAGTCTATGGAAGTGCAGGGGCACATGGTGGGAAAGGACAGACTGGAGGTGCTGTGGGTCACCCTGGAGACAGACACTAGAGCCAATATCTGTACAGGAGTGGTATACAGACCTGCAGCACAAGAAGAGGAGTTAAAAAAGGCACTTGAGAAGGGCATCATCAGGATGGCAAATAAGGGGGAGGTGCTGCTAGTTGGTGAGTTCAATCTGACAGATATGGTTTGGAGCCTTCCAGCTGCAGCTTTGGAAAGGAACAAGCCTATCTTTGACTCCCTATAAGGGACCTTTCCTAGTCAGCTAGTCAATGAACCCACTAAGCATGGGTAAGTGCTGGACCTGGTGCTTACAAACAGGGACAGCATTGCAAACATCACAGTGGACAGTCCCCTAGGTACCAGTGATCACTGCACAGTGAGGAATTTGTTGGTAAGGGTAGCAAAAACTCACAGAGAATGCTCATGGTTGATGGACGTGAGGTACTTGATCCTATCAAAATTGCCAACAAATTCAATGTTGCATTCGCTGACCTTAGCTCTGTTGTCCTCACTAAGCCAACTCTGCCCTCCAGCAGAGGTCCTGGTCCTCTTGACATACAGCCACTGGACCCAGAGCCAAGTCATCCTAAATTCTATTTTAAACATGTCTCAGTGAGGGACACCTCTAATTACATAAGAAAGGTGCTCGGTAAAAACAGAATTGGGTGTGATTCAATTGATATGAGGCTATTTGCCCTGGTAGCTGAGGAACTCTCCAACCCCATTTCCAAAATGTTCAACTTCTCTCAGTGCTGCTCCCAGTTCCCCAAAAAGTGGAAATCCACACTGGTTACACTAGTTTTTAAAAGCTGCAACCATTCTAACTTTTCCAATTACAGGTCAATTTCAATACTCTCCCCACCGTTCAAAGCTCCAATCAACTTGTTTCATATCTTGAACAATATGAAATACATTATCCCCAATAGTATGGATTTTGGAAGAAGCATAGTACCAATACGGCACTGGCCGAGTTCTCAAATTTCATCCTTGAGGCCCTTGACAATGAAGACAAGGCTGGCACATCAATATCAACTCGACAAAAGCCTTTCACTTGGTCACTCATAAGTTCCTTCTCTACAAACTTCATGGCTTAGGCCTGTCTCAGGACACAGTCACCTGGTTCCAGAGTTATCTCACTAATCACACTCAATGCATTAAGACAGATGGTTTCTTGTCAGATGTTAGGAATGTAACCATTGGTGTTCACCAGGGCTCCATTCTGGCCCCCTGCTATTTTGCTTATTCATAAAACACTTGCCTGATGCCTGTCAGTCTGCAAATATGCTTCTCTATGCAGATAATGCAGTTATCTATTCCAAGGACTCCAACCTTGGCAGCCTTACCTCTGTCCTCCACAGTAATTTTGAGGCATTTGAAAAATGGTTTTGCCAAAATAAATTAGTTTTAAATTACCGAAAAAAAACTAAGATAATGATCTTCACAAGCCCAGAAATAAAGAAAAAAATACCCCCTTACCATCCACAATGACGTGGGATATATGCTTGAACAGGTGGAAACTTTTAAATACCTCAGAGTGATCCATGATGATACCTTATCTTTTGCCCCCCACATTGACCACCTCATGTCCATAGTAAACAGAAGATTGGGAGTCTTGTACTGCAATTGGGTCAGCCTCACTGCTGATGCTAGACACCTCATAGTGGCAAGCTCAGTACTGTCACTAGTTGACTATGGCCTCCCTGTTTATGCAACTATCTGCAACTCAATTCTCAGCAGAATAAATCTGATCTGTAATAAGGCTTGTCACTTTGTGCTTGGGGCTGACAGATGCACCCACATCTGCACCCTCCAAACCTAAATAAATTGGTTACCCCTACCTAGCAGAAATAAATTCCAGACAGGCACTACTGGGCTTAATGCCCCCCGGTCCTAACTCATTGCTTCTGTCCTGTCGCTAATCTCTACAACTGCAGGAACATGGCTCAGAATGCCCTTTAAAAGGCTTTCTGCCATACTCAGCTAGGCAAGCAATTATTCGCTGTTAGGGCCACTGGCTGGTTAAATGAGCTGCCCAATACCTTGCTCAATCTACTCAAGTTTGACCAGTTTAAGAGGGCACTACAGGCAACCCTAACAGTTCAATGCAACTATAACTGCTAATCATTGTAACTGAAATCCCTCCTGGTACTCTCTTTGAACTGTGTCAGACTCTGGCTCTGAGGCCATGTACCATTACTGTGCTTGTTCTACACAGATTCTGTCTGCCTGCCTTATTGTAAAATTGTATGTAATTGATTCCAGTCTTTTTACTTGTACTTTTTTGGCTATATTTACATACACATATGTTTGTCATTACCCAATCTAACAGATGATGCTCCCCCCGCCCCTTATCCCTACAATCACCTCCCTCCAAACCCCTCTTCCCCACCTCCACCCACCCTCTATACCCCCTTACTGCCCAGTATCAGCTCTATGGCCCCTACCCTTCCCCTACCATTTGCACCCTCTTTGATCCTAACTATCTCCCCCACTCCCCCCCCTTGCCTCTCTGTCGACAAGGTCGGAATGGCTGCTTCTACACTTCTACCTCTCAACAGCCTGGGGCCTCCATCCTTGACTGCATCCTGCACTCTCTCATGTATTCTACCACACTTATGCAGTGTTGTTGGTGTTAATTGCTATTCCTCATTGTAAAGCATGTATTCCTACCTGAACTGAATTGAATTGCTGAACTTGTTATACTGTGCTCACTGTATTAGCACTTGTACTTTATGTTAACTTTTTTGTTTACCTGTGTGTACTATGTTTGTCCTAATGTCCTGTATCAACTGACTTGGATCCTTTGTAAATGAGCCTATGGCTCAAAGGTATTAATCCGAAAATGCAAATAAATAAATAAAAATATTTGGTCTTGTCTGCCTTCATTCCACGGGAACTCACTTAATGTATTTGTTACATTGCTTTGTAATCTCTATTATTGACATGGAACCTTTGTAAAAGAGTAATTGTGCTCAAAGGCATTCTCTGAAATTTTCAATAAATAAATAATGAATGAATGAACAATACCTAAACCGGGGTGATTCTCAAAGCCCGAAGAAAACTTCCCTGCCTAATCCAACAAACTCTGGTTGGAGCATTGAAAAGAATATGCGGTGTTCTCACCGCACTGGAGTCAGACATAATTTGTACTGCAGCAATTACAGTACTGCACATGCGTGATATTCACGCATGTGCAATTTTGCCCAGGAGTCAACCATGTGTAACATGGTGGCACTGACATGACTACTTATGCACGATAATCTTGGGGGGCTGCTAGACTACCAGGGGAGTTGGAGAACTTTATTTATTTTATGATGATTGGGGAGCCACTAGCCTACCAGGGATTTGGTGGGCATGGAAGGGGCACTTACGTCCTGTGTTGCGGCTTGTGACATGCTCACCAGGTGTGCCCGCAGTTTGACGTACCTGGCTGCATGTCGCAAGTTGCAGGACTTAGCTGCAATGACCCTGCCCTTTCTAGAATAGGGAGCATGGTCAATGTCGCAGTTGTGGGTGGCGCAAGTTGCATTTGGCGGTGACTTGTGCCACCCTTCTAGAATCGGGCCCCAAGTGCCCACTGCTTGCTCTGATGGTTATCTTTAGGAAAGTGATAAAAACTGTGTGCATACCCTTTCCCATTTGTATAACCAATGGCACAGCAGTGCTTCATATCAGCAAAACATTAAAACAGGAAACAACAAAACTGAACAAAAAGTAACTACACAGACAGACATTAAAGTCAGTTAAAAATAAAATATACTGTAACAAACTTTGTTAACAAGTTAATAGCATTATAAAAGCTGGGAAATAAAATGATTATATTGGTAAATAGGGCAGTAGAACTCACACTGTTTGTTGCATAATCACTGTTAGCAGTACTATTTAAACTGGCAGGAAACACAAAACATTTTGAGAGCAGGTCAAACACTGGCACAGGTCATTCCAGTACTCAGATTACAGACAAACACTGTAATGATAGACTGTTAGACACATAAATCTGCCAATTTAAAAGAAATTGTGAAGGACTCAGTATAAGGATAAGGAGAGTGTGTTAAATCAAACCAAAATGCCCTGACTGCAGCACATTGCTGACCAGGAAATATTAATTTGCAACAGCATCTCTGACAGATGGCAATACTCACAGACCACCCACTGATGTTATGACGCTGCAGACACCGGCAGCACAGATTAGCATTACAGCAGTCAGAGGAAAACGTAGCTATAAATATGAAAGCATAATCACAGTATTAAGCAAAGGGGTATAAAAACAACCAGGGCACTGCTTTAAAGGCATTTCTTTATTAACATTACCATTTGCAGTAAAAAATAAAGTGTTGCACATGATCTTTAAACAGAAAGAAGGGATTATTTATTTCAAATGCCATAATGATTTGCATTAGTGGAAGGATACACTGAAAAGTCCAAAATGTGTTCAACAATAAGAACTTTTCAGCTGCGCTTCAGCAAGATGGCTTTAGGCTCCGTCCACAGCCATAAAAACATGCCAACATGAATGCTACAGTCAAACTACTGACATATTTTGACCCTATTTGTCATAGCCACGTATAAGCTGTGTTCTACAGATTTCTAAAAGACCAGAACAAGAACACTTGAACTGAAAAAGGCAGTCTTGTAATTGCTTACAGAACAGTCTTCCTGGTTAACTGCCCCAGTCTTCCTTTTAAATCTACTATAACCCTATGTACTTTCAAAAACAACTTAAGAGAAAATTGGGCTGCTGCTGTGTTAGAGTAGAACTGATTACAGAAAGAGACAAAGGTTGAAATACCTTTTATTTGACTAACAGAAACATATTATGTAATGCATTTGTTACAACATTATACAATATATAAACTGCTGTTAGTCAAATAAATGGTATTACAGCATTTATTTTTGTTTTCTCATTTTTTTTCTGTCACAAACAACTTAGAAATAGCTGTAACCAGTCAGTCCCTGGGGTTACTAGGATCCCATCAGTTTTAGATCAGGCAGGGAGCTTAGGCATTTCAGAGGGTGTAAAACTTCTTGCAACACATTACATCATCTCCTGCTTAGCTCTGCTGAGGCAAGGGATGATGTAATGGAATTTAGAACTCTCTCAGCAGCAGGAGCCACAGTGCTCTGCTGTTTTGAAAACTGAGTCAGCTGGAGTTTTGGAGTTGCAGTTGAGAGTTCTACAGGCAAGTGGTGCTTTATCAAGACCACCTGTCAGAGGGAAACACCCTCAGTTTGTTATATTTCACCCTAGTACGGTAAAGAGATGCTGGTTTTGCGGGAAGAGGTGGCTACCAGATTCTGTGAAGCACGAGGGGTGAAGATTTCTCTGTAGGAGTAAATGAGACAGAAGGTGTCAGTGAGTAGTGTTGGGGCAATCCCCAAAAGACTGTGAGAACTAACAGTGCTGCCCAGATTCAGACTTACAGTGTTGTAAAAGTGTTAACGTTTCTAGCCAGGGAAGCTACAGATTTCTTGGAGTAAAGTTAGATTTCAGGAAAGAGGTACAAAATCTTGTAGCCTAAGAAATCCGGGGATTTCCTCCAGAGTTAAAATGTTTGAAATGTGGGTTGAAAAGAAGTGCCTAGCTCCCCGCCCCTCCCAAGAAATTCAGGTGAAAGGTAACAGTTCTTCCAAGTGTGCTAGTTGTGGAAGTTAACATAGTTCTTCTGAAGTGTTTGAAATGTGGAAACAACAAATGCCCCTTGAAATATGCTAGGTCTGGACATTAACACAGTCCTTTCAGCTGGTAGAAGTGTACAATGGGGAGAGGTGAAAACCTACATAGAAAAGCAAAGAGCAAAGTGTGGAGTTCAATAGGCTCTGAGGGGTAGTAACTTGATTCACTCTGTGAGTTATCAAATTTATCACTGTAACTGCAACCACTATAAATGTTCTGGTAAAGTCTAGAGACTTTAAATGCACTGGTAAAGTCTAGAGGTCTACAGAAAGGACTGCAAGGGAATGGAATCAGTCTCATTTCAGGGAAGTGACTGTGATTTTTGCTGATTTTATTACTGTTATCATTTCTTTTCCAGTTTAGTGTCAATTTCAGTTGGTACCAGATTTCTTCTTTGGCTTCACTTGGAAAGGTACCTGTTTGGGGGATTTTGTGGTGCAGCTGAGTGCTTCTGGGGGGGGGGGGTTGTTGGTGTAGCTGATTCTCTCTGGAAGTCAGGAGGTAGATGTCAGAGTCATTTCAGTGCAGCACCTGCTCATTGCTTATTTTAGTTATTTTATACTGCTTATTTCACATGGGCTATGTATTTTCTTTTTTGGTCTAGCCCTTCAGCTTGGGGGGAGAGTGCCAATTGTTTGGTCTGGGGCCTTGGCAGAGCTACTATTAATCTGGAGGTGGGGCCAAGTCAGAGTGCTGCAGCTGGCTACCTTTGGATTCTCAGAAAGGGCTGCAAGGGGAATGGAATCGGTCTCAATGCAGGGAAGTGACTGTGATTTTTGTTAATTTTATTACTGTTGTTGTGGTTTCTTTTCCAGCTAAGTTTCACTTAGTTTGTAGGAGTACGAACAAGGTGGTAGCCCATGAGTTGACTCCTATTAAAACATGGTATAATAATACAATCTACCTACACTGGCAATGCAGTTGTCCAGGTTACACCTGAAATCATCTTTATTACTACTTAATATTCAATGGCAATCTATTCCATAAGTTAGCTCCATGTACAGAGAAAAAGTGTTTTCTTCTATTAGTTTTAAATCTACTGACTTTTACTTGTAAGGGGTGACCTCTTGTGCCTATATTGTCATTTTTATATGTAATATTTAATTCAGTCATCAATATAGGGTCATTTAGGATATTGTAATATAATAACATGTCTCGCCTTTGTCTTCTTAACTCAAGACTATGTAGACCTAATGAAACTAAACTATCATTATAATTTAGGTTTATCAAAGTTGTTATAGATTTTGTAAATTTACAATGATTTTTTTTCTAGTTTAGTAATCTCTGTTTTTTTTTATATTGGTTCCATAATTGGCTACCATAGTCCAGTATTGGCCTGACATATGCTGGATACAGGGGTAATAACACATTTTTATTCCTACTTTTTATATTTATTTTTTTATTTTTTTATGGCCCTAATTTTGCAATTTGCCTTTGCAATGATGGCTGTATACTGATTTTTAAACTCAAATTTGGAATCCATTATAATGCCTAGGTCTTTTTTGGTTGTTTTATTTGGTAAATCATACCCATTTAGGTTATACTGTAGTTGTGTCGGATATTATTTTTTCCTATATGTGCTACATAACATTTGTCGATGTTGAGTTTCATACCCTATGTGTTAGTCTAGTGAGCAATTTTGTCAATATCCTCTTGTAATGATCTTATTTCAGTAATTGATTTACAAGGTCTGCCCAGTTTTGTATCATCTGCATATTTTATGATACTATTGTTGATATCTTTATCTAGCTCAGCAATGAACGTTTGAAAGATTATAGGGACAATAACTGAACCCTGTGGAACCCCACTGGTCACATGACCTTCTGTTGATAGGAAACCCCTGATTGATACCTTTTGGGATGTATCCCTTAACCAGTTCTCTATGCAATAAATAATATATTTATCAATATTATATGTTTGTAATTTCTTACTTATTGCCCAATGTGGGAACCTGTCAAATGCTTTGCTAAAATCAAATAAAACAATATCCACTGGAATGCCCTCATCTAACATCTTGCTTACATTTTTATAAAAGCAGATCAAATTAGTAATGCAAAACCTTCGCCGAGTAAAGCCATGTTGACACATATCAAAGGACAAATGTGTTTAGGTGATCATGTATTTTGTTTTTTATTAGTGATGTTTTAAATATGGGGGTAACTTTTGATTTTTTCCAATCAGAAGGGATGAGTCCAGAGTTTAAAGATTGTTCAAAAAGTATTTTTAATGGAATCCGAATATGGTTTTGTAATAGTTTCAACATCATTGGGGTGATATTATCTAGGCCAGGAGCTGAATTATTTTTTTTAATTTAATAATTTGTTGTAATATTTTGGCTTTACTGAATTAATGGGTTCCTGAAATAAATTGCTCTTTAGCGTTCTTGACTGGTGTATGTTGTTTAGAAAAAACTGAGCAAAAATATTTGTTAAATATATTTGCCATCTCTAGTGGATCAGTTATGTTTGTGCTACCTTCCACAATTGTGGTTAATTCTTCTTTACTATTTTTTAGTGAATTAATATAATTAAAGAACTGTTTGCTATTTGATTTAGTAGCTATTTTTGCTAAATGTACTTCATATCTTTGTCTGGCCTTATTAATCTTGCTTTTACATTTTTGTTGTACATCTTTAAACTGTTCCCAATTTTGTTCTGATTTGTTTGACATATATTGGGCATAGGATTTGTTTTTCTTTTTGATATGCTTTATAAATCCTTTAGTAAGCCATTTTGGTTTCCTCTTTTTTATATAATATGTCTTTATATGTTTAACATGTTTTCTAATTATGGTGTGTACAGTATTTTTAATGTAAGACCATTTTTCATCAATTGTTTTATCTTTAAGTTTATTTTCCCAGTTGATATTTTGAATATCAGAAGTAATCCCTTCTTTATTTGCTGTTTTATATAAATAACATTCTGTGCATCTGGGATGTATGTAATTTAGTTGATTTAATGTAAAAAGTATGCTTGTATATTCACTATTTCCTATTGGTGATGAATTTTCGCATTTAGTTAATGTTAAGTCTTCAGTTGTTATTCTGAGGTCTAACACATTGTTTAGCCTTGTTGAGGATGTTACATGTTGGGTCTTATTGTTTTCTTTACATACTTCTAAAAACTCTTTACTTTGTTAGTTACAGCCTCTCCTGTCTGCCATTTAATATGTGGGAAGCTGAAGTCACCAACTAATAAAAGTTTACCTAATTCCAAAGATTGATTAATTTCCTCTAATATTTTCAAATTAGTAATTGTAGGGGTATCTGGTGGCCTGTAACATAATCCTAGTATATAGTCATTGTTACCATTTTTTATTTGTAGCCACATAGTTTCTGACTCATTAGTGATAGTTCTGATCTTATCAGAGATATTGATATAGGATATATGTGATGATAAATATGTAGCTATTCCACCCCCTTTATGTGCCTTTCTATTTAATGTAATGACTTGATAACCTTCAATATTATATCCCTGTCTTTTGGAATCATCTAGCCAAGTCTCAGTTAATAACGCAATATCAATTTTGTTTAATTAAAGTACAGTTTAGAGTTCTTCCATTTTATCATGAAGGCTCCTTACATTACTAGGTAGGAACCTATTTTATTTATTTTTTTGATATTTTGTCTTTTTTTTTTTGTCTGTGTATAAGGATATAGGTATGAAGTTCCCCATCCTCCAGATAAGTCAGTTTAAAATAAGGACTTTCTGTCCTGTTTTTTATTAAAGTTCCTAGCAAATCTGCACCTTCTACATTAAGGTGGAACCTGTTTTTACCATAAAGATTTCTGTTCCCATAAAAGTGTTCCAACTATTAATAAATCTGATTGATTCATTTTGACACCAAATTTCTAATCTAGTGATTATTTAATTTTTTTCAACTAACACTCTTGGAATCAGTAAAATACTTGAAATAAGCACATGTGCTCCTTGTTCTTTAAGTCTTTTCACCATTTCTAATAATTCACAGCAAATGTCCTTTCCATGACTTTTACCCACATCATTGATTCCTACATGGATTGCTACAATTTGTTTAGTACATGAGGTTTTTATTACTTTTAATAATTCTTGATTTACATCTGCAATTCTAGCCCCCGTCCAACAAAGAAGCTTTCTTTTTTCCTTACTTTGTTCATAGAATGTAGTGCTACACTTTCTTATTATAGAGCCCCCCCATGACAACCATTTCTATGTTTGAAGTATTTGGGGGGATTCAGAAGGGGTATCATGATCAGTGTCAAGGCACGATAATCTATTTTGTGTTACAACTTCTTGTGATGTCATTGCCCTGCAACCCTTTTGTATTGAATGACCATGTTTTACTGTATACCATTCATTATTGAGTTCAAGAGTGGAACATTTTTGTTTTTTCTGACTGTTTGATATAGTATTGGGTTGATCAGTATCTGCGGTACTAGGATATTGTTCTTCCCTTGTCCTTTTTCTAGGTAAAACAGGTGAGTTATATGGTATACTTGGGCCCACTGTGATAGTTTCAGGTCCAATATCAGCTGTTGGAGTTGTTGTCTGTTCTTCTATGGGGGGGATTATTAGTGTTGATTCCATACTCCTGTTCTAGTTTTAGTATGTCCTTTAAATGATTTAACTCAACCCGGGTTGTATTTAACTTATATATTGTTGTTTCATATTGCTGACATTTTGTACACTCTGAACCTATAGTACACTGATCAATTACCCTGAAGAACATTCTACATACATTACATTATCATATTTCCCCCTTTGCACATAACTTATCTAATATAGCATCTGTATCAGAGTTACACTCCATGATACGTGGTTTAGAAGTTATACTCCATTACCTTATATTCTGAGGCTTCATATACTCTGGTCACTCTGGACATGCCAGACAAGTGCAGCAGAATGCACGTGTCTCCACACATGGAAACATGCACACCACGCTCTCACCCTGCTTGCAGCGATCATCAATTTGTACCAGGAGTAACCCGGATGACTTCCGAGTTCACCGGCTCTATGAATTGAGGATATTACTTATTTTAAATAACACCTAAAAAGTGGCTTAAAAAGCTCCTCATTTGGAGCACAATGGTTACAGCTAGGTCCTGAAATAGTATTAATGTTTAACACTGGTAGTTGCCTCCAATAGTTCACAAGTGAACTCTCCTGTTGCTTCCGGTGTAAACACTCGAGTGCAGGGCTCCAAAGTAGGTTAAGTTTAAGTTACTGTGTATCAGCTCAAAGCACAATACCCTACAATTTCATTTAGCCTACACAGAGGTCTGTTTCAAAGTTTTTAGCAGCGAGCGGCAATTTATACCAAGAGTGATGCAGATGACTTAAAGGTTCACCAGCTCTATGAATTAAGGATATTACTTATTTAAATTAATACCTAAAAAGTGGCTTAACAAGCTCCTCATTCAGAGCATGGTCATTACAGTTAGATCCTGCAATAGTATTAGTGTTCAACACTGGTAGTTGCCCCCAATAGTTCATGAGTGAACTCTCTTCCTGCCTCCAGTGTAAACACTCAGGTCCAGGGCTCCAAAGTAGGTTAAGTTTAAGTTACTGTGTATCAGTGCAAAGCACAATGTTCTACAATCTGATTTAGCCTACACAGTGTCGATTTCAATTGGTACAAGGTTGCTTTTCTGGCTTCACTTGGAAAGGTACCTGTTTGGGGGATTTTGTGGTGTAGCAGAGTGTTTCTAGGGGGGTTTGCTGGTGTAGCTGATTGTCTCTGGTGGTCAGGAGGGGCCCAATCCCACACCCACCCACCCCATGTGTATCACTTCCTTTATACCATTAGCCTGTGACATCATATGGTACCAGCTGACTGCATATACACACTGTTAGCCATCTTATTTCAGTACACAACAGAGCCACGCACCACACCCTGACATAAATTGAGTAGAGACTTTACTGTGAGCTACTGAATAGGTGAGGTCATGAAGTTAATTACAGTACAGCTTGATAGCCAGGGATGCAAGAAAGGTGTGCATAAAAGAAGGAACCAGTCTTAAAGGGTTTGTGATCACCACATTTGTCTGGACTTCCACTGGGATCAAGACAGTACCTTGATCCCAGTGGAAGTCTTTTGAACTGTGTAGGGAAATACTGGATCTTTGGGGTGAATTTGAGGTACTGTGGCTCTGTGATTTTGGGGTTGGTCAAATGATATCAAGGTAATGTGATTCTAGAATGGTTACTGGGGTATGATGTCCATAACTCTGGGAATCTGATGCAGATTAATGTGGGATCAAGGAACTATGACTCTGGGGACTTGGGCTGAGTAACAGGGAATCTAGCACTGTGAGAAGGAAATCTGGGAATTTGATGCTGATTGTGTAATACATGGGACTCTTATGCCATTGTAATAATAAAGCATCACAGAAGGAAAATGTGGGGTGGTTAGGGACAGTGGAAAGATAGGTGGAAAGGTAGGTGGACCAGGGGGCAGCAGGACACCTGGAGGGCAACACAGGTAAAATAGCTGTGGGCAGGGGGGCACAGAGGAGAGAGGAGAGAATGGATGGGGAAAATGATTGGGGAAGTTAGTGGAAAGGACAGGGAAGGGTGATGCACCAGGGGGAGGGACAGTGGCAGCATAAGGGGAGGGGGGATTGGTGGCAGGAGGGGAGTAGTGGATACGGAAAAGGGAGGATTATGGGGTGTAATAACTGTGGAGCAGCCATATTCATGGGCACTCTGTGGAGACTAGGGGAGTGCCCAGCTTACCAAAAGCTGGGGAGGCTGGAGGATGAGTTGTTAAGGTTAAAGATGGAAATGTCTTGGACAGAAAGAGAAGAGAAAATGGGAAGCACTGACTGTAACCAAATAAACTGAAAAGGAACAGGGGTAGGGACTGGAGATGGAGAGAACAATCCACACTGGGGACAGAGGGGGAGATACAAGTGCAGGAGATAGGGGGCCAAAAGGAACAGGGGCCAGAGTTATTGTACATAAGAATGCAATAGGCTCAAACAGGTATTGGCCATTGATGGGAATGATGGATGGGGGAGAAGGTGCTGTGGAAGAACAGTCCAAGGTAATAGAGCGAAATAGGAGAGAGAGGGGTGAGAAGGGAAAAGAATCTAGTGTGTGTGTCAAAATAAAATGAGCACAGGAGGGAGTACTGACAAGGGTAGCATAATAGGGGTTACGGGGTGAAACAGTGTGCAGGAGGAAGAAGAAGTTAGAACAGGGAGGGGAAGGGAGGATGGGAGGGGTGACAAGGGAAAAGGGGTGGGATCTTAGTGTTGTGGGACTCAGTATTGAAAGGGGTCAGGTGGGGTAGCAAGGGTGAGGCATTGTCAGGTTTGGGTGAAAGCCATGCTAGGAATAAAGGTGGAAAGGGTGGGGCAATCAGAACTAAAATATATCAGAAAGGGCAGGGAAAAACCACATCTAATTCTGCACCTGGGAGTGAATGACCTGGCTGATGCAATGGAAGATAAAGTGAAGAGGAGGTTTGAGGATTTAGGTCCAGATTGCAAGGGGGCAGGAAGATCAGTTACCTTCTCTAAGGTACTTCCAGTCTCAAGGGCAAGTGCAGCAAGGAAGCTGAGGATTCAGGAGTTTAATGAATGGCTGGTAACATGGTGTCAGAAAGAAGGGTATGGGCTGGTAGGAGGGTGGGGGTGACCTGGGAGGACAACAGTCTATACGCTAAAGATAAACTGCACTTAAATGAAGAGGGGAAGAAAGTACTGAAGCAAAAGCTTGGGGAGTATATCAAGGAGAATTTAAATTAGGAGAGGGGGTGGCAGAAGGGATCAAGGTGATCAGAGGCCTCAGAATGAAAACCATATGGCCCCCCCCATTAAAGTGAGATAAGGAGAGGGGCAAACAATACACAGACAGCCATCAAGGGAGAGGAGGGAGGAAGGAAGAAGGAGAAAGAAATAGGATGGAAGGCGGTATCTTTAAATGCTTGAAGCCTGGGGAATAAAAATGCAGAAGTACGGGATCTCATGGTAGAAGGGGGGTGGACATGGCAGCCATCACAAGAAATGGGCCACCCAAAACCATGACTGGGACCTGGTCGTTCCAGGTTACAGACTAGTCCACAAAGATAGAGTTAAGGGGAAAGGAGGGGGTAGCACTCTACATGAGGGAGGGGCTAAAGTGTGTTCGGGAAGAGGGGGAGGAGGAAGATACAGAGGCTCTATGGATGCAAATCCAAGATCCAAAAAATAGGGCACTACGGTTGAGGGTGGTGTACAGACTGCCTTCCCATCAGAAGAGACAGATAGGGTATTAACAGAACAGATCCGAAGGAACTGTGGGAAGGGTGGGGTGGTGATAGTAGGTGATTTCAACTTGCCAGGAGCGAAGTGGGGAACACCTGCCACCAAACGTAGAAGGGAACAGATAATGCTAGATGCCTTCCAGGATAACTTCCTCATGCAGTTGGTCAGCAAACTAACTAGGCAAGGGAATACCTTTGACCTCGTACTGTCTAATGGGGAGTGGGTGAAGGATCTGAGGGTGGAGGAACCACTGGCAGGGAGTGACCACCAGGCAGCATGGTTCCAGTTGCATCTTGGCAGGGAGAGGGAGGCATCTGGCACAAAGGTGCTAGACTTTAGAAAGGCTGACTTCAAAAAGATGGGTGACATGGTGCAAAGGTTCCTGGATGGAATTCAGCCTAATATGGACACGAATCAGAGGTGGCAACTCATTAAGCTTGGGATAGCGTAGGCAACAAATTCCTACAGCAAGGCCCAAAGTAAAAAGGCTAGGGTGAAGAAACCTTGCTGGATAAGCAAGGGTATCATAGACAGGGTGAGGAGGAAAAGAGTCGCGTATAGGAGATACAGGAGAACTGGGAGGGAGGAGGGCAGGGAGGAGTACCTGAAGGAAATAAAGGAGGTGACCAGGGAAGTAAGGGCAGCAAAAGTTTCAAGGGAGCTCAGGCTGGTGAATGGAATTAAGGAGAGGGGAAAAGACTTCTTCAGGTACATCAGGGAGAAAAGGGGTTGTAAGGACCAAATAGTAAGGATTCAGATGAAGTGGAATGGGTGGAAACAAGGTGGCGAAAAGGCAGAAGTGCTTAACAACTACTTCTGCTCGGCTTTTACTAAAGAGAAGGCAGGGATACCTAAGGTTGAGGGGAGAATACGATCACAGGGGGAGGTGGCGACAGACAGTAAAATCACAGAAGGTAGAGTGCTAGAGGGGTTAAGGGCACTGAAGGTGGACAAGGCAGAGGGACTGGATGGCATACACCCCAGGGTACTGAAAGAGTAGGCAGAGGTCCTGACAGGCCCATTGGCAGGCCTATTTAATGCGTTTCTGGACCCTGGGTGTGTACCTCAGGATTGGAGGATGGCTCATGTTGTTTGCTCCATAACAGCAGTCTCAAAGATGAACCAGGGAACTATAGACCAGTGAGGCTCACGTCCATAGTGGGGAAACTGATGGAAACAATCCTGAAGGGAGGCTGGTGACCCTGCTGGAGGGCAGTGGGGGGCAGGACAGTTGGCAACATGGCTTTGTCAAGGGCAAATCCTGTCAGACCAACCTAGTGGACTACTATGACTGGGTGACTAGGGAAATGGACAAAGGGCATGCGATGGATGTCCTGTACCTGGACTTCAGTAAGGCATTTGACTCTGTGCCACATGGAAGACTAGCATGTCAGCTAAGGGGCACAGGGGTGGGGGAAAATTGGTGAGATGGGTGGAAAACTGGCTGCAGGGACAGCAGCAGTGGGTGGTGGTGGGAGGAGAATTATCATCCCCAAGGGTAGTGATGAGCGGGGTCCCACAGGGGTCAGTGCTGGGGCCGGTGTTATTTGGGATATTTGTTGCAGACATTTCAGTAGGCATAAATAGCAAGATCAGACTATTTGCAGATGACACCATGACTGGAGCAATGGTGGATGACCAATGGGGGGTGGCAGGGGTTGCAGGAAGATATAACAAAGCTAGAGACATGGTCTGACACCTGTCAACTTGGTTTCAATGCCAAAAAATGCAAGGCGCTGCATTTTGGGGCAAAGAATCTAAAGAGGAGCTACCACCTGGGGGGTGTTGCAGCTATCTGCGACTGAGGAGGAGAAAGATCTGGAGGTGCACATAATGGGAGCAATGAACAACTTGGCACAATGTAGGAAAGCAGCAGCAGTGGCCAACAAGATGCTAGGTTGCATTGCAAGGGGTATAACCTCTAGGAGGAGGGAGGTGATTCTGCCGTTATACAGATCGCTGGTCAGAAGCCACCTGGAGTACTGCATTCAGTAGGGCTGCTAGCTGCAAAATCAAGCAGACTTGATAGACCAAATGGTCTTTTTCTGCTGGCAGTTTCGTATGTTCATATGTTCATATCCCTAATCAAAGGGGTCAATGATCGTAGGTAGTGGTTTGTGAAAAGTCTCAATACTGCAAGAGAGTGGGAAAAAAGAGTTGGTAAAATGTTTCTGCCTGCTACCAGTGTACCAATCTGTTTAGACAGCTACCAAGCCTGAGGGCACCACCGTTTTTCTGTTACCAGCTGTTCAGGAATAAAAGCCGTACAGTACAATCCCAATTTTCTGGTTGTGGACATTTCATCTCTGAGTGACCTGTGGGAGTTCTTGGGGCCCCAACAGATAGGAGACACACCATGGCCCTGCTCCTCTCCCCCAAACCTGAGTAGAAATAGAAATGTTGCTGCGTACCACTCCCCCTCCTCCCTGAAGCCCAAGCCAGGTGTTTCCTAATGCCGAGGTGTACCCTTTGTTGTTTATTGCTGCTGCCTTGCCTGTAAAAAGGGAGGAGTGAGGTTACATACCTATCACAGATTTCACATACATGCCTCCTATTTCCAGCTTATAAAATGACAAATATAATCATTTTCAAACCAAACTAACTATCTACAATGTTCATTCTTCAACTAAGCTCTCCAATTCAGCCTTGGATAATATCACAAACTTATCATTTGCCACTCACACCATCTTCATACCCTATCTAATCCAACCTCTTAAATTAACCTAAACCTCATAAATGATTTGCTATCTTTTCCACTTGCTGAATGCAAATAACCTCCTTCTTTGTCCTCCATTGAATCTGTTATGTGAAATTATCAACCTTGCTGTATCTGAACTGCAAATCACTGAATATAATTAAGCAATAAATAATAACAGGGTGTAGCTTATGCTGGGCTTTACCCACACCTAGTGTGCAGTCTCATGACCTAATCCACACCAGAAGTGGGTAAATCCCTGCATAACTGACACACTGGAGTGGTTTATTATAATTCTAATATGGCCCCTTCACTTTTGTATGAAAACATTATAGTAAAATGCAGTTTATTCCAGTTTAAATATTTTTTTTTTATTGATTTTATTGTTGTGCCTGGAAAAACAGTTCTCTGTTGCTAGGTAGAATGTATAGGTGATCCAACACCCCCCCTTCACATCTCTCGGAGATAGGGAAAAGTGAAATGGCAAAGGTCTTCTACACACACACAGCCATTCTCCTTTGTCTGTGTGTGCTTGCTACACTGTTTTTTTATTTTTCTTCTTACACACCAAGTGACAGTATCTGGGGAAGACCAAAAAACAGCTTGTAAATGTCAAACAGGTACAGTGTATGGTGACTGACAGTGACTGAGGAGCAGTGTCCCTTTAGTGGAGTGGCAGCGAAGATTTTATTTTTTGTTAAGGTTTGCTATCACCTTTCCACAACATCGGACATGTGCACACAGACTAGGGAGCTAAATCACTGCAATGGACGCTGGAAGGAGTCATTGCCATGGGAGACAGTATGAGCAGGCAGTCAAGGATATTGTGGGGAACACGGCATGGAATACTGAGAAAGCCGCGGTCTGACTTGGGCCTGCATTGTGGTCTGGAGGTACTGTACATGTTCCTCGTTAGTTGTAGATTCGGAAGTGTTGAACGTTTATTTAAGAAAGAAGCAAAAAGTTGCTGATACTTGTAGTTGATCTGGGGCAGGTGTATGCTGGTATTATTACTTTACAATGGTAGACCATTTTGAAATTTCCGTTTTCGCATCGGTGCTCAGCAGCAATCTAGCAAGGAGTTAACATGGTGGTTTCTCACCTGAGAAGATCGGGGGTTGGGTGAATTTTAGAGACGGGGCTGGCTGGCACCTTTTCCAGTTGGTGATGCCATGATTTACAATGAGTAAACCATGCCAGCCAGCCAATCGGAGGGCAGTATTTTTCAAGTCATTGTGTAATGTTTAATAATTGCTTGTACTGTGTATACATTTTGTTACTACTCCCTGGGACTGCCTTGCAAATGGAGATGTCTTATTGTATTTCAAGGGGACTTATCTCAGAGTCTGAAATGGTAACAATTACATAAATAAAGTAAACCAAACAGACTAAATCAATTTTGCTGAAATTCTGGAGCCCATACTGTATGTGTGACACTTATTTGTGCTTTGTGCCAAGACTGCAGCTATAAAGACTAGTACTTGGGATGAACTGTTAGGGCAGGAGTTTCAAACGAGTCCATCTGCCCTGATGTTGAACAGAAGGGGAGATTTTCAAAAGGGTCAGAAGCAAATGCAAATACTTTTTCTGCCTGCATCCATGGCATCCTAATCACATCAAAAATCTGAGCACTATTTTCAAAGAGTTTGAGTTAAAGATTTTGTGACATTTTCAATGATTTGCAGCAGGCTGAGTAAAAAATATGATGCTTGCATTAGAAGAATTGTGCATGCATCATTTTCTGATGCTAGCTCAATGCTTTGCATCCAAGCTGCTAGACTATCTAACATGGAGTTGTGCTTTCAAAATGCAGGCCAACAGGTCCGGTTTGAAATTCCTACTCAAGAACTGCACCTGTATCCATTCGGAAATGCAAGATCATATTTAGATGGTTTGACATGTCTGTACTTTCATTGTTTTGTGACTGAACTGGCATCAGAAGATCGCTGTAAATTCAATCTGCATCAAAAAATGAAACAAAATGAATTTATATATTTTTTTGTACAAGTTGCTGCACTTTTTTTGTCACCAACTGGTGTTTTTATTAAATAAGTTGGGCTGGTATTTATGGGCAAATGCAGATGCAGCACATAACTGTGTGTGCATCCTCCATTTCAGAAGTCCAGCTCTAGATTCTATGGCCACACAGTTCTATACAGAAAATGCACTGACATTTTTTTTCCATAAACAAGCTCAAGGTAAGAGTCCATAAACAAGTTCAAAGTACAGTACATAAGCCCACTGACGGCAAATTAAAGCTTTGGAAAAACGTGGCTCCCAGTATGAAGACCAACGTACATAGTAGTACATTGTGTGCCCCATATTCTGTGCTGGGTGCAATCACAGCACAGACATTTGTGCTGTGCTTCCAATTGCATAGGAGTGGCTCTGAGTAATTTTCAAATGAATAGCATTTGCCAATGAAGCGGTGCTATCTGACTGAATAGCGAGCCGTGTTGGTGCAGCCCTAAGTAGATCTGCACATCATTAACATGAACTAGGACTGCATGTTGCCCACAGGAGACAGCATTGCCTGAAACAAGATAGTGGCAGGTCTCCTGTGTGCCATATTCAGCCCCAGCATGCAAATGAGGCCACTAAGCATGCATGGTGCTAAGGTGCCATCTACATGCCCATTATGGGCTCCTGTGCATGTAGGGCAGCAACCCTTTAGCACCCTTTTGTCTGTGAAACAACATTTCCTGGTACTGTAGTGGTTCCCTCCACCTCCAGGCAGCTGTAGTATCTGATTCCCTGGTGGTCTGGTAGTGCCCCCCACCACTCCATCACTCATCTTACAGTATTCCCTGGTGGTATAGCAGTTTCTCCAAGCCCCGGTCACTCGTCTTGCCAGTATTCCCTTGTAGTGTAATGGTTTCCTCCACCACCTGATCACTCATCTTGACAGTATTCCCTGGTGGTATAAAATTTCCTCCCACCCCAAGATTGCTCATCTTACCAGTATTCCCTGGTGGTATAGTGGCCACCAACCCCAACCATAACCTGACACCCTCACCCACCCACTGAGGACCCCTGCCCCACATCACCCCTCTCCCTGATTGCCAGCATCTGTGACAGTGGTAGCTGACACAGCCCTTCCCTCATCTCCTCAGCAGACAACTGTCTGACAGTCATGGAATGCAATCACATATGTGATCACGCTCTGTGACCGTCAGACAGCAACTGGCTGAGAAGGTAGGAGGAGGACTTTGCTAGATGTCACATTCATGAGATTGGCAATGGTGAGGCGGGATGTGGGGCAGGCTCACGGCAAATGGTGGTGAGAGTCGTGTCTATTGTGGGGAGGGTGAGGAATCACTGTACCACCAGGGAATACTGGTAAGATTAGCAATTGGGAGTGGGTGGAGCCCCTAGACCACCAGGGAATACCAATCTGTTGTAGAATGGGGATCAGGGTGGCAGCTTGGCACAGAAGTGGGAGGCTTTAAATAAACCTTTGGATAACCTGCCATGGACACTTTAGTTATCAAACCCCCTTGATATGGAATTCTATCCCAATATCATTAAGAAATTATTCTCAGATGATGATTTTACTCATCTTTGAAACACCATTATTTTAAAATAAATATATATTTTTGATTACATTTGCCATTTGTTTGATTGCACTGCATCGAAATTGCATTTTAACACAGTATTTTTATTTCTTGTACAACCTACACCGGGTTGTTCCTGAAACAGGAACCTTTGGCTTCAATGCATTTGCCCAGATAACAAAATAAACTAAATGAATAATCATGCTATATCCATTTTATGAGCTTACAGCAACATTTTCAAGAAATTAGTATGCAAACAGATGAAAGCCTATGTGAAAAAACATGATGCATTTAACCCTATGCAGTTGGGTTTGCGTCCAATCACTTTGTAATTTCAGCTGAAACAAAAGTGATAGATGATCTTTTTGCAGCATTGGATAAAAAAATTAGTCTACAGGGCTTTGTTACTCGATATAAGTAAGGCATTTGATTCAATTTATCAGAAATCACTCCTTATGAAAAATATTTAGGTTTTGTAGGCAATCACTGGATTAGTTTGTCCAATATTTTTAAAAATGTCCACAAATAATTACATTGGATGACCATCTGTGTGATAGTACGTTGATTGTAAGAGGATTCCAGCAGGGTTCTGTGCTGAGGTCTCTTCTCTTCACCATATGTATAAATGATTTAGGCAGAGAGAGTGAAGGTGCCCAGTTGGACTGTTATGCTGAGGACATAATAGTCTATGTACTGTAGACAGACCCACAGTAGGTGCATTAGAAGAGGGTCTTCAGTCTGCCTTTGACATTCTTCAGCAGAATCTATACAGTATGTGGCAGACTACTGATGAACACCAATAACACGAAGGCTATGCTGTCTAAGAAAAAGACAAATTACAGATCTTCAGAAAACTTTAATGTTACCACATTGCAAAGGAAGAAACTGGAATTAGTCAAATAATATAAATCTCTAGAAATCTGACTTGATGATCTTTGGGATTTTAAACTGCACAAGATTAACTTAAGCAAGCATTTAAAGAAAAGAGCAGGCTGCTTGTATAGGAACAGATGTTTTAATTGACAACATAGATTGAATCTGGTACAAGTGGATTTTTACCCAGTATTCTTTATTATGGGAATTTGTGATATTCTGTTGCCCTATTGGGTTATCTGTGCAAACTGGATGTGTTCTGTCCTAGGACAGTTTTGTTTATAACACATCAAACCCGATGACAGCATAATGGTCAGCTTTGTGCAGCAGTAAACTGGATTAATCTTAAGTATCGAAGGATGATTCACTTTTACAGCTGGATGTACAACAGTCTCATTGAAAACCCTTCTCCCCATATCATGAATCTCCTAAAAATGTCAACCATTACAATAGCAGTAACTTAGACAGACACCCTACAACCCCTACACTATAAGATAAATAGCACTCCAGCTTCCATCTGCCTTCATCTGTTACAGGCTAGTGCACTTTTGGAACAGTTTATCCACTGACATAGCCACCTCCCTTAGTTTACAATCCACCAAGATAAGGAACAAGCAGAATATCTCTACCTGATGCACATACTGTGCAGTAGTTGTCCTTCCCACGCTCCACTTGCTTTGTAAGATTTTTGCTGATTGTGTTTCAAATTTACAGGTTTTCTCTTATGTACTTTTTTCCTTGGTTGTTTGGCTTTGTACCACTCTTGCATTGTAAATTTTGTATCCCAGTGTATGTTGATTTCTATTAAAAACCGAAGCCAGTCACTAACACTGCACCAGTAAAGCACGATAGCCCAATGCTGGTCATGTATCAAAAATAGCTTTATTAAATGAAAACAGATAAAAACAGCAGCAAGCAGGGACCCTCGCTGATATCCAATATTTCAAGTGTAAACAAGTGCTTTGTCAAGGATGAAAAAGCACTCATTTACATATTAAATGTTAATTGTCAGCCAATGTCCACACTTGCTACAGTTTTTTTTGTCTGTTCTTCTTTAATAAAGCTCTTTTTAGTACTTGACCATAGAAACATAGAATTTGACAGCAGATAAGGACCACTTGGCCCACCTAGTCTGCCCACTTCCCTACCTGATGGATAAGCTGCAGAGTCTAGTTAATCAACAGCTTACTTCTTCCTACCCCCCCCCACTAGAATTGCTTTATGCCTGTCCCATGCATTCTTGAATTCTCCCACTGTTCCTTACTCCACAACCTCCTCAGGAAGGCTGTTCCATGCATCCACAACCCTCTCTGTGAAAAAATACTTTCTAACATTACTTCTGAGCCGTCCCCCCTCTATCTTCAAATTGTGCCTCCTTGTTCTTGCATCTCTTCTTCTGAAAGATATTACCTCTTGTACTTTGTTAATGCCTTGAGATACTTGAAAGTTTCTATCATGTCCCCCCCCCCTCCTTTTCTCAAGGGTATACATATTAAGCTGCTTTAGTCTCTCCTCATATGTCTTCTGGTGCAGACCCTGTACCATTTTGGTTGCCCTCCTCCAAACAGCCTCCACTGTGTCTATGTCTTTGCAGACATGGGGTCTCCAGAATTGCGCACAGTGCTCCAGATGGGGTCTCACTAACTGTCTGTACAGAGGGATAACAACTGCTTGTTTTCTATTGTTGATGCCTCTCCCTATGCATCCCAGTATCCCCCCAGCCCTCCTTACTGCCTTCTCACATTGTTTGCCCACCTTTAGGTCATCTGATATAATTACTCCTAGGTCTCTTTTGATTTTTGTTGTTGTTATTAACTCACCCCCCCCATTGTGTACTCTTCCCCTGGGTTTTTGTTTCCCAGATGCATTACCTTGCACTTCCTTGCATTGGATCTGACCTGCCACATATTTGGCCATTCCTCCAACCTTGCCAAGTCCCTTTTCATTCTTTCCACCCCACCTTGTGTATCAACCCTGTAGCAGATCTTTGAGCTTTGTGTCATCTGCAAAGAGACATACCTTTCCTTCCAGGTGCTCTCCAATGTCACTTATAAAGACATTAAAGAGGATCGGTCCCAGTACTGAACCCTGCGGTACCCAGCTAGTTACCCTCCTTTCTTCACTGTGGACTCTGTTTATTATTACCCTTTGCATCCTGTTGTCCAGCCAGTTTTTTATCCATGCTACCATCTTGGGACCCACTCCAAGGCTGGCTAAGTTGTATATTAATCTTTTGTGTGAGACTGTGTCAAATGCCTTGCTAAAATCTAGGTAGGCCATATCCACAGCCCCTTCCTAGTCTACTATTTTGGTCAACCAGTCAAATAAATCTATTAGGTTCATCTGACATGACCTTCCTGCTGTGAAATCATGCTGTCTTGAGTCCTGTACCCCACTGGCCTCTAGATACTCAGCAGTTCTTTCCTTCAGAACTGATTCCATCATTTTCCCTACCGCTGAAGTCAAACTAACTGGTCTGTAGTTTCCTGTCTCTGCCCTGCTCCCACTTTTGTGAAATGGAATCACATTTGCCCTCCTCCAGTCCTCAGGTACCACCCCATACTCCCATGATTTGTTAAAGAGAGTAGTCAGTGGTGTTACTAGTTCTACCCTTAGTTCTTTTAGAATTTTTGGGTGAATCCCATCGGGCCCCATTGCTTTGTTCACCCTCAGTTTCAAGAGTTCTTTCAAAACTCTTTCTTCTGTGAATGGACTGGTATCAAACCCCCTATTCTGAGTTTCTCTCTTGTTTGGTTTAGGTACCTCCCCCTCCTCTTCCGTTGTGAATACTGAGCAGAAATATTTGTTCAGTATCCCTGCTTTTTCACTGTCACCCTCTGCCCACATTCTCTCCCCTTTATTAAGTCTCTGTATACCTCCCTTGGTCTTTCTTCACTCCCTAATGTACCTATAAAAGGTTTTATCCCCCTTCTTAGCAGAGTTGGCTATCTTTTCCTCAGTTTGTGCCTTTGCTATTCTGACTGCCTTCCCTGCCTCCTTCTGCTTTAACTGATAAAGTTCTCTGTCTTGCTCCTTCTGTGTTTTCTTATATTTCCTGAATGCTATCCTTTTCTTCTTAACCATCCCTGCCACCTCTTTTGAGAACCATAGTGTTTTTTCCTTCATTTTGTTTTGTTGATTTGCTTCCTCCACCCCTCATTCTTGCCCATTTGCTAGTGATTTTTTGAGGCACTCTCTCATTTTCCCAAAGTCAGCCTTCTGAAAGTCCAATACTCTTGTTTTTGTATGGCTTGACTCTATGGCTGTGTTTATTGTGAATCACACTGTTTGGTGGTCACGTGTTCCCAGATGGCTACCCATTTCTAAATCTGAGATCCTTTCTCCTTCCCCATTTGAGAGTACCAGGTCTAAGATTGCTCCCTCCCAAGTGGGTTCCAACACAGCTGTCTGAAGCATGCCCCCTGTATGGCACCAAGAATGACCCTGCTCTTGGATGTTCCTGCAGCAAAGGTACTCCAGTTACCATCCGGCATATTCAGGTCCCCCATCAACAATATGTCCCCTTTTTCTGCCATTTTAAGGATGCCTTCTATCATTTCCTTGTCCATTTCCTCCCCCTAAGATGGGGGTCTGTACACAACCCTGTGCGGATTGTGGTGCCTTTTCCTGTCTCCAGGGTGACCCATAGTGACTCATCAACTTCCTGGTTACTCTTTAGTTCTGTTGTTTTAATCCCTTTCCTTATATAGAGAGCTACTCCTCCTCCTCTTTTACCCACCCTGTCCCTCCTGTAGACTGTGTATCCTGGTATGTTGACATCCCAGTCATGGTTCTCTGTGTACCATGTTTCAGTGACTGCCACAATATCCAGGCATCCCTCTTCCATCAAGGCCACTAGTTCAGAGAGCTTGTTGCACAGACTGTGGGCATTGGTGCTCATCACTTTTCATTTATTTTTTATGGCCTTACCCCTTTTAGCCCCATCCCTATCCTTACTGCCTTTTTCTGCATTTATCCCTGTCCTGCTCCCTACTGACTTCTCTATCTTGGTGTTTACCTCTCTAACTACTGTGTTTTGTGGGGGGAGGCTGGGATTTCCCTGCTCCTTTTCAGTTCCTCCCCCCATGGCTAGTTTAAATGCCTGCCAATGAAGCATTTAAACCTGTCACCTAGGATCCTGGTTCCCCCTCTGGACAGATGCAGACCATCGCGCCAGTATAAGCCTGCATCCATCCAGGTGGCTCCCCAGTCCACAATGAAGCCAAAACCCTGAGCTCCATACCAGTTTTTCAACCATTCATCGAATCTCATGGTGCAGAATACCCTAGCATCCTCCTTGCCATAGACAGGCAGCACCTCCGAGAAGGTTACCATACATGTTACTTGTCTAAGGCCATTCCCCAACTCCACAAACTCCTCTTGCACTGCTCTGATCCCATTCACAGCCAGGTCATTTGTCCCTAGGTGGACAATGACATCCAGCTCCCTCCCTCATGCAACCTGCTCCCACTATCCTGAGGATTCACTTCCTCTCCCTCCGAGCCGTGGTGCCAGGCAGACACCTTACCTCCCTATCTCCTTCCTCCCTAATGATTGAGTTCCCCACCAGGAGTTGTTTCCTTCCTCTGTGGGGTCTCGTGACACCCTCCTGTGCGTTTCCTTTGTGGAGGTTCCCAGCATCCTCCTTGGTCTCCACTGCAGGTGCCTCCATAGAGGAACCACTCTTTGCTAGAACAGCATATGAATTGTGGAGAGGTACAACTGGAGGGATGCACTTCTGTTCCACCACCCTCTCACTCCCTGAGCCCACCTTGGTCCAACTGCTCCTCTTTCTTGGCAACCTCTGAGGTAACGGTGGTGGCCCTGGTGGTCCCTGGGTGAGGGAAGAGGTTTCATGAATCCTAGCAAGGTCAGCCTGGAAACAGTCAACCTCCTCCCTCTGACCAGAGAGGTGCGTGCAAACAGGGTAGCATTGCAGCCTCCAGAATGTCTTCCGGAACACTGCTGCCCCACAGCCAGTGCACTGCACCAATCCTATCTTGACCTCTTTTGTGTCCCCTCTCCTGTTGCTTTGTATGCATACTGTCTCCTCCCTCTATGTATTTTTACACTTACTTTCCTACTGCCTATGTGCCCTTACCACTCTCATCCTTCCTGTTCTGGGACAGGAACGTCCTGTAATCTTCAGTAGTCTCCTTCTTCTGTGCTTCGATTCAGACTTCCAGCAGCCGGGGGGGAGAAAGAGTTATTTTTTAGGTTCCTTCAAGGTTGATGACTAATGTGTCTCAGTGATCCTTCCCTTCCTACTGCCAAACAGGAAGTTCCTGTTGTCAGTCAAATCCAGTGGCTATAAAACTAGAACTGGCTTTGGGTGGGTTGGTGGAGGGGAATTAGTAAAAAATCTGTAGATCCAGACTGCTGCTTCTTGCTCTGAAACTAAAGTTCTCCTCTGTTAAAAACAGCAGGAAGCTGTAATTAGAGCCACCTGCTTTTGTACTCCTAAGCTGTTAAGCCACACCCCCAATTAGATTCACCCTCTGCACTGATTCAGTAAATTAAGCTGATGCAGCCACCTTCCTCAGAGAAACACACAGTGACTTTCTTCTTTTTTTTTAGATGAGACCCCCTTCTTCTAATAAACAATCTGTTTGCTTAATCTAAACAGGTATTGACTCCTGCTGAGATAGACATGCTTTATCAGTAAAAAATCTGTAGATCTAGACTGCTGCTTCTTGCTCTGAAACCAAAGTTCTCCTCTGTTAAAAACAAGCACTAGTTAAATGTGCTTAATGAATTCAGCATTAGTGTCTGGCTTCAGTTTTTGGTCGGTGTCATTATCGCTGTGAGCATCGTTTCATTCTAAGTAGCCTGTTTTTATATTTTATTTTCTAGTCTACCATTTCTGTCTATTTTGTCTTTGTCATGTTATATCTACATTTATGCTGATACTTGCTACTGACTGTATTATAACTCTCATTCTCCCATCCTCCAGGTTACAACTGAAAATGAGTTCTCGTAAACTCTGTTTGCTTATTTGGTAAAATAAATATTTGGAAAGAGTAAATATATTACTGTAAAGAGTAGTGCTTTACTGGCACAGTATGTGCAACTGTGGACAGGATTGTAGAAGCATTCTTAGCCTGCATAGTTAACACTGGAGCTTTGCTTTTTCATTATGGATGATCTTGACCACGTGAGCATCTATAGATGTGGTATGACATCATTAACAGACAAGAAAAATAAAAGTACACTAATGTTCTTGATCCAGAAAATGGAAAATACTTTTTAAAGAAGTTTTTAAGAAGTTTGATATTATTAAGGTCAAAGGTGAATAACTATTGAGGATAACCCTGAACATTTTTAAAGTGTAGGTTAATGAAGTGACAGAGATTCTGAACACATATGTGCACTATCCAGTAATCTGCATTATGGAGTAGGTTTATCAGCTAAGATAACTGAGCAGTATACTACAGCACTGTCATGGCATACACTGAGTTCTCCCTCATCATGATATGTCGCATGGAAATAAAGCAATGATACCACTGAACTCCTTAGAGATGATAATGCTTATGCTGCAAGAAGTAATAATGTGATGCATGTCATTTCTGTAGCTACACATCCTGATAAGTTTAAGGAGAGTGGTCATCCAAAGTGATCCCTACATGGGTTAGCACATTCTAGAATGTAAACAGTCAATGGACTGTGGATTGTGATCCCAGGAATGTCAGAGAAGCAAGTATAACCATGCACAGAACATTTTGGCAGACTCGTCTGGTACTTTGAAGTTTCTGTAGGGTTCCGTTACATCAAATGATGCATCACGGCAATCATTCCTAGAGCTTCATGACATATCGATCCTATGGACATGGACCTGCAAGGATATTGCCTTTAGTCCTAATAGGTTTGAGTTACTTGGGGACCTCTCAGGACTTAATTTTTACCCTTCCTATTTAGAGAATACAGAATTATGCAGTAGAACAAACCCCTGAAATTGTATATGCTCCCATCCCTAAAAAATGTCATGTTACTAGCCATATATCACCATAGCTCTGCCTTTGAGGTGAACTACACATGTCTTGCTATGGCTAGTAATAATAATTGTTATCATTATGGATATTACAGTACTAGTCATATTAAACTGTCTCACCAACTAGTTGCTTTGGCATTTCTCAATCAGTTGCATTAAGTGTTGCTGTATCCAGAACAAAACTTTGTAAAAACTGTTGCCTTAGAGTTGCGACTCAGTTCTGCATTGTATTGTGACAGAATTCAATATGAATTCCAATTGAGTTGCAAAAACATTTGATAAAAGTTGCCATTGAGCTGGAAAAAGGTTGACAAACAACACAATACGAGTTGCCAATGCATTTCCAATTTAAAAAAAAAGTGTGCAAAACTGGCTCATTGCCAGGACAATTCAGTGTGAATGTTAGTGTAATTTCTACCACTGTGGTTATTAACAACAGAGTTATTTTTTAGCGTCTTGCACTGTGATACCCATACTGGTCACTTACTAAGAAGGGATGGTGCGGTAGGCCGTTTGGTGCTTTTTCTATATGTTCTTTTCAATCAGACTCTTAAAAGCAGAAGAACGGTAACACTTCAGAGAGTAAATACATCAAAAGATGTTGATGGAAATTGTCTAGCTGATAGGAAATCTTGCTTTTCCAAGGCCTGTCTCATTGCTTCTGTAAAGAAGATGACGACTAACACAGATACGGTAAATTCAATGTGCTTTCGTTTCTGCTTTATCCATTAGAGAGGATGCAAAGCAGGCCAGGTTAATCAATCCATGCATGAAAAGAGATCCCAATGCTCCCAGCAATCTACTTACAAATGTTTTACCCTCTTTGAGTCAGATCTCTGTGTTTTAAAAACAATTTATTTTTTTTTTTCAAAATGACAAGACAAGCACACATAGAAATGAAGCATAGAAAACATACATCTTTTTTAAAAGTCCCAGACTTTAACTGACTATTGGAGCAATGAAACCTGCATCTCTTTGGGTAGCCGAGACTATTGTACAGATCCAAAGACAGGTCACCCATCTGTGCATCAAGTTTAAAAACTAAGTCACAAGTTCAGATAATTGGCTTAAAGCCACAGAGGAACTGAAAATAAACTAATACAAATTATAAACACTTTCGTAGATAATGGTTATCCATTGAAGCAAATTTTACAAAAAATAAATGGCTTCATGTTTTGAAAATTAACATCTTTGTGTCTACAGGGAGATTACTTTCTTTATGGGGTGATCATCTTTGCATTTGCACTAACGTATATGGCTAAAAAGATTCACAAAAATGTTTAAATGGTATAATATTTACACAGTACATTCCATTTCTTGGATATCCAACCCTGCAGAAACTTGTGACTAGATATCATTGGTAACTGGACAGGAAATAAGAATAATGATAGGTAGAACAGAAGCTAAGGATTAACTAAAAATAAAAAAATTAAGTATGCAATTCTTTTAAAGCGATGTATCCAGTTGGAATGCTCAGTCACCATTTGGTATCTTCTGCGTGTGCATGTTTCTGGTCCAGTGATTCCTGCTCTCTCAAGACACTCAGGATCAGTTCAAGGTTGTTGATTCCAGGATGCATGTTGTTGCTACTGCTGCTGTTTATCTGCCTTTTTCCAAACCGTCCAATTGGCCGAACCCCACGGCCAACATACCAGAAAGGGTTAATCTCAGGACCTGTAAGTCAAAACATGCCACATTGAGAGAAGGTACAAAAGCACCCAAATTAACATTTTTTGATGTTTTAAGCAGAGATTGTGTTGTTGATATAGATCTGTATCCATGTATCAATATTTTTGGCCCCGTTTGTATGATCAAAGTAGTCTTTTTGCTCATGTGGACCAGGCAATTGTGTGCAACTCACAACTCACAAATAGTTTGGGGTATGTCTGGTCTTCTGGCTGGAGCAATATGGGTCAGTGTTGTAGCTTGAAGAACAAAATGTGTAAGCCATAACCTATTTTTGGCATCCTCAGTTGTACACGTAGTCACACCTGTTGTTCTGCTAGTTGTATACTTTCAAAAGTGCACAGTAAAAGCAAAGAAAATACAGCAGTACTGCATTTTCTAGAGGTGGTATTATGTTAATTCAAACAAAGCACATCAGTCATAGTATAACATCAGTACATGTTGGGATCAGGCAGTGAGAGCAACCAAAATCAAGAGCCAGGGCCCAGAATCCTTCCCATCCTAATATCAATGGCACGTGCATTTCTGCACTTATACCATCAGCTGCAAGAGTTCTTTAAGCACAGGGATACACTTGCAGAAGAAGATGGTTTAAACACACACAAACACATACAAACATCACAGATATTTATCCGGCTTTATCCCCCCCCCCCCGCATACATACATAGTGGCACTGCTGAGCCACTATAGTTAGGATTGAATAGGTACTTTGATGTTAATCCACATTTTTTGCAGTTTAACAACTTTGCAAACATTCAATGGATTTGCATGACATTTTGCATGCAGTCCTGTGTGGTAGATCTCTTGATGTGCCAAGTTTTGTTCCCATCAGATGTGCGGATTACGAGATATGGATAGTGCAAAAAGTGAATTTTTGGGGATTTTTTTCCCACTCATTTTACTAGAATTTCTGTCAACCTGGCTAATGCCCAAACAGTTTTGAATTTTGGCCTGAATTGTTCAGGGTAGAAAGGGGTTGTCCACAAATGTGCCTTTTGCATGTTTGGTGAAAAAATGTTCATCTCTTCCAAAGTTATTTAATTTTGACATTTTGAATAATTGGTTCTGAGCATACTCAATAAGCACTTAAAAATAGCTGTACAAAACAAAAAAATATATTCTTTTTTCATATTGACATCATCCTTTTTCATGAGGGTAAAATCCTTTTTCATTTGTCACCACCTTACCATTTATCCCTAAATATTCAAATTTATAAAATCAGAAAAATGACATTGAGGAAAGGAACTAACACATGCAGCTTGCTTATAGGGATTCTCTTAGCTGGAGTCCACACTTAACTGTTGCGCAAATGCCCTTGAATTTTTTTTTTTTAACAGTATAAATTTTTTTTTCACATCACATGTTATGAACATTTATTTTTGTATCCCAAGTCATGAAAAAAGATTATTTTTTTGAAGGGAAAAACTTTTTTTGTTTCTGAGCATGTTTTCCCTGGTGTATGGTGGCACCCCATCCTCTGATCACCCTCCTCATAATTATAATATTCTTCACTGGTGTCTAGTGGCACCCCTACCCTTCAATCGCTGTCTCCATAAAATAAAGGAATTTCCCTGGTGTCTAATGGCACCCCACCACCCAACCTCTGATTGCTGTGCCCATTAAATAAGATGTATTTCCCTGGTGTCCAATGGCACCCCCACCCCCCACCCTCTGATGGCTGTCCCCATTAAATAAAATGTATTTCTCTGGTGTCTAGTGACACCCCCACCCTCTGATCTGCAAGTCCCCATAATATAGATATAGTTCCCTGTGACCCCCCATCCAATCACCATTCCCATTTTCAATTACCCTGTATAAAGAAATTAATCCCACAATCTCTTTTTTTACCATGTATAAAAAAAGATAATTTGCTGATCTGACCCGCACTCCAAGCTCCCACTTGCCACCCACCACTCCACACACACCCCCACACCCTCCACACACCCTCACTCACTTGGATAGGTCCCAGGGTGAAGATCCACTCTCTGATCATAAACATGTCTTGCCATTGGAAATGCTGACTGCTATATGAGAAAGTAAGGTAAGTGCAGTTCAATGTATTTCAATTGGGGTTTCAACTTTGGTGCATAACTTTGCCATTTATTCATATTTTTTCACCACATTTTCAACATGGCCTTTTTGAGACCCCACCTCATGAACAATTTCAGTGGAATTTCACAAATTCTGTCCAAAAGGTGATTTCATGGTCAGTTGGTGAAATCACCTATCAGGCGAGATTTGAAAATGTTCACTGCCCTTGCTCATGAGGTGGGGTCATAAGAAGGCTATGTTGAAAATTTGTGGAATAAATATGTAAAAATGGTAAACTTAAACCACCAAACAGTGTGGTTCATGATAAACTTAGCTGTAGAGTCAAGCTATACAAAAGTGAAGGTACTGGACTTCTGGAGGGTTGATTTTATCAAAATGGGAGAGTGCCTCAGAAAAGCACTAGCAAACAGGCAAGAAGATGGAGTGGAGCAACAATGGGGAAACATCAAAACTGCCATCACAGTGGCAACAAGCCATTGTGTGAAGCAAATAAATCAAAATGAAAGAAAAGAACACTATGGTTCTCAAAAGAAGTGGCGGGGAAGGTTAGGGAGAAAAAGATAGCATTCAGGAAGTATAAGGAAACACAGAAGGAGCCGGACAGAGAACTGTACCAGTTAAAGAAGAAGGAACCGGGGAAGGCAGTCAGAATAGCAAAGGCCCTAAATCAAGGAAAAGATAGCTAATTCAGTTAAGAAGGGAGATAAAACCTTTTATAGGTACATTAGGGAGCAAAGAAAGACTAAGGCAGGGATACTGAGACTGAATAAAGAGGAAGGTGGTTGGGCAGAGAGTTACAGTGAAAAAACAGGGATACTGAATGAATACTTCTGTTCAGTATTCACAATGGAAGAGCAGGGGGAGATACCTAATCCAGTCACTAGAAGTGCTCTGGATAGGGGGGTTAATATTAATCCTTTCACAGAAGAAAGGGTTCTGAAAGAACTCTTAAAACTGAAAGTGGATAAAGCAATGGGGCCTGATGGGATTCACCCCAGAATTCTAAAAGAACTAAGGGAATAACTAGTAACACCACTGACTATCCTTTTTAATAAATCATGGGAGGATGGTGTGGTACCTGAGGACTGGAGGAGGGTGGATGTGATTCCCCTTCACAAAAGTGGGAGCAAGACAGAGGCAGGAAACTACAGACCTGTCAGTTTGACCTCAGTGGTAGGGAAAATGATGGAATCACTTCTGAAGGAAATAATTGTTGAGTACCTAGAGGCCAGTGGGGCACAGGGCCCAAGGCAGCATGGATTCACAGTGGTAAGTTCATGTCAGACAAATCTAATTGATTTCTTTGACTGGGTGACCAAAGTAGTAGACCAGGGAGGGGTTGTGGACATGGCCTACCTAGACTTTAGCAAGGCATTTGACACAGTCACGCACAAAAGATTAATAAACAAATTAGCCAGCCTGGGAGTGGGTCCCAGGGTGGTAGCCTGGGTGAAACACTGGCTGGACAACAGGACACACAGAGTAATAGCAAATAGAGTCCACAGTGAAGAAAGGAGGGTTACTAGTGGGGTACTGCAGGGTTCAGTACTGGGGCTGGTCCTTTTTAATATCTTTATAAGTGACATTGCAGAGGGACTGGAAGGAAAGGTATGTCTCTTTGCAGATGATACAAAGATCTGCAACAGGGTTGATATGCAGGGTGGGGTGGATAGGATGAAAAGAGACTTGGCAAGGTTGGAGGAATGGTCAAATGTATGGCAGCTTAGATTCAACGCAAAGAAGTGCAAAGTAATGCACCTGGGAAACAAAAACCCAGGGGAAGAGTACACAATGGGGAGGGAGATAATGACAACAACAAAAATGGAAAGAGATGTTGGGGTAGTCATATCAGATGACCTAAAGGTGGGCCAGCAATGTGAGAAGGCAGTAAGGAGGGCTGGGGGAATTCTGGGAGGCATAGGGAGAGGCATCACCAGTAGAAAACAGGAAGTTGTTGGCCCTCTGTACAGACAGTTGGTAAGACCACATCTAGAGTACTGTGGACAGTTCTGGATACCCCATCGACACAAAGACATAGACAGGGTGGAGGCTGTCCAGAGGAGGGCAACCAAAATGGTGCAGGGTCTGCAGCAAAAGACATATGAAGAAATACTAAAGGAGGTTAAGATGTATAGCCTCGAGGAAAGGAGGGAGAGGGGGGACATGATAGAAACTTTCAAATACCTCAAGAGAATCAACAAAGTCCAAGAGGGTAGCATCTTTCAGAAAAAGAGATGTGCAAGAACAAGGAGACACAATCTGAAGATAGAGGAGGACGGCTCAGGGGTAATGTGAGGAAGTATTTCTTCACAGAGAGGGTTGTAGATGCATGGAACAGCCTTCCTGAGGAGGTCATAGATTCAAAAACAGTGGGGGAATTCAAGAATGCATGGGACAGACATAAGGCAATTCTAGTGGGGGGGGTAGGAGGAAGTAGGCTGTTGGTTAGCTAGGTTCTGCAGCTTATTGATTAGGTAGGGAAATGAGCAGACTAGGTGGGCCAAGCAGTCCTTATCTGCCATCAGATTCTATGTTTCTATGTTTCTATATCTCATGCCTGATTAGTAAAGATGCAGTAGAGTTGAAACTGTAATAGTTTTTCTGTTTGCTGCCTGGTCGGTTGGAAACCCTAATAGCATATTTCCCTACTTTTGTCGATTTAACCATAATGAGTGTATTAACAAAGTTTTTTTGCAAATAATATATATATATAGATAGATAGATAGATAGATAGATAGAAGATAGATAGATAGATAGATAGATAGATAGATAGATATACAGATGTGACAGACAGGATGTAGTAACATGTAGATGTAGACAGATAGTAACACTCGTTCACGCTTACTTTCACTTCTCTGAAGCTGCCGACATGCCGAGTTCCTCACTCTCTGTTCAGTTTTAACTGCAGCCTGTTTTTTACTTAGCAAGCCCAGGAAAATTAATAAAAAGGGACTGCATTTGTACCATTTTGAAGAGACAGTGCTTTGTTGTGTAAGAGATACTCACAGTAACGTACTGAAGCCTCTCGGTCACACTACAAATTAAGGACGTCAGGAATTAAACTGTTTTGGTGACACGGGGAAAATGGCAGGATCAACCAGATAACGTTTTCAACAGCTTAATAAATTTCTAAAAGCCACAGAGTTTTTTCTTAATTTACAAAGAGAGTGTTTTCTTTTAAATATCTGCCCGCTCCTAACTGAAAACTCTTTCGGTCAAGCTACACATTTACATTACAACTCCTCAGTGAGACCAGGGGGGAAATAACAATTAACCAAATAATGGATTTTTAATAATCATATCTTTACCAATTATGACAGGACCAATGCGGGAGGCACTCGTGAGATATCATGATATCATTGGCCCCTTG
This sequence comes from Neoceratodus forsteri, assembly GCA_016271365.2. NCBI lineage: Eukaryota > Metazoa > Chordata > Ceratodontiformes > Ceratodontidae > Neoceratodus > Neoceratodus forsteri. Next base: position 1,058,781,578 of record CM057456.1, read on the forward strand.
TGAAGATAAATATGATATCTTTAGTCAGACCATGTCATATCCCCTATATATATGCTGTCTATATAGGCTATATATCTATATATGTGTGTGTGTGTGTGTGTGTGTGTGAGTGTATTTATGTGTGTATATTGCACATTAATATCTTTGGCTCTCTTTGATGGAATGATCTGAAATGTTGTATGTGTTGTCCAGTAGGCAAGGTTTTTCTGTGTGGAAATTTTTGTGACATCAGCTTGTGAGGTTTCTGAGATCTGCATGTGTCATTTTAAGGAAATATCTAATTTTTTTTCTATGCGTAATATTTTTTATTGCTCTCGCCTACTGCCAATCAGCATAGGTAGTGACCGTGCAACCCTAACTATACTGGCCCTACCCGGCCAGTATTATATATATATGTATATATTAGATAACCCACTCTTAGGTGTGTGGTCGTGCTCTGTTATATGCATGCCTTGCTGTGCATTGTTACGCATGAGTCCGCAGGCTGAGTGTGTCAACCACCCAAGATGTGCATATATCAGAGCGTGACCATACATCCAATAGTGGGTTATCTATCTTATAAAATGGCAAAATTTTTTTGGAGGGAGGATAAAAGTGCAGGTGTGTGGTCATGCTCTGATATATACATGGCCATGTGATGCTTTTCCTCCATTAAAAGCACAGCATTTTCCCTACTTATTTTGGACGGCATAGTTATGGTTGCATGGTCACTTCTATGTTAAACCTCAAAGTTTGAACTTTAATAACTTTGCAACCATTTGTCCAATTTGCCTGAGATATGGAATGCACAACTGCCTACCATAGCTCTCTGGATCTGCAAATTTCATTCCAGACGAATGTACGGTTGTGGAACCGTGGGGTGCTTAAAATGTGAAAAATCACACTTTTTTGCACATTTTTTGGTAAGCCATACTGGACTGATGAATGCATTTGAGTGGCTTCAGATTTTTTTTCTACATGTGGCCTGAGTTGAACTGGTGCCTTTTGAAGATTTGATTAAAAAATATTGTTCCGTTCTAAGGTTATTCAATTTTTTCATGTCCCATTACAGCCTATGGGAAAGTGTATATGTGCCCTGAGAAGATTTACGAGATCATATTTTTTGTTGTCAGGCTCCCTGAAATTGTTTTCGTGCTGCCACCATCTTGTTGTTAGTTAGAGAGAGAGAAAAAATGTAACTCAAAAAACAATGCCCTTTGCAAAACACCAACAGTTGTGTTTACCTAATTGGGCCCTGAGGAACATGACACTGGCATTAGTTTTTTACCACCTGACCTGGAAATAGGTTTTTCAAAGTTTTCCCACCATTTTGCCATTTTCTGATTGCTGCAACATTCTTTGTTGCCGCGAAACTAAGTGCGATTAAAAAAAAAATAACTACGGCAGCACTTTTTGCTTGCGCTACAATATTCCCATTATGGAGATAGGAGTGTCCCAAAAACTTTAAATGTAATCATGGTAAAACTGCTCAAACACATTTTGTTACATATTGTTTTCTTTGTCACTTCATTGTGGCAAGGTAGATTGTGCTATTGGCCTGAAATTTTCAGGGTGGCAAGCCCTAGTCCCACAGATGTGCCTTTTGTTGGTTTGGTATGAAAGCATTGAACAGGCACATAGTTAAATCATTCTGAAGTTGAAACATTTCCCCATAGGATAACATTGTGATGCCCGTGATGCCTTTCGGTGCCCATATCTCGAAAACGGTTCGAGATATGGATTTTTTGCTCCAAAAGAAGTTGGTTGGAAAACCATTAATACCATGAATATTGAGTTTTTCTCCTATCTGTTGTAAGCTGTTGATTAACTAGAATCTGCGGCTTATCCATCAGGTAGGGAAATAGACAGACTGGGTGGACCAAGCGGTCCTTATCTGCCATCAAATTCTGTTTCTATGTTACCTTGTATGGTTACTGAGATATTTCGAAATTAGTATTCCAATTGCTCATTTTCATGTCCATGTGCCACTATTATGCCCATACAGTTAGCACTCACAGCACTTTTCGGTGCCCATATCTTGGAAACTATGCGAGATATGGATTATGTCATGTGGAGGTCTCACTGTCACGATTACGACACTTGAATTGTTTTCCTAGCTGCTACAGTTCTCGAGATATTTGCAAATTTGTGTTACAAGGGTTTCTTGCACTGTAGGGCTGCTGTATGGCTCTGTAGTGGTATGTAAGTGGGGGCACAATGCCCAGAGGGCCCGTGCTCCCACAGACACATATCGTTATGCACAAATGGGCAGCTTTTCAGCCCTGCGCTCCCAGCAACACATATCATTTACTATTTATATTACACTTTTTCAAAAAGAAAGGAAACTCTTTGCAAAAAAAACGTCATTAATGCATCAGTTAGGGTTGTTTCTACAGTGACAAAAGTGTGGAAATTCAACATTAGGGTTACCACCCCACCACCCCACCCCCATGCACCCATCCTCCACACACCAACAGATGTCAGGGTGTGCCTTGGGGTCATCAGCCACAACTCTCACCCCATTCCATGTGTAAGCAAGCTGACATACTACAGTATAGGAGAATAGGGTGAGAGTTAGAACATTGAATTTCCACACTTTTGTCACTGTGGAAACAACCCTAACTGATGCAGTAATACAGAGAGAGAGAGAGAGACATACACATATATATATATATATATATATATATATATATATATATATACAGTATATGTCAGTGTCAGTGGCTCAGTAGGTAGCACACTCGCCTCTGAAGCCAGGAGATCAGAGGGCTGTGGGTTCAGTTCCCACATCTGGCAATTGGGTTAATATCCCAGTACTGACACTGTTGTGCAGCATGAGAGGGGTGCTGCACTTCTGAGGTGCTGTCTTTTGGATGAGATGTTAAACCGAGGTCCCATCTGCCTGGAATGGTGGTTGTTCAGGTGGATGGTAAAGATCCCATGGCACTTATCGAAAAGAGTAGGGAAATTTCCCCAGTGCCCTGGCCAAATTTCCCTCATTCACTAAAAATACTACCACCAACTGCTTAATCTGGTTCAAGGTCAATTGGCATTCATCTGTATCCCCCTTCCCCAGGTCGTGCCTGAAAATAGGCAGGATTTGTCTAGTGTACTTACCCAGTCAAGAAAAACTAAATATATATATATATATAGACATACACAATAGGGGTGTTGTGTAGTAATTGAGAAAAAAATAATATATTCTCACCCCAGTGAGATAAATGGGTGATGACATAGCTGAAGTGAAAATAAATCCATTTACACCTACAGTAGCTATGCCATCACCCAATATTCTCACTCCAGCACCATTTAAGCTGTTTCACTTGGCACTACTTTTAAATCTGAAACTGAAAATTTACAGCTACCTAATTAAGCACCGGCTCAGTACTCTTCATTCTTATCTTGCAGTTTCAAAACCCCTGAAGCCTAGAGCACTATACTCTTAGCTGCATTTAACAGCACCAAAAAAAAAAAAATGAATTGCTGTAAAACAACGTACCCTATGATAATAAATAACTGTACATTGATTCCAAAGCTGTCAGAAACAACAGTGATTAAAAAATGGAACCCACAGTGACTGGTACAAAAAGTAAACCTATAGCAAGATATTTTCCTTTCCTGCTCACAATTACAGGAGCATAAACAACTAGTTCTGCACCTGTCTAAAGGAAAAACATTATCGCTAGCAAAAACCAAAGACAACAGCGTGACAAGTCACAATAACCACAACATACATCATAATATTTAGTGAACTACATCAAAGAACTAGTACATATTCTACTTTTTTCCAAATTTTACCACTGAAACAGTCCACCCTGAAAACAAACAAACCAAATCAGCACCGATACACATTCTGACTAAGCAGTGATCTTCCTCACACCCAAACTTACCTATTTTCCCTTGTAAGCCTCCTAATCTTCTGACACAGTTGCAGCTTTTTAAATATTTCATTATTCACTTGACGTGCCAAAGTATACAATGCACAAAAATTCACCTGCAAAAGACTATTACACTAACCACTATTTAGCTTAGCTTTTTTTGTTGACCGGGTAAGTGCACTAGACAAATCCTGCCTATTTTCAGGCACGACCCGGGGGAGGGGGATACAGATGAATGCCAACTGACCTTGAACCAGATTAAGCTGTTGGTGGTATTTTTAGTGACAGCAAAGAAAAATAAAAGTTAATAAATACATGTTAATTTCATTCCATAAACAAAATCAAATTGCACGTTTCACTGACATTCACAACAGCACTCTGGAAGTAAACATTACACAGGTAGCCTACCCACAAAGACAACCAAGCCAATCCCAGTGTTCACTCCCCCAATACACACCTAACAGCACCAATGACAGTCTACACTCCGCATCCACTCCTATCACAAACCAAAAACCAAAAGACACCTTATCAACCAATCTCAGCACAGAAGAAAAATACATACCCAATCCCTATAAAACACAAACAGACTGCCAGAAACCAGACAAATCACTGAGGAATAACACCAACATACAAAATAACACTAGGAAAATGGACATCTGCCACAATCTAAAAATACAGAGAACAGACAAAAACAATCCTTCCCTATTGTATAAATTGCACACATGATGTGCAGATCATGAGATATGGAAAAGGTTCTCACTCCTGCATCATAAGGCATGGTTATCTCACTCATGCCTTCAGTACTCGTGAGATATCTCAGAGGTCGATCTTAACATTATTTTACGGCCCAGGGCATAGTGCAAATTATACCATGCCATAATTCCAAAGTGACAAATGCTGTATTTTGATTGGGTGGCTGGCACCTTTCTGCCATGGTAAATCCTACGATATACCCACAGCAAAGGTGCCAGTCACCCGCATCACCAACAAAATCAATCTGACCCCCAAATTTAAAAACCTACAGTCGCCATGTTGAATTTCTCGGTAAACGGCACCCTCCCAGCTGTCTCTCACAGGTCACGGAACATTTGTGAAAGCACTGCCTTGCAGACATGAAATACAAATTCCACACTCCCAGCATATCTCAAAAAAGTAACTGCAGCCTAAAAAACATCATGCCAAACCTTCTCAAAATCCTTCCTGTAACGCTCACTCCCTCCGAATTCCATCACACTCGCTGCAGCACAAGCACATTTCCTGTCTCCCGGTTCCTCGCTCACACCTCCTAAACAACAAAAGCACACCACTACCCATTCTTTCTGCGTGCAAGAAAAAAATGATGATGGCAAGCAAAATAATAGAAAAAAAAACAATATTCCTCGACTCACACTACTACTTCCTATACACTGTAAATTCAAACCAGAAGCATACGCTCACTCACAGATGACAGCCTCTTACCACTCGCAGTGGACCAGGACTATTTTCTATCGTGCACCATGAACCTAAACAAAAAAACAGTTTAAAATGGAGAAAAAAACTTGTTTTTATTATTGATATTTTTTTTTTAACAAACTCAAGGTATAATCGCAATAACCCTTTCGGGGTGTGAGTTGTCGAGAGTTGCGGCTGGCTGAGATTTACCCACCGGCTGCACCTCGTGGGAAACCACTCCAGCCGTGGTAATCCCCGATAACCCACACCCCATTGTGGCTTATTGCTTAACTGCCTCTGGCCAGTGTGATCGTCCCCCGACTTTCCCGGTTTGGCTAGTGCAATCTATTCAGTATTTGGGTACTGTCCCTTTAAGGGATCATTCTCAAAGAAAAAGCATTTCCAGGTTGTTGTTTTTTAACCTTATGCTAGTGTCTGCGATCATGTGCTTGACTGTTGACCTCCAGTGGCCAGCACCGATTGATTCCTGCAACAGTCCCCCACTACAGCAAGTTGAGTGGGCACGCGGAGGTCAGATCGGGAATGATGTGGCTGGCAGGATTCACATGCAGAGTTGCCTGCAGTACACTAGTCATCTCTCTCAACAAATGCCTCGGCAATAGCAGGAAGGAGGAGCAGCTTTGAGGTAAGATGGGAATAGCCATTGTATAGAAGTTTGCTCTGTTTAGAACAAATTTAGCCTTTTTTTTTAACAAAAATGTTTTTTTATTTTCCACATTAAAAGCGATTGAAAGGTGACTGGTAGGTGGAAAATGAGTGAAGTGTAGTTAAATGCTGAGTTCCGTTGTTGTCTGAGTAGAGACTAGAGCTGCACACGTGGATGTTCACGATGACCGTAATTTGATCATTCACATTACGGTCACCCAAGTGAAATAAAACAGTTTCGGTTCAATCATATTTAGCTGCAAGTGTGGTTATCAATAATGTAGTGAATCTGAGGTTCTCCCTCATGAATTCACCCCTTTCCTCAGCCGACTCACTATCATCTGTGCTGTCTTGCAACTCAGTTTGTCTCATGTTGTGCACTGCACCCCGTGTTTTTTAATCAGTGTTTTCATTCGCATCGTTTTTGTGTGCGCTGAAATGCCCTTTCATCCAAAATGTCATCATCTGTTCAGTTCCCCTTTACTGTGCGAGTCATACTGCGAAACCCTGCCATCCCAAAGCACTTCACCATTATCATGCTTTCGGCATGGCTAGCTAGTAACATTTTTACCTCCATTCCAACTGTCTCTGCATTTTCCCATCTGCAATCCTTGCGACCCCCCCATTCACCCTGTGTTCCACTGCTGCCTCTCACCACTACTGAGAGAGTGCAGTTCTCCCACCCGCATATCCTGATGCTCCATCGACTTGCCTTGCTGAAGTCCCCCACATTTCTCCTCCAGTAATCTGTTTCCATCCTCCCATCCCCACTCAAACCCTGTGCTCTCGTTCAGCCTTGTTAAATCACTGTGTCTCACCTCTCAGTATCTTGGTGCTACGTACGTCGTAACTAGTACCAGTACCGCCACCTTGTTTAAAAAAAGTAATTCACCTGCAAGTAATGTTTCTGGGTTTTCCCACCCCCATTGGAGACTCTGTGCTTTAGATAATTCTTATGTCTTCCACCTCAGTCTGATCACCTTGCTGAAATAAAAAAAAATTCACCCGCTTCTCCTGTTTCCACTCGGAGCCTGTGCAGTGCTCTCCGTGCAATTCCATCTCAGCCAGTTAAAGTTAGATGACTCACAATCCATCACAGAATTGGTAATGTGATCCCCCACCCCCTCTGTGACTGAGCACCACCAGTCCTTGTTTGTGGTAAACCAAGACCATTTTTTTTATGTTTCCAGACTGTCTTGCTCATTTTTTTTCCTTATGTGAAGTGGCTGATATTGGTTTCATGTGATTTACTTAACTTTGATTGGAAAACTAAGGTGTCAGTGTGCTTGTGAAGTAAGCATGTTCATGTAAAAATTAAAACCTACCGGATGGAAAATATATACTGGTGGTGGAGAAGGGTGAGCTGTGGTGATGGAGGTGTTGGTACCTGTAGCACTGAATTGAATGATCATTCAGACTTGACATTACAGCGTGGCATTTTGTCATTGTGCAGTCTTTTCTGAGTGTATGGTGTAGGGAAAATGAGAAAGATAGGGTATAGAGTGGAAGTTTCCTTATGGTGGTTGAGGGACTACTACGGTAGTGTTATCCTCGATGGCAGTAATGATAGTGCCCTCCCAATAGTGCAGTTGATACCTCCCTTTTGTCCAACACATGAAATGGTGCACTACACATACATACCACATAAAACTTTGAAATATAGACCACTAAACTGTTTGACTTGGCAATGCATTACATGAAAAGTACCACAATGACAAAGTTAGATGTCTGAATAGTATTTATTTTACTGTTTGTTACTTAAAATATGGAAATAAATAAATAAGTAACAAACAGTAAAAAGTACTATTCAAACATCTAACTTTTATCACTGTGTGCAATCTTTGGGGGGCCAGTGCAACTGAGCCATCACTTTCCTGTGTGGACCAGTGTAAAAAAAAGTTAAGTGTGACCCCTGATATCTACTTCACTCTGCAGGAGTGAGAATATTTTCCATATCCCACTTCGGCCCATCATATATCCCCTATGTACATATGTATGTGTGTGTATATATATGTGTGTGTGTGTGTGTGTGTGTGTGTGTATGCATTTCTACAATGGGGGTGGGAGCTCCACAGTGACAATAAAACATGTTATTTCCACTGGAGTGAGATATCGGAAGCTGACGTCACCGGAGTTAAAATATCTGCCATTTATACATATCCCTCTGACATCAGCTTCACTACAACCTGCACTCCAAATAGCATCTACTCAGAATCCACTTCTCTAAATTAAATCATGGCTCAGTCAATCTACACATTTGCATGTTAAAACACACTCATCTGAAAACCATCCAGCTAACAAAAAAAAACCCTGTCTCCTTCATGTAAACCTGCACAAACTGAGAAGAAGCCCCATTAAAACTCTCTTCTGTGCTGTCCAACCTGCGAAAAAATAAAATCTTTTAAAAGCAATTTTCAGCAACTCTGTCTTACCTGCCAAGCAGAAACACCATGGCTTCATCAGAAACCCGAACTTGAATGAACAAGCTAACTCTAAAGCGAAATGCCAAATCTGCAGACTCCCGAGAAAACAGCAGCATGTAACATCTTCTGACTTGGACACTGATTAGCAAAGCTAGACAAACCAGAAGATGCACCAATGCAACCAACAAAATACATTTATTTACAGTGCAATACTATTTCATATCGTGCTTCACATGGTCATCTGTTAATAAAACACACAATTTCTCCACAACAAAACTATAACACTTACAGGCAACAAGTAAAGTTTGCTTCCAGAAGGAAATGTTTTTGTTAACCGGCCTCGATAAACATAACTGAAATGGACATAAAAAAACTGTAAAAACTACACCAAGCACCATCACAGTATATAAAATAACCCCTACACCCCACAAGAAATAAAAACATGAAAATATACTAAACATTCACCACCATACCACTATTGCCGATCCATTCCTGTATTACTTCCACCAATGAGGTCCCGCCCTAAAACATAAACCAACCAATAAAAATCTACTACAAACCATATAACTACCAATCACAACCAGAGTTCACACACCATTCATAAAACCTCACCCACCACAATTTAAAGATACACAATGCAAATCTAACCTACAAAACATATATGAAAGGAGCTCCCACCCCCATTGTATAAACCGCACACATGATGTGTAGCTCGTGTGATTTGCAAAATATTCTCACTCCTGCATTGTGAGCTATGGATACTGTCACTCATGCCTTTGGCACTCATGGGTATCCATAGCTCACTCTGCAGGCATGAGAATATTTTGCATATGACACCCCTACCCATCATGTATATGTGTATATATAAATAGATAGATACCTGTAGATAGATCGATAGATAGATCGATAGATAGATAGATAGATAGAGAGATAGATAGATAGATGTATGTATACACACACACATATATATATATATATATATATGTAGTACTGGCACAGTAACTTCAAATTGTGCACCTTAATAACTTTGCCACCGTACAACAGAGTTGCCTGAAATTTTGCATGCGCAGTTTGGTACCATAGATCTCTGCATGTGGCAAGTTGTGTTATGTTGGATGTATGGTTGTGGAGCTACAGAATGCTAAAAACACCAGAAAACAGACTTTTTGGGTGTTTCTTTGCTCGCACCCACAACCCACTCCATTTGTCTGTTTGGTCCAAACTCTTCGGGGAAGATGCAGCCTGAGTCACCAATGTGCCTTTCAAAGATTTGGTTAAAAATATGAAACCATTCAAAAGTTATTCAAAAACAAATTACCCATTATAATCAATGGGGAAAAATATATGTGCATCATGAAAGTTTTGCAAATTCAATTTTACTTTCACAAATGGCCCTTTTACTTATATGCTTGTTGTTTTCAGTTAGTGAGAGAGAAAAATGCCTCGAGTTTAAATTTGTGACCTTCTAGATAAACACTGACTGTTGGGCTTACCTAGTCGGGGCCTGTGGATGCTAGTCCTATCTTTTTTAAGGGGTAAAACCCCCCAGAAATGTCATTTTAAACATTGGGGGGAAATACTTTCACAAATCATGAAAGAAGCGGCTGACATACTTTCGCAAATGAGAAAGTTTCGTGCTACTTTTTGCAAAACTTTCGTGATTTGAGAACGTTTATTTTTTTAATGCAAATCTTCCCCATCCTTCTGCAACAAAACGGTTGGATCTTTTGGGCTGAACTTTGCAGGGTGGCAAGCCCTGGTCCCACAGATGTGCCTTTTGGTGGTTTGGTGCCAAAACATTCAAGGGGCAAAAAGTTACAGCATTCCAAATTTGAGAAATTACCCATAGGATAAAATTGCGGCTTCCATTATGCCTTTCAGTGCCCATATCTCAAAAATGAAGTGAGATACACAGTTTTCACTACTGGCAGCTTAACTAATCTGTTGAAACGAGTTTGGAAATCATAGATTATAACAGCAGTGAAATTTTTTTCCTGCTTGCTACGGTTATGGAGATATTGGCAAAAATGTGTTCTAAGGGTGCTTTTTCAGTGCTGTTCAGTGCCCATATCTCGTAAACAATACGAGATACAGATTCAGTCAATTTATGTCACGTAGACGTTTCACTGTCATGATTACAATGACACTTGAAAACTTTTTTTCTAGCTGCTACAGTTGCTGAGATACAGGCACATTACTGTTATAAGGGTTTCTTGTCCTATAGGGCTGCTGTACGGCTCCGTAATTATGTGTGAGTGGGAGCACAGGGCCCATAGGGCCCATGCACACAAATATGCATACCATAATGCAAAAAATGCACAATGTCAAGGTAGCACAGGGCCTGGAGGGCCGAGCTCCCACTAACACATACTATTTAACAGTTACATTACACTTTCTTTTTTTTAAATCAAATAAGTTTTATTGATTTTACAAGTGTAATACAACCACTACAGAAGTAACAGATAAACCAAGGTGTAAAACTGGATGAAAAAAAAACCCCAACCCCCTCCTTCCCAAACTCCCACCCCAACTACTCCCACACATTGCAGTTTATTAAAAAGAAGGGAAATTCATTGCAAAAAACTCTGTCAATGCATCAGTTAGGGTTAATAGCACAGCAACAAAAGTTGGTAAATGTGATGTTAGGGTTCAAAACCCTAACTCTGCATTCTCCCCACCCCCACACATGCACATGCAAGACTCATGCAGGCTTGTAAGACACACCGTCACATCTGTAAGCACAATAATCACAACACTGTACTGATTTCACATAACACTATGTAATGACAAACAAATGCATTATGATCAACTGTATACTGCCAGCACAGTATGGTGACACATTATTGCTGGCATATCTTCTTTCATACAATGAGACTTAGTCTGTACACATTTTCAAATTATTGATTTATATGTTTGGTGCCATACATGCGCAAGTAGAAAAACACTAGAGTTTAAAGCTTAATAACTCTACAGCCTCTTGAAATATTTTCACTGGATCTGTCAAAGGCACTACGTTGGGACATAACACTTGTTCTCTGCAAGTTTGAGGCAACAGTTCTTTTCCATCTAGGCAGTAATGCAAGAGCAAAAAAAAATGTAAGTGTAGGGAAAAAAATTTGATTTTTTCTTAAAATGACACATGCAGATCTCAGAAACCTCACAAGCTGATGTAACAATAATTTCCACAGAGAAAGACTTTGCCTACTAAACAACACATACAACATTTCAGCTTATTCCATCAAAAAGAGCCAAGGATATTAATGTGTAAAATGTGACTTTTAACATTAAACAGGCTACTCAATCCTAACTATAGGGGTGCTAGCATGCCCCTAAATATATATACTGTGTGTATATATATATATATATATATATATATATATATATATACAGTATATATATATATATATATATATATTATAGTGGCACAGTAGTGCCACTATAGTTAGAGTTGAGTACCCCATTTAAGTTAAATCTGAAATGTTGCACCTTAATAACTTTGCCACCGCATGACAGATTTGCCTGAAATTTGGAATGCACAGTCTGATACCATAGTTCTCTAAACTTGCCAAGTTTTGTTACAGTCAGATGTACGGTTGTGGAGCTACAGAGCACTAAAACATACATAAATTACAGGTTTTTGTGCGTTTCTTTGCTTACACCTACATCTCGCAAGGTTTTTGCGATTGGTCCGAAAAATTCAGGAAAGATGCAACCCAGGGTTCTTGATGTGATTTTCAAAACTATTGTGAAAAATATTGAACAGTTCAAAAGTTATTCAAAAATCCCATTATAGTCTATGGGAAAAGTTAAACTATGCGAAAGTGTGCCAAATGCAGTTTTTAGTGTTGCAAATGACCCATTTACTTTCATGATTCAGCCATTTTTTTTTTATTTAGTTGGTGGTCAGAAAAATGTTGCTATTTAAATTTGGGACCCTCTAGGGACACAATTCTTGTTGTGTTCACCTAGTCGAGTCCTGAGGATGCTAGCCATGTCTTTTTTTTGGTGGGGGGGTAAAACACCCCAGATATATGTTTTTTAAATTTTTGTAAAATTTAGTGTTGCAAAGTGCTATCGCATAAGCGACACTTTCGCCATATTTTTGCAAAAGTGTCCGGATTTGCAAAAGTAATTTGCGACACTATGCCCAAAACAATAGGAAATCTTTGCCACCCTGCTGTAAAACAACAGTTTGGTCTTTTGGGCTGCAATTTGCAGGGAAGAAAGCCAACATCACACAGATGTGCCTTTTGGTGGTTTGGTGCAAAAATATAACAGGGCTGCAAAGTTATGGCACTCCGCAGTTGATGATTTTTCCCATAGGATAACATTACAGCGTCCACCACGCCTTTTTGGAGCCCGTATCTCAAAAACAGTTTGAGATACAGACTTTTCATTCGAAACTTCTTAGTCCCCGACTGGGGAGCTAAGTGAAAAACTAGCCTGGAAAGTCATAAATAATATGAGATTTTAATTTTTTTCTGCATCATACGGTTCCTGAGATACAAGCAATTTAGTATTCCAAGTGCTAATTTTCCTGTCCGAGGGCCACTATTATGCCCCCATTCTTTGTATTCACTGTGCTTCTGAATGCACCTCTTCTGAACACAAAGTGTGTGCATTAGCATTACCATTAGCATTTGCATTTGCATTTGCATTCACATTTGCACTTGCGTTTCCGTTATTGTTTCCGTTTACATTTGAGCATGCCTTTCCATTACCGTTTGCATTATCATTTCCATTTGCATCACTGATAGCATTACTGTTTGTGTTTGTGTTTGTGTTACTGTTTACGTTTCCATTTATGTTTGGTTTACTGCTACAATTTTCCTTTCCATAACTGCTTGCATTTCCGTTACCATTTGTGTTTGTGTTACCCTTGCTATTAGCATTACCATTACGATCTGTGTCTGCATTTACAATTGTTTTTGCTTTACCATTTGTGTTTGCATTTGTGTCTGTGTCATTGTTACTGTTACCATTAGCGTTTGCATTTATGTTACCATTACCATTTGTGTTTGTGTTTGCGCTTCCATTTACATTACCATTATAGCTTGCGTTTATGTTACCATTACCATTTGCACTTGCATTACCATTAGCGTTACCATGACTGTTTGCATTTCAGTTTGCACTTGCATGTACGTTACTGTTTACTTTTGCATTTACATTAACGTTTGCATCACCATTAGCATTACCATTAGCGTTTGCATTTATGTTACCATTTGTGTTTGCATTTGCACTTGCGTTTATGTTACCATTGCCATTTGTGTTTTATTACCATTTGTGCTTGTGTTACCATTTGCGTTTTCATTTCCGTTACTGTAAACATTACCATTACCATTTGCGTTTGCATTTGCACTTGCATTCGCACTTGCGTTTGCGTTACCACTTCTGTTTGCGTCACTGTTAGATTGTTGTTAGCGTTTGCATTTATATTACCATTGCCATTTCCGTTTGCACTTATGTTTGCTTTACCATTTGTGTTTTCATTTGTGTTACCGTAACCGTTAGCATTTGTGTTTCCGTTCATGTTTGCATGGGCATTACCGTTCCCATCAATGTTTGTGCTTCCATTGCCATTATCATTTGCATTTGTGCTATTGTTTGCATTTACATTTCCATCACTGTTACCATTACCATTTCTTTTTATGTTACAGCTACCTTTTGCACTTCCGCTTGCATTTTCATTGTCGTTTGTGTTTGCATTTATGTTTGCGCCACTGTTACTGTTACTGTTTCTGTTTCCGCTTCCATTTCCGTAAGCTTTAGCATTTGCATCTGCATTCATATTTGCATTACTGTTACATAGAAACATAGAATTTGATGACAGATAAGGAACGCTTGGCCCACCTAATCTGCCCATTTTCCTTCCTAATGGATAAGCTGCAGATCCTAGTTAACAAACAGCCTACTTCCTCCTACCCCAACCCCTAAATTTGCCTTCTGTCTGTCCCATGCATTCTTGAATTCCCCCACTGTTTTTGACTCCACAACCTCCTCAGGAAGGCCATTCCATGCATCCACAGCCCTCTCCATGAAAAAATACTTCCTCACATTGCCTCTGAGCTGTCTCCCTTCTATCTTCAAATTGTGCCCCCTTGTTCTTGCACATCTCTTTTTCTGAAAGATGCTACCCTCTTGGACTTTGTTGATTCCCTTGAGGTACTTGAATGTTTCTATCATGTCCCCCCATCCCTCCTTTCCTCAAGGGTATACATATTAAGCTCCTTAAGTCTCTCTCTTCATATGTCTTCTGGTGCAGACCCTGTACCATTTTAGTTGACCTCCTCTAGACTGCCTCCATCCTATCTAGGTCCTTGTGGAGACTGGATCTCCAGAACTGCATGCAGTACTCCAGATGGGGTCTCACCAGCTGTCTGTACAGAGGGATAACAACTTCCTGTTTTCTACTTGTGATGCCTCTTCCTATAAATCCCAGTATCTGCCCAGCCCTCCCTACTGCCCTCTCACATTGCTTGCCCACCTTTAGGTCATCTGATATGACTACCCCCAGGTCCCTTTCCATTTTTGTTGTTGTTAGTATCTCACCCCCCATAGTGTACTGTTCACCTGGGTTTTTGTTTCCCAGATGCATTACTTTTGCACTTCTTAACATTGAATCTAAGCTGCCATACATTTGACCATTACTCCAACTTTGCCAAGTCCCTTCTCATCCTTTCCACCCCACCTTGTGTATCAACCCTATTACCATTATTGTTTGTGTTTGCATCACCATTACTGTTAACATTATCATTACTGTTAGGGCTATTATGCACAAATGGCCAGCATGGTGGGAACGTGGGTCCCAAAGGGCCCCGCACTCCCACCACCACATTCCATTCACTATTTAAATTTCACCTTCTCAAAAAGAAGGGAAATTCATGGCAAAAAAAACTCCATTTAATGCATCACTTAGCGTTGTTCCACAGTGACAAAAGCAAGGAAGTTTGGTGTTAGGGTTGAAAACCCTAACTGCACATTCCCCCCGTCCCCTCACCACATGCACACATACATGCAATTAGGGGAAGGACCAAGGCAACATAACCAATCACACACAACCAGCAGCAGGTAACAGAAATAACATACAATTCTATAAATCATGAAACCACACACCTATGCTCCCATTGGCCTATGGCATGGGGTCGTCACTGCTAACTCTGATCCTGGACATTCCACGCACTGCAAAACACATATCAGCATGGACAACTTTGCTTCCACCAACACATAACACAGACTACACATATGGTATTTTGGGGGTGTACAAGACCCAAAACAGGATTTTCCACATTCCCTGAAATACTTTTGAAAATCACTTTTGCAAATGCAACAGTGTCATGCTATGCATTTGTGACAGCATTTTGTGACACTGTTTTGCATGCTTTCACAAATGCAACTCTGCTGTGTATTCTGTTTGTGACCCTTTCATGTTTTTGACAGTATTTTGTGAAAGTATGCTCCTTATGACTGCACATTTTTGCCATTATCCTGCAAGCAACTGGTAGGGTGCTTTGGGCTGAAATTTGCAGGGTGGCAAGCCCTGGTCCCACAGATGTGCTTTTCCTGCTTTGGTGCTAAAATACTTAAGCATGACAAAGTTACACTGCTCTGAAACTGAGCAATTTCCCACAGCACCCATGATGCCTTGCACCACCCATATGTCAAAAATGTAGCAAGGTATACAGTTTTCACTGCTGCCACCTTGTTTCACCTTTAAGGTGAACTAGCCTTGTGAAACACATTTGGAAATACTGTATGATACCTGAAGTTAGATTTCTTACCTACTTGCTATGGTAGCACAGGTATACACCTCCTGCTGGTTGTGTTACCTTGGTCCTTACCCTACTTGCATGTATGTGTGTGTGTGTGTGTAGTGGTGATGGTGGTGGGGGGGAATGCACAGTTAGGGTTTTGTCTTGCCTAATCGAAGAGTCACAAAGGAATAATCACACTTGGCATTCACACATCAGCACAATTTATTGCAAGCAAAAGATAATTACACTTCATTTAGCAGCAATGTCACTATCAGCATGCATGATTACACTTTAGCATTCATTCATTAGCAATATTACTACCAGCATTAATATATACTTCAATTAAGCAAAACATGATACATCACCGATTCTATGCTATATCCAAGCCTTTTCCCAGTAGCCGGGGAAGCCCCTAAATCATCTCACAGCCTGGCCAGGAGTCTTGAACCGGGAGAAAGTTCCACAGCGATGCGTCCACCCTGCAGATGAGGCTTCCAACCAGGCATTGAGAAAGCTACATTTATATCTTATTCTATGCTAAAAATAATCGTGCAGCCTTCATAGTGTTGTTTTCCCACATTCTAGAAGCTGGCCGGGCTCCCAGGATGCTGCAAATTCACACCATAAGGACTGCTCAGAATTCCTACACCTGCTAGGTCACTGTGCTCCAAACACTGGCCGGTGCCTAGAACACTATGAGCTAAGCAGAAGTTTAAACAAAACTACAAAACAGGTTGCCTGATAATATGCAACCTTCAAGTCAACAAAATACACTGCCTGAAGCAAAACATAATAATGAGGCTATCTAAAGAGCAAAACACCAATTAAATGAAGCAGCATGTAAATGGGTCACACAATACAAAATGGAGTATAAAATGACATACATTACATGAAATAGCATACAAAATGGAGTGACAATAATCAACATATTATACTATCACTACATTCGGTCCTTTGATTATTGTGAATATGATTTGTATGATATTGGTACCATAGCAAAATTACTATGAATATAACATGATAAGTAACAAGTCCAAATAAGCAAGATAATTGTCACTACAGCAATGATTATGATAGGATGTATCAGAATATTTAACACTTTTGTAGCTGATGGAGACCATCCTGTAAAATATCCCACCAATAATGAGTAGTCTCTTGTTGAATCTTGGAACTTAAATCAATCATTTTATTTTTAACTATCGTAGTTTGCACCTGACTTTGCACTAATGATTTATTTCTTATTGCCAAATGAGCCTGCATTACATCTGTTTCCTGAATTATCTGTTTAATTTTATTTAATGAGATACTCAATCTTGATTGATCTAAAATATTGGGCTGCCAATACAAAATAAGCTTCTGCTCATTATCAGGGACCTGTGCATTTTACTGTGGTGGATGACATTACAATCCAATGATTACTAGGAATCCATGATTTGAACACGGTCCTCCACACACATATTCATTATTACTCATTAAATCACTCTGGGCCTTATTTCTTTGCATTATAGAATACATATGTCGCATTGTGCATTCTGTCCAATCAATAAATCGCGAAATATTTTCTGCTACTCCCATTCCCCATACCTGTGAAGCATTAAATAACTGCAAGAACTCAAAATCATAATTCAAAGTTAATCTTTGGGGTAAGAAAACAGTTGGCATCCATTGAGCTTGTAAGTTAATTAAGCTAAATACATCAATTCCTACTGCCTGAAGCCTGTTAGTCAGTGTTTCTATATCAACACTATTTAAAATTCCCATGCCTGCCCTGCTCCACCTAATAGCGTATCATACCAAGCTCTTTTATATTTGCATTTTCTACTAAACATAAGCGTTATGTTAAAATGGATTACATTTTTCTGATACCGCTGCACTCTGATGTACATGTGGATGGAACCTTAACTATACTATCATTGCTAATTACAGGATGATTTTTCAACACTGCAATGTGATCTGCCCAAGTAGTTCTATTAGTTATTGCAGTAGCATTCATGCAGAATAACGTGTCTATGTCAATCAACGTAATACTTGCATTGAAAATGTCTGTTTGATTCATGCAGCAATCAAGTCTATGTTGTACAGTCACCATGCAACTATTCGGTAAGTTGCAGCATCTAATAGCAGTCTGGTTCTGTAATTTAATCCAATTTGTGTCCTGCATAGGTTGGACATATAATCGTCCTGCCATTGTCTCAACTGGTTTCAAATGTTCACATCTGGTGAAAAAGTAATGTTCACTATAGGACATCCTTGGTTTTCAGGGCAAGTAAAGTTGTCTTGCACCCGTAAACTGGTGGAAGATTTCAACCCCATTGTACAAGTGGGTCGTCAAGCTTCAATATTCTTCCACCTGGGGTAATAGGCTTTACCGAATGGACCGTGGAGAGAGAGTGTTATTCCTTTTAGAATCCATTGAAGAACCTAGAAAATACACAGACTGATTATTCTCGAAGATAACATGTGTTCACTGGTACATATTCCCATCTCTTTCCCTGACCTGATAATTAACACTGTGTTATCTCGTCCGGTGGCTATCACCTCAGCTGGTTCAGGAGGGCCATTTGGGTTTGTAACCCATATTTTGGCACCATTGTTAAAACCTCCTGTAGATCTAAAACCTTTATCCCCCTTGCTGTTAAGAGTGGGGGCTTGTCCTTTATAGGGTCACTTTGTTAACTGGAATAATTAAAATTGAGTCACTCTGTCATACTGTTGAATTAACAGATTTTGTTCTCTACTATTCAACAAAATTACTTTCACTTCTCCTGGTAATCACAATCAATCACCCTCCCAAAATTTGTATTCCTTGAGGGCTAGTTCTGATTTAGGTGCTATCCAACCAAAATGTCTCAGTGGAATTTGTATTCCAATACCAGTTTCTATCACTTGAATGTTTCTGCTGTTTATTCTGTATTCTTGAAGGGCATGTAAATCAAGTCCAGCAGCTTCTGGGGTTGCCCTGCAAGGAGACAGAGCTCCTGGTGTAATTTCCCAATATAACACTGTTTCTGTAGTTGAGTAAGCCTGCACTTGCAAATTAGGAGTTATCATTCGCATTAAGGGGGTCTCAGATTCTCCAATTGGTCTATTATTTAAAATCTGTAATGCTTCATGCAAATTCTCTTTCCATTTTCGTAGGCTCCCCCCAATTTCCTAAACTGTTCTTTCAGCAATCCATTCATTCTCTCAATTAACCCTGCTGCCTGCGGGTAATAAGGGATGTGAAATACCCACTGTATGTTATGGGCTTGAGCATAAGCTTGTACCATTTTCCCCCTAAAATGGAAACCATTGTCACTTTGTATCTGCAAGGGTATTCCATAGTACAACATAATTAAGTCAATTGCCTTAATGGTGTTTTTCTGTGTAACTTGTTTACAAGGGTATGCCAATAAATACCCTGAATATGTATCTACAACTGTGCAAGCATATCGACATCCTCCACTAAGGGTAGAGGTCCAATGTAATCAATCTGCCAAATTTGTCCGTAATTTTCCCTCCCAATTGTCCTTTCACAATATGAGGGATTGGTCTTTGTTGCCCATGTTGGCATATAGGACACTGAGCAATAACAGTTTTAACAAATCCAATGTTAGGGGTACACCCTACTATATGCCCACCTGTAAGTGGCTTTTCTCTCCCAAATGTCCACATTTTTGATGTGCCCATTTTGCCAGCCCTGATAACTGCTGACTTTGAGTTTCTTCAATATCCACTGGAAGAATCTTAGCTCTTTCATCTGCAACAGAATTATACCATCGTTCTAGTGTATCTGAAGCACAATGAGCATCAACATGAAATACAGTGGTCTGAGTATTTTGCACCATAGTCCATATTTCCTGCCACAGTTCTTTTCCCATATTTCTTTCGAATAAATTTTCCACTATCCTTAGCCCAAGTGGGCAGCCAGGTTGTTAAACCATTGGCTACAGACCATGAATCAGTATAAATATGACATGTACCTGGGTTTTCTTGTCTCAAAGCCTGATATACTGCATACAACTCAGCATATTGACTGCTTTTCCCTTCTCCTGATGTTACCAAAACTTTTCAGTGTGTGGACAATAAGCTACTGCTTTCCAGTATCTCCTATTTCCCACATATTTGGCTGAGCTGCCTGTAAACCATACATGTGTTCGGTCAGAAACGGGCAGCTCATCAAAAGGCTTGCCCCATTTCACAGGTGATTCTTGAATTTCAGGCATTTTTCCTCAACCTGTTCTCCCTCTAGAGGAATTTCAGCTACCTTCTCATGGAGGGCTGCTATTCCCCAATTCCTACCTTTGCTCGATCCTGAATATACCATTTCCATTTGATAATGCTAGCTTCCTGAGCATGTCCTAGTTTGTGAGTTCTAGGGAGCTTTTTACCCATTGCATAATGGGTATCTCTGGTCTCAATGCTACCTCATGACCCACTGTCATTTGTTCTGTCTCTATCAGAGCCCAGTAGCATGCTAGTAGTTGTCTCTCAAAAGGTGAGTATCTGCTACCTACCTCTGGGAGTTTTCTATTCCAAAAACCTAGTGGCACTTTCTGTCTCTCTTGCTTCTGCCACAAACTCCAGTTTGCATACTGCCCAGTTACGGACACATTTAATTCTACCTCCCCCTCCTGCAGGAGCCAAAGGTCTAAGGCTTGCTGCACTGCTTCCTTAGCCTTATCAAATGCTTTTTGTTGCTCATCCCCCCATTCAAACTCGTATTTCTTTCTGGTCACTTTAATAAGGGGAGCTAGTATTTGCCCTAAATGGGGTATATGTTGTCGCCAAAATCCAAACAAACCCACAATCTTTGTGTTTCAGTTTTGTCTTGTGGAGTAGAAAAGTCCAGTATTTTCTGTCATGCCTTGGGCAATATTTCTCTATGCCCCCTGTTCCATTGAATTCCCAAAAATTTTACTGTTTGGGAAGGACCCTGTACCTTGTCTGGATTAATTTCCCATCCTTTCTTCCTCATATGATCAATGGTCTCATCTAGTAACTGCTGTACTTTATCTTGATCAGCCCCCTGGATCAAGATATCATCAATGTAATGAGAAATCTGCATGCCATCCGGCAGCTTCAACTCATCCAAGTGTTCTGCCACCATCCAGTGGCAGATGGTGGGGCTATGTACATATCCCTGAGGTAATCTAGTGAAAGCATATTGCCTCCCCTGCCATGTGAAGGCAAACTGGTCCCAAAACTTTTCCTCAATTGGAATAGTAAAGAATGCATTAGCTAAATCAATAACTGCCTACCATACCCCTTTGTGCCTTTGTATTTGCTCTATCAGGGTGATGGTGTCTGGAACGGCAGCCGTCAATGAAGGGGTGTACTTGTTCAATTCCCTATAATCTACTGTCATCCGCCATGACCCGTCACTTTTCTTGACCAGCCACACAGGATTGTTCCAAGCTGTTGTTGTGGGTTTAAGCACTCCTGCCTCTAATAGATCTTTAATAGTGGCAGTTATCTCCTCATGCCCTCCTGGTATTCTATACTGTTTCATACAGATAATTTTTGTAGCAGGTGGAATGGCTACTGGAGGCATCTGCACCTTCCCCACTACTACTGGTCTTGCTGAAATGTAAGATTTTACTCCAAATTGATATTGTCCATCAGACAATTGCAACGTCATCCCCTTTAGTATGTCTATTCCTATAATGTATTCCGGAATCAGAACAATCATTACACAATATTTTCTCCGGGGCAGCTGACCTATTTTCAGTTCCAAAATGGTCTGTACTGCCTCAATTTGTTTACCTCCTAATCCTGTAATTACCACTCGATGACCTTTGTGTTTTGCTGGGTTCCCATAAATTAATGAGGCCTCCACCCCAGTGTCAATTAAAAGCTACGTACTTTTTGGGGTGAGCCACTTTTAGTGTAATTTCCAATTCACCATGAGGTCTAAAATCCCTCCTAGCCCACCCTTCTACTGGGCTTGGCCTTCATTCCAGTCATATTTTAGGTTTTTCAGTTGCTGCAACTCCCTAACCGGTACAAATCACTAGGATACAGATCTGCATATTCCTGTCCGGTCAGGGGTGACTCAATGGATCCCTGAGTGGAGCCCCCCACCCGGACATACTTTCATCATCAAACTCTGCTGGGGAGCAGTTGGACTTACAGACTCCCTGAAGAGACATGTACATCTGTCTTTAACTTTGAATTGATCTGCGTATTTACTACCTTCTTAGTGTTCAATCCCCTTTTGTACATTTCCACATATCAGGGTACTGATACCATCAATGTTTTCCTTACCACCCCATCCTTTAGAGAGCCAGGAACATATCTCTCCTAGAAACTCGACCTCAGGATTGGACCGCTGTTTATCCTGTCCTGAAGAATCATATAAACTAGACCCTCTTTGGGCCCCATCTCCCAGTTCCCCTAACTGCCGTATTGCCTCTAGCACTACACCTACTGTTTTCCCATCTGATTAATCAACAAAATCATTACTGCCTTATATGCAGGTGGTGCAGTTTGATAATCTTATTACATTACAGACACTGGCACAACAACACTCATTAAATCAGCATGGTCTTCTGTGGAGACCGCAACTTTCATCATTTCCATTTTAATGTTTTGTATACAGTCCTTTAAGGTAAACCATGGTTTACTATCCTCCGGCCAGTCACTCACCATCAGATACTTGTGTTTGCAAGCTATAGCCACCACGTCCAGCATCGTGGCATAGCTCTGCCCCTGTATTCGGAGGGTCCAAAACGCCTCCTTCACCACAGGGTCATAGCTTAGTGACAGAAACCTAGGGGCATCAGTTTCATCTAAGCTTACTCCATCCGCCCCTGTGTCATACAACCTCACCAGCCATCTCAACAAACTCTCCCCTCTGGGTGTACCGGCCCAGGAGGTCTGATACCTCCTGTTGAGAAAAATCCTCCACTACATCTCGATTCTAGGTTTCCTGATCCAACACTTCAGTACGTCTTCTAGACACTGGCTGTGCATGCAATATTGGAACCTTCGTCCCTCAGCCTTTTCTTCTTTATCTGAGGCTGACCTTTCCTCATCTGTAGAAAACCAAATATCTCCATCCACATGTTTCAGGATCCCAGTGGGCTCCTGCCCTGCTATTGCTAGGCTTACCTTTTCCTACTAATCTGCCCCTCCTCTTTTTATACTTGTACTGTGCCACTCGGACAGCTGCATTTTCTGCAACTGTCCGATAGGTATCAATTATCACTCAGCAAATGATTTTGACATTGTAGCATCACAACTTTACTTTCCAAATCACAAACCTTTCGTTCCAACTCTGCCTTTTTCACTAAGAAGTCCCACTACCTTTTCATGTATCTTCCTATAGGCAGACAATAAAATCCACCCCTGCACCCCAAGGCAGCACATTCTTTCCTTTTGCCACAAGCACTCTTTTCATACAGTAACAACATCTGCAGGCTCAGAATCCTTTAAACAGGATTCCAGTGTTCACTCAACCCTGCACACATGACCACCAGTGGCTAAATCAGCATAAGGTTGGTTTTCCCAACCAGGAATTTCCACTTGTGCACATGCAACATTAGACTCTTTTCTTTTAAACATTTTCACTTCACCTTAGTGTGTACTTTCTTTATGAATCCTGCCGACTACGCCAAAACTGTCTTGCCTAATCGAAGAGTCACAAAGGAATAATCACACTTGGCATTCACACATCAGCACAATTTATTGCAAGCAAAAGATAATTACACTTCATTTAGCAGCAATGTCACTATCAGCATTAATGATTACACTTTAGCATTCATTCATTAGCAATATTACTATCAGCATTAATATATACTTCAATTAACAAAACATGATACATCACCGATTCTATGCTACATCCAAGCCTTTTCCCAGTAGCTGGGGAAACCCCTAAATCATCTCACAGCCTGGCCAGGAGTCTTGAACTGGGAGAAAGTTCCACAGCGATGCATCCACTCTGCAGATGAGGCTTCCAACCAGGCATTGAGAAAGCTACATTTATATCTTATTCTATGCTAAAAATAATCGTGCAGCCTTCATAGTGTTGTTTTCCCACATTCTAGAAGCTGGCTGGCCCTAGGATGCTGCAAATTCACACCATAAGGACTGCTCAGAATTCCCTACACCTGCTAGGTCACTGTGCTCCAAACACTGGCCGGTGCCTAGAACACTATGAGTTAAGCAGAAGTTTAAACAAAACTACAAAAACAGGTTGCCTGATAATATGCAACCTTCAAGTCAGCAAAATACACTGTCTGAAGCAAAACATAATAATGAGGCTATCTAAAGAGCAAAACACCAATTAAATGAAGCAGCATGTAAAATGGAGTCACACAATACAAAATGGAGTATAAAATGACATACATTACATGAAATAGCATACAAAATGGAGTGACAATAATCAACATATTATACTATCACTACAGGTTTTCAACACTAACACTGAATTTCCTTGCTTTAGTCACTGTGGGAATAACCCTAAATGATGCATTAAATGGAGTTGTTTGCCATATACATATATATATATATATATATTTTATACTGGCACAGTAGCACCAGTATAGTTAGGGTTAAGTAAGCACTTTAATGTTTAACCCCAACATTTTTCACCTTAATAACTTTACCATTGTATGACAAATTTGCCTGAAATTTTACATGTGCAGTCTAGAAACATAGATCTCTGGATCTGGCAAGTTGCATTATGGTCGGATGTATAGTTGCAGAGTAACAGAACACAAAACAAATTAACTTTTTGCGTGTTTATTTGCTAGCACCCACAGACCACACGATTTGTCCGTTTAGTCTGAAATATTCAGGGAATATGCAGTCTGGATCACTGATGTGCCTTTTAAAGATTTGGTGTAAAAATATTAAACCATTCAAAAGTTATTCAAAAAATGAATTTCCCTTTATAATCAATGGGGAAAAATATATGTGCATCACGAAAGTTTTGCAAATGCAATTTTACTTTTGCAAATGGCCCTTTTACTTTCATGCTGCTGCCATCTTGTTTTCAGTTAATGAGAGAGAAAAATGCCTAGCGTTTAAATTTGGGACTCTGTAGGGAAACACTGACTGATGCAAAAAATGGACAATGCGAAGGGAGCACAGGGCCCAGAGGGCCCACGCTCCCACTAAGACACACCTCTTGCATTACACTTTCTCAAAAAGAAGGGAAATGCATTGAAACAAACTCAATTACTGCATCAGTTATGGTTAATAGCAGCATGACAAAAGTTTAGAAATGTGCTGTTAGGGTTCAAAACCCTAGCTCCGTATTCACACACACACACACGCACACACACACACACACACACACAAACACATATGTAAGACACATACAAGACACATGCAAGATTGTAAGACACTATACCACTCTGTCACATCTGTAACCACAATAATCACAACACTGTACTTATTTCACATAACACTATGTAATGAAAAACCAAATATAGTATCATCAGCTCTATACTGCCAGCACAGTATGATGACACATTATTGCTGCATATCTTCTTCATACACTGAGACTTAGTCTGTACACATTTTCAAAACATTGACTTTTATTTGTCAATATTCAACAACTGGATTGCTGCAGATATCACTGCTTCCACATGGGCATGTGGTAGCAGGAAAGACAGAGATGACACATAATACTTTTAAGAAACTGCTCAGGTATGAAACTAGCACCAACACATGTTGTTATACAGCTGCATTGCCTGGAAATACTGATTAGCAGCATGTTATTGTTGGCTTTGGATGTTACAACTGTTGCTTTCACATGTTACTTATAAACTATACTACAAATAATTACTTTTATTATTACTACCATTTGTTATTAGGACTGACTCACTCTATCAGAAAAATAAATGCAAACATCCAATGACTGTTGGTAGGCTTATACTAACTCTCAGTTCCAAGAAACTATCTGTGGCTAACATACTGTGGGGTTCACCACTTATTCACTATTGAATTATTGGCATCTGCTTAAATCTTGTTATTGCTGCTTGTAACACAAAAATGCTTATTATGGACAATCACCCATGGTTGCCCAGCATGCTTGTCTACCCCCAAGGCACTATGATGGTGGCAGAACTCATACAGTTGGTGACCTATGATGATGGATGTGTCTTGCGGTACATTAAGAGAGGTGTACGTTACTTCTGTTAACCGATGCTGGTTGTCTCTGATTGATGGTGTTGCCTTGGCCCTACCCCTGCTTGCGTGTGTGGGGGGGAATGCGGAGTTAGGGTTTTGAACCCTCACAGCACATTTCTAAACTTTTGTCGTTGTACTATTAACCCTAATTGATGCATTAACGGAGTTTTTGGCAATGAATATAATGTATATATATATATATATATATATATATATATATATATATATATATGTATATATCAGATCAAATCAAATTTATTTATGAAGTACTTTTCAGAAAGCCAAAGCGCATATACAATATAAAACAATCATAAAAACAAACATTCAATCATAAAAACATATAAAATAAAACGGCAGCAATTAAAACTACACATTGTCCCCAAATGCTAAATCAAATAAGTAAGTTTTTAGCAAGGACTTAAACGTCTTAGTGGACAGGCACTCTCTAATTTGATAAGGTAGAGAGTTCCACAGGATCAGGCTACAAAAGAAATTTGACCTTACACCTGATGTCTGAAGATGGACCCTGGGAGCCTCTAGCAATCCCTCATCAGTGGAGCAGAGTGAGTGGAGGGGGAAATAGGGTCGAAGGAGGTCTTGCAAGTAGCCCAGTCCCTGTCCATGTAGGGTCTTATAGGTCAGCAACACAACCTTGAAGGTAATCCTCCATCACACTGGCAGCCAGTGCAGTTCATGCAGCACAGGTGTGATATGGCTAGATCTTGACAGCCCTGTCAACAACCTGGCTGCAGTGTTCTGCACCAGCTGCAGGCAATGGAGATCCACCCCCAGTAACTCCAGGTATAGAGCATTGCAGTAATCAAGACGAGAGGACACAAAAGCATGAACCAATGTAGGAAGGTCCTCGGGTGGAACAAGGTGCTTTATCCAGGTGATGTTCCTCAGGTGGTAGAAAGAGGACTTGACAACAGCTGACACCTGCGCTTTTAGTGTCAGCTCATCATCAAGCCCAACACCCAGATTCTGCATCTTTTCAAAAGGTCTCAACTGGTTGCCCCCTAGCACCAGGCCAGACAGCTGCTTCGGAGTCAACTTCTCTGCCTACTGACCTGGGTCCACCACCAACACCTTAGTCCTATCAAGATTTAGTCTCAACTAGTTAGCACTCATTCAGTCCTGAATTTCAGCAAGGCAGTTGTTAAAGACCAAGATTGCACTGTTCTGTTTGTGTACAAAGGACATGTACAGCCAAGTGTCATCTGCATAGCAGTGAAAACTCAGTCCATACCACCTTATAATGTCTCCTAACAGCAACATATACACCATGAACAACATGGGGGATAGCATGGAACCCTGCTGCACCCCACAAGGAAGGGAGAAGGGAGCCAAGGAAAAAAAATGACACCACCCTCAGAGTCCTGCCCATGAGGAAAGAATGGAACCATCTGAGGACTGTCCCTGACAGTCCACAGAGTAGCCGCAAGTGTTCCAGCAACACCCCATGATCCACGGTGTCAAATGCTGTGGAGAGATCAAGGAGGAGCAAGATTGAACAACTCCTCCAATCTCTCACTATCAGGAGATCATTAAGTACCCAAACCAATGCTGTCTCAGTACTGTGCCTCTTCCTGAAACTGGACTGGAGAGGATCATAGACTTTGTGGATGGTAAGAAAGTTTTCGAGCTGTAATGCAACCACCTTCTCAATAACCTTGTCCAAAAACAGTAGGTTAGAGACAGGTCTGTAGTTTACAAGACAGTCTGGGTTGCGGGAAGATTTCTTTAAAAGGGGTGTCACTACCGCCTCCTTCAGGGAGTCCGGGAACATTCCCAGTCCAGCGAGCACCAGACTATCTCAGCAAGGATCAGTCTGATGACATCCATACACCCCACAGGGAGGCGCATTGGACCAGGTTCCAAACCACAGCAGGTCGGTCACAAGCCACAAACAATCTTCACAATAAACATAATTGCTGGCTGGTCAAAATCTGTCCAAATAGGCTGGGTGTCTGCGCCCTCATGTCGACCAGCACTGTACTCATTTGAATGAGTCAAGCAGATCTCTGACCTGATGGAGGACACCTTATCTGCAAAGAATTGAGCAAACTCATCGCACTTAGATTGTGAAAAAGCTCTCCGGCCCCAAAGGCAGGCTGGATTGCACAGCCTGTCCATGGTCCGAAAGAGCTGAGCCAGTCGATTCCTTGCTGCAGTAATCTCCCTGGACAGGAACTCTGCCTTCTAACAGGAGATTTCTGATTGATAATCCAAATAATGGGCGATCAACCTAAGTCTGACCTCCTCCAGACTGGATTTCCACCAACAACATTCCAACCTTTGCCCAACTCTCTTCAACTCCCTCAAAGTCCCATCAAACCAAGGGAACTGAGAGCGGAGAGGGAGAGAGCAAACTTAGACAGGAGCTACAGAATCCAGGGCCCCCACTACCATACTATTATAGTGCAATACTAGGTCTCCAGGATCTGAGCATTGTAATGGCCAGCTCGATAGGTCCAGCACTGCCATCAGACCCTCTGGGGTAACACCCCTCAAAGGGTGGTATTGGACCATCTCCAAAGGGGTAGGTCTCACAGGGGAACCCCCAAAGCTGAACCTTATAGAGGAATGGTCCAACCATACAACTGGTTCCACCAGAAAGTCAGTGGTTGCCATCCCCAGGAGGAACACCAGGTCCAGGGAGTGACCCTGAATATGGGTTGCAGTGGTAACTACATGTGTGAAGCCCAATGAGATCATCAGTTGGAGGAAGTTCTGACCAAAATGTGAGAGTTCATTGTCGATCCAGGCATTGAAGTCCCCCAGGACCAACCACTTAGAGGATTCCAACACCATGTCAACCATGAAGTCTGCAACTTCCTGCAGGAAAACCTTCCCAGTTCCAAGTGGACGGTAGATGAGAAGAATCCTGCTGCCCGCACCTGCACCCATAATACACTTAAAGGACATAGTGGCCCCCACAGGAACCTCTACAAGGCCCAGTTCCATCTTCAAAAAGATGACTACACCCCCACCCCTACGATCCAATCTCAGGCAGTGTATCATCAAGTACCTAGCTGGAACAGCTGACTCCAATACTGCACCAGCATTCTCATCCAGCTAGGTCTCAGTGATGCAAGTCAGGTCAGATGTTTCAACAAGATCAACAATAATTGCTGTCTTGTTTTTTATTGACTTGGCATTGTATAACACCACCTGAATTGGATGAGAGGCCATTGAAAAATGGGCAACTTGCCCACTATCAGTGGAACCCTTGGGTATGGGCACCAGGCAGGGAGGACCCCTTTCCTGGACCCATTTTTTCCCCAGGGTACCTCCTCAACCCCACTAATCCAAGCAGCCCACCCCACTCCCTCCCAGTGCAGGGGCCCCACCCCTCCAGCTCCTCCATGTAATACCCAAGGCACAGCAATGCATATATACACCTTGGGTTGCAATGGGAGACTGTTAAAGAGGCACAAGTCCCTCAGCCCAGAGGGGGAGTAGTGCCTGCCCACTGAAGGATGGTTCCAACGCATGCTGCCAATAACAGCAATACCCTCAGTTAGTGTTAATTAAAATCACAATAAAAATATTCAATAATACCCAAATCAGCACAATAAACCCTGACACTCTATCCAAATAAAATTAAATCAAACTAAATCATTACAAAATATCCAAAGAAATGTCCATAGAATAGTCTGTTCAGACTCCAAAGTATATAATCCAATAGCCCCACAAACTCTCACATTGAGGGGTTTGAATATCTCAAATTAAATATAACAATCCAAACCAAAACCAGTCACAAAAAAGTGTGTGTTTGAGTCTAAAAAACAGAGTTCTGTCACCACTCTGGAAAAAATGCTTAAGTATCACTCCCACCATCACCTCTCACATAGTAGGGGAGAATCTACAGAAAAACAGAAATCAAAAATCAGTAAAATAATAAGACACTACTAAAAGTCAAAGAGTTCCAAACCAGACCATGTCTCTCCAGTGTTCCCGTGAAGAGAGGAAAAAAAGAACAAGCATCCGTGTAAGCACACTTCAATCAGATAGACAACCAGTCAAATCCCTGAGGTTCAGTTAATAAAATCCAAGTAAAACAAATGGACCAAATCAGGCACCAGTCCCCACATATCTTATCTCAGCTTAGCGACAGGGGCTATATGTGTGAATGTATATACTGTATATGTATACACACACACACACACACACACACACGCATGCACAGGGAGACTTTCTTGGTTCAGCACACCCCATAAATTCAGTTGGTGTCACCATATTGCTTTATAATCCAGTTCAGCTAATTCCAAAACATCTATTTGCCAAAGTGCTACATCTTATTTTATAGATCCAAGTGAAAACCACTTCTTTAAAGTGCCTCCAAGTATAACAAACTCTAGCTAGACCCAACAGGGCTGTGAAAAGCTACCAAATTACCAAACTAATTTTCTTGTTGATGCCACATAGTGCCATTTAGTCACAATCATCACAGTGCTCTCAGATCCAAATAACCATTTTCCTGTAACAAGCCCTCATTTTTCCTGTATCTTCCCTGTAGAGGCAGCATCAAATACTTGTATAAATCCCTGTACATTTTTCCATAAGCCACTAGTTCCTTATTTGTGACTTTGTTGTTTATTTAAATGTAATATGTTGGCAGCCTTTTATCAGGAAAAGGGCTCTGATTTGCTGTTAGGTATTAAAATTATATGTCAAGATGGCCTTTCAATGATTTTGATTTATATGGAATCCATAAGGCATAATGGGGGAATTCATTTTTTTCTTGAATTTTGTTGACTGAATAGGCCCACTAAGACTAGAAGTCCCTTTTCAGGGATGGAGGTACAGATGGTAATCAACTGAAATTGTAACATGGCATAAATCCTTACTTGAACCAGATTAAGCTGTTGGTAGTATTTTTAGTGAATGGGGGAAATTTGGCCAGGATACCATGGAAATTCCCCTACTTGCCTCTGGGGGAATTGCTGGCCATCTCCCAAGATGGCCACTCTGCCTGTGCAGGTGGAAGACATGGATGTCTCAGAGATGAGAGAGCTGACCTCATCCCCTAGCCTCCAAAAACAAGAGGTTATGGCTGAAAACAATGTTTTTGATGTTAATTTGGATTTTTTGGACGAAGAGATTTTCCTTTCCACGGAGGATCTATCAAAACCTGATAGTAGCAGGATGATTGCTCAAACTAGTGAGCTACAGAGTCTACAGAACGGATCCGGAAAACCCAAGACTAAAGAGGAATTAATAGAGCAAATGGCTACAGAAGAGAAGTGCTTCCTACAGAAGAGAGATTTCTTCAAGGACAGATGTGCCTAGCTGAAGGTGAAAACTCCAATACGATAACATCTTGGTGTGACAGCCAATGCCCAGCTGCACATGAAGCAGTTCCATCTGTTTTATCCAGTGCTCTAGCAGAAACTGCACCTGAAACAAAGGTAATGTTTTTTTCTTTCATAAATTTAAATGTGGCTGGCAGTCCAGACTGTGTGGGTAGTTCATGCCGAGAGCCAGAGGAAGAAAAGGGTTGTGAAAACTTGCCTGTATACAAAACAGACAGCACTGTTCAACCTAAAGAGCACACAATTGCTACAGCAGAAAGCACTAACACTCTAAATGGGAAGGGAGTTAATCCCAATGAAATAGCTGAGCCTGTCATGTATCAAACAAACCCCCAATTTCAGGAGGGGGTAACAGTTTTTTCTTTTGTGGGTAAAAATCACCCTAAACTGCGAAGGAAGGACATGTCAAAAGAGAAAAGAACTGCTGTTACTTTGGCAAACAGAAACACTGACAACATTAAGGCTGCACCAAATGTTTCATTAAAGGACACAAATCAAAGTACAGGGAAGGTTGTTACAACAACAGAGGCCATAAAAATGACCTTTGCACTTGCACAAACACAGTCTGAGGATAACTGGACCCTGGGGTTGGCCTTACAGTCGGCTGGGTGGAAACAGAACTCATCAGGCACTTGGGTGCCTAACCCTGCATGGGATAAGCTGACCCCCATTTCACAGAATTCACCAAACTGGTTGCCCATAGAAAACCCTGATCTAGCTGAAGTCAATGATAAATTGTCTCAGGAGCAAACAGGAATGAGGACACAAGCAAAAATAATTTCTCCTAGGCAGGAATTATAAAATATTACTGGCAAGAAAACAGGGAATGAAAGTATTACAGAACCCCATGGAGGGATCTACAAATATGGCTCAAACAGACCAGCTGGACCATAAAACTTTGCCTCCTCAGAAACCATCATTGTCAGACTTATTCCAAAAAACAGAAAAAGAAGTGGCACCTCGTCGCAATGCAATGCAGATCCGGCATAAAGGTAGTCTGGACACACGTCCAGACAGATACCATGTGGGCAAACTGCTTTTGAAAGACTCTCAAATTCTCTCTGAGAGAGGTTTATGCATTTATAAATATTTTAGGAGAGGATAATTATGACATCAGTTTCCGTTCTGCATATGCTCTTGATTTATTTTGGAAGAGGTATAATCAGGTTAAATTTTCCCCCACATGGATCCCCTTTTTAGTGATTCCATTAACTAAATCACTCATTAAATATGTTACAGTGATGTTTAGGAATGAGGAGGTCCATGTGGAGGACAAAACCTATTGGTTAGCCCAGAAAGAAGAAGAAGAAGAAGAATCAGCATCTATATAGTGCTTTTCATATATCCAAAGCGCTTTTACAAGCAATGCTAGAGTGATAGTGAAGTGACTGAAATGTGACATCCTCAGTGAACTAGAGGCAATATTAGATAGTGAATGTTTTTGGACAGGGGATGGAAATATAAAGTGAAACTAAGACAAAATGATGGTAGTATAAGACACGTCCCTAACTCTTTCATGCAAGGGAGGGATAGGTGTGTGTGCATTTACGTTGGCCAGCCAAGAGCATGTTACAAATGTGGTTCCAGAACACACTTATCAAGTGCATGTGATGTACCAGGATGTAATAATTGTGGAGAAACAGGGCACATTACATTACAATGTGCAAATCACACAAAATGTGAGCTCTGTGAAGAATGTGGGCATGTGTATGCTGACTGTCCATGGGCAGCAAAAAATAAGGCTCTAGTGATCAGTCCAGAGCTTTTAATTCAGCAGGCACAAGATGCAGCTATGGCCCCACCAGAGACTCAGAAACCTCCCATTGAAGCCCCCCCCATCCTCAGTCAGAGAAGGCACAGCAAGTGGAAGACCTACTATCTGACTGTAAACAGGATGTCCCCTTACCTGTTACCTTACAACTGGTATGCTACACCGATCAGAGTGTTAGGGAAAACATAGGCCAAGAAAATCAGGTACTTGATACCCCTTTACAAGCTCCTAGGGGATCAACTAGGAGTACCAAACCCCCCCCCCCAAAATCAATGATTCTCCCAAACCTAAAGACCAAATTGAAACTAAAAATTCCTTTTCAGTTCTTTCTCAGGGAGAAGACATAGGAAGTGGTCATGAGGGATTAGACACCCAACATCCTGATACTGGCAATCCTGTTAAAATGGAGCTAACAGAGACCTACAAAATTAAGAAAAAAAAGAAAGAAGGAAAATGACCTAAAACCAAACATCATTTTACAATGCAGGACACTAAGGTAGGATCTTTGAATGTACACAGTTTACTGAACCCCAACAAAAGACGTACAGTTTTTCAACACATTAGACAGTCTCTTGTGACTGTCTGTTTTGTCCAAGAAACCTGGATGTATACCATTGATCAAGTAAGACTTTTTCAGACTGAATGGACTGATGGTCCATCTTTCTGGTCTTTTGGGCTGGATAGGGCAGACGGCCTTGATATACTGTTTTCATCTTATCTATTTTCATTAACCAAACTGATGGATCTGATTCCAGGATGGTTGTTGATTATAGATGGGTTTCTAAGAACTATTGAGTATAGATTTATAATGTGTACCGGCCCAAATCAAAGGCTGATAGGGTGGCACTCTTACAGACTGTGCAGACATATCTTGTTACACTAAAATATATAATCTTTGGGGGTTATTTAAACTGTGAATTTCCAGATCCTTCTAGTAGAAAAGGAAAGAGAATATACTGTGATTCTACAGCACTCAGAAAATGTATAGCAACAGCAGACCTTAGGGAGTGTAAAATTAATTCTACAAAAAAATTACAGTTTACCTATAATATGGGCAAGTATTTCACTACAATAGATTATCTTTTCATATCCTAAACCTTACCTGTCCCCAAATTTTCAATAACTCAGTAGAATTTTCTGACCACTGTTTTTTACAGATCACTTTCCAGAACACTAAAGAAAATAAATCCCAAAGAAATAATAGATGGAAAATAAATGTGGGAGTATTAACTGATGTAACGGTGCAAGCAGAAATCTATAAACTATTATGGACAAGAACATCAGTGAGCTTCTTATATCAAGATTTGGGTATTTGGTGAGAGGATAATAAAAGTGATATTGCTAAACTCTTTCAAAACCATGGGAAAAGGAGAAGGATGGAAATGTTTTTTAAGTATTTAAAGTTAAGACAGTAACTACAATATCTTTATACTGCAGAATCCACATCTCATCAGGACTTTTCTTCCCAAATAGAACAGGTAAAGACAGAAATGAAAGCTTATCAATACAATAGGGCTCAGTCAGTGAGAGCCATGCTGCGATATGGGACGCGGAAAACACCTGTAGGCGACACTTATGAAGTATGTAAAAATAGGAAAGATAAAACCTTCATTGAAGCATTAATGGACGAGGAAGGTAACCTAATAACTTCCCTTCCAGGGATGTTTGATATTATTCATGCACATATTAAATCACAAGAGATGTCCCCCTTCCACTATCCACAGGGAGAAACTTTTCAGCAATATTTCCAAGATATTCAGATTCCTAAATTCCCCGAAATCTCAGAAAACACGGAAAAACCCATATCATCCTTAAAAATTGAAATGGTATTTAGAAATCTAAAACCAGGAGCATCCCCTGGTCCGGATGGAATACCTTATGAGTTCTATAAAACCTTTGCAAAAGATTTGATTATCTGCCTCGCAATGGTCTTTCATTTCTTCCTTTCAAATCAAACATGGCCCCACTCTTTTACAGAAGGGCTGATAATGTTTATGTATAAGAAAGGAGACAAATACAAGATACAAAACTGGCATCCTGTTTCTATTTTGAACTCATATTTTAAGATTCTTTCACAAATTCTCAACAGCAGGTTAAAACAATTAACAACTCTAGTCATCTCCCCAATACAATTTTGTGGTATACCAGGATGGAGAATACAACAGGCCCTTATGGTGATAAGAGATGTTATTGAATTTTCAGAACTACAGAGTGAAAATCACTTCTTTGTATCACCTGACCAAAAAAAAAGCATCTGATAGAGACCATCATCCTTTTCTTTTTTTGTATTACAACACTATTGAGTACCAAATAAATACCTTAAAAGGATTAAATTACTGTACTCCACAGCAACTATTTGTCCAATAATCTTAAACCAGGTAACACGTGGGGTGAAAGTGAAAGCAGGAGTTAGGCAGGGATGCCCCCTACAGTAAGTCCTTTATTGTACATCTTCTCTCTGGACCCCTAATAAAAAAAATAGAAGGCCTTTCCCTGTGGCAAGGTATTTCAAATGGAGATCCAGTAGGGGACCTTAGAATTTTAGCCTATGCGGATGATATTTGTTTATTTTTTACAGTCATACAGCACTTAATTTTTTTTAAACAAATGGAAAATTTTACTAAGGTGTCAAATGCCGAACTCATCCTTAATAAATGTAGGGGTTTAATGGTGGGTCCAGGAAAAAATCCTAATTTTAAACTTGGTGGCATTCCTATTACATCTGAACCTCTAACAATTCTAGGGGTAGTTTTTGGACCTCAAAACTTGGCCATACATAACTAGGAGATAGCATTAAAGCAGATAGAAGCAAAAGTCCTGAGATAGAAAGCATGGAAATTATCTAAACTGAAAAGAATCCCCTGTAAAATCATTAGAAGGGAAATGGATTAAGCAGACCATATGACATTATTTCACTCAGTGGATCCAGAACCCCTCAAATTACAAAAAAGCTTAAAATACCATCCTTTTTAAAACCAGCAGTACAAAAATTATATAAACAGAAAATGGACAAAAGTGTTATCCGGGCGAATACAGCAAAACAACTATATGCGACCATGTTGTCTACTATCCATCCACAAGACCCTGTGTTTAAGAATTGTGCACCAGAGAATAATATTTTTGTTCTTGCCCAACTAAAAAATAAGAGAATTCCCCCTCACATGTGGGAAGTTTTATGGTTATCCATGTTTGGTCATCTAAATATAAAAGGGAATCTCAAACACAAAGTGATTGAAGAAAGGAATTGTCCTCATGC
The DNA here is from genome assembly GCA_016271365.2 of Neoceratodus forsteri. Taxonomy (NCBI): domain Eukaryota; kingdom Metazoa; phylum Chordata; order Ceratodontiformes; family Ceratodontidae; genus Neoceratodus; species Neoceratodus forsteri. The sequence goes on from CM057456.1 coordinate 1,058,818,170, forward strand.
TAAATGCATAGAGAAGGAAGAACATATGCCGCATTTTTTTGATTGCTCATTTTCATCTGCATGATGGAAAGAGTTAGCAATTAGATGGCAGATGGCCTGGCTTAGTCAATTAAACTATGATTCTTTTATTTTAGGTTTATACCCTCCCTCGTTAAGTAAATTTCTTGTTGAAACCCTGGTGGTATTTTTTTGTATTTTAAAGTTGTATTTATGGCAGGCCAGGTGCCAATGGGTATTATACCAGAGAGTAATGACCTGTGACACCTATGTAATCTTAGTGGGTCAAGCAATGAAGGTGGTATTTCAAAAGGATAAGGCAGTGCAAAATTCATTAAAAGTACACAGATGGTGGAGAGGATTCTCAATATTTATTAAATATAAATGATAAATGTGTTCCACATGTACAGTAGCACATCTTTGAACATAATTTTTTTCAATACATGTTGTATAATTTGTGTTAAAGATTTCTTCTGATTTTCAGAATGATGTAATACTGTTTTTGTTTATGATGTTATTAAAATAAAAATTCCCCTGCACTTTTTGAGAAGTGCCACAGGATCTTTAACATTCACTTGAACAGGCAGACAGAAAAAACATGAGCATGCCCCCCCCCCATGCTGCACTACAGTGTTAGTATTTGGATTTAAAGAGCTAGTGGAGCTAAACTAGGCAGATAGGAAAATAATATAAATTTTAAGAAGTAGTCAGTTATAAAATTGTATTTCTTAAGTACCTTTCTTTTACCTTTTGCCCATCAGAAAGTCTTCTATGTCATAATGCTGTGGTGGATGTGTGGAACAGCTCTTAGCATAGCAGCTGACATATCTAGTTCTACTGCCCCCCACTACATCATCAGCATTGTGATTTCACTGGCAGTGAAATCACATGTGAATGACCTGGCAGTCACTGAATTGCTGTTCCTAAGTAGCAGTGATGTCACAGTCAGTGAGGTCACAATGCTGGTGATGTAATGGAGGCAGTATGGCAACTATGTCAGCTGCCACACAGAGTGCAGTTCCACACATCACACATATTAACAACAGGTAAACAATTTTCTAGTTAAACAAAGGGAAAAGATAAAGCACCTCAAATATAAAAGGTAATGGTTGACTGCTTTTAAAATATCATATTAGTTTTAGGCAGTACACAATCTCTTTAACCCACATGCCTAGTGTGAGGATAGAACCCACAGCCTTTTGATCTTCCAGAATCAGAGGCCAGTGTGCATATTATTTTTTTCATCTTTCATTTGTTAGTTTTTACACAAATTCTCTCAGACTTTTTCTGACCACCTCATGGAATCTTGAACTTGTTACATAAATGTTATTATTTTCTTCAAGGCCCTGACCCTGCAACTAAGCACACATTCAGTACATCATATTATAAAATGAGAAAAACAAGTCTTCTGTTTCCACTTCTTGACTGCGATATGTGCTCTGGAAAGAAATTTCAGGCAGCTAGCAATCTGCATCTCATAGTATGTAATCTGACACTGAGTCCAACTTTCATCTTCACAAAACCAAGAAGAAATAAGTCCCCTAGGTGTTAAACTGAGCTAGACAAGCAGTTTAAAAAGTTGTTTTTTGTTAATATCCTGAGAAGTTCTGAGGTACAATACAGTAGCATCCCCCTTCCCCTTCAGATGCCTTTAACATAGAGCAACAAATAGCAAATATCGGGGGGGTGCACTATTTTGCAGCTGTGGAAGAATACATACAAATGTCTAAAATGGAAGTTCTAAGAAAAGCTGTTTTAGAGCTACAGATGACAGAAGGGTTGTAGGCTTCTTCCACAGCCCTAAAAATTCCACATACCAAGAGAAGCTACTGTCAGTATGCTGAAGAAGCCTGAGTGCTGTTCTATCATTTAAATGGCAATCCCTCTTCATCAGGAAAGTGAACTAAACAACTTAGGTTTCTTCATCCTTGCTTGGAAGGAAGTAATTTTTATTTGTTTTTTTATGGCAAAGGAGGACTAGGCAATTCTGTCTATTTCCAGTATTTTCCTGGGGGAAGGGGGGGATACAGATGGCAACCAATCGCAATTGAACCAGAATAAGACGTTGGTGGTATTTTAGTGAATAATTAATGTGATCATTAAAATTGCAAAGATCTGGGTCATGCTTGCCTTAGTACAAAACATTGTTCTGGGATGATTCTGATTCAGAATACAGCCAGCACATCTTACTCCTAGGTGTATCCTTACACTATGCACATATCAAGTCACATCACTACACACCTTTTTTCAAGTCATGTTGAAAGCTGTAAGACTGACTATGGATTGACAGAGTGCTCCCAACCACTAGAAGCGCTCCTTTCCCCTGTGCATGAGGCACTCTTTTTCTGTAATGAGTGTCTCATACACAGGGGCCTTGGAAACAGTCACATTTGGGAGATATTTTTACGGTTTTCAGTATATTATTAAGTTTGATCAATAATATATTAATAACGCCACCATGGTCATGTCTACTGTTGTAAAAGACTTGTCACTTACATTCTTAGGGTAACAAAACTACTTACCTTCAGTTCACAACTTTGTAGTCCTCATACCCTATGAATGCACATGAAACCACTCTTGCAGCAGTACAAGTGGCCTCAGTGGCCTATTAACATATAATAAAGAACATAAGAACATAGGAAATTACAGCCAAAAAGAGTCTGGAAGCCCATTGAGAATGCCTGCCACTTAACAGGGGTTATAATCAATGATACCAACCTCCCCATGTACTCATCAAGGCCCATCTTAAAAGTACCAACAGTTTCATTGCACACAATGATTGAGGGCAGGCTATCCCATAATGACACTACAAGCTGGCTAAACCAGCTACCTCTCCTCTCCATTCTGTATCATTCCCCCATCAGATGGCAATTATGTGCTCTTGTTACCAGAGGATTCTCCATGAATTTCCAACCCATACACAACTGAAGATTCTTATTTTGTAATGCCTTGAACACTCTGACCATATCCATATGAAGCATTCTATACTCTAATCTGAATAGACCCAATTCATCCACTCTCTATATATCACAGATCCGACAGCCTGTTTATGCACTTAGTTTATCTTCATTGGTCCTGCTCCAGCCTGTTTCTGCATTCAATAGTATGAGGATTCCAGACCTGCACACAGTACTCTGTGGAGTCTCACCAGTGGCCTGAACAGTGGTAGCATCACATCCCTCTCCCTACTTATAACATTCCTCTTTTTACAATGGATCATACTTTTGCATTTGTTCACTACCTGCTCATATTGCTCTGTATGTTTAAGGACCCTCGATATGACCACAAACAGATCTCTTTCACTTTCAGAATCTCCTAACTATGCCCCTTTTAAGTGTAAGATGCTCTTGCATTCTTGCTCCCAAAATGCTTATTTCCTATGTTTAAAGTCATCTTTACTTTCTGAGCCCAGACTTCAATTGCATTAAGTTGCCTCTGCAATGTGATGATGCCATCATCATTCTCCTCTACGTACCCTATCTTGGCATCATCTGCAAACTTTGCTAACCATTCCCGCTATACTTACATACTAGTGACATATAAATTAAACAGGATTGGCCCAATAACCAGTCAGTATGGAACCCCAATTGTCACCCTGTCCCATCTTGATTGAAAGCCATTAATTCTTATTTTGTTTCCTATTGGTCAGCCAACTCTTTATGCACCTTGTAATGAGACTGTAAATACCCATCTCTTTGATTGCATTTACTAGTTCTCTATGTGGCACTATATAGAATGTCTTACTGTAATCCAAATACACTATGTCCCTGAATTTTCTCTAATCTGAGCACAGCTGGTTGGCTCAAAAAACATATGAGCCTTGATTGGCATGACCATTCCCTTTTAAAACATGCGGCAGTGCATCTTTTCTACCAGTATTTTTGATGTGAATTTCTATTCATCATATGATTATAGTTTCCAAAACTTTTGCACCACCAAAGTCAGACTAGTGGGTCAATAATTGGACTTGTCACCCCATTGCCCTTTTTGTGAATTGAGATCACTGGATACCGTAGCAAAGCTCCATGCCTCAGGAACACAAATCTCCTTTAGGGAATTGTTAAATAAGTATGTTATGGGGTTGTAATTTCATATGATATCACGTTGATAGATCATCTGGTCTTTGTGATTTAGTTGGGTTTAAGTCAATTAGAAGTTTATGTATATTGTCTAGCTATATAACTATAGTGTCCTCCTACCGTCCTAAATTGTCATGGAGCCCAGTTCTGTTTTATCATACACCAGACAGAAATATCTATTAAATGTTTTGTACATCTCTTGCTCTCTATCCAACCTTTTCCCCTGATTTGTTAAGGGGTCCTATTGTACTTCTTCCACCCTTTTGCCCTTCACATATTTGTAGAATTCCTTACAATACCAATCAAGTCCCTTGCTGTCTTCCTCTCCATATTCCACCTTGCCAGTCTTATATTGTTTTTAAGGTTTTTTGCACCCTATTTTACTCATGCCAGTCATTGGAAACCTTTCCTTTTTTGCCTTCTTAAATGCTATTTTTTTTTCTTTAATAATGGTTTTTATTTTATGTGTCAACTATGGTGGGATTATCCCCTTTGAATTATATTCATGGTTAATGGGAATATATTTACTTTCAAGCACTTCTATTTTATTTACATGGGGAATCCACATGAATTCAGAATCTGAACTCTTTAGGTCAATCCCAGTTTAGCAATTATTCTTTAAAACCAGTACAATCTGATCTTCTAAAGCACTTGGTTGTCATTACCCCTTTATCCACCCATTTATTTAGGCCTATATTGAGCAGGACCATGCTGTGGTCACTGTTTCCAGTGGTTCCCCAGTTCTGCATGACGAAATGATCTCATCATAAAGTAGTTGCTAAATACTAGGTTCAGGATTGCAACTGCCCTTGTACCCTTTCGTACATACTGTTCAAGTCTGCAACTACTGATGGCAACAATAAATTGTCTCCCCATCCTAATGCTACCTTTATGGATTGACCAGTTGTTCCCTGAATGTTGAAATCACCCAAGATTACCACTCCTGTGGTTTCCACTATGTCTGTTTATCATGTTATCATCCTGTTCCTCTGTTTGAGCCAGAGGTCTGTAATATACTCTCATGTTAATGATGCATTTGGCCCTATATTTTCCCTGATGCAAATAATTTAAATGTCAAGATATTTACCTACTATCACCTCCTCTGCTTGTATGTCCTCTCTTGGGAAAATGGCCACCCCACTTCCACTTCTTGTGCATCTATCTTTTATAAATAAATGATATACTAATATGGTTTTCACCCACATTTTACATTCCTTTGTCCACCAAGTTTCCATTATTTCATATATTGCTATATCCTCCATAATTAACCAAGCTTCCAGCTCACCCAATTTATTATTTATGATGTGATTATTTTGTAAAATGCAGTTCTATGGCTTGCCTTCCTTTCCTCCTTTCACATTTCTCACATTTCCAGGTGCCTGGCCTATTACAGAATCAGCTGTGTAATTTTTTTTTGTAACATTTTGACCAGTGTTGGTATTCCTTTTAACCTCATCCTTTTCATGTAAGTGACCTCTGCCACATCCCTCAGTTATTAGTTTAAATGTTTTTGCATGTGCCAGTTGTTAATTCTCTGTCCCAGTATCCTGGCCCTGTTTTTATTTAGGTGAAACCCATCACCACTGAATAATGACTGCTTTCCATCAGTTTTCTCCCAGTTACGTATAAATGTAACATTCTCTGTCCTGGTCCATACCCTTAGCTGTGCGTTCATTTTGTTTTGTTTGTTTGTTTGTTTTTGTTTTATGGCTGAGCCTGTTGCTCTCCCTGCCCTTGGAACTCATAGGATCTCAGATACCAGCAAAGCACATCCTTTTTCTTTTAGCATTTTTCCAATATTTTGAAAATCAGGTTGTATGTTCTTGTACACCCTATAGTCAATGTGTCTGGTTCCTATGTGCAGAACCAGTTTTACATCAGCCCTTTAACGTTTTCCTTCATGTCAGATACTCAAGCTCCTGGCAGACAACACACTGTCAACCTTTACTTCCTATCCCTACAAATAGTCATGTCTGTGTTTCTTAAAATGGAGTACCCCAGTACAATATCTTTGCCCGGTTTTTGGCTTGCAGTTATATCCCACCTCCTGTTTCACTCTTTTGAGAGGTTGACATAGTATTCTCTGCTGCCTCACTTTCTACCTCTGCTGCATCCTTACTAACAGAGCTCAGATTCAAAAACTTTTTTGATGGAGGTAAAAGATGGTGCTCAGCAATCATTTTTATTCTGAGGGGGTGCAGTATTAGTGGCTTTGTAGGTAGCACTCTCACCTCTGGGGCCAGAAGATCAGAAGATCATGGGTCTCAGTCCCACAACAGGTACAGTGGCAGCCACAGAAACTGCCAGCTATTTCCTGACATTTCTGTGATATTTCCAGAAATATCTCCTGCTTTCTGCATTTCTGCAGTAGGGGCAGCAGAGAGAAACTCTTCAGAAATTTCACAAAATATCTGGAAATAGCTGGAAATGTCTGTGGCTATTATTGTATTTGAAGCTATACCCATAACTGACACTGTATTGTAGTACAAGGGAGGTACTGCACAACTGAGGTGTCATCCTTTGGATGAGACATTAAACTGAGGTCCCTTCTGCCTATCTCTGGTTATTGCCCAGGTGGAAGTAAAACATCCCATGTCACTTATCGATGAATAGTAGGGGAATGTTTTATTAACAGAAATATCTGTAACAAACACTCAAGGGGGAAAAACAAAAAAATAAAAGCAGGATAAAACACAAAATAAGAGTATGCAAATCAAAATGTTTCTCTGTAAACAATACAGATAATATAGTACTTTCTACAGAAGGTCTAGAAAATGTTGAAGACAAATTCTTAACTTCCAAATTAATCAAACAAGAAACTGTAAATGAAACTTCTAAGCACCTTTTTCGTGAAGCTTTCTATTATTTATATTATTGATTCAATACTGCACAAAAGGTTGCTCAAAAATATGGAAGACCTGTGTGGGACTAAAACCATAGTGAACTGGGTGGGTAGTTGGCTGGAATGGAGGCAGCAGAGGGTGGTGGTCAGCAGGTTAAATCAGAGGAAAGGGAGGTATGAGAAGGGTTTTACAGGGATCTGTTGTGGGTCTGGTCCTCTTCAACATGTTCTTTAGTGACATTAGAGAGGGAATCCAGGGCAGGCTGTGTCTCTTCGCAGACGACACAAAACTATGTGGGAAGGTGGATAGTGGTGAGGGAATAAGGGATATGCAGAGGGATCTACAAAAACTAGAAGGATGATCAAAGGTCTGTAGAAACAAAGTTGAACAGTTGCATCCAAACTCCAGGATGCAGGACAGTGGGATGGCTTATCACTTGTAGTGAGAGTCTCTGGAACAAAAAAATCCGTACTCCAGGTCAGAAAAACAGAGAGATTCAGGCAAGCGTGGCAAAATAAAACTTAATGTTGCCAAGCTTGCCTGAGTTGCTCTGTTTTTCTGACCTGGAGTGTGGATTATTTTGTTCCAGAGTGGTCAGAAGTCTAGCAGTTAAAAGTTAATGCCAACAAGTACAACATAATGCACCTACGGAAAAGGAACCCCAAGACAGAGTACTGGATGGGTGAGGTGAGACTTAGCACTACAGAAGAGGGATGGGATCTAGGAGTTATCATCAGTAGCTCTTTTGAACAAGTGAGACAGTGCAACAGGGCCTATAACAAGGCTAACAGTATGCTGGAATGTATCAGAAAGGGTATTGATAGCAGAAGAAAGGAGGTAATACTTCCTCTATACAGATCTCTGGTGAGGCCTCACCTGGAGTACTGCATCCAGTTTTGGAGCCCTCACCTCAGAAAGAACAGAGATAGTTTGGAAACAGTGCAGTGTAGAGTAATAAAAATGATTCAGGGCCAGCAGGGAAGGTCCCATGAGGAGCACCTGAAGGCACAGAATATGTACTGTCTGGAGACCAGAAGGGAGAAATGATAGAGACTTTCAAGTTCCTTGAAGGAATTAACAAGGTAAACTGCAGGGATTGTTTACCCTGAATACCAACTTGAGGTCACATGGTCACAAGTAGAAATTAACAGGAAGTATGTGAGGAAGTACTTTTTTATAGAAAGGGTGGTGGAACCTTGGAACAGTCTGTCAGCCAAGGTGGTGAGTGTAAACACAGTCAAAGTATTCAAGAAGGCATGGGATAGAATGAAGAGAACAGTGGTCACCCAGGGTGACAAGACCAGGGAGAAGAATGGATATAGGATGGCAGAGGTTAGTACCCTGGAGGAACAATAGGTCCCAGGGAAGTTTTCAAGGATTATAGGAAATATGGGCAGACTAGGGGGACCTCTGGTCTTTTTCTGCAATCATGGTCTATGTTTCTATGTTTCTATTTGTTCCCAAGGAATGACAGGACCTGTTCCATCTCTTTTCCTTGGCTAAAGAGACAACCAGTCTACAAACTTTCATAATCCAACAAAGTCTCTCTGCTGCAAAAACTTGTATTCTTTAATGTAAATGTCATTAATATGCTGATCTAACCAATCTGCTAGGATTGGGACTAGAACTGTTTCTTGTTGAAAAACAAGTCTACATCTGGCTATCCATAAATAGCATTTAATACCGTTAAGGAATACTGAATGAGTACTGTCATTGTATCCCGGAAATCTGTTTGCATGTAAAATTGTAATTAAATTCTCATACGTATTTATTGTTATGTGTATAATTTCCAATATGGTTTCCAAAAGCCAAAACAGCTCTGCATAAGGGCACACAAGAAATATGTGTTGTATTTCTAATTCTGTTTTACATTCTTGTCTCGGACAAAACCTTTCAGCTAACAGCTTATGCTTATTTTTAACCTTTAACTTCCCATGACTGCTGAGCCACACTGTGTCCTACATTTTCTGGGGAATACAGGCATCCATTAGTTGTTTTATTGCTGTAAAAATAAGGGTTGTAGACATTCTTGTAAACCTTTGTCTACTGAAAAGTTTAACATTATATTTCCATAAAGTTGTTTCCTGTTGTTACAGTTCTCTGGGATTTCCAAAACCAAAATTTGAAAAAGCCAATTTCAGGTGTTCTGCATAGTTTTTCTATTTCCTCATGTTTATTTTACACTGTACCCAATCTTGTCTGAAAGGTTTCAGCCATTTAACTCATGAATTTCATCCTGTTTTGGAACAACCTGGTGAAAAAAACTTTCTGTATAAAAAAATGCTAAAAAAAAAAAGAGAAAAAAGCTAAAATGTTTACTATCCCTAAACCTCCACCTTTAATATTTAAATAAGTTATGTTTCTCCTTATGGGGTTTTATCTGCTTCCCCGTACCATCTTAAAGAAAATGCTAAAAGCCCTAGCTTCCATATTTTTTTGCGGGAGGAAGATGTATCAGAGGTATTAAAAAATGGGAATAATAAACATGTTACTAATATTAGCTCTCTTAGTTTTATCATTTTCCAGTGGTGCCATAAGGATATTTTCTTTAGTCCCATTGCTAACATTTCTCTCCAATTTTTTCTGTGAGATCTCCTGAGCCAAAATACAGGCCTAATATTTTTACAGGTCCTGAAACAATTTGTATATATCCAGTCTCTAAACATGTAGCCATTGTTACACCAACCAGGAGGCCCTTATTTTTAGCAATGTTTAAAGCTGCACCAGGCCCTTGTCCATATTCCCACAAAACTTGAAGAGCTTTTCCTCCTGAATGCTTCTTTCTTACACAAAGAAATAAATCATTGGCTTATGCTAAACATTCAACAGTCTGTCCACTTCATTCCAGACATCATTCCATGCATGTCTGTGTCTTGTTCCAGAAGTTGGAGTAAGGGTCTATTGCAAATGTACAGTATATAAAAGTGAGTGCAGTGGACATCTTTGACTCAACACCTATAGACAGGAATAGGGGGTTTAAAACTTCTTAACTTTATAGGTGTTACTGTACCATTGGTATACACTCCCACAATACACTGAACAAAATGGGGAGGAGTGCCGTAGTGTAAAATAGGTGCAATACAATAATTATGTTCCACTTTATCAAAAACTTCTTGTTGGTACAAAACTAAAACAAAACCTTCCTGTTTTTCTATTCCTGCACAGATTTCTCGTAAAAAATTAGGTTTTATTTTGTTTCTACCTGAGTAGAACAGGTCTGTGACAGGCTGATTAGGTAGCAGGCAGCTGGTGCTAAACGAACAGTTAAAATTTTAGGTAAGATTTTATCATCTGAATTTAGCATACAAATGGGCAGCTAGTTTATGATTTCTAGTAGGTCTCCTTTTTGAACAGCCAGATCTGTAATGTGACAGAATGATTCATTTGATTTCTCTGAATCTAAAAAGTTATTATTAACTATTTGCTGCATTGGAAAGAGGTCTTCGAAAAAGCTTTTACAGAATTCTGCACTTAAGCCATCTTCATCTGGAGTAGGGTTGTTACTTTGTGTTTTAATAGCATTTTTTATTTCATGTAAGGTGATAGGTTTTATCAAAGCCTTCTGAATATGTGTGGGTAGATGGGGCAGCTCTGTCTTGCTTAAAAACTGCTTGTTTATAATGGCTTCATTGGCAACATCCCCAGGAGAAAAGACATTTCCCTCATTGGGATTTAAAATAGTAGCCGACCAGATTCACTACCTTTGAATTTTACCAAAGATTTTGATCAAATAGTCCTTGTGAAATGATTTAATCTTCTGCAGATCTTGTAATTCATTTACTTGGCCATCCTTTAGTCTAGCCATATTTTTCCTTTTACTCTCTCCTTACAAAATTCATGGGAGTCCCCCTGAAGAGTTCTAGCCTGTGTTCCAAAATGTTGTTCTTGCCAGAGAGAAGCAACTCAATCATATTGCAAGGTTCTCATCTAATTTCTGACATTTCATATCCGATTGTTTAAACAGGTAATTCCTTGGCACATTATTCTAAGAGCTTTTGTAGCTGGTCCCATTTGGTTTGAATTTCAAATCTTTTTGCACGTCCATAAAATATGGGAAAATTAGCACAGGACTAAACTTTGGTTATAACTATTAATCTTCTAGTGTACAGTTTGATAATTAAATTGTTTGAAAAACACAGTATGGCTATAAAAATCTAGTTTAGTTCATTTCTCATTTATCATCAATCAACTTTAAAGTATTCAGTGATGACCTCTGGTTGGCTTTATTTTTCATGGTTAATTTCATTTACACATCCAAGTACTCCTCTTTCATTGTCCTGCAGTGGTGTATAAGGAATGTACAGAGCTGGAAGACTGGGAAGAGAGAGGGAGGGAGCGGGAGAGGGAGTGACTATGAGGAGGCTGGGATAAAAATACACCACCTGTATGGCATACACTATATACCCCTTAACATTTTGTCACTAACATGTTGAATACTGGTACTCAAAATGTAGAAAATGAAGGACAGTGGCCTTAATAATGTGGGGCAGATAAACACACATGGAGACACAAACTCAGAATACTGGAAGATAATGCCTTAAGAGCATTCTACCTCTGATCACAGCTTCAACACTAGTTGGAAACCCTAACAATGGGGTGACAATGATTCACGTTGAGTCCTTTGTGGGATCCCCACCTTGCACTGCTAGGTGCCATGCAATTGCAGCTCTTAAAGAGCAGTTAATCATACTTAGCCATCTGAAACAATGAAGGAGATTAGCATATAGACTAGAGCCTGCTAAAGTAGGGACTTTTTAACTTCATTGGCAGCCATGAAAGATGCATTAGTTGAGATGGACAAGCAGAAGATTAGCTGCACTAGTCCAGGCCCCAGACATACAAAACAATGTTAAAATCCACCCTTGCTTCTAATACGAAATCTCCCTTTTCTCCACCCCTGACAGTTTCAATAATCTCTTCAAATAAATTATGTTGTTGAAAACGTCAACTCCAGTCTCAAAGGTAACATAGTTTAGTTTATTGTTGCTTATACTGGAAAGACATGTAAGCCAAAGTTGCCCATTTTCACAAGTGTTCAGTTTTGGACAAAACATAACAAGAGGGATGAAAAGTACAAGGGAAATACTTTACAGGTGAACAATAACACATATTACATAGATATGTCTATGATACATAGATAGATACATAGACAGTGCCGGCAGATAAGGGGCTACGGCCCATCCAGTCTGCCCATTTGAGCTTGTAAGTTTACTTTGTTTTCCTAGAAGTCTGTTGCCCCTTAACCCAGACCTCCAGAATTCCTTTATGTCTATCCCATGCATTCTTAAATCCTGTGATTGTTTCAGCCCCCACTACTTCCTCTGGCAGGGTGTTCCACTTGTCCACCACCCATTCTGTGAAGAAATTCTTCCTCATGTTTCCTCTGAATCGTCCTCCCTCCAACTTCATCCCATGCCCTCTAGTCCTGGAATATCTTTTTTTTGCTTAAAAATAGTGTATTCCTGCACCCTGTTCCTGCCTGTAAGATACTTGTATGTCTCTATCAGATCCCCTCTCTCCCTCCTCTCCTCTCCTCCAGGGAGTACATATTCAATTCTTTCAACCTGTCCTCATAGGACTTGTGATGCAATCCATGTACCATCTTTGTTGCCCTCCTCTGAACTTTCTCTACCCTGTCTATGTCCTTACATAAGTAAGGTCTCCAGAACTGCACACTGTACTCCAGGAGGGGCCTCACTAGTGTCTTGTATAGTGGAATTATGACCTCCCTTTTCCTGCTGGTGATGTCCCTGCCTATGCATCCCAGAATCCTATTTGTTTTACCTGCTGCCTTGTCACACTGTTTCCCTACCTTGAGGACATCAGAGATGATAACCTCAAGATCCCTTTCCTGCTTGGTGCATGTTCTATCCTCACCCCCCAACTGATATATTGTGCCAGGATTTTTGTGCCCCATATGCATTATCTTGCACTTCTTTGCATTGAATTTCAACTGCCAAACCCCTGACCATTCTTCAAGTTTCTGCAGGTCCCTTCTCATTCTGTCTACACCTTCTGGTGTGTCTACTCTGTTACAGAGCTTTGTGTCATCAGCAAACAGATAAATTCTGCCTTCTAGGTCCTGTGCAATGTCACTGATGAAGATGTTGAATAGGACCAGTCCCAGCACTGATCCCTGTGCTACTCCACTGGTCACTCTTCCCTCTGTGGAGTAACAGCCATTTACCACCACCCTCTGTGTTCTACCACCCAGCCAGTTACCTACCCACTGCACTACTGTCCTACCCACACCTATATTCCCCAGTTTGTGTAATAGTCTTCTATGTGGCACAGTGTCAAAGGCCTTGCTGAAGTCCAGATAGGCCATGTCCACTGCCCTCCCCTGATCCACCTCCCTAGTCACACAGTCAAAAAATTCAATGAGGTTGGTCTGACATGACCTCCCAAAACCAAGAAACCATGCTGCCTTGGGTCCTGTAGTCCATTGACAACCAGATGTTCCACCAATCTCTCCTTCAGTAGTGCTTCCATGATCTTCCCCACTACCGGGGTGAGGCTGACTGGTCTGTGAGTTCCCCTTCCTCTTTCTTCCACTTTTTGTATAAGGGACTACATCTGCTGTCCTCCAGTCTTGGGTACCTCCCTGTTTCAGTGATTGGCTAAACAGGATTGCCAGAGGTTCAGCCACAACCTGTCTTAGTTCTTTAAGGACCTGGGTGCACCCATCTGGCCCCATTGCTTTATCAACTCTTATTACTTCCAGTTCCTTCCAGGACCCTTTCTCGTGTAAAGGGACTTGTGTCCATTTCTGCACCATTCCACCCTTGTGCTCCTTCAGACCCATTACCTTCCTCTTCCTCAGTAAAGACTGAGCAGAAATACCTGTTCAATATGTCAGCTTTACTGTTCATTCTCTCGCTGCCCCATCCTCCCCTTCAGTCTCACTATCCTCCCTTCACCTTCTTTTTCCTTATGTACCTGTAAAAGGTTTTGTCTGAGCTTTTGCTTCCCTTACTGACCTCCCTGCCTCCCTTTGCTTCTCCTGGTACTTCTCCCTATCCCCTTCTGCCTGTGGCTTTTTGTATTGCCTGAATGCAACCTTTTTGGTTTTCACTTTCTCCACTACCTCCTTGGAAAATCATAATGGCTTCCTCTTCCTTTTCTCCTTGCTAACCTGCTTAATGCATAATTCTGTTGTTCTTGTAATCCCCATTTTAAATACTGTCCACTGTTCCTCAACCCCTGAATCCTGCCTATTCCCCTTAATGCCACTTTCAAGCATTTCCCCATTTTCCCAAAGTCTGTCCCCTTAAAATCCAGGATACGTGTTTTTGTATGGTTTGGTTCTACTCCTTCTGTGATTTCAAACCACAATGACTGCTGGTCACTGTTCCCCAGCTGCTCCCCCACTGTTACCCCCACCACACTGTCCCTGTTTGTGAGCACAAGGTCCAGTATTGCCTTCTGCCAAGTTGGTTCCATGACCAGTTGCTTGAGGAAGGCATGCTAAGAAGTCCAGGATAAATCTGCTCCTAGTTGATGCTGCTGCTGGGATGCTCAGTCCACATCTGGAATATTGAGGTCTCAACCAGCACTACCTCACCCTTGTCTGCCATCCTTTGGATGGCTAGCAGCAGCTCCCTATCTGTTTCTTCCTCCTGGGCTGGTGGTCTATAGACCACACCTGTGCAGATGGCTGGCCCCATCTTCCTTTCCAGCTTAACCCACAGTATCTCTCCCCCATTTTGTTCCTCCTGGATCTCTGTGGCCCTTATGTAATTTTTTACATACAGTGCCACTCCTCCTCCCTTTCTACCTGCCCTGTGTCTTCTGAATATGTTGTAGCCTGGTATGGCCATCTCCCGGTCATGGTTATCATTACACCATGTTTCTGTGATGGCTGCAATGTCCAGGTCTGACTGCACAATGACAGCCTCCAAATCCTCCATCTTGTTGCTAAGGTTCCTGGCATTGGCACACATGGCTTTCCATGATTTGATCTCCCTAGACTGTTTAGCTGTTATACTCCAGCCCCTTCCCTGGTTGTCCTTTATACCTGGTTCTCCTTGCTGTCTGCCCTTCTGTTGAATTTTGCCCCTTTTCTGCCTATCCACCTCTTGGGCACTCATCTCCATCTTTTGCACACTGCTTTGCAGAGATATACACTCCTCCAGTTCACCGGTTCCACTGTAGCTGTGGGGGGTGGGCAATTAGGTATCCTCCTTGCTGGCCTGCCACCCCCCTTGGCTAGTTTAAATGCTTGTCAATGTAATATTTAAACTTATCATTGAGTGCTTGGATTCCCCTCCAGGATGGATGCAGGACATCAGGCTTGAACAAGCCTCCATCCCTCCAGGTGGGTCCCCAGTCACCAATGAATCCAAACCCTTCCTCACAGCACTGGTTCTTCAACCATGAGTTAAAGTTCCTGGTGCATGAATCCCATGCTCTCCCATGCCTCTCACAGGTAGTACTTCTGAGAAGGTGACAGAAGTAACTACTTGCTTGAGACCCGTCCCCAATTTCCTAAACTCTTCCTGAACTTCCTTTGACTCCCCATTTACCAGGTCATTAGTACCTAGATGGATAATGACATCCAGCTCACCCTCCCATCTTGCCTTCCCAGTGATCTCCAGGATCTTTCTTCCATCCCTCCATGCCGTGACACCAGGTAGGCACCTCACCTCCCTGTCCTCCCCCTCCTGTGTTCCTAGCTGGATCCCTCTTATGATGGAGTCCCACACCAGGATTCACTTCCTTCTCCTCCTCTGGGGTCCACTGCTCTCCCCATTAAAGTCACCTCCTTGTCTAACCTCCACATCTTTTCCTTCCACTTCTCTGTGTACCTCTATTTGGTTGTCCCCATTTGCCAGTGTGGCATATGAGTTCTTGAGTGGAATAGGATCTGGGATGTGCCTCTGCCTGACCACTCTAACCCTCTCTGAGCCCACTGTCATCCAAGTGCTCCTTGTTCTCAGCATCCTTTGTGGCAGCGGCATTGGACTGGCTGGTCTCTGGATAGGGGTGATGGTACTCCTGACCCAGTTTACTTCCTCTCTGAGTCTGGCTACCTCATCCTGAAGTCCAGAGAGATGCATGCAGATAGGCCAGCACCTCAGCATCCAGAAGGTCTGCCTGAATGTGGCTGCCCCGCAGCCAATGCATTGCACCACTCCCCACATTATACTACACTTATACTGCTATTCCAGCACTTGTCTGTTACTGATGCTCTCCTAGTTCCCTTTTTATAATTTACTGTCCTAAAATTCCTGACACTGCTCCTCAGATACTTTTCTTTAAAGAAGAAAAATAAATTAGTTAAAACACTTGTGCTGAGGAAGGGCTTCTTCCCCCTTATGCTCCTCCTACTCCACAACCTCTACTATATCCTGTGCTTAGCTCCTGTCAATCAGATTTAACAGGGCATATGATTAAGAGTTGGGGGCAGGGCGGGGGTGAAAATTTGCAGCAATTAAAGACAGCAATGAAATACACCACCACTACAAGCACAACAAACTAGGTTTTAAATTTTCAACAGCCCAAAAACAATTCTAAGTAAAGACAGCAAAGAAATTACAGTGTCACTAAAACCCACAATCTAAGTTTAAAACAAAAATAGCAATGTACAATTACTGTAAAGCACTGAAATGAATCTGTTTCCTTCTCCTTCTGGCTTCTGGCTTCTTCTGAGAAAACAAAAATCACTTGCTACCTCAACTCTGACTAAGCCCTCCCTCCAATTATCATGTAGCTGAGGTCAGAGGCCAGACAATTAGCACCCCTCACCCAAACTACAGGGCAAGTCAGACAAGCCAAGACAAAATTTGCAGCAATTAAAGACAGCAAAGAAATACACCACCACTACAAGCATAACAAACTAGGTTTAAAATGTTCAACAGCCCAAAAACAATTCTAAATAAAGACAGCAAAGAAATTTCGGTGTCACTAAAAGCTCACAATCTAAGTTTAAAACAAAAATAACAATGTATAATTACTGTAAAGCACTGAAATGAATCTGTTTCATTCCCCTTCTGGCTTCTGGCTTAAATTCAAAAACAAACAAGATACTGGCAAGGATAAAAAGCAAGTGCAGTGATTGGAATTGCAATAAAGTGCTAAGTTGCATTGTGGTATACAATTTTTAAAGACCTGGGGACAGGGGTGATCCTGCCCAGGGGGAAGGGGTGATATGCAACTGTTTTAATAGAAGAAAAAGAAGAGCAGCAAGAGAAGGACATTTAGGACTGAGGGCAGTTGCAAGTGGAGGAAAGGGAAAGGTGTTCCTAAGGTTGTGCCTAAAGGATGAGGCAGTGGAGCACTGGATAAGTGCAGGAGACAGATTGTTGAATAGTTTGGTTCCCTTGTAGGACAGGGTGTTCTGGCCATGGGTGGTGTGACAGAAAGGGAGGGAGAAGGAGAACATAGTCCTTAGCAATGCACTGTAAAATATGTCTTATTAAGACATTTAAAACAACCAAAAAATCAGGACCATAATACTGCACTGCATCAGTGCCAGTGACTTGCTGGATAACAGAGGGAGAATAACATTAGGAAGATAACTGTTCTAAGTTGCTAATCGTTCTCCTTTCACATTTCCTCTTGATCCCTTCCACTCTTTCCCCTCACCCCTCTATGGCTTTCCCCATCCCCCCTTCCCCATTATATCTCCTGAGCTCCCTTGCTCACTTTAAAATGTCTTGTCTCATACTTTCTCACCTCTGACGAGGCCCCTGGGCTGATGCCATCCCTTACCTTGTTGATTATTAGATATTAGGCTGAGTCTGTTCTCATTTTCCTGTATAGGGTCATTTCAAAAGACCCCACCCCCTCTAATATGATCCTTTGAGTTCCAGGTTTTAACCAAATATGCACCTTGGCATACATTGTACAATGCCACATGCATTAGAACATCTCTAGTTATATACTGTTGTAATGTTTTGTATAATTCCTTGTTTTGTTTGTTCTCTGTCTCATACTTTTCCAATATGTATTGTTTGTCTGATATGGAACCTATGAAATGAGCTTGTTCTCAAAGGTGTTCTCCAAAATTTCAATAAATAAATAAAAATAAAATAAATAAAAAAGATATGGCCTGTACATCAGAAAGTGCTTGTGGATGGTGGATAGAGTGGGTGGCAGATAATAGAGGGACTTTACATAGAGAGAGAGAGAGAGAGAACGGTACAGGAGGTTAGGCTGGCTGATAAGGAGGGTGGCAGATAATAGAGGGGCGGATAATAGAGGGTGCACTGTATGATCATAACATATTACAACAGATTTTCTAGTTGTTAGCAAACTCTTTATTTCCTTTTTGTGTATTTTCCCATGTCAATGTGCTACAATTGATTTTCCATGATCCAGGAGGCTGAATACAGTACCTGTGTTTTCTATAGTCGAGTGAATTGCTACCATTTCATGTTCAGATGTCTCTGCTGGGATTAATTTAGCTTCTGTGGGTTATAGAGAGCTAGAACACCAAATAAAATCAATTCTGGTCACAAGCTTGTTTCTAGCATAAGTAAAGCCCTCTGCAGGGCATTTTGATCTATAGGCCTCTAATAATCCCACCTTATTTATCATCTGAGTAATGTAATTTGCATCACAACAGACTTTATGTGTTTTGTACCTCCTATCTACAGTAGAAAGGGTACAGTTAAAATCATACCAATGAGAAGAAGATGGGAGGTATGTAAATACGGCTTACATAGTTGGTTAAATAACACCACTTTTGTTGATGAAGAGTAGGGGAATTTTTTTTTTAAAAAGGAAAGATCTAAAATCAGAATACATAGTCAAAACAATGGAAACAAGAGACTGATACAAAAAAAGCAACAAAAAGAAAAGGATTACAAATATATGGAAGGGAAAACAAAACAGGCCTATGCTAACTAACTCTCCAAATTCAATGTGTCAAAAATAAAAGATGAAACTAAAAATAGAATGCAAGCAAAGAACCATTTCAGCTTCTGCACTCTAAGGAATAATTATGTCAAACAATGCAGTGTAGACCAAAATGCATAAAATAGTGGTCTCCAGCTCCAAATTTCTAATGTTCATTAGTTCATTTTCTATACAAACCAATAGACCTAGCAATGGGGTATCTTTTTTTCTGGAGCACAAACTGACAGAGAAACTGCCAAATTCACCATTAATGCATGCAAACAAAACATTCAAAGTACTGACATTCCAGGTGGGCCAAGGGGCAACCCTGCTCCCTAAAATTAGTGTATCGTGGGCATCCAAACATAGTTCATGCAGGTTCCAGTTAGGTGCCAAAAACTCCCCAAATGCTGAAATATAACTGCATGTCAAAAATAAATGTCCAATGTTTTTCTCCTGAGCCATGCACCCAGATCTGGCACAGAGTCTCTGCAAATTGTTTATGCCTGGCATTTCCCTTTACATGTAATTGCCCATAGGCACAAAG
Source organism: Neoceratodus forsteri (assembly GCA_016271365.2). Classification (NCBI taxonomy): domain Eukaryota; kingdom Metazoa; phylum Chordata; order Ceratodontiformes; family Ceratodontidae; genus Neoceratodus; species Neoceratodus forsteri. The sequence continues at coordinate 1,058,837,477 of CM057456.1, forward strand.
CCACACCATGTCCTACATTTTTTAGGCACTCTGCCATTTATCAGTTGGGGAAGTATCACTGCATATGCTATATCATGCTGTAAAGAAAAAAACATGTGTATTTGGTACTTTGGTGTTATTGGACAAAAGAAGGCAGTTAGCCCATCACGATTGTACTCCACATTTGTGGATCATTTAATGGGTCCCTAATTGATCAACCATTTGTCAAGTTTGTTCTTGAAAGACAATATGTTAGGAGAATCAACTATTTCCTGCGGTAATTTGTTCCAGATTCTGGGTGTTCTTATAGTAAAAAAGTTCATTCTTTTATTTGTTTTTGCCCTTATAATCTCCAATTGTCTGTTATGCAGTCTTGCTGCTGTTTTTCTAGTAAAGTATTTGAGACCACAGATTTGCATCTGATCTCTATTTGCTGTAATTTTGAATAATAGTAACAAATCCCCCCTAAGTCTTCTTTGGGATAGTGTGAGTAAACCTGTGTTTTCTAATCTGGTGGTGTAGTTAAGTTTAGAAAGGTGGGGTATGAACTTTGTTGCTTTATGTTGGATGCTTTCAATCTTATTAATATCGGAAATTAAATAAGGGCTCCAGAAGGGGGAACAGTAATTCAGAAATGGTCTAACATGAGATCTGTAGAGTGGCAGTAGACATTGTTCAGTTTTGTTTACGAATGTTTTGCTAATCCTCCTGAGGGTGGCATTTGCTTGATTAGCTATTTTGGTACAATGTGAAGTGGAAGACAGTTTATTATTGATCAAGATCCCTAGATCTTTTTCTACGGTAGAAGTTTTAATAGCCATATTGTTTAAATAATATGTTTGTAGTGGATTATTTCTTGTTTTTATTGATTGTATGATAACAATTTGTAGACATTGCCCACTTATACAGTTGTTTCATCCTGAGTAACTCGTAATCAACAGTCCCTGGACACTCCATAACTTTAATTTAGTGAAACAATCGAACACATAGGTAGACTTAGTCCTCCCCCTACCTCTCACATTTCTGATTGTGCCAGATTCCCACAGAGTGGGGGAATTGTTTATTGGAACAAATCAATTAATAGTAACACGGAAATTACACAACTTCAGTCAAAATTAAAATAAATACATGATATACTAGATACAGTCATGTCATTATCAAAATTATGCCCAGGGACAATATTTCTACCATTTGCTCCATAAGGCCTGAAGCAATAAGTGCACTCTAAGGCACATCATTTCCTCATAGCAGTTTCAATCATTTTCAAAAGTACACTTTGATCCAAATTCAGCTGTAGGATGTATTTACACCTAACTTGCCAAATCAACACTTTAATACAATAAATAATCAAGTTTATTGCAGGAAAGACTCTATTGAGCAGGCTTATTCACAAGGAGGTCCTGATGACAATTATGCAGGATATCCTCAATGCCGAGGCCTGCCAGTTCTTTTGTGGGTAGCCCAGGGACAGGCACAAAACCAGTGCCCTTCAAACTGACAAAGATTACATTTGATCTTGTTGGGATATTTTGCACCAATATGGCCATATTCCAACCATAAATTACAGAAACGCTGATCACAGGTGTTACTGAGGTGAGACAAGGATTTGCACTTAAAATAAGCTTTTGGCTGACCTGGTTGAAAACAGACTCCCCTGTCACGACCAATGAAAAAACAGTTGGGCCAATGGGAAATCCTTCAGTCTGTCACTTTCAGTTGTACTTTATACTTCCAACCACCAGTCCAAATGTGATACTTATCCAGGATAGTTACAGGTTTCACCAAAACCTCACATCTCTGCTTGAGCCAGTAAGTAATGTCATGAACATCCACTCCTTCATTTCAGAACATTATTGTATCTGTGTGGGAAGTTGACTTAGTGAGGGGAATAGCCTGAAAGTGAAGCCATAATTCAGAATATTTCAAATTATTATATGTAGTCCAGAACCTATCCAAAATAGAAGGCATCCTGAATCTGGCATCATACAGGGTGACCACAGAAACATAAATCAGTGCATAAATATCTAAAGGCAGAAATCCTATGAACTCCATAATTAATTTTTCTACAATAAAGGAGCAATCAGGGGCAGTTTATTACCACCCCATATTTAAATCTGACTGCATTATGCTGAGGGGCTGGGGCTGGTTGTGCTGCAAAAATGTTCCAAAGCCAGAAAGGAGTCTTTGAACTCTGCTCAGAAGTGTTTGGAACTGCAGGATTCTGTGAAACTTGATTAAGTGGTGCAGCTTAAGAAGTGATATCAGTACCAATTTATTCAGTTACAAAATGAATAGGCTCAACAGAACTGGGTACTAAAGAGGCAGATGGAACTCCACCCTCAACCTGTACAGCAGGAAAAGAAGTTCTTGCTACAGCAGCCATTTCAGACCCCCTTCCCCGTGGCAGCATCTGTTTTTAATGTAGCCAAACCTAGGAGAGAATCACTTTGTGGTACCTCAGCCTGGGAAATGGAATTATAAGGAACTCTAGTATCAATTTTGTAGACAGGGACAGTTGCAGGATCTGGGATCCCTCTCCAGCCATCTGAACCAATGATCCACCCAGCATCTCGTAGAGCCCTGGCCGGGCTCCAATCATTGACAGGCATAGCATCCAACTAGGTAGAAGTCTGTGTTACCAGCTGACTTGTATGCTTCATGTGGGTCCTGTCAGGCTCCGTTCCCAGAGTGATCTGATCCACAACCATAGTTTCCAGTTCACTTGTTGACTTGGGCTGTGTCGCAAGGGCAGTATCATTTGATTGAATAATCTGATGGCTAGGTAGCATTAACAGCAGTTCCCTGGCTTCAACAGCAACATCCCCAGAAGAAGAGACATTTCCCTTACTAGGATTTAAAATAGCAGCCAAATTGGAAACATTAGAAGCAGCCTCCTGTTGTACTGATTTAGAAACAATAGGAGCATGTTGATACCCTGGCTGCAACTTTTGTTCAGGTATGCAGGCAGAACTTTGACTGACATTTAACCAAGCCATAATGTTATTAATAGAAGAATTGCACAGACCTGTGAGCTGTGACACAAAATCACTTTTGGGAGGTGAAAACTGCACAGCGTCCATCTTGCCATGAGAGCACAAGTCCCTTTTAGCCTTTCAGTAGTTTGCTTCCTCAAGTTCCATTGATGTCAGCAACTGTCTCTTTTTTTCAGCCAGCTTTTCTATCAAACATTTTTCAGCTAACAAGAGTTCCTCATCAGATATGGGGTTAAATGTTGTCACTCGGGGAGATATCCAGACATGAGCCAGGTGCTACTGGTGTTTCAGGAGCAATTGCAGTACCAACAGTAATCTCTGGGGTGTTTGCATCCATAGAGTTACCTGACACATTCTCTACCGGTGTTTCATGCACAGCATGCTCTATAGCCATTTCCACATCAGTAGCTACAGCATACCCTTCTTCTGTCCTCCACCACCAAGAGTTCTCCCTACTAGCAAGAGTACAAGAGTAGGGGTAGTTTTATTTGAAAAGAACATTACAAAATACATCTATTTGACAACTTGAAATACAAAGAAAACAAGACAATTCATAAACTACATTTCATGAAGAGAGAAAAGAGAAAAATACAATAAAACTTAATATTTAAACCTTCAGAACACAAAAATTCCTTTTTCCCCCCTGCCTCCCCTTCATATAACTCCATAACCTATTCCCCATTAAACTAAATAGATAAATGATGAAAACAGAACATTTTTAATGTAAATGTTTTGAACTCCTTATTTATATTTAATGAAAAAAGAAAAGCCTTTCCACCATCTTTGAACTTGTCTCCCTGTTGAATATGTTACATCTTTTTCATATACGTGCCACATAGCTTCACTTATTAAGGTTCTAACCGTCTCGAAAGACATCTTACTCTGCCATAATACCCAACTGCATCTTGCCTGCCATAGATAAAATTTTAAACAACACAAAAATATGGCAAGAGTATCTGAATGAAACCTAGAGCCCCAAAGGGCATAATGGCCTAAAACACATACTTCATAAGACATAGTGTTGAGCCAGGGCATATGCCACACATTAGCTAAATAACCCCATAAAGGTTTAGAATAGGAACAGAAGAATAAGTAATGCTCCATGGTTTCCTCTACATTAATGCAGCCCAGATAAGGACAATTCCTTTCCTCTAAAGCTTTATGCTTAGCATTCCCCCTCACCTGTGTTCTACCATAAACAGAATGCCATAAATGTTCCCACATCTGAAGTGGGATTCTGGGATTCACTAACTGAGCTAAAACATAATTGTTGCACTCCGGAACACAACATTTAAAACTAGGTTCCTTTGAATAGATTTTATCAAATACTGTTTGATACAACTTTCGACCAGAGTGGGACAGAATGTCCATTTTAGTGAGATTCCATATGTATAATTTTGAAGATGCTGATTTAAAAAAATCTGGAACATGTAAAAAAAGTCCCTAATCTTGGGACCACCGCCCCCCAGTCCCTAAAATACTTTTCCAAAATTAACCTGCACCATGACCTTTGTGTCGATGGTGATGACCCTAGTCAACATTTAACTGTCTGTGATATGAACAGATTATGAAAAAAAACTATAGGGTCTAGCATTCCTAAGCCCCCTTTTTAATTGGGAGACATGTAAAACACCTTCAGATTGGATTTAATAGGTTTCCCCATAGCATCTGAGAAAAAGCACTATTTAGCCTAGTTTCTAACGTTTTTGGTGGGGGATACAATATTGCTACGTAAATTAAAATTGGAACCAGGAATTTTTTTATCAACTGAATACGTTTTAATTTTGACATACTCCATGACTTCCATTGACATACTTTAAATTCCACTTTTTTTAAAGATTGTTCCCAATTGTACAAAGCCATATTTTGGGGCCTGAAAGTTATACCCAAGATTTTCAATGGTTCAGGGGATACACTAAGACCCTCTAAATTCTGGGCCTCTGCGTATCCTACTCCTATATACAGACCATGACTTTTAGCAATATTTATTTTTGAATTAGATACTAAAGTAAAATCAGACATAATTTTTACAAACTGCTGAAATTGTGAGATTTCTGAAAAAAAAGACATAAATCATCTGCAAAGGCTTGAGCATTAATGGCAGACTGTATGCCCATTCCTTGAATACCCCTCCATTTAGGTCTATCAGTTATAAATCTTAGGAAAATATCCAAAGAAAACACATGCAGAAGTGGTCTCAGGGGACAACCCTGATGCACCCCAAGCTGGGTCCAAAAGTTTAAATTCATTTGTCTTTGAATAATTAGATAAACAGCTGCTGATTTATAAATTAATTTGATTACCCTAGTTAAATAATCTGGAATCCCATAATATTGTAAAACCAAAAACAAATACACATGTGAAACCCTATCAAATGCTTTTTCTTGATCTATTGTGATTAGTGTACTGTATTTACCTGAAAGAGAAAGATGTTCAATTATATCCTTCACAACCATTAGAGCTGATTGTATTTTACGAGAAGGTAAACTGCAGTATTGAACTGTTTTATTTAAAAAATTACATATTCTGCAAAAAGTTTTAACCTATTGTTTAAAATATGTGTTAACATTTTGTAATCTGAATTCAGTATAGTGATAGGTCTCCAATTTGAAATATTCTGTCTATCTGCTGATTTATATAGATACATTAATAACCCATCTAAAAAGGAAGGGGGAATTTTGTTCATTCTTGAAAAATAACCAAAAACAACTGCTAAACATTCAGATAATTCATCCTTCAACTCTTTATAAAATTCAGTGGGCAACCCATCCAACCCTGGAGATTTTTCTGGAATCATTTTCTGAATGGCCAGTTTAATTTCTTGAGGGATAATATTAATTTCATTCTGTAGTAATTCAGAAGGTATAGGAGGAACTTGAATGTGCCTTAAATAAGCCTCGATTTCCTGAACTGTAGGACGTCTATCGGGTAACAGTGTTGCCCAATGCTCTTTAATAATAAAAAATAAATCTTTTTCAGAACTCCACAACACCCTCGAGAGTCATAAAGAGCTGCCATTTCAGTATTATCCCTCATGGCTTTGCAGGTTTGAAAAGGATCCCCTGCTGGGGATTTTTTTATCCTGTTTTGGAACAACACTTTTAAAGTATTGATAGGATAACATTTCCAGTTTTATCTTTTTTATTTGGTCTGAGTAATTAAATCTAGAGGTGTTAGACCAGGTATACAGCTTGTATAACTGTTGGCACAAAGAGAGATATTTTAAAAAATTACTATTTTCTTTATGTTTCCCATATTTTTTTAACCAATTTTGAAAATCTCGTTTGGAATCCAGCCACCATTATCCAATATCTGCATATAAAAAACAGACAGAACATCTTGCACTAATAAGGGCTTTTATACTTTTTTGGACCCTAAGTTCATTCAGAGCTTTCACATTCAGTTTCCATCTGGTAGTAAAGGCTTGAATTACAGGAATATCATAAAAAATTACAATTAATAAAACGTGATCAGTAAACTCCACAGGACAGGTAGATTTTTGGAAACAAAAACATAATCAATGGTAGACTTCATATTACCCTTCCTAAAAATGAAATTTGGTCCTTGTTTCCTAAAATCATTACAATCTATCATATTAGCTGATAATATCAAATCAATAAGGGTATTGGAGTTGTAATAAATTTTTGAGTTAGGATTCTTAATTTTAGTATATGAGGGTATCTCACAGTTGAAATCACCACAAAAACTTATATTGTGAGTGGTCATTAAATAAGGTTTTACCACATTAAACAGTGCCACTCTCCCTGCTTTCAGCTGTGGGCCATAAATATTAATCAGCCTATATGTTTTGTTCTTCCACATCCCATCTAGTAATAAAGCTCTTCCAGGAAAAATATCTACCAATTTTATTAATCAGAAAGAAAATGAGTTAAATAAAAACCCCACCCCATCTGCAGCATCTTGTCCAAAGGACCAATATGAAGGTTCCTAAATCCATTCTCCCTGAAAGCTTCTGATACTATGCATAGAAAATGCCCAAGATTCCAGTAAAAAACAGATTTCTAACTGTAACCTATGTAAATACTCAAAAACCATCATTCTTTTACCTGAATTTAAGAGACTATGTACATTTATTGATCTGACTTTTAAGATTTGCCATGCATTGAAATTTTTAAGCCTGCTCAGTGATCAACTTTTTTTCTTTCTTTTTTCTTTTTCCCTTTGTACCCTGCAAACCCCATTTTTTGTGTTTCCATGTCCTGATCTCTGGGATTACTATCTTCTTCCTCCTGGTCCATGTCTGAATCTCCCCATTCTGGTGCCAAAACAGCAAAGGGGTTATTTGAATTTATATTGTCAGGAAGAGAAGTAGGGAGAGGGGAAGCAGGGGGAAGGGGAATGCTGGCTAACCTTAAATTCCTAGTGGATCTACGCCTTTGCGGTGGAGATAAAGCTAAAGGAACACTATCTTGTACAGGGTCACTATAGCAAACTGGGGTAAGAATCTCCTGCTGTGAAGTGTTCTAATCCAACATTTGAGGGGGGAGGGGGAGAAGTGGAGGGGAAGGGGGAATGGATCTTTAACTTTAACCTGCACAATTTTCCTCTCTGTGACTTCCTTATGATCACATAGATTTATAATTTCAGTAGAGGGAAAATAATTTTTGTCTGATTCATCCTGGTGGGGTTTTTTAGGTACTTCTGCTATGTCTTATGCCTGTTGAATGAGAAGATCTGGGCTAACATTACTAGCAGCATTTTTAGCTGCCCAGGGGCAGTCCTTAAAGGCATGCCCCACATCTTCACAAAGATCACACTTTGTGTGAGATGCACATTGGAAAGAAATATGTCCTACCTCCCCACAAATCCCACATCTGGGTTTGTCACTTGTGCTAGAAATGTGGGTACGTGAACCACATTTATAACAGGCTCAGAGTTGCCCAGCCCAAAAACACACACCTCTGTCCCTGCCTAACATAAAAGAGTTAGGAATATGTACAATGCCTGAATCTGTACTTTGTAGTTTTACCTTGTATCTCCAACCCCCAGTCCAAAAGAGCTCCGTATCCAGAATAGCCTCAGAGTATCCCAAAAGTTCACATCTTTGTGACAACCAGTATGTAATATCAGCTACATGCATGCCCTCATTTCGGAACATCACTGTAATAAATTTAACCAGAGGTTTAGAAAGAGGAATGACAACAAAAGGAGACCAAATGGGGGAATATTTCACCTGGGTATAACGCTCCCAAAAAAGATCCAAAAAATGGCAAATGGGCAGAACGAAAACTTATGTCAAAATTGTCTTCTCCCAAAATGTTTATAAAAGCAAACACCTTTCGGGGAGAAAACCTCAAGGAGTCCTTCAATAAGATTTTTCCAACAAAATGTCTGTCAGACCTGTCCTCCATACCACCTTTATAACAGATACGAACCACATTCCTCCTGGAAGCAGCTTCTTTATTTATATTTGCAAATAGTTCAGACAATAGGGGTTGTTTATTTGTGGATGTATCATGACTTAAGTCATTTTCTGAATTTCTGTCACCATTACAGTCTTTTTCTGTTTTACCAACCTGTTCTATGGGTTCAACTCCCCCTACTTGAGGTGGTTTTTCAGTTGTGTTATTTTGAGGGAGTGGTGCGTCTGCAAATGTTATACCAGGAACTTCTTGGACTTGAGAAATAGTTGTTATTGGATCCAAAACCTTCCCTGGAACTCAAGCAGAGGAAGAGGGGGTGAATGGAAGTTTATCATCCCACTCCAGGTCTGGGACCCAAATCCCTTCCAGGTTTTGCTTCCAACCTGACCGGGACAATGCTTCCCCCGGAGTCCATGTTGAGTCAAGCAACTCAGCTGTTTTGTAAGATGGTACTGAATCACTTTTTAAGGAATCCATGTTTAAATGTCTTTTGGCTAAGGTTTATGCAAGCCTTTTGTCTTTTTGTAAATCCTTCTGATCCTGCTTAGACAAATTTGTAAAGGAAAACTGTGTCACTGTAGCTTGAGAGTCTAAGTTATTTGTTTGAAACTTGACAGCAGCCTAGACATCAGGAAAAGCCACAAAGCCTGAAGTTTTAGACAATGTTATATGTTTTGGGTTTAGGTGAGTGTCAGTATTTAATTTAGTAGACATTGAGATATTCATTCCTTGAACATTGGTCCCAGACGTTTCATCTCTTTTAGCTGGGGGACTCGGCTGTAGGCACACGCTTAAATCCTAAGCGTTTGAACTGCCAGCTGGCTGACTTTCCTGTTTCACTTTAACAGAAGCAGAAGAAACATTGTAAACAGTAACTGACTCACCGTGCCCCAGCTGGGCCTTTGATCTTGCTGCGTCATAGTTTTCTCTGACAGGCTTTCTGCAGAATTGACACTTGGCATTGCAACTCCTCAAGTTTAGCTTGTAATTTGCTTTTTTCTCAGGCATGCCTTTGTTCTTCTCTTTGCAAAATTAAACATAATGCTTGCTCAGTGTCTTCTGCTGAATCCTTAGTATTTATAACTTTTTCCTCAGTTTTCAAATTTGCAGTAAGATCCTTCATGGAAAATAATTCAATTGGGTCATTACCTTCTTCATCTGAATTTATAAGGTTCTCCACCAAATGATCAAGTTCCATACCATGAACTGTCTGGAAGATTTCAGGCTCCTGTAAAGCTTGCTCCTCCATCCTCTCTGACTGCAAGTCTGGACTGGCCATTGCGGTGGCCATAGGTTTCCCCCTACTGACAGCAATGCAGTCACCGCTGCCTCCTCCAGGGTCCAGGACAGCAGCCATCTTGGTCCCGCAGGAAAAAGGGTCCCCCCCTGCTCACAGGAAGCAAGAGTAGGGGATTTTCCTTGGTGTCATGGCCAACATTTACCCATCAATAAAACAGATCCATGTAACCCACCCCCAGGATGCAACTAGAAACAAGATATCACAGCTTTGTGTGCCTTTCCTGGTCAAAAATTGTATATAGATAGATAGATAGATAGATAGATAGATAGATAGATAGATAGATAGATAGACAGACAGATCGACAGACAGACAGACAGACAGATAGACAGATAAATTCTTTTTCCACTCCTTACAACTGTCCAGTCATCCCCTGAGCTTCATAGCCCCCCTCTCCTATATCTGATGTCATGACCCATCTTCTGTTTTCACTTATAGCAGTTTGTTACATTTCTGGCCACAGTGACCCTATAGAGAACATCTCACTTGAAGGTACTGTGTTTTTATTCTGCCCTTTCAGGGTGGTATTCTTCCCCATTAATGATGATTCCTCTGCTTCCCTTAACAGTATTTATATAGTATCTGTTAGATGCTCTAGTTACTGTATTTGATCCATCCTGTTTATTTGGAATTTTTGGTCCTTGATCACCCTCTCAAGCTCAGTTATATAAGTGCATTTGCTGCAAACATAACTATTGATATTTCTTTCTTCCTCCTCCAATGAGTAGTTAGTTAGTAAGTTAGTTAGTCAGTTCAAATGTTTTACCAGGAAAGACATACAGAGTTGATAACAGCATGTTCCCAGATGTGTCCTGGGGGAAGAGTATGGAAAATAGTATAAGAGGAGGAAAACTAAATAGTAATTAGCATCATTACAAAAATAATAGTCATATACTGTACAGCCATATAGTACATCAAAAAGAGCATAATCATAAACATTGCAAGGCATAACAGTGCACAAATGTACATGTGGTAGATTAAAATTGAGTTTGCATAGGGAAGAGGAAATTACACCAACAGGCATAGAATGGGGAGGGGGGAGAGCGCAGTATGGCCAGGGAAATATGAGTAGGGGGAAGGCGAACATAAAGGTAGGAGTCATGCCAGTTGCAGGTGGCAGTGGAAAAGTCATAATGATTAGACTTCAGGAAGAAGAGGCAGTGCAGATTGACAGGGCAAGGGTGGAACAGAGTTTAGGAGAGTGATAAGAGAAGGCAGCATGACCAACAGTGGATTTCCTAGATTGAATAGAAAGAGAATGAGAAACATTGCTGTGAAGAGGATAGAAGGAAGGAGAGGGTGAGGATGAGATGGATGGGGTAGAAGGAAGGAGATGGTGAGGATAGGAGGGAGGGAAGGAAGATAGGAGGGAGGGAGGGAAGAAGGAGGGAAGGGAACCAAACCAGAATTTTGATATAAAGGAGGCACAATGGGAAAGGCACCTGGCATCAAGAAATGGGAGGGAGTGTGCAGAGTAGAGTGAGCAGTGATAGGTATAAGGGGGACCAGGCAAGGGAAGATATAGGAACTCCATTGTGAACTGTGTCACCATGGTCAAAAATAGAGAGAACCATATTTAAAACAATCTCACACTGGACAGAAAGTGAGATACTCACTTTCTTCCTCTATAGTGCATCAAGTTTGGGGTGGAGCTTCTGAGATATGGCATCAAAGTGCACTGAGAAATCAATATGATGTCCAGCCAGACCCCAAGATACTTAAAGGATGATACATCCGCAATTGCAGTACCATCAAGGGTGTTGAATAATGGGAGGGAGGTGAGTCTGGTAAGCCTCTGTTGGGAGCCAAATGTCATGGAAACAGGGTGTTTTTTGGCATTAAGGGACAGTTGGTTAGACCAGAACCAGTGCCAAAATACTGTCAAAATTCAGCTTTATCTGGGAAGTAAGGTTATGGGAAGAGGAGCTAGATGCAAAGAGCACTGTGTCATCAACATAAATATGAATAGATGCAGAGGAACAGGCAGAGGGGGAAGGCATTGAAGAATATGGAAACGAGAATAGGGCCCTGGACAGATTCTTAAGGGAAGCCTGAACAGATAGGGAGTGGAAGGGATAGGGAGGTTCCAATCCAGGTGGCTTGAGACCTGCCCTTAAGGTAGGAGGGCAACCAAATGACTGAGGAGGCAGAGAGGCCCACTGCTTTAAGCTTGTCCAGAAGGTAGGGGTGCCACAGTGTCAAAAGCTTCAGCCAGAGCAACAAAGATGGCAAAGGTGATCACACCCTGGTCCACATTTGAAAGGATGGAGTCAGCAAGCTGCAGGAGGGAGACAGGAGTGGAGTGGGATTTCCCCTAAATCCAGACTGGACAGGGTTATGAAGGAGGAGGAGTTTAAGAAGGAAGAGAGTGGAGAGAGAACATGGTGTTTCTGTAACTTAGCCAGAGTGGGAAGGAGAGAGAGAGAGAGAGAGATGGGACAGATGTTATCAGGAAAAGAAGGTTAACCACCTTTAGGGAGAATGATGAGAGTAGCCCGCTTCCAGGTCTCAGCAACAGTGACAGAGGAAAAAAGATTAAGGAATTGTGTAATAAACATACTGATGGCAGAAGTCAAGAAAAGCAGAAGCTTAGGATCAAGACCATTGGGGCCACCTCCCTTGTGAGGATTAGGGGCAAGCAGGGCCTTAAAACAAGAGAAGGTAGCAGTAGGAGAGAAGAAAGAAGAGTGAAGGGGAAGGCAGAGGGAGAGGAGAAGAAGGGAAGGAGAAGAAGAGACAAGAGAGAGAGAGAGAGAGAGAACAGATGGTGAAGTAGGTGTGAAAGAAAGAGGAAACAGAAGAAGGTCAGTGATGAGAGAATCACCAACCTTGAGAACAAGACAGGGAAAATGGGTCAGAGGGGAGAAGAGGGAATGGATAGCCTTCCAGGACTTAGTGGGGGATTCATGCTGTTCTGGAGTCTGGATGCCAAAAATGTGAACTTCTCAAGTCTGATGGCTTTGGTACAGGCCGATAGTTGGCCAAAGAAGCCAAGTAGTTGGTGCTCTTGTAGGATTGCCAGGCAAGGTCTCACTTATGGAGGCAAGCTAACAATTCAACTGATAGCCAGGGAAGGTGGAAGCCCCATACTCTGGTTTTCCTCAGGGGTGCAGGAAGATCCCATACACACATAAATTTGGTCTGAAAGTATTGGAAGGCATAATTAATATTAGTGGATGCGGAGACTGGGGACCAATCAGATGCCCATAGGTTGGCTAGGAAGGAGATCAAATCCACAGACCTAATGGACCTGAGCTAGATTAATTTAGGGGGACCTTAGGTCGATGTATCTTGGCACACAGTAAACCATATGATGGCCACTGAGGGCATCAGGTAGGATACCTGCATCCACTATATGGTGAGGATGGGATAAGAGGACCAAGTGAAAGAGAAAGTGATTTAAAGATTCAAAATTTAAACATGTGGGATTTGAAATAAATTGAGTCAATTGGAGGGATTTTACATTTTGGGAGAATTTTTTTGCAGGGGGGAGAGGCAAGAGCCAATTTATATTAAAGGCACCAAGGATGAGCAACTCACCTCTTTAAAAATGAAAACAGATAGAGGAAAGGAGTTCAATAATTAAAGCAGGGCACATACCAGGGCAACAGAAAACACCAACAATAAAGATGGGAACATAGAAAGGAAGGAAGAGTTTGAGGTGGAGCAGCTCATAAGAGGTAGAGTGAAGAGACAGCAAGCAGAGCCACAAATTGGATGCTGATGCATATGTAAACTGCAACACCAGCACTCCTTTTTGTGTGATTCTGCCTTGCTAAGGGGTAACCAAGGATAGCCACAGAAGAATCCTGGACCTTAGTGGAGTGCAAATACAGATATGACAAGTACACCAAGATTGAACATGATAGGTTGCAGTTGGTCCATTTTGAGAAGTAGGCTGCAGCTATTTAAATGGTCAACTCCCTGTTCTTTGGGAAACTGAAGGGGTGGGCATGGTGGTGGGGCCACTATTTATTTCAATATCTCATGCTACCAAAAGCAACAAGAAAACATGAGGGGGAGGGGAGATGGAAGGATAAGGTGAAAAAAAGGGACAGAACATGCCAGAGAGTTGCAAGATGAAGCCAAGGAACAGGAAGAAGTTGACACCCAGGACACAGGGGGGAATGGGGGAGGTAGAAGAGAGATGAGGAGGAGAATGTAGGGGAACAGAAGGAGGAGGTTGAAAGAGAGGTGAAGGGGAAAGAGCAGTAGATGGTGAAAGAGAGAAGAAGAAGAAGAGATGGAAGAATGTAAGAGAGTTAATACTGCATGTTGCACACATCTCCATTGTTGTTATTATTTTCTATTTGCTCAGCCACCATGATATTCCATGTACAACTAAATCCAACAACTCAGAACCTTTAGAGACTGCCTCAGAATATTCCTTACCTTTTACTGACCAATATCCCTAGGTTTCATCAATCTGAAGTCAGATGGACAAACAATCTTGGCTAGTCCCCCATACTCCCCTGCTGACATGGCAGACAACCTCCTCTGACATGTCTGCTTCCACCCATGCTCACCAACAGCTTGCAGAGTAACTGCCTTTATGAAGAGTGACCTAGAAGTGGCTCAAGAGAGGCCGCACTAGTCGCAATTGCAGAAAAGCCTAAAATACTTGTTTGTACTTTAAAACATGCTGTCAATTGATTATAGAGACATGGAACAGAACTGAGTTCTAATAGAAACACATAAACAGAATTTGATGGCAGAAAAGAACCGGTAGGCCCATCTAGTCTGCTCTATTTTTCCCTGCTTATTCCGACACCTCAGACACTATTTGGTCACTGCCATCCCTCCCACCTCCCTTTCCTCTACTAATTATGCCTGTGTGCCTATCCCATGCCATGCTTAAAGCTTCCTATTTTTTTTTGCCCCCACCACCTCTTCTGGAAGGCTGTTCTAAGCATTTAACACCCTTTCAGTGAAGAAGTATTTCCTCACATTCCTCTTAAACCCCTTTCCCTCTAGCTTCATTGAATGCCTCCATGTTCTGATGCTTTTCCTCCTCTGAAGAGACTCCCCACCTACACCTTCTTCAGCCCTGTGAAGTACTTATAGATCTCAATCATGTTCCCTCTCACTCTCCTCTCCTCTCCTTCAGGCAGTGCATGTTGAGATCCTGCAGCCATTCCTCATATGACTTCCCATGCAACCCCTACACCATTCTGTAGCCCTCCTCAGGACATTTTTCACCCTGTCAATGTCCTTGTGGAGGTGCAGCCTCCAGAACTGGACACACTATTGTAGGTGGGGTCTCACTAGCAAGCGATATGTTGGCAACACCCCCACTCTATGCACCCCAGCATTCCATCAGCCTTGCCTACTGCCTTGTCATACTGCTCTGCCACCTTGAGATTATCAGATATGATTGCTCTAGGTGCCTTTCTTGCTTGGTAAATGCCAGTACCTACCACGCCATCTTATACTCAGCCCTCGGGTTTCCTCGCCCCAAGTTCATGACTTTGAACTTTTTTGCAGAAAACCCAGCCTAGACTGCTTCTCTAGTCTCCACAGATCTTTTTGCATTCTCTTCACCCCTTCCTGAGTGTCCACCCTATTTCAGATTTTTGTGTCATCTGCAAAAGACACACCTTCCCCTCCAGTTCTTCAGCAATGTCACTTATGAAGACATTGAAGGGACCAATCTCATTACTGATCCCTGTGGCACCACACTATTCACTCTCCCTCCCCCAAGTGTTTGCCATTTATCACCACCCTCTGCCTCCTATCCTTCAACCAGTTTGATACTCAGATTACCACTTTCTCCCCAACCACCAAGGCTGCTTAGTTTCTTAAGTAGCTTCCTATGCGGCACAGTAATGAAGGCTTTACTGAAATCCAGATAGGTCAAATCCACTGCCTTCCCCTGACCCACCTCCCTAGTCACCCAATCAAAGAAATGTATGAGATTCATTTGACGTGACCTCTCCCCTGTGAAACCATGCTGTTGGTGGTCCTGCAGCCAATTTGCCTCCAAGTAATCCATCAGACTCTCCTTCAGCAGGGTCTCCATTAATTTCCCCACCACTGATGTGAGACTGATTGATCTACAGTTGCTAGCCTCCTCCCTGCTGCCATTCTTGTGCAGAGGGACCACGTCAGCCCTCCTGAAGTCTTTTGAAACTACTCCCATCTCCAATGAGACACTGAATAGTGTTACCAGAACAGCAGCTAGCACTGTGCTCAGTTCTTGTAATAGACTTGAATCCACTACTCCCCATCTGCTGATACATGTTAGTCTCTTCTCCCTCCCCTTTAATGTGAAGACTGAGCAGAAGTACTCATTTAAAATGTTAGTTTTTTCCTGATCATTTTCTGCACAGGCCCTCCCCTCCACCCTCCCAATTCTCACTATCCTACCCCTTGCTTTCCTCTTTTCACTCACGTACCTGAAGAAAGTCTTACCCCCTTTTTTGACCTTCTTGGCTATCCTCACCTCTGTTTGCACCTTAGCTGCCCTCATCCTCCTTCCTGCCTCTCTTTGTATTTCCAGATATACCTCCCTGTCCATATCCATCTGGATTTCCTGGTACTTTCTAAATACTGTTTTTTTTTCCCTCCTTTATCACCTTAACCACCTCCTTTGAGAACCACAGCAGTCTCTTCTTCCTCATTGCCTTAATTACTTCTTTCAAACAGCATGCTATTGCCTTAGCTATCCCTTCCTTCATCATATTCTACTAGGTCTCAACTCCCCTGGCCATCCCTCCCTTTGAGGCATTTACAAAGGCAGTCTCCCATTTCTTTAAAATCTACCCTCCTGTCATCCAGGAGGTCATATTCTCTGCTAACTGAATAATCTTCTACTAGCACATAAGTAGTGCTTGTGGTTAGTACTGAAGCAGCAGTATTGCAGAAAAAGTTTTTGAGATAAATATTGTCAGCAGTTAGCACAAGCAAAACTTATCAATATACTAATTTTTCATCCCAGTTTATTTCATTCGGGAATTGAGATATGTGGTTTGAAGTTTTTAAAAGTTTCTCTCTCATGCCGAATCCACCACAAAAAATAAACTTGTTGGTGTGTTGCTAGTGTATTTACCACCAGAAACACATGCTAGCACCATCCTGCTATATTCCAGTATAAATCTAATGTGTACCATCAAAAAGTAACCTCAAGGGAAAAGAGTTCTAAAAATGCAATCAGAAGCCATATTTACTGTCTTGAGTCATTAATTATGTAACTAGTAATTAAAATGTTTCAGGAATTCCTCAGGAAATTACAAATACATGGATGATAAATGTAGTCAAGGCAAGACAATTGTATTTGTATAGTGCCTTATCCCCAGGGCTCATGGTACTTAACATACAGACAACAATAAACACGCAATAAAATCATCAATTCGGTAACATTAAATATAGTTGTAGGTACAGTCCACAAAATTCAAGCATCAAGTCTATAAGCTAATGCAAACAAATTGCTTTTCAGGCCTCGTTTGAACACCTCCACTGAGGGGGAACTCTTTATGGTCAGGCAGGGAGTTCCATATTGTTGGCACCACCACCAAGAAAGCCCTATCACCAGATTATTTCAGATGGGCTCTCAGGATGACAAGCAAAAACTCACTGGAGCAGAGAAAAAGGCTGGGAGCATACCAGGCCAAAAGATCTTTAACATAGACAGGGCCTGAACCATGCAGGGCTTTGTATGTTAACAAAGCAACCTTGAAGGTGATACATTACCAAATCTGGATCCCAGTGCAGTTGCTGCAGCACAGGTGTAATATGTTCTCTATAATGCACCTCTACCACCAATCTGGCTGCAAAATTCTGCCAGAGCTGCAGATGGGGCACCAAACTTTCAGATAGCTCTAGGTGAAGAGTGTTACAGTAATCAAGCCTCAGGGTCATGAAGGCATGTACTAGGGTTGCTAGATCCTTTTTTCCCTAGAAGGGGGTCTAATCTGGAAGATATTCCTTGGTTGGAAAAATTGATTTCAGACAACAGCCACCACCTGATGTTCTAATGTCAGCCATGAGATAACAAGGACTCCCACATTGTTACCACTATCCATAATTGTCAGAAATATGCTGTTGAGATATTGTATAATGAAAGCGTCATATCTTCAAGCCAATGCTAGAGGACTTGGTTCAACCAGCAACAACTCTGTCTTGGTCAAGTTGAGTCTCAGCCAGCTGGAGGCCATCCAATCAGCAGTACCAGGTCAATATGCTGCCACAAGAATAGCACAGCAAGAACCGTGCTGTGTAAAGTGCAAAACCATTTAGAGTGACAGGGGTATAATAGCGGTAGTGAATTACCTCTACCCCTGTCACTGTCCGCCCAGTGAAGAAAGGGCTGAAGATCTCTCAGGTGCTGTGCTTGCTTGAGTCACTCCCATGGTGGAGTGGATAAGGCACAAGCATCTGGAGTGGTGGAGACCTGGGGACCAGGGTTTGGTTCCAGGTCTCCTGATATTTTTTGTTATTATTTGGCTCAGAAACAGTTTCCCCCTCCTGAGTTTCTCCTTATTCCCGAGATCCACTCCCCCCTTGGAGTTGATTATAATAATTCCGGAGGGGTGCTGGGGGGAGCAGAGCCCCCCACAAAAACAAAAACTACATTTTTTCCATTAAGTTCTATGGGGTGCTTGCATTTTGTATCAATCTGTGTTTTTACCAACCTTATTTGTGCACACTGCATTTTGCTTGTGGCATTGTTTGCCGTACTGTTTTTGTTTGCAGGGTTTTGACCCCATGCCCAATCATCAATTTCTTTAAGGCATTGCTCCAGCACAGCAAATGCGTCCTGCCTATCTGAAGTAAAGGACATCTACAATTGAGTATCATCTGCATAGCAGTGAAAACTTATACCATACCAGCTGATGACCTGTCCCAGTGGCAACATAAATACTGTGAACAACATCAGGGACAGAATCTAAACCTGGGGGAACCTCACAGTTGACTGCTACTAGCTGTGACAAGAATTTTCCCATCAAAACCTGCCACATTCTGCCAGAAAGGAAAGATTCAAACCACTTTAAGGTGGTCCTGGTGAGTTTCCCAAAAGTGCTCCAACAAAACCCCATGGTCCACGCTGTCAAATGCTAATGAGAGATTAAGGAGAATGACAATAGAATTCTCCCCCATCTTTCATTAAAAGCAGATCAGCAAACATCTTGATGAGCATGGTTTCTGTACTGTGCATAGGCCTGAAACCTGACTGGACAGGTTTGTAGATGTCAAAAAGTCTTAAGGTGAGCCTCCAGCTGTGCCACCACCTTCTTGATAACCTTCCCTAAAAAAGAAAGGTTCAAAAATACGCCTATAGTTGGCCAGCATCTCTGGGTCTAAAGATGGTTTCTCTAATAACACTGTCACCATGACTTTTTTAAGAGTCGATGGGAAACAACCCTCCATTAAGGAACCCTGGACAATGATGGCAAACATCAGGACCAGGGCCACCACATAGTCCACCAACAGCCGAGTAACCCCCAGATCCAATGTTCAGCAGGTGGGTTGCAGCACCACAATGTCCTTGAGTACCTCCTCTACATCAGCTGGCTAGAACTCAATCCAAACCCTAGTGTCTTTGTGCCTCTCCTCTTCATCACTACTGGCCCCTGACAGGTCACGTGACAAGACACCAGCTAGTATGGAAGACACAGCCCAGGAACAAAGACTCAAAATGCCTCACACTTTTTTCTTTAATGCCATCTATCTCTTTTTGCTTCCTTTGGATGGGATCCCTTCACCCAGATCCAATACACATATCCCATATGGCAGAGACCCTCCTGCTTGTGGCTCTGGACTCCCTGGTCCACCCACATACACCTAGTGGCCAGGACCTGCCCCCAGGTGCCTTCAGCACCATGATTAACTCCCCACACCATCTGGATGGCCACAGGCAGAAGTGAAGGCCAGGGGCAGCCAGGCCTGAGCAGGTCAGGTCCAGCACAGGATGTGGTGAAGAGGAGTGACATCACACTCCCATCCAATGGCCATTTTCCACCCTGATTTTCTTCCCTGGAGGAGATGATATGCAATGACATTCTGGTAATTTCAGGCATGTTCTTACACCTGATCCAATGATGCCTACCTTACCTTCAGTCCCCAAGCTTCTGTGGACTCGGGTTCACTGACCCCCAGCCAACACTAGTAATCTGGCTGTTTACAAGCACTGCAACCCTCCCTATCTGTAGGAGAAGAGCTATCCACTGAATGCGTGATCCTCCTCCTCTGGCCAACACTTCAATACTTTGAGCTCGCTCACAAATCCAGGACACTGGCACTGCAAGCCACTGTGCTCATGCTGTGCTGCTAGGCCAGCCCTCACACATTTCTTGAGACAAAACATCTCCAGATAGCAGACAGTAAGGATAGAGTACCCTCTCCACAGTATGGAAGAGCTGAGCAGGCCTGTTTCCTCCTGAGGTAATAACCCGTGACAGGAGCGCTGCCTTTTTCAGCATTATTGCCTTCTGCTAGTCCTTGTAGTGGGACCTCAGAGCCATTCTGTCATCTATTAAGCTCAAACTCCTCCATAAAAGCTCCAACCCTCCACTCTGCCTTCAACCATCTAAACTTGTCATCATACCACAGTGAGCTGCTGCAGGAGGTCAGTGGGTGGACACTGATCAATGTGATGGAGTTGACTGCTGTTGTAATGATAAAATCATAACCATCAAGGGCTGCCTCCATTGCATGCTGCCTCCATACATGAGATGTCTAAAACTACCAGTTTTTCCGATACCAAGGCACGTCTAGGACAGTTTGCAAATAATTACAGATGGTCCCAGGAATGGCATGCTGCAGATACTGAAAGTGCAAAATCCATGGTACAGGGAAATGGACAAGCACACATTCTCTAATTATGTAAGCATTCCAGTGGTTGTGAAATACTCTTACCTCATTTTATTGAAAATACAGGTTAAAATTCATGCAGCAGTAGCAGCATATCTGAGCTCCTCCTCACACCAACATTTTGCACATCACAAGTGTTTTTTCAAGGCTGACGTTGTGTGCACCCATAGGCCCTTATAAGGGTATAATTTAAAGTGATACTATACCAAAACATTAATTCATACTCAATAAATATAAAATTAAAAGTGTGCACACATTATCATCTGCAATAGATTATAAATGCAAAAATATTAAAACCACAATGTGTATGAAAAAAGAAAAGGCCAAAAGGGAAAGGGGGTGGGGTTAAAGAAATGAAAAAAAGAGGACGGTAAAGAGGGAAGGAAAAACAACTGGAAGGGTGAAAAAGAGGGTAAGTGGGAAAAGGTAGGGAACTGAAGGAATTATTAAATACAAAGATACTATATCAACCATCCTAATATGCAGATAGAAGAATTCCTCTGTTCATTATCCAGAGTAATACATACCATTTAAACAGACTTTGTACTTTAATACACATTTATATACGCACAGCATTGCCTACGGTGGTGCATAACCCAGCTACAGTATAAATATCTAACTACATTACAGAACTGTGTCAAGGAAGACTACAAAGTAGCATCAGGGTAACCTCAAAAAGTATTCAGAAAAAAATTGCTTCAATCCATTACGTTAAAAAGAGGTTAACTGAAAAAATGTATTAAGTCCGAGATAATGAAGGCTTCTAGTTTGTATTACCAGAATGCCTCACAGTGGAGGACTTTATTGTGTATGGGATATGGTGATTCATTATGGAAATCAGTGTAGATAGAAACTTGGTTGTGCTGCAGTAGTGATGTACCTACTGAAACACAAGAAGAAGCTGTTCTGCTGCAGAAGATACGTCACATAATTAAAAAGTGGACTCAGCTGTTCAGCAGCACTCAAGACAGTCATGGTTAGTACTCCCAGTGTGGTATAGACATGTTTTCAAATAACCAGAAAGCTGACTTTTGTATCGCGAGTACTTTGTATCCTGAGTACCGAGTGAAGAGTGGGAGCATCGGGTCACAGGAACAAATCACAATAAGTTCCTGTGACTCAAATATAGGGTTGAAGCTGCCATTTGTTTCTGCATGCAGATGGGAGAATGAGCATGGGGGGGGTGGAGCGAGGGTACCAGAAAGATTACTGTTAGCACGGTGGTTGTATGCATGGGGGATGCAGGTCAGGACTGATGGTTGCAAGCAACAGACAGGATTTTCTTGGTTGTGGTTGTTGTGTCTTAACAATCAACGAGGCATCAGTTTGTTCTGCTAGCTGTTACACAGTGAGATCAACACACAGCAGTATTTCTCTTTTTTCCCCTAGGTACTAATATTGAAATGTAGGAAAAATAATTCAGGTGGCAGAAGCAAAGACATATTGGTGAATGGCAGTGAAAAACAGTTTTCTCCTTTGTAGTTATCCCAGTTTTGTTGTGAGAGTCTGAAGTTGAATACAATCATTCAGACAAAAAGATGTTGTACAGTGTGTTTTTATGTTCGCCGTGCATGCTAGCGCAAGTTGAACATTTTGCTATGTACAGGGTTTTTAGAGGTGTGTGACAGTGATCCAATGCAGGAGACTCTACAAGGGGCTTGACCAATAATCAGCAAGCTTCATCATGACATTGTTCAGGCATGAAAGTACGTGGACTTCAAAACAATGTATCAACAGACACATTCATAAATCAGCTACTTCAGCAAGCACAGCTGATCTCATCACGTGGTCTCAGCCTGCCTGTTCCTCCCCCTGCCCCCCCAGCATTTTACACACATACACACACATATACATAGTCAGGTTATTCAGACTCTAGGTACCTGAGGCCAGCCATATAATTATATTCTTCCTTGGAATCAGGGGTGTGGTGAGACGTAATAGAACTTTTGCTTTATCTTTCATGCAACATTCCCGGGATTAAAACTGAAACCTGAAACTGCTTAATTTGCTAATGTGTGTGTGTCTCTTTCTCTCTGGCTACACACACACATTGGTTTACACGTCCTGTAGTAGGCTGCTGACAGAGTAGAAAATGGAACATTTAAGTACATTAATGGTCACTTGGCTACTAGGGAAGCAAATAAGTGACCAGTTCACACTAATATAGGGTAGATCAAACAATGAAATTAACTGTGGCTGGCACTGATCTTTAAATAATGGTTGCCTATAAAACTGGAGTTTAGTTTACCTCTTTGAAGTGCTACAACTTGCAAATTTGAACACTTAACCATTTAAACAATTTCTTGTGGAGGACTCCCATATTCTCTGTTTAAAGAAAAAAAAACAGATCCCCTGGTAAAATCATAGAAATGGTCCTGCTCTCAGCCAGGCCCAGCTGCAGTCTCTAGGTATTTGAGGCCAGCCGTAGAATTATATTTTTTCCTTGGAGTCAGGGGTAGGGGGGAACCTAACAGAACTTTGCTTTATCTTCCATGTAAGCCTTAAAATGCACCACAGAGCATATAAAATCCCAGAGCTTCTGGGGGCTGCTTGTAACACTGACAATGGGGGTGCCCAATCCCCCAGTGTCTCCACTTGAAATAAAGCAAACCCTTACTTGTAGATTAATTTTCTTTAAATAAACACTGTAAAAAGAAAAACGTCCATCGATGCCTGTTGTTGCCATGCTGTAATTTCCCCCTCCCCTCCCCAGCCCAGCCCATATTAATCTTCCGGCATGGGATCTGCACCTTAGATCCAGTACAACAGCAATACCAGAGGTGAAGATCTGCATTGACAAATGCTTGTTTTGTTTTGTCAATGTAATGGTGACCCATACACTATACAGAAAAGTGTGTGGGTAACCATAGAAACATAGAATCTGATGGCAGATAAGGACCACCGGGCTCATCTAGTCTGCCCATTTTCCCTACCTACTGTATTAACGCAGATCCTACTTGATCTCTGGTCCTACCCCTCTTGCATTGCTGCTAAGGTTTTCTTATGCCTATCCCATGCATTCTTGAACCCCACTAAAGTTTTTGCCCTCATCACCTCCACTGGGAGGCTATTCCAGGCATCCACCACACTTTCTGTGAAGAAGTACTTCCTCACATCTCCCCTGAGTCTAACCCCTTCCAGTTTTATAGCATGATCCCTTGTTCTTCAGCATCTTTTTTTTCTGAAAAATGCTTCACTCTTGTACCTAATTTATACCTGTGAGGTATTTCTAAGTCTCTATCATATCCCCCTCCCCCTCCTTTCCCCCAGGATGTGCATATTGAGGTCCTTAAGTCCTTCCTCACAGGATTTTTTTATGCAGACCCTGCACCATTTTGGTCACCCTCCTCTGGACTGCCTTTACTCTGCCTATGTCCTTCTAGAGATGAGGTCTCCAGAATTGGACACAGTACTTCAGGTGAGGTCTCACCAGTGATCTATACAGAGGTAACACCACTTCCCTCTTTCTGCTGGTGATACCTCTCTCTATGCACCCCACTTGCTCTCCCAATTGTCTTGTCACACTGCTTGGCCACCTTTAGGTCACCAGATATGATTACCCCTTGGTCTCTTTCCTGTTTGGTGGTCTTTACCACTCCCCCCAATTTGTACTCTGCCTCAGGGTTTCTGCACCCTAAGTTCATCATACAGTATCTTGTACTTGTTTGCATTAAAACTTAATTGCCATACCCTTGACCTCTCTTCTAACTTTTTCAGGTCGCTACTCATCCTTTACACCCCTTCTGGAGTGTCTACCCTATTGCAAATTTTAGTGTCATTCACAAAAAGGCAGATCTTCCCATCTAGCCCCTCTGTTATGTCACTAATTAAGACATTAAGGAGGACCTTTCCTAGTACTGATCCCTATGGCACCCCACTGGTCACCCTTCCATCCCCTGAGTGAACTCCATTTAAGACCACCTTCTGTCACCTGTCCCTTAACCAATTTCTTATCCAGTTTACCACTTTTGGACCTACTCCTAGGCTGCTCAACATACTTATGAGTCTCCTATGTGGAACAGTGTTGAAGGCCTTGCTGAAATCAATGTAGGCCACATCTACCAGTACACCCTGATCCAATTCCCTGGTCACCCAGTCAAATAAATCTATCAGACTCATTTGACATGATTTCCCCCTTGTGAATCCATGCTACCTCAGATCTTGTAAGCCACTGGATTCAAGATATTCCACAATCCTTTCCTTCAGTAGTGATTCCATTAATTTCCCCACCACCAAAGTCAAGTGGACTGGCCTCTGGTTGCCAGCCTCTTCCCTGCTACCACTTTTGTAAAGAAGGACTACATCTGCCCTCTTCCAGTCCTCCAGAACCACTCTCATCTCCAGTGAGTGGTTGAACATGACTGTCCGTGGTGCAGCCAGTACCTCCCTGAGCTCCATCAGTATTCTTGGATGCACCCTGTCTGGCCCCATTGCCTTGTCTTCTTTCAGATTTGCAAGTTCCTTCATGACTCTCTCTGAAAATGGACTGGTTTCCTTCTCCCTTCCTTCGATGCTCCTGTTATTTTTTTGTAGCCCCTCACCTTCCCCTTCCTCTGAGAGCACTGAACAAAAGTATTTGTTCAGGATGTCTGCTTTTTCCTTGCCCCTCTCAACCCAATCCCCCAACCCCTGTTCTTAGCCTTACAGTCCCTCCCTTGGTCTCCCTTTTTTCACTCACATACCTGAAAAATGTCTTGCTCCTTTCATTACTGCCTGGGCTGTTCTCTCCTCTGTTTGCACCTTTGCACTCCTTACTGCTTTCCCTGACTCCCTCTGTTTCTCTTGCTACACCTTCCTGTTCTCCTCCCTCTGTGTCTTCTTATACTTCCTGAATACTGAATGCCCTTACCTTCCTAGCCACCTCTTTTAAGAACCAAAGTGGTCTCTTTCTCCTCTTGCTTTTGCTCACTTGCCTGATGTAGAGGTTTGTTGCCTTCAGTATGGCCCCTTTTAGCTTCATCCACTGTTCCTCCACTCCACCCAAGTCCTCCCCACTACCAGGGCATCCTTGAGGCACTCACCCATCTTTTTAAAATTGGCCCTCCTGAAGTCCAGGACCCTCACCTTTGTGTGGCTCGATTCTGCCACAGTTCTTGTATACTGAACCACACTGTGCAGTGACCACTGGTCCTCAGGCCAGTAATCACCACACAGTGGTTCAATATAAGAACTAAATATATGATCCCTGTTATCCACATGCACAACAAGGCTGTGTTTCCACCTTGGGGTTGTTATAATAACAGTAGCCTCTCAAGTTTCGCTCTCCAGACCATCCTGTCATTATGGCAAACCCTTAGTAGAAATGCTATTGTGCATGGCTACCCATACACTATACTATATATTATCCATGTTACCCACATGTGGGTCAAGAGTTACTTTTTCAACACCCTGGAAAAAAAAAATATGTTAGGCCCCATATCTCAAGATGTGTGCTGACAGGGCATTCTATGAATCTCTCTTCTCAGTTGCACACAGGTGCTCCCCTATCCTTTTTTTTATTTCTAATTATTTTGCCTACATAAAAGGCTTTGCAGCTACAAGTTGCTACATATATTACTGCAACTGGGTTGTGATTGATGAAGTCTCTTATGACAAACTGTTTGTCACAGTTGTCACTACGAAATGTTTTGCCCTTCAACACAACCTTTCCAGAAATAGCACCAGCCAAATTGTTAGAAGGTATCCATGTAGATTTCCTTTGGTAAGCTGGTTGACTTATATTACTGACATTTAGGGAGAGGGATTCAGTTAAAGGAGTATGGGTCTCCATATCTGGTGTGGCTATCAGTACAGTTACATCACTGTTGGTGTTTGCATTGTCCCTCCTCTTATTTAATTCTGAAGTACTGTAACATACTTTCAGTTTAAGTTACCCTGTACATTTGTGGACATCCACAATGGTATCAAATTTTCCAGTTCTGTTAATACAAAAGACACCCCCGTAGAAAAACATACTGTCAATAACGTTCCAAAGAGCCAATTCCGAAGAGTGAAGCACAATTGTAGTTCTAATGCAGAATTTGTGGATAATACCAGGGAACTTAGTAATAGATTTAAAGAAAGGGAATACAATAATCAGGCTATTGGAATGGCTTACACACTAGTATGAACTAAAGACAGGAACACTGCATTAGCTCCTAGGAATACAATTGCCCAGAACAGGAATGACATTCAAAAAAAACCCTTCATTATACCTTTTCTCCACAGTCTAATTGGATGCAATCTATATTGAACAACAACTGGCACATATTGGAAACTGACAGAGCATTCCAGAATTTGGGAGCTGATAACCTCTGGATGGTGTACAAGAAAGGAAAAAGTACTGGTGAGTGCATTAGACATAGCTTTCATTAGATTAAAAAGCCTGAATGCACCAAACCATTCCCCAGGGGTACCCATATTTGTGGGGACAACGGCACTACTCACCACGCCGAAAGGACTGTTCAGAAGGCTGAATTCTGCTAATCACAAGTCCTTTAATCAGAAGTCTGAAGTACAGCAAAGAGACAGGATCAGTGGCACAGTGATGGTAGCAAGATGTCTCAATGTCTTGCATGCATGCACTTTGTCAAGAGATGGACATGCTAGCTGCTAGTGCGTGAAAGCCTGTAACTGAACTAGGGACAGATTTAATAATCAAGGCAACAGTATTGGAGATATTAACCATGCTTACGTCCGAGCCAAAAGTTGAAACAGAGAAGACCTTCTCATGCCAAAAAATAGGGAGGACAACCAACAGACATGGAGAATGATCTTTGTAACCACCTATAGCACCAGGGCAAATCAGGTTGAGGCCATATTATACAGACGCTAGAACATCTTACAGATAGTACCCAAACTATCTGATTTTGTGTCTGCACCACCAAGAATGATCTATAGGAGGCCCAGAAATATGGGGGACTCTGTCACAATGGTCTCCAACCCAACACCAGCACTGGAAACATGGCTTCCCACTCTACCCCCAGTTACACACCATTGTGGTCACTGCAAATACTGTAGTGTGGTTATCTCATGACCACATTTAACAACCCTGTCACTGACGAACAGTACCAAATCAGGAATTCCATAAGTTGCAACACCACATGGCTTGTGTACCTGGCAAACTACAGCTGTGCTGCTTAGTATGTTGGCTGAACTAAACAGAGGTTTAGGTCACAAATCGACGAACATGAGGGCAATACAAAATGGTAATATCGAGTCAACCATTGCTACTCACTGTTCACTTGTCCAGTCTGGATCACATGATTGGATGTTTATATGGGTGGAAAAAGTTATACTGGGACCTAGAAGAGGGAATCAGAAAAGCTTACTTGCCAAGAGGAAATCTTTCTGGATTTTTAAACTGAGGGCAGATTTATCCCTGAGGCTTAACGATCTAATTGAAATAATTTAGTTCCTGTGATAGTGCTCCAGAGAGATGATTTACTCTAATGTATGATTTCTGAAAATGTTATAGCTTCATTGACTAATTATATTGCCAAGTTGTTTCAGAGTCTAGTTTTGGTGGCTGGGACAGCATAACATATGCACACATAACCTGAGAAAACCTGTCTTTATCATTGATCTGCATAATGTAGTCTCCTAGAACAATTTTGAGACAGTCCTCTAGCAACAACTCTTCCCCATCAACATTCTATTGCTATCAGAATTAACTGCTCCAGTTTTAAGGCATTTATGTTGCAATTTGGCATACTAGTCAAAATCACCAAGTAGTGGCCACACTTGGATTTCTGTATCTCTCTGGATGATGCAAAGTATCAGTTTTGCTAAATGTGTTGGTTTTTTTTTTAATATTTATTTCTAGCACCATTATTACACATTTGTTCTTGTTTCTTTGCACCTTTTGATCCTTCAGTTTAATGTACGCGGTCACTTTAAAAGTACTGTTTATATTTGTACTAGCAGCAAGTATGTCTGTCTCTTGGCAAAGTGCATGCACACAAAATGTTGAGATGTCTTTCTGCCATCACTGTGTCACTGATCCTGCCTGTTTGCAATTTATAATTAAAGGACTTGTGATTAGCAGAAGTCAGCCTTTTGAGCAGCCTTTTCAGTGTAGTGAGTAGTAACATTGTTTTTCTTTGTTGCCTTGTGTATTTGCTACTGGCTGCACTGCTAACACTTTGTTGCAGCCCTGTTTACTTCCTTATATGCCTCCAAATTCTTTGGAACAATATTGAATGGTGGCACGTTTCAGAGTGACAACTGCGACCCAGAATTTGTCATAAGAGACCATCAATTGCAACACAAGTGCAGTGACATATTTAGCAACTTGCAGCTGCAAATCCTTTTATGTACACAAAACTATTAGAAGTTTTTAAAAAAAGAATAGGCAAATAGGAAATTCCTGGTTATCCGGGATTCTATGATCAGAGGAGTGGAAAAGGTGGTGGGGAAGGATCACTTTGGAAAGACATTGTTAAGTGCCTTCCAGGTGCCTTGGTCAGCAGGGATCTAAGCCATATAGGGAGGCTAGTGAGAGGGAGTGGGAAGGGGTGGGTGTGCTGGTGCACCTTGGCACCAATGATCTGGCCACTCAGTCAGTGGAGGCTGTGAAATGGAGTTTCCGGGGACTAGGGGACAGATTGGCAGTACACTTGGCCTCCCTGACCTTCTCTGAAGTCTTCCCTATATGAGGCAAAGGAAGGCAGGAGGACAGAATAAGAAGACAGAAGATTGAGTAGTGTAATATGTGGCTTAAGGAGTGGCGCTGAGAGAAAGATCGTTAGTAAACCTTGGTCTTCCAGTGACTTTAACAGCCAAAAATAAATCAGTTTCTGCCACTACTAAGTGCTTTGCTTGTTTTATTCTGGACTTATTTTTTAGCAAAACAGTGGCTGAGATTTTTTTTTATTTTCTTCTTTGTTTTATGGAGCAGTCACAGTTGAGTGAATGAAAGCACCAGGAGTTAGCACGAGGGAAAACACAGGTGCTCTGATGATCAAACATGCACAACTTTCAGAATGTGCGGAACAACTTCTAGAACATGCATAACTTTTGAACAGCCATTGGTGCTATACAGAATACACTCTAACCATATACTATAGTATAATTGTATTTAATAATTCCTACATTCCCCTACCTTTTTCTTTCCCCTCTTTTTTCACCCTTTCAATAATTTTTTCTTCCTTCTTTACCTTCCCCTCTCCTTTGTTTCTTTAACCCCCTTCCATTTTGTCCTTTTCTTTTTCATACACATTGTTATTTTAAAATTTGTTATATTTATGGGTGGTCTATTGCACATGATTATGTGTGCACACACTTTAAAAATTATATTTCTTGAGTATGAATTAACGTTTTAGTATACTATCACTTTAAATTATGCCCTTATCAGGACCTATAGGTGCACACATCATCAGCCTTGAAAAAACACTTGTGATATGTAAAATGTTGGGGTGAGGTGGAGGTCTGATATGCTGCTACTGCTGTATGTATTTTAAACAATATTTTCAATAAAATTCCCAACAATTGGAATTCTCACATTATTAGAAGATGTCTATGTGCCTGTCTGCTTGTACCTTACAGCTAGGACAGTATTATATCATCTCCATGGGGGAGATGGCTTTGGGGGGAACCCTGCCAGAAAGCTAACAGTGTAGTGATCTGACCACCCTAATTTATCCAACCTGACATCAAAGATGTTCAGTCCCAGAAAGCAGATTAGGTCCAAGGTATGGCTATGTTCGTGGGTAGTAGAAGAAACAACCTGTATGTGGCCCAGTGACTCCATCAACTGTAGGAATTGTTGAGCAAATTGTGAGGTTTCATCATCAACCCAGACATTTAAATCCCTCAACACAATTATGCTGGGGGCATTCAGTGATAGGTGGAAGATGAAATCCACATTTCCCATAAGAAATTCTGTTCCTGGCCAAGAAGGTGATAGACCAGGAGAATCCTACACCTCACACACACATCACCCTTCACTGCTACACATTCAAACAACCCTGTCTACTTCAATGAGTATGCTGTTAGCTTCAAGCAGGATCTAAAACAGATAGCCACCCCACCACCCCTGCGCTCTTACCTCTGGCAGTGTAAAACTGAAAAACTGTTTGGGACTGCTGCCTCTAGTACTGGCCCAGAGTCATAATAACCAGGCCATGTCTTGGTGAATCAAACCATGTGCCCAGAAGAATCTGTGAAGCAGTTCTATACCATGGCCATTTTATTCCTCAGGGACCTGGCATTGCACAGTACGCCACAATGGAAGGAGTCAGAGTACTCAACCCTTCTACTATCTGCTCCCTATTTCTAGGGGGATTCCCAGGGGATTGGGGCATGGCAAGGAGTACTTAACACCATGATGTTCCTAAACCCAGGGCACCTACTCCTTCTGACAATCCCAATCCTACTTTTCCCTGGCTGCATTCCTGGATCACATCTCCACCCTGTGCCTCAACTTCTCAGGCTCCACAGCCTCCAACAACTGTCCAAGACCCCTTCTGAGGAACTGGGGCTGAACAGGACAGAGCACATGGAACAGTTCCAAGGAGTAGGAGCATACCAGGGCCTCCTGACCCAAGCACATGCTGTACCTCACTAGCTAAAATAAACTTACGACTAAATAACTAAAAATGACACTAAACTCTGAGTCATAAAACAAGCCCACCACCCTTATTCCCACTCATACCACACTTGCTCTATGAATACAGGAATTCCTACTCAGCCCATACACACAAAACCAATATTAGTATAAAATATCATACACAGAAAAAAAGGCACATTCACTTCACCCTATACACAATACAAAAATAATAAAACAATTGTCCAGTGTGTCAGATCACAAGTTCTAGGTGCAGAAAAGTCCCACAAATGTTCACAGATGAAATTTCAAGGGAAATACAGTCCCCTGCCTGGCTTCTTTCTCACAGCACAATATAGACTGTGATTTCTGACTAGTCTCAGATGTGAACAGTCACCCAGTCTCTGCTCACACTAGAGGATATAAGGATGAAAGGAATACATTATTGCTAAAAGAAATGTATAATGAAATATTTAAGAGTACTCAAGAGTATTGACAAGCTCAGTCAGAGATGATTGATCTAGTGTTCAGCAGCAGGATATGGGGACATGACCCAAAGCGCAGGTGTGATAAATTTGGGGGTACTATTAGGAAGTACTTTTTCTCTCAAAGGGCAGTAACCCTATGGGACAGTCTGTCAGTGGAGACAGCAGATATCAAGACAATACAGGACTTTAAGGTAAGACTAGAAACATATCTGTTTACCAAGTAGATCATCGGGTACCCTGGGTTGTAGAGTGTGTCTGAGATGAGAGGGGTGAACAAGATGGATCTAAAGTCCCTTCCAACCTTAAATTACTGCTACTATGAATGTTTTGCCAACTAAGAAATAATCCTACATGTTCATGTTCACAATGGTGTAGTACAATACGTGTGTGATACTTGTTAGCTGTATGACACTATGCACAGTTTATAAAATTGGTAAGAGAAAATCCTGAGACCTGATTGGCTTATACCTATGTCTAGAGGTGTCTAATTCATGGCTATATCTAGTCCAGGTTACAGAATGTTAGCAATCTTAATTTCATTCAACAAATCACTACTCATTTATTGTGAGTATTCTGTTCAAAATGTTTTAATTTCAAACCAATGGCTGCTTTCCTTCCAGATTGTTTAAAACCACAAACTGTATGCCATGTCATTGGTAACTGTCCCTTTCTCAATTAGTTCTGATGTCAGTACAAAGTATAAAGATATTTCACCAGAAACAGGAGCGACCAGAGCAGCCAAAAACCCAACTGTAACATCGCAGCTGGTGGAGCTAGTGATGAGCTCACAGACGGTTCAGTTTACAATCGCCCCCAACTAAACTTAACAGTGTAGTGCCAATGATGCCACTAACTGCTGGACCTAATGAGGAGATCAGCTCCTCACTGATACACACCTAGGGAAGGTGGACCGAAAAAGCTCATCACAACAAACCCTATCCTCTGTTTTCCTCTTCACATTTACTTTCAGAAACCCTCTCCCCCCCCACCCCACCTGCCTGCTGCTTGATGCTTAATCACATGCTCAGTCTTTGAGGTGAAAAGATCTTAAACAATTGTTTTAAATAAACAAAAAGAGTTTTAATAAAAACTGTTTAAAAATAATTTAAATCTAAATGGGGAGGCACCGATCAGCAGACTATACAAAAACTACAACTAAGGAAGTCCACTTAGAACAGAAGTCCTAGAGCAAAAAAAAACTTGACCGCATAACCTGATAGAAGAACTACATTAGGAAAAATTAACCAACATATTTTTTCTAAAATTTAAAACTCGATTTAAATTTTTCTGTTTGTGTAAAATACAGAAAGCCATTTTTGTAATAAGATACTTATGAGGTGTGCATTGCACACATCTAATTACACTTCCAGGAGCTGTAGGCACTCAATGTTGTGCCTAACTGTGCCTCTGGGTATACATTAAACATGTGCAATGCATGCACCCTCGTTTCACACTGTTTACATACTCAATATAATTTAAAATGATTTTCAATACCAGGGTTGTGTATTGGAATTATTAGGGTAGAGCAAAACTATCAAATGTCACTTCTGCAAAAAAAGGCCTTTTCTGCAGAATTTTGTGAGTATTTGTGAATTGTTTATTTGGTCCTGATGTAGCCATCCATTTATCCAGAGACTTTAAAATAGACATGCATACTTGCTGTTAGGGGATCTAAGAGTCTTCCAAATATCATGACATTCAGTTGAGCAGTTTTCTACTTACAGGGGTTGAACGTCTGGAATTTTATTTCTTTGTGACAATTTGTGTAAATATTTTGCTGCTTATATCTTGTCCACCTTTAGAGCTAGATGTTTGAAAATTAGCAAGCACAACCTTTGTGCAAGGGTACTTAAATAGCTAAATGTGGCCAGCTTTGGTAAAGTAATTTGTAAGTTACAGGGGCTCATTATTACACAATTCAATTATCTGTAAAACTGAAATGTTTCAGAAACTTTCCATGCACATACTGTAACTCCACTGCAATTGCAAACATAGACCTGATATTTTGCAAGCATACCCAGTGTCAATGAGTCCTGGGTCCTGGTACATAAAGCTGGGAAAATTTGATTTAGTTGTTTTAAATTTAGAGTGAAAATACCACAGACTACCAACTGGCAAGTACTTCTAAAAATTCATGGATGCAGAATACAGAAAGACACCATGATTCCACTTGTGAAATTTTAATTTAGTTTTAATTTTGCAAAGCACTTATAACCAATGCATCTGATTTGGTTGCTTTCCTAATTTTTCCCATCTGATCTCAGCTGTTTGCAGTCCTGTAGTACACCTGAGTGGCTATCCCCTCTCCCACACTCTTTTCTCTGAGCTTGCCCAGATGACCAGATGGATTCATTAGAACTGTTTGTCCACCTGGAGGGAGGACTGCCTCTTTTTTATTTCAAAAATATGTTTTTTATATTGATTTATCTTCTGTATACATATTTTTCAAACAAACAGAAGAGAGAAAGAAATAAATGCCTTAGCTGAGATTTGAACCCAGACTGCCCTGAACACCATCTGTGTTGCACTACCAGCAGTGCCACCATTCCAACTGGAAACCTGGGACTCTAGAAGCATCTTACTCTTTCTGTAATGTACAACCTGGTGCTACACATACAATTACATTTTCAAACACAAGAGTGTGGTGTGCACATATATGGAACCCAAACAAACAAACGAGAGAAAGGTAATAAGTAGCTTAGCCTGGATTTGAACCCAGGCTGCCCAGAATACCAACTGAAAATGTAATTATCTGGCAGCATCAGTTATTCATTAAAGAAAGAGTAGTGTTCATCTGGGAGTCCCAGGTTTCTAATTGCCTTGGTGGCATAGCTGGTAGCGCAACCAGGACAATATTCTGGGCAGCATGGGTTCAAATTCTACTTCGATTGAATTTATCCTTATCTTATGGATTGGGCAGGTAAGACAATAACATGTTTCACTTAATGTGACATAAATCTCCTTTGTCATAGATGTCTTCCAGCAGCCATTCAAATATCATGTTTTTTTTAAATATAGGGAACCAAATTTCTTTGTTGAATTCCCCTGGATTATCCACTTTCCATGTTTTAAAGTCATTCCTTTTGTTGCCACAGCATCCAGTGCAATCATTTTTTTGTTTTCAGTTGTGTGAAATATATCGTTGAAAATACATGTTGGCTATCAAAAAGAATCTGGAGATCAGTTATTTTTAGGAGTTCTTCATGGGTCTCTTGCAATTATTTTTGGATTATTGGGCATGCCCACAATATGTAGGTCTATCTCCCCAAATGAATGCCAGCATTCTGGTAAAAGATGTTTATTTATTTTATCTATTTTACTAGGCATATCTGCCTTACTTAACTGTTATATTGAATTGTTTTATTCTTGGCGCTAACAACCCGAGGTCACTTTTTTGCCCTCAGCATTGACCTGAAGGGCAGCATTATTTCATGGGCAGTGTGCTCATCCCACCCCCCTCTTCATGCTGATTGGATGCAGCAGATCACTCAGCTCATCTTTTCACTGACCAACGAATGCCAAAATGCTATTGGATAGTCACTCGCAGCTCTGCAGTACTGCCCCGTGAGCAGAGGGTCCATCCATTCCTGAATGCTGAAATCAAGTGACATGATTGTTGGATTTGCTAAGTGCTTATTTATAATTATTTTATTTTTGTGTTAAGCATGCTATCCCCCCACCCCCACCACCAATTAATTATCCAGTTTTTCCTGTCACACCTGTGCTGTTCTGGC
The DNA here is from genome assembly GCA_016271365.2 of Neoceratodus forsteri. Lineage (NCBI taxonomy): Eukaryota > Metazoa > Chordata > Ceratodontiformes > Ceratodontidae > Neoceratodus > Neoceratodus forsteri. Next base: position 1,058,872,686 of record CM057456.1, read on the forward strand.
TGCCATTGTCCTTCTCTCTTAATTGCCATAATAGCACAGTGTGACAGGGTAGAACAGGACCCTGTCCAATTTGTTTTGGAGAAAGTGTTTAAATGCAAGGATCTGTATTCTTTCCTTTTCTGTCTCTTCTGTCTGATTGTGCAACCACATTTTCCTGTGAGACTTCAGACTTGATCAGCCCAAACAGTCTTGCAATTCTTTGCCTCTCTCTGCCTCTGTTTTCTCTTGCTGTCTGTTTTTTCTCCCTTGCATATCTACACCTGGTAATATAAGAATATGTGCAAATCAATATATGGAAATGAAACTGATAATGGGATCTTATTTGTATAGAAAATACCTGGTGTTACTGTTGAAATGTATATACATATATGTATATATATATACTGTATATGTATTTATAATTTGAGATAACTGTAAAAAGCCAGAGGTTATTTGAGTGCAAATGCCTGAGCCTTTTGCAAAGGCTGGAGGGACCTCAGGAAGCTCTCAATGTTCTAGCAGCTCCTGAAATTTACAAAGAACAGGATGCTTGCAAAGGATGGGGGTTGAAAAAGACTTATAAAAACAGCTAAGCTGAGCTGCAAGGAAGATTTTTTTTACAAGATATTTTATTTTGCTTCTGTATATAGTTTTTCTGAACAGATTTATTTTATTTTATGTTACTGTTACTGCAACTACAAATAAACACTTTTGTGGAATTTTTACAACTGCTTCTGGGTTTTCTCTATGCTTCCTGACCTGTGCCTCAATGACAGATGGTTTTAGAAGTGGGATTTAAGCCATGCATACCCTAAACAGGAGATTTGTGCATGGGTACTGTACCTAATACTAGGGAAGCACAGAAGAAGGTACAGATTATGCAGCAGCAAGTCCAGAAGTGGTAACCAGGAGAATGGCAGCCAAACTAGCCACAACAGAAGTCCAATCTGATATTGTACAGCCAGCACAAGTTATGGAAAATGAACAGGCAGGGACAGAACTTAAAAGCCTGATGGACTTTTTGAAATGGTGGGCTACACAACAAAAAGAGACTGAGACACACAGAGAAAAAGAGATTCAGCATTTAGAATCATAAAGGATAGAAGAAATGCAGTGACAGAAGCAACAGATGAGAGAAGAGATGCAATGACAGGAGCAGCAATGGCTGGATGCCTTACAAGCTATCAATGGCAGAGGATCCGGCACAGATCCAGACGAGCATCAAAATGCAAGCAACTTAAAAGCTATTAAACTTACAAATTGTGTCCCTCAGATGGTACTGAGGCATACCTGACAACCTTTGAAAGAGTTGCCACAGCCTGCCTGTGGCCAAAACAGCAATGGACAATTAGACTGGTACCCTATCTGACAGAGAAAGCCCAGCTTGCCTACAGCAGTATGGACATTGCACAGTCAGAAAACTATGACCTGGTGAAAAGTGAAATCCTGAAAAGGTACGACATCTCCAGAGAGACCTACAGGCAGAGATTTTGATCTCTGGGGTACAACTTCGGTTGACAATCCTCGAGAAGCTTTCACCCGAATCTGAGAACTCCTGATGAAGTAGATCAAGCCAGACAGCAAAACAGTCCCACAGATCATCAACACATTTACCATGGAGCAATGCATCAACATCTTGCCTACAGATGTGCAGCTGTGGGTAAAGTAACACTGACCAGAGAATTGGGAAAAAGCTGTTTCTTTGGCTGAGGACTACCAAATGGCCAGACAGATGCCACAGCAGCGAGGTAACAGTCAAGCACCGGTAAGACACTTTTTTATCCATTTAAATTCCAAGCCTGTTAAGAACTCTGGTGGGGGTAACAAATCTGTGCCAAAAGACATTATCTGGTATAACTGCAAAAAGCCAGGCCATTTTGCAAGAAACTGCCGTAATAAAGAGAGTGGCACTAGAGCAGATTTGTCCTTGGCAAACTGGGGCAAGTACCTAATAAATGTGAAGGTGGAGAATAAGAATGTAATAGGACTCATTGATTCAGGAAGCAGACAGACCCTAGTGCATGTTAAAGTGCTGGGAAAACACTGTGCAAAGGGACCAGGTACTGGTGTCATCTGCATCCACAGGGACACTCAATACTATCCCACCACCCAAGAGACTCTGACCGTTAAGGGTGTGTTGCACCAAATGAAAGTGAGGGTAGTACCAAAGTTACCTGTACCTGTGATTATTGGAAATGACTTTCCAGGATTACTGAGTTGATCAAAGAGAGAGTAAGTCCTGATGTTTCAGCAGCTGTGGTGACAAGAGCTCAGGCAAAGAAAATTTCAGACAGTGGGGACACTTTTCCTTTCAGTTATTTTGATTCGGACTTGTTTGAGCACAGCTCCAAGATCCAGAAATCCAGGAAAGAAAGACAAAGCCTGGAAAAATTGTGGCAACGAATGACTGATGGACATAAAGGGTTAAAATATGAAAATGCTGAAACTAAATTGATAACTGATTGTGATTTTCTTTCAGAGCAAGCTAACGATGTTTCTCTCCAGAGTTATTTCAAGCAGCTAGGGGTGAAACCAAAACAGGGTGGACCAATGTTTAAAAAATGTAATGGATTACTGTACAGAGTTTGGGTTAAACCTCAGACACAGGAACAGACAGAACAACTGGTTATACCACAGAAGTATAGAACAGAATTGTTACAGATAGCACACGATAGTCCTATGGCTGGTCACTCATGGAGGGATCGCACCCTTGCCAGATTGCTGTATAGATTTTACTGGCCGGCAATTCATGAAGATGTTGCTACCAATTGAATTCCTGTGCTGAGTATCAGAAAGTAGCCCCAGTCACTAGAAAAGACAAGGTGCCCCTGGTACCCATGCCCTTAATAGATGTGCCTTTTGAGAGAATTGCAATGGATGTGGTTGGTCCTTTAGACAAAAATAAAAAGGGTAATAGATTTATCCTGGTAGTATGTGACTATGCTACTTGATACCCAGAAGCAGTTCCAATGCATACTGTAACAGCCCCAAAAGCTGCAGCAGAGCTAGCCAAAAGTTTCTGCAGAGTGGGCATACCTAAAGAAATTATTACTGATCAGGGTAGTCATTTTGGTGCTGCACTGCTTAAAGAGCTGTACAGACTGCTAGGTATCACTGCCATAAGAACCTCCCCCTATCACCCTCAGACAGACGGTCTTGTTGAGTGTTTTAACCAAACCCTAAAATGCATGTTAAAAAGGTTTGTAAAAGGGGAAGGGAAAGATTGGGACCATTACTTGCCTTACCTACTTTTCACTTACAGAGAAGTGCCACAGGCATCAACAGGGTTTTGACCATTTGAAATGTTGTATGGTAGGCAGCCAAGAGGGCCACTGGATGTGATAAAAGAAATGTGGGAAGATCACCCCACTCAGAAACAATCTATATATTCTTATATGTGTGCCCTAAAAAAGAAACTGGCAAAATATGTTGAAATTGCCCATAGTAATCAGGAAGAGGCTCAAAACCAGCAGAAGGTATATTATGACCAAGGGGTAAAAGAAAAAGGTTTTGAGACAGGTGAAAAGGTTTTGCTACTGTTACCCACAACAGAAAATAAGTTGTTAATGAAGTGGCAAGGGCCATATAAGGTTCTCAGACGTACTGACACTGTTAACTATGAGACTGAGACCCCTGACAAGAAAAATCCTTCTAAGTTATACCATGCTAACCTCATCAAGAAATGGGTTGAAAAAATGCCAAAAGCTGCCTTGTTAGTTTATCCAGAAACTGATAAGGAAGATGTTGATGCAGCTTATGTTAGACTGGAACAAACTGTAAATGCTGATGCTGTAAAGGTGAATGTTTCCTTAACCTCAGAACAAACTGCAGACATTTGTAATGCACTAAAGAAATTTAATAGTACTTTTACCACGGTACCAGGCTGAGCAAAAGGGGTTGAGCACGTAATAGTGACAAAGAATGCTCGTCCTATTAGGCAAAAGTCATACAGGTTGCCAGAGCGGTTGAAAGCTGATGTGGTTAATGAAATACAAAAAATGAAAGAATTGGGTATTATTGAGGAGTCGAGGAGTGCTTTGTCATCTCCCATGGTAATCATAAACAAAAAAGAAGGGGGTGTTAGAATCTGCCTTGATTTCAGGAAACGTAATCAAGTGTCAGAATTTGATAGTTACCCTATGCCCAGAATAAATGATTTGGTGGACAGACTGGGGAGTGCAAAGTATATCAGTACCCTCGATCTCACCAAGGGTTAGTGACAAATACCTTTAGCTAATGAATCCAGAGATAAAACTGCATTTGCCACCCCTATAGGGTTCTATCAGTTCACCACCATGCCCTTTGGTTTACATGGTGCACCAGCTACCGTCCAGTGGTACATGGATGTAATTTTATCCCCTCACACTGGTTATTGTGCTGCGTACTTGGATGATGTCATGGTGTATAGTCCTGAATGAAAAAGTCACGTGAAACACCTACGAGCAGTTATCCAAGCTATCAGAAATGCAGGTCTGACAAGTAATGACTACTAAATGTGCATTGGGCATGCAGGAAACTAGATATTTGGGCTATGTGTTGGGAAATGGACAAGTTAAACCAGAGCTTTCTAAAATAGAAGCTGTAGCTAACAGCCCTGTACCTAAAACAAAGAAACATGTCAGGTAATTTTTAGGGCGGCTGGTTATTATCAGAGATTTGTTCCCAATTTTGCTGAGTTAGCTACTCCCCTCACTGAACTCACAAAGAAACGGTACCCAAATAATGTGAAATGGACCCCAGAGTGTGATGAAGCTGTTCAAGCCATAAAGGTTGCATTATGTACAGCATCTGTTTTAAGAATCCCAGACTTTGAGAAACCATTTCTGCTACAAACAGATGCATCTGAGGTAGGCCTGGGTGCTGTCCTAAGTCAAAATATAGATGGGAAAGAACATCCTATTCTGTAAATAAGTAGGAAATTGCATGACAGAAAGAAAAAAGTACTCCACTATCGAAAAGGAGTGTTTAGCAGAAAAGTGGCCCATGGAGTCCCTCAAATTTTATTTACTTGGAACTGAATTTGTTCTTGTAACTGATCACAGTCCTCTCTGTTGGCTTAACCAGATGAAAGATAAAAAATTCCAGAATCACAAGGTGGTACCTGGCACTGCATCCATTTTAACTTCACAGTGATTCACAAATCTGGTAAAGAGAATAGCAATGCTGATTTTCTGTTAAGATATGGATCAGGAATAGAGGGTTCTGATGGTTGGAAAAAAAAACTAATGTATGGGTTTGAACTGTACTTTTTGCTGCACTGCTAAAAAAATGAATGCAAATGTGCTCAATGTCTGAATGCAACAAGTGTTATTAGAAAATAAAGAGTTTTGGAAACCTGTTTAATAAAACAGGTTCCCTCTTAAAGAGGGGGGTATATATATATATGTGACAGGGTAGAATAGGACCCTGTCCCATTTGTTTTGGAGAAAATGTTTAAATGCAAGGATCTATATTCTTTCCTTTTCTGTCTCTTCTGTCTGGTTGCGCAACCAAATTTTCCTGTAAGACTTCGGACTTGATCAACCCGAATAGTCTTGCAATTCTTTGCCTCTCTCTGCCTCTGTTTTCTCTTGTCTGTTTTTCTTCCCTTGCATATCTACACCTGGTAATATAAGAATATGTGCAAAATCAATATATGGAAATTAAACTGATAATGGGATCACGTTTGTATAAAAAATATCTGGTGTTATTGTTGAAATGTATGTGTGTGTGTGTGTGTGTGTGTATATATATATATATATATATATATATATATGTGTGTGTGTGTGTGTGTGTGTTTATAATTTTAGATAACTGTAAAAAGCCAGAGGTTATTTGACTGCAAATGCCTGGAGGGACTACTCAGGAAGCCCTCAATGTTCTAGCAGCTCCTGAAATTTACAAAGAACAGGATGTTTGAAAAGGATGGGGGTTGAAAAAGACTTATAAAAACAGCTAAGCTGAGCTGCAAGGGATTTTTTTTTACAAGAGATTTTATTTTGCTTCTGTATATAGTTATTCTGAACAGGTTTATTTTATTTTATGTTACTGCAACTACAACTAAACACTTTTGTGAAATGTTACAACTGCTCCTGGGTTTTCTCTACGCTTCCTGACCTGTGCCTTGATGACACACAGTATTAAAAAATGTAAAAAATAATAAGATTTTTAATGATATAACTTACATAAATGTGCATTTAATAACTGTGGTTGCCACTGTCGATCCAGCAGGTGGCTTTGGTTCAGCATTTGTGCAGTTTTCTGTTTGTGCTGTTCCCTGGGGTACTGGTTGCCCACTAGGCACAGTGTATTGCCCTTGTGGCACTCGATGGGCATGTCTAAGAAGTTGCTGCTCTCATGGCAATTGTTTGTCATTTGTTACTGCTCTGAGGTATGCAGTTCCCTATTAATGCACCCCAATGACATCGCATAGTGCAAACTGTACAAGCATTACCTCAAGTATAGCATGTAGTGACAACTTAACAACAAATACCTCCCAGGCAGCACATATTGTCAAAAGGCAACATACAGCATCTATCCTTGGGGTATCTGTTGTGCAGTTTTCATTAGGTGATCCCCTGGGGTTAATACTTGTGGCATGCTACCCTTGGGGTGGATGTTGTATGGTTAGGCATGTGTGCAACAATTGGGGTGCCACTTATACAATTTCCAGTCAGTTCTGCCCTGCAGGAAGAGCACAGGCATTGGCTTCTGTCCTGCCTATTCTGTTGCCTGTTAACAATATGCTCTACCTGTGAGGTACTGGTACACGAAGGGCAGCATATGCTGACAACAGCAAGTACCCCACAGGCAGCACATATTGTCAACAAGAAACAGAATAGATAGGGCAGAAGGCAATACCTGTGCTCTACCCACAGGGCAGAACTGGCTGAACATTGTAGAAGCAGTACCTCAATAGCTGCACACATGTCCAGTCATACAATGTCTACTCCAAGGGTAGCATGCCACAAGTATTAGCCCCCCAGGACATCACCAAATGAAAACTAGACAATGAATACCCCAAGGGTAGACATTGTATGGTTGTCTGCACTGTTGCCTGCTGACTGTATGTGCTGCCCCTGGGGTACTTGTTGTTAGGTTGTCACTACCCACTGCCCTTTGGGTACTGTTTGAATAGTTTGCACTATGCTATGCACTTGGGATGTATCAAGTTCAAGTTTATTGCAGGAAAAACTCCGTTGAGCAAGCTCATTCACAAGGAGGTCCTGAGACATTTACACAGACATATGGATATTACATAGACAGGCATAATTGACTGTAATTAGACAAAGTGCATACCTAGATCACAACAGATATATCATGAGAAGGTACAACCTAGCAGTGCAAGGTCCAGTTAAGACATTATGGATAGTTACAAGGGCAGGGTAGAAGATTTGCAGGCAGGGAATGCTAGGGGTTAGGAAGAGTATGGGAGAGTAGGATCTAGTTAGGAGGACTGGGGGTGTCATATCATTTAGCAAATATAAGCCTTATGCTAGTTAGGCAGTTTCATTCCTGGCTTGGAGTGGAAAAGGACAGTCGGTACACATATGACTGACTTGGAGTAGGGGGTAGGCTTAGTGGCAGCTGCAAATATCTTTTATTTTAGAGACTGCTAGTGCTTTGTAGAAATTAATTGAGACAATGCTAGTTCGTTTCAGTATGGAATGAAGATAGTTCCAAAAAGTAGGACGGGCATACGAAATAGCTCGTTGGCCAAAGGTAGTGCGAGTCTTAGGGACAGCTATCAGGATGTAGTCCGATTTCCTAAGGGAGTATGCAATATGGAAGATGTGGATAAGAGACATTATGTAGCTCAGTAGTTTGTGAAGGAGTAGCTTAAGGGTCCAGATCCCAGCATGGAGCAGGCATCTGGTGGCGAGTGAGGTCCAGTCAACAGCTGCGTAATGATCACAGTGGTGGGTTCGGTAAGGGGAGCTAGTGATGAACCGCAGGGCACAGTGATAGAGAACATCCAGCTTACTTAGGCTTGAGATTGAAGAGGAGACATAAATTAAATCTCCTTAATCAAATAAGGGAAGGAATGTGGCCTGGACAAGCCTGGTTCAGGTGACAAGAGGGAAGAAAGACCTGTTTATAAAAAAGAATCCTAACCATGCTTTGAGCCTCTTAGATAAGTCCTCAATATGGTCATTAAAGGAAAGCTTATTGTCTATCCAAATGCCAAGATATTTAAATTTAGGTATGACTGCCAGGGGTTCTCCCAGGGAGGTAACAATAAAGTCAATCGGAAGGTCAGGTAGAGTGCCAAGGGAAGTATTACATGAAAAAATCATTGCCTTAGTTTTCTTAGCATTTAGGAGAAGCTTTTCTTTTATGAGATTGTTTTTGAGCTGCAACATTTCACTAACTTCCAATAAGGTTGTACCTGTGGTGTACAATACTGTATAATCCATGAAGAAGTGCAGGCTGGAATTCGTTATGTAAGAATCAAGATCATTGATATACAGGGGAAAAAAGGATTGGGCCTAGGATGGAGCCTTGGGGGACTCCTCTGACAATCGGGAGGGGGGCTGAGAGTAGACCATCAGCTTTGACTTTTTGTATCCTTTCAGAAAGATAACTGTTGAACCACTGCGCGGTAGATGGAGTGGCACCTAGATTAGTAAAGCAGGTAATTAGAAGGTGATGGTCAACAGTACCAGATGCTTTACTGAGGTCTAGAAAGACTGCACCAGTAATCTTCTTGGAATCCACAGCAGAAATCCAGTCATTGGAGACTTTAGCCAATGCTGTGATGGTGCTGTGTTTAGACCTGAAACCAAACTGTGCTGGGTTTAGGAGTGAGTACATTTCAAGATGGTTTTTTAGTTGGTTATAGATCAGTTTTTCCAAAACTTTAGAGAGAACAGGCAGGATGGAGATGGGCCTGTAGTTGTTTAGATCACAAGGGTCTCCTGATTTGAAGAGAGGAAGAATATGGGCGGATTTCCAGCAGTACGGAACTGTGGCAGAGGTGATCGAGAGATTGAGAATATGGAGGATAGGGGCAGTGAGATGGGCAAAACCTAGTCTCAGAAAGAAGGGTTTGAGACCATCGTCCCCTGCACTTTTCCTGGTATCAAGGCTGAGGAGTAAGTCTTCAACTTCTTTGTAGTTAAAATGTGCGCAGTTGAAAGGGATGGGATGGGATACTGGATGCGGAGGTGGGGCTATCACTGCTATTCACATGTCTAGCGTATGGTGAGGAGTCAAAAGCTAGTCCAGCAGTGACAAAGTGTGAGTTAAGTTCTTCAAGGATTTGAGACTTGTTTTCCACCACCCTGCCTTTGGTAAGAATCTTGGCAGGAATAGAGTGAGCTGAGGGACGGCCTTCAATGGATTTCAGTGTCCTCCAGATTTTGTGGGAGTTCCCATTTGCCTGCTTCAGGGTGTAGATGTAAAAGTTTGCTTTAGCAGCACAAATGTTTTTTACACATGCATTCCTAGCAGTTCTAAAGGCCTGCCAGTCTGCAGGGTTCTTTGAATGTCTAGCCTGGGCCCAAAGCTTGTCTGTATTGGTAAACACTGACTTGAGATCTGGGGTAAACCAAGGATTTGAATATTTATGTACCCTTACTTTAATAATAGGGGAATGCTTGTTTACCAGGGCAGTAAGATTATCGTTAAGGACTGAGACAGCTTTATCAGTAGTTTTGGCAAGATAGAGATCTAGCCATCTGATCTTACCCAAATCGGATAGAAAATTTGCTGCATTGAACTTACGAAAGGACCATTTGGTTCTGAGTTTAACCTGTTGGTGGGTTTTAGTTTGGGATCTTATACACACAACACCGTGGTCACTCATATCATTATGGAAAACTGCAGAGTGAGAGATTTTGTGGGGATGCGTAGTTAAAACAACATCTAAGAGGGAGCTATTACCAATGTTAGCTATATTGTTCCTTGTGGGTTCAGTGACTAACTGTGCAAGGCCATGCTCATCACAGATAGATTTAAGGCAGTATGATTTTGCAGCCAGCCAATCCATGTTGAATTCCCCTAGGATCATTGTTTCCGTGTTGGCTGCCATGGTTAGGGATTTTAATATGTTAAGGATTTCAGCACCGCCAGTCGGCGGCCTATAGCCACCTATAATAATGATGCATTCCGTGAAAGGAAGGTGAAGCTTCAGCGAAACAATCTCATATTCTTTAGGCTTAGTTTTACAAGAGATATCACTAACTGCAGACTTGGTTTTGGCATAGACGACGTCTCCCCCCCCCACACCGGTTTCCGTATCTGCCCTGTATAGTTTATAATCCGGGAGAGTAACTTGAAGGTCAGTAATGCTCTTTTTCAGCCACAACTCAGTAATAATGATCAGATCTGGGTTTGTATGTGAGGCCCAAACTTGAAGTTGGTCGAATTTTTTGGTCAGACTTAGAATGTTAATCAACATCATTTTTAGACCAGGGGCAGCTGCAAAATCTGAAGATGATGTCATTTGTGCTGGAGAACCTGGATTTAATTCCACATTGCCTGAGCAGAGAAGGAGCAGCAGCAGCAGCATTTTCTTGAGAGTATTTATCAAGAAGGAGAAGGCTTTTTTTTTCCTTTGGGTCCATCTTTGATGTGTTATCTGGGATGTGAGTTTGGTCCAGGAGTAGGTAAAGCTGACTTGATCATTCAGGGCAATGAGGCAGAGCACTCGGATAGTCATAGGCAATGGGAGAAGGGGGAGGGTAGGAGAAAAAGGGATATATCAACAGAGAACCACATACCTTAGAGCAGTAACAAATAACAAACAATTGCACTAAGGGTAGCAACTTTTTAGACATGTCCATCAAGTGCTGCAAGGGCAATACACTGTGCCAAGTGGACAACCAGTACTCCAGGGTGAACCCCTTATGGCAAACTGGACTGGGGTGCTGCACAAACAGAAAACTGAGTGAATGCTGAACTAAAACTACTGCAGGATCAGCAATGGCAACCACAGGTATTAAATGCATAATATTATGATTTATTTAATTACAAATAATAATATTTTTAACATTTGTATAACTGGGCTATTATGCCGATCAGAGAGAAGGAGGACAGTAGCCAGAACAGCACAGGCATGGCAGGGAAAACTGGAGAATCGATGTGGGCAGTAGTACGCTTAACATAAAAATAAAATTACTACACAGTAGCACTCAGCAATCACGAACTTGATTTCTGCATTCGGGGGTGGATGAACCCTCTGCCTGCAGGGAGCACTGGAGAGCCGCAAGTGACTGGTCAATAGCATTTTGGCATTCGCAGGCTAATGAAAAGACAAAGCTGAGTGATCTGCTACATCCTATCGGCAAGAAGAAGAATGAGACGAATACACTGCCCATGGGCAGCGCTGCCCTCAGGTGAACACTGAGGGGAAAAACAACCTCAAGCATATTATCATGACATTCATTTGTGACTTTATGCAATCAACCCATGCACCGATCATCTCCCACTCTACTCAGATTATCTGAGCAACTGCTTCTTGTCATGACCATACACCTAGCCAGTGGTCTCACTATGGTACTCTTATGCATTGATTTATTCCTATTGTACTGTAAATGCTTCTGGTTATTCAACTGCATTGTTCTTGTCTCTCGATTGTAATTGTTTTAACTAATATCAGCTGTTCACTACACTATTTTGTTGTTGTCTCACTGATGCTACACTACACCATGATTGTCTTTGTAAGTTATCTACTGTATGGGTTTGTATTTGCCTACTATACATGTACTGTATGACTTAGTATGTTACCTACTGTAAGGGAACAAATCTGTTACTGTATGTCTTATTAACTCTGGGTCGCCCCCGAAAAAGGGACACTTTGTCTCAGTGGGCCTACCCGGTTAACCAAATTCAAATAGATAGATAGACAGATAGACGGATGGATGGATGGATGGATGGATGGATGAATGGATGGATGGATGGATGGACGGACGGACAGATAGACAAATTTACTCCATGAATTTACTCCATGCCCATTCCTCTATTCCATAAAAGTTTTCCTTTTCCTTTTAGTTTTCCATGTTTTAAATGGGTTTTAAGCTTATGCCAAGAAGTCATTAGTTTGATGTATAAAAAACTCATAGGGCCCGATTCTAGAAGGGTGGCACAAGTCGCCGCCAAACACAACTTGCGACACCTTCAACTGCGACAATGACCCTTCGCCCTATTCTAGAAGGGGCAGGGTCATCGCAGCTAAGACCTGCGATTTGCAACATGTGGCCAGGTACGCCGAACAGGGGGTGCACCTGGTGAGCATGCCACATTCTGCAACGCAGGTTGCAAGTGCCCCTGCCCAGCATGTCACAGTAGGCACCCCCTCAAGGCTGCCAAAACACCCTGCCCCTGAACCCATCAATAACTGCTGTCGATAACTGCCCACAGGGCTGCCAACACACCCTGCCCCCGAACTCATCGATAACTGCTGTCGATAACTGCCCGCAGGGCTGCCAACACACCCTGCCCCCGAACCCATCAATAACTGCCCCACAGGGCTGCCAACACACCCTGCCCCTGAACCCATCGATAACTGCCCCACAGGGCTGCCCAACACCCAGCCCTCTGAATCCCCATTAGAGATACCCCATGAAACATGGTGCTATCATCCCCTCTCATGCCTGACCCTGAGTCACCAGCCAAAAATTCAGCAAATACCCTGCCCTGGCAGCCTAGTGGCTCCCCACCCAGCCATGCCAGCTCACCCAGCACCCCTCACCGTCCTCAGCCGACGACTGGCATGGCCCACCTCTCCCCACCACAGCCAGCCACCAACTGAGTCCAGTATGAGCATGTACTGAAAAGACACACTCAGAAATTAATTTCTGAGCGCGTCTTCACAGTACGCACTCATACTGAACTCAGTCAGCAGCTAGCCGTGGTGGTGAGAGGTGGGCTGTGCCAGTCACCAGCTGGCTATGGGTGGGGATGCTGGGTGGGCTGGTAGGTGCTGGGTGGGGCCAACAGGCTGCCAGAGCAGGGTATTTGCTGCATTTGTGACTGGTGACCTGGGTTGGGGCACGGGAGGGGGATGATGAGCACCATACCAAGCGGGGCATATCTCAATGGGGATTTGGGGGCTGGGGTGTGGATAGTCTCTGCAGGGCAGTTGTTGTAGGTAGCCCTGTGGGGCATTACTTGTACACTGTGGGGCAGTTGGTGTGGGTAGCCCTGTGGGGCACCCACTGGGGTATGCTGGGCATAGGGGGAGGCCAACTGTGGCATGACTGCAGGTGGGTCTACAGGACCCCGGGGGGCATCCGTAAGTTACACCAGCTAAAAGCTGGTGTAACTTACATTACTGGTTCTCCTCCGGTGGTTCTTGTAGAATCCCGACATTGGGGACTTTGTTGCTGTCCTTCTGGAATGGGGCGCAACTGCTCCCGTAAACCCCCTAGCGCCATGTCGCAGGGGTTTATGGCACAACTGCCAGTATAACAGCTGTTCAGCGCATGTGTCCTGTGACACGTCGCAGGCCACTTTGTAGAATCGCGCATGTCATAACTGGCGGCATAAGTTGCTACATGCGCCATTCTACTTGGTGCAAGTGCTGTTACACCAGGCATAACTTTTCTAGAATCGGGCCCATATTTATTTCTTAAGTGATATCCATACTTTATTTTGTTTCTTTATTACAGCCCAAAGTTTTGGTTTGAAAATGTCTATTTTATTTTAAATACATTATTTTTCTGACCATGTATATTCAACAAAATCGAATTGTGCCTCTTTGCTTGTATCCTTATTAATTTCCTCTCACCTTTGTGAAACCCAGAGTGTTCAATATAGCCACATGTTACTATTTTACATTTTCTGAATTTCACTGTATAAGGATTTTTTCCTGCTTTTGATACTTACTGTATGTTCGTTTTTACAGAACTATATAGCCAATGTATCAACTCTTAATTGAAGTGTTTCCAGATAAGTACTGCTTTACTGACTGTATTAATTACAGGATTTCTCTCTCTCTCTCTCAAATAGTTCATGAAATATAGTTATATCACTTATAAAAGCTCTATTTGTTTTATCAGTTACTGATTTGTTTAAAACTGTCAAATAAGTTTTTCCTTGGGAAATTCCATTAACTGAAAAACATGTCCATTGAAATGCTAATCTTGTTTCATTTACTAGATAATAGTGATATGGATTTGTACATCATAGTCCAACCTTTGAGCAGGGTAATGGGACCTTTTCCTAAGCAATCTTCTGACAAGCATCCCTCCAGAGGAATTTAAAAAAAATATGTTTCTGCTTAATAAATCATATTTGATGTACCGCCCTCATGGTTGCTTAAATACAATTGGTAATAATGTCATAAAAATATAGGTACCAGTCTGCCTCAATCAATCAGAAAATAGGATTCTTCCTACTTATTTTATGATTCTAGATCACTAAAAATGGCCCTGAAAATGTCCACCAAGAGCGGGGCATTTCTGGCATATGAGTACATTAGGGACATGAACTTGCCCCAATGAGTAAGCAGGGGTCTGGGGGTGACTGCCCTCAGAAACTGTGGGGATTTTGATGTTCACTGGTGCTTTCTAAAGCTTCTTCTGGCACACTTTGCATCACAGCTCTATTATTCACGTTGTAGGGGATGCAAGGGATTTTTAGTGCAAAAGGTGAAAAGAATGGTGGTTTAGCTCATGAGGAGTTAGCTTAGATCATTGGGTTCTATACACTACTGTGTCCAGTATGCACTATGGTGCATCATATTGTCTGCAAGAAGCTATGGGGCTCGGCATGCATAACAGACCACTGCATACACTAAGATGTATGGTGTCTGCCAGCGGAGCTCGCCCCTGGCCACATGGGTTTATGTAGCGCAGTGCGCAGGTAGGGATGGGCGGTTGCAACAGAGCGAGGAACACTCCATGACCTTTCGATACATGGACATGCAAGACCTGATGTGTACAGCATGGAGCATACCGTGCACATAACAGGGTGTCACAGATACTACATAGGCATCGGTAGGTATGGTCATCATGGTGTCATGGAAGACAACAGTCCACAGATGTGGCAGGAAATAGTAACGTTCATATGCCCCTGCTACATGCATGCCAAGCCCTGATGCCTGGCACTGGGACTCATAAAAAACATTGCATCAGGACCAAAGATGCTTTGGAGATGCTGGGTTACACATTTCAGTGGGTCACTGCACTCCTCTATGAAAATGAGGGTGACCACCTCTGGGGTATCGCTCAGCCTGCAAGGCTATGTATGGCTGGTGCCTACCTATGCCAAGGGGGCTGCCCCCAGGGCCACCACTAACACCTGCATTCTTGACCATTCTGCACCATTCCAAGGATGTCCAGTGGCGGTCCTGTTTTCACCAGGTCCACAGGAGTCAACCACCCTGTGAGCAAAGCACCAGGCTGCCATGGCACAGGCAATGCAACTTCCTGAGGGTCTGGAACACACAGGAGAATACTATTGGGATGAGTCTGAGATGACTCGGTTCATCGTCAGTCCCACTGTGGTGAGTAACGACACTGCCCAGGGCAGGGTGGACATGGGGGCAGGGGGTGCATAACAGCAGGGAGCACAGGGGGGAAGGGGGTGCATGGGGCATACTAGCTGGCCAGCGGGGGAGCTGTCCAGGACATGGACACATCCATCTCACACCTGCCTTTTCTCCCCTGCAGGATACCCTGCCACTATTAGCAGCAATACAGCTGAGAAGTGTGGGCCCTGACATTAAGAACATTAACCCTGAACCCCCAAGACAACCACTTAAGAAGTGGGAGAAGGAAGTGTATGCCATTTATTATGGTATGATGATAGTGCAGACCTGGAAGGCATAGTGGCTAGGGGCGGTAGACATTTAAAGTGGCAGTGCCTATGGGTGGTAGGTGCCTGGTTACCAGACATGTGCACCATGCCACAGGATGCAGGCACAGGTGTAGCACAGCAATGGACTGCTACCAAGGATGTGTGGCACAGAGCTATGGGACTCCGACATGTGCTATGGACACCTATGGTACACAGTATAGTGCAAAACCATATTGGTTCCTCGAAAACAGTATACAGAATATTCATTGCAAAAATCTTTCTTAATGCACCAGTTAGGGTTAAAGTGACAAAAGTAGGGAAATGTGGGTGTTAAGGTTCCCAACCCTAACACCCCACCCCCACCCTGAAGGCCACAACAGGGAAAACCATTACGGTTTCATCTCTCCTGAGTCTTTGCAACTCAGGCGTGGGGTGTACCTTGGGGTTGTCAACCCTAATGCTCATCCCGTTCTATCAGTAAATAAGCTGAGATGCGTAGCGTATATGACACTTTTATTTGTTTATTTAACATTTGGTAACCGGGAAAGGCACATTGAGCTGATGCTCATTTCCAGGTGCAACCCAGGGTAGGGGGAGATGAAGCATACAGCCACAGATAAAGCAAAATTAACATCTGAACAGAGAGATGAGCAGTATGGATACAGCTGTATGATAAAGAACAATTGCAATGTATCACAACTAACCAAAAGTGCAATAAACTTTAGTAGTGCATAGAATCATGAGAAGCATGTTTGTACTAAAATAAATACTTTAACTGCAACCGGAAGAGGTATAGCAGGAGCAAGTGGGGGGTTAAAAGTTTCAGCTGGTGTTTGAAGGAGCTGGAGGATGGGGAGAGACAGAGGGAGAAGGGGAGATTGTTATAGAGTGAGGGAAGCCTATAGGAGAATGCTGATTGTCCAGCAAAAGAGCATGGGTATGGAATGGCAAAAGTGGAATGGTCCCTAGATCAGAGGGAGCAGATGCAGGGGGGAGATTTGGGATAGGAGTGAGGAGATGTTGTAAGGAAGGGTGTTGAACCAAACTTTAGAGATGAATGAAGCACAATGGACCTGGTGGCAACAGTGCAGAGGAAGGATGAATGGGGAGGAATATAATGAACAATAATGTGTGCATGGTGGAGAGTTAGATGCAAAATGGCAGAAGGAGTTGAGGAAGGTATCCAGTCTGGCGAGGGAAGTAGAGGAGGCAGAGCCATAGACTACATCCACATAGTTGAAGACAGGGAGCACCATTTGATAATCATCTCCCTGCAAACAACTGTATATTAAACATTCACTATGTTGCTATGGTTGACCCATTTTGATCCAGCTGTTCCAGACCTGTTTACCAAACCAGCTGCTAGAATGCATTATTTGCACATTTGTAATAATCACCCAGTCCAGGTTTTGCCTATACATCCCCAGGGCTCCAACTACTCTCTATGTTAGTTGTCTATTTGTTCATAGGGCAAGTGGTAAATGTGAAAGAGACAGACAAAGTTTGGGCTTCACATTAAGGCACTCCAGGCATGTTGATGTTTTGCTTTCAGATAGTTAATATATGCACATCAGTGTTTTTTGTTTGTTTGTTTGTTTTGGTTTGTTTTGGGTTTTTCACTGAGTTGCAAGTTTTGTGTATTCACTGTGCAAAGTTTCTCTGAATTATCTTACAGTTGCAATCTTGAACAGACATTAACATTCATGTTCACATTTTCAGTGTGTTTATTTGTAGGTTGATAGGCTTTCTTTCAATACAACCATTTTTACATTTTGTATAATTTATGAACATTGTAGTTTTGTTAGATAACAAAAGAAACAGGGACAGTTAGCGTTGTACTTTCCTTGTAACTTTGCATTGGTTGATTAGGACATGTATATTTTATAGATACCAACACATAAGGAATTCGATCACAAAAATACAATCAGTGAAGACTGGGTCTGGACATGAAATAATCCTCAACTTCTAAAACTGATCTTTACTATTTACCTTGAATTGGCATGCTCCTGAAGCCATTGAAATGTAGAATTTGATGGTAGATAAGGACCACTTGGCCCACCTAGTCTGACCATTTTCTTTACCTACTGCATATACCGCAATCCCTAGTTGATCTGTGTCTTGCCCATTTTTCTTATTGCTAGGGTTTTTTTATGCCTATCACATGCATTCTTAAATGTTCCCACCATTTCTGCTCACACTACCTCCACAGGGAGGCCATTCCATGCATCCACCACCCTGTCTGTGAAGAAATACTTCCTGACATTACTCCAGAGTCTACCCTGATCTTTGAATAATAAACACACAAATACAGTACTTAGCAGTGCTTGCTCAGAGTCCATTCTGCTATTTATTAGGAACTTAACAAACTCAGCACGCCATTTTATTAATTAAATAACATGTAGATGGTAAATGGTAAAAAGAGAGATGTTAATCACAAACTGTTATGGCATTCAGTTCTTCAAACTATTGCAGAACTGACAGCATTGACTGATATAGAGATGGCAATAGACAAGATTGCAGTACTCAGATAAGGGCAATTAAGTAACAGGGCTGGTATTTACTCACAATTTAGTTCAGTCAATGATCACTGGGCTTCGATTTCCAGTAGCGGTACCTTGACCCCACTTAATTTTACTCCTGTTGACAGCAACCTGTGCTGTCCTCCACTCTCCACCTTGTCCAGCTGCCATCAGAGTCATCACAGTCTTGCACTATGATAAATGTCAGAGAGTCTATTGATGTATTGCTTCAAATGTACAAGCACTATATTGACAGATTCTCTGGTATTTATCCAAAGTGTAAGATTCATTTATGACTGTGATGGTTGCTGTAGGTGGTGGAGTGTGGCAGTCGGCATTAGTAGGGGTAAAATGAAGTATGTGTGGGGGGGGGCACTGCTATTGGAAATCTATGCCCAACAATTACTGACTAGAATAAATCACCAGTAAATATCAGTTTGCTGCTGATTTTTCTTTCAGATAGAAACAGTTATTAAGCACTGTGAAACCCTCAAAAATGTAAATGTAATGGGCTTGATTGAACAGTGACTTATAATTAATGACCAATGTAAACTGACCAGTACAGTTGTAGGTGTATGGAGGGCAAGAAGGTTGCATAGGTGCTATGATGGTGGTAGAGGGGAAGGATTTCAAATTACAGGTATTTGCAATTTCATTAAAAGGCAGAGATAAACTCAGTAAGTGGGCTTGTCATTTTTGTTTAATAATGTTGACAGGAAGAACGGAATTGGAATAAAGTGGGATAGGAAAGTTTTTTGGGGGTATTCTAGAAGATGCCTATGCAACTCCCTTTGTAAATGCTCCAATTCCCCTTCCTCTCACACCCCTTCCCCTCTCCTTCTCTACTAGCCCCACTTTATCCTTTTCATGCTACCTACTCCTGAGGAACATTGATTATCTTCTATGCAACTTGCTGTATATCAATTTCATGTATATATTTATTTCATTTTATGTATATGCACTTTGGAGTTATGTACTATATCACCTCATATCATGTGGATTTATGTATTTTGCTACCTTATATCTTGTGTACTATTGTAATATTTTATTATTTTTCAGACTGTCTACTGTTCTATGCATTGCTGTTTGTGTTTTACTCTGTGCAACTGTATGTGGCCCAGGTTGTGCCTGAAAACTGTCCCAGGGATCAGTGCACCTACCCAGTTACCAAAGTCATAAATAAGTACATAAAATAAATAAATATGTGTAAAATGAGGGAAGGCAAGGGGGTGAGTAAAACAGAGCCACAGATCATCACAGAGGAACACACAAATACATCACTTAACAGTACTTACTTGAAGTCTATTCTGGTATTCATTCGGAATTTTCAAAAAGCTCAGCATACCATTTTATTAAATAAATAACATGAAGCTGGCAAATGGTAAAAAGAGAGATCATGCTAATCATTAACTGTTATGGCATTCTGTTCTTTGAATGATTGCAGAATTGATAACATTGACTAATGTAAATCAGCAGCATACAGCCAAATGCAACACTATGCCCAGAACCACAGATGTAGCAACTTTGGAAACATAAATTAAAAAACTGAGGCTGTCACTTCTAGTGAATACTGAACTGAAGATGGTATGTGCACACATACACAGTTGGGATCTTTAGTGAATCAACACCAATTAGCTAATAACAAATGTTCTGCCATAGATTACTGAAAACTTTCAATTGCTATGCTAAACACAACTGAAAGAATACAAGCAGAAGATTGTAACACAAAAAAACAAAATTTGCAGAAGAAACAGGATGATGATTTCACCATAGCTGCTCTGCTCAGCTGTATCAAGACTCCATGAGCATATACCATTGACATCACTCCTTAATGATGTCAATGAAAGTGTGATCAAAGCTGAGATCAGAAAAAATGGGTCCATGATCCCGTGCAGCCAGACTCAAAAAGACTTGTCAGTACAGTGGTCTGGGTCAAAATAAACACACTGTAGTTTGTTTAAAACATTCATTTCTAATTGAAGAAAATAACCAGAGAACTCAACACAAAAAGTATCATTGACATTGATCTTTTAATATATACAATACCCAGAGATTTTATTATGATATGCTTTATCACCACTCACAGCACTGCTATCCTGTCAAACATGACTGTAGTATAACCAGCAGTACAAAAGATTGGGGGGACAGTTTTCTTTGTTTTTTTACAAAACATTGTCGAGCACTGGAGTCTGTGGACTTGGATGGGTGAGAGGATCATTGTATTAAACAGAGGGTGGAGAAGGGATGAGTTTTCATTTATGGTTTAGGAGGCCATGGTGGAGAGCACACATCATTGTGTGGGCAGTTGGAAGGGATCATATATATTAACATAGAAGAGCACTCACTCTGGGAAGGGACAGTTTTCTTTGTGTTTTTCCCCCCACAAAGGTGTTTTTCTGCTTCTGTTGAACTCTCCCTGCTGTCAGCCCCAGTTCACTCCCGATCATCACATGCATCCACCAGGACTTACCAGCTTGAGTTCCCCATGGATTGCCACCCATTTTGGGGCCAGGATGGGGAGGTCTGACCTCTCTCCACCAGAATCCATATGCAGAGTCACCCAGCCTGGGTGACAGCATGGGTCAGAGATTGAGCCAGGCGTCATCCACCAGCTCCAATGTTTTATGCTTTTCTCCCTGCCCACCGCCCCAATGTCAGGTACACCCAACAGCTGGCCTTTGTGGAGAAGCAAGCTCCATGACCCACTGCAGGGGTCACCAGAGTGGTGTATCCTGATGCCTTCACTCTGTGAGCAGGGAGCACTGCCATGTGGCACCATCTATCCAGCCCTCGGGCCTACCCAACCCAGCTTCAAAGACAGCTCCCAAATCCAGGTTGCTAGTGTGGTAAATCAGAACACTACCTGCTGGGCCATTGGGCAGTCAGTTTTCATTGTTTTTTCAGATAAGTGATATCTGGCACTTGCATTTTGGGGCTTTGGGAGAAGAGGGTGGTTGAATAAAATAGATGGTGGAGAAGGAGGGGGTGTTTCATTTATGTGCTACGGAGCCATGAGCGACAGTGAAGGGGCACTTCATTGTGCAGATAGGGAAGGGATCTATATATTAAATGGGTAAATTCAGCCTTTGTAACCTTTATTTTAATATCCATCCTGTCTGTGTGATGTCTTACAGGGCAAGAAGGATGTTTATGAAGAAAATGTATTTGTTTTTCTCGTTGTTCAAATGTTTAAATTCCATGGCACTTCTGCCATTTTTCCCTGATGCTGTTTCGAAGCAGCTGTACAGGGGAATTCAGCTTTGATATATTAATCAAGACAGGAAGCATGTGATCCCTACCTGGAAAGTTCCATCACCAGCGTACGTGGGAACTGTCCCATCCATAATTTTATCACAGACAGAAGATGCCCTCTGTCCCTACCACCAGGAGAGGATGCTGAGATTTCACACCTGCCACTTCCAGTGTTAAAATTTTGAATAAGATAAAGTCTTAGCAACATTATTATACAGAAAAACAAGCAACATTACAGGTAATGAAATATAATTAATAAATACAACTTTTTGTATGGAACATTATAATTTTACATGTTGCTCAGTGAACGGAACGTACACATTGGCCCGGATATTCAGAAGGGTTGCACCATGCGCAACCCACTGATGTGCCCCGATGCGATATTCAAAAGGGGTTTGAGCCTGGCACAAATCCCAATGCACCAGAGCGCATCAGTAATGTATGTGGTGCAGGTGGGGGGGCATGCCCATGCATACTCCACACATCCCAATATTCAGCCCGGGATGTGCTGAGCCCATGCATGCACAACCCCTACTTGCGCTGCACACAGGTGAGCCAAAAAAAAAGGAGCAACAGCTGGCCACCCACAGGTGAGCTGCCGTATTTCAGGGTGCAACATGGCTGCTGCCACCTGTGGGTGGCCACCCGAGCTCCGGCTGCACCTTCTGTTGGTGTCCCCCCATGCCCGATCGTGTTCATAAGTTGAATATTAAAAACGTTCAATATCCCTAGTGGTCCAGTGGACCACTCGCAGCCCAATCGCGGGCATAAGTTGAAAGAAAAGCATTCCTATATCCCTGGCAGTCCAGTGAACCGCTTGCAGCCCGATCGAGGGCATCAGTACAAAGTAATGCCACACCACACCAACCCTGGTGGTCTAGCAGTATTCCCCTCCCACCGCCCACTGAGCCCACGCTCCGCTCCCACCCGGTCAGTGGCAGGCCTCAGCTCCCCACTAGCTTGCCACCCTGCCATCCACCGACTGACACGTATGGTAGGGCTGTACACCCATTGGTTCTGGCGTGAGCCAATGGGCATGCAATCTGTACCGTACTACACAGTTCAAATATGTGAATGGATCCATTCACATATCTGGACTTGTAGTATGGTATGGCTGCATGCCCATTGGCTCACGCTGTGGACAATGGGCGACAGCCCCATCATACAGGTCAGTCAGCGGGCGGTGGGGTGGCAAGCAGGTGGGGAGCTGCCGCCTGCCACTGACTGGGGGGGCGGGGCTGTGGGACTCAGTGGGCAAGTGGGGAGGGGGGTTCTGCTAGACCACCAGGGTTGGTGTGATGTGGCATTACTTTATACTGATGCCCGTGATTGGGCTGCAAGCGGTCCACTGGACCACCAGGGATATAGGAATGCTTTTCTTTTAACTTATGCCCGTGATCAGGCTGCAAGCAGTCCACTGAACCACCAGGGATATAGGAATGCTTTTCTTTTAACTTATGCTCACGATCGGGCTGTGAGCAGTCCACTGGACCACCAGGGATATTGGACATTTTTAATATTCAACTTATGCCCGCGATCGGGTATGGGGGGGATGCCACCAGAAGGTACAGCCGGAACTCAGGTGGCCACCCACAGATGGCAGCTGCCATGTTGCACCCTGCAATGCGGCAGCTCACCTGTGGGTGGCCAGCTGTTGCTCCTTTTTTTTTGGCTCACCTATGTGCAGCGCAAGTAGGGGTTGCACATGCATGGGCTCAACACATCCTGGGCTGAATATCGGGATGTGCAGAGTATGCATGGGCATGCCCCCCCTACCTGCGCCGCATACATTACTGATACACTCTGGCACATTGGGATTTGTGACAGGCTCAATCCCCATTTGAATATCGCACCTGGGTGCATCAGTGGGTTGCGCATGGCGCAACTGTGTTGCACCATGCGCAACCCTTCTGAATATCCAGACCAAGCTGTTTTATGTGTGAGCCAAAAATTCTTTGGTCGTAACACATTACTCTATGTGCAATCAAAGAATTCTCAGCTCATAACCCATAAATCATCCCCCTCGCTAAACTGGGCACTCAAGATTTTTAGGGTGTCCAGAAAAGGTATATCTGGGCTGATTTTAAATCTAGCTAAACTGGTCCTGTTTACCTAGATTCAGGTATTTGTTTTTGGAAAACATCAGCATTTTAATGTATTTAAACTTTTTATTAACCAAAAAAAAAAAATAAGATGGTGGCCATCACAATCCAAATTATTTTTCTTGCAACCTGAAAACACAATTAGTTATGACCTGAAAACAACTTTGGGCTGGCAATATAGCTTAGAGGTTAGAATAACGAGTTTTGAATGAGCTTGGTACAGCCAGCAGGCTTGGGTTTGATTCCCACAACCTCCATCTGCATATTGTGTGACTCTGAGCAAGCCACTTAACCTCCCCAGTGCTCCCAGGCCACCCCTGAAAACAGGCCCCAGTGCCTAATGGGCTTTACCCGGTTACCAAAGAATTAAAAAAAAATATATATGGGTGTATCAGAAGATTATCCTGAAAATCCTACTGAGCATGCACAGAAGCCAAATTTCAAAATCTTTTAACAAAGAAACAGATGAATATTTCTTCAGGAAACTTTCAAACATCATACCCTTGGTACACACCACTTCAACACTGAAAGTTTCAGAACAACATTCCATACCATCTTGGCAATAGGTAAGAGCAAAAACAATGACCCAAAACAGTGTTTTTTTATATATATTTTTGATGTTTACAGATCTCAGAATCTGGATAAGTGCCCATCACGAAAATTCCCAAGTCTTAATAAATTGCCACCCAGACCATGCATGCCACATTTCATACAATTTTGTAGAATGCCACCAAAGTTTTTCAGGGGGAAAAGATTAGGGTGTAAAATTGAGCACTCTGCTCAAGTTGAGCTATACAGTACTTGTGCTACCATGAAGTCTAATATGTATATGAATATATGTATGTATATATATATATATATCTATATATACATATATATATAGATATATATACACATATACATATATGTGTGTGTGTGTGTGTGTGTGTATATATATCTATATATATATTGCAAAAAAACTTGGTTAATGCACCAGTTAGAGTTAAACAAAGCCCCACAAAAGAAGGTAAATGTGGCATTAGGGTTTCCAACCTAACTCAACACCCCCAAAGCAACAAAAGGATAAGACCACACAAGCAACCACATACAGCCATCATCAGGTAAAACAAACAACATATAACTGCTTCCAGATGACATAGATGCAGTAGCACTTATGTGCCACCTTCATGGATTTGTATCTGCAGCCAGAAGTGAGTGTATGTTTTACAGTACAGATGAGTATCTGTGGTTAGAGAAGTGGTGGCTCCACAAGGGCCTGTACTTCTGCAGACAGAAGTAGTGTAACATTTTGGGTATAATGAATTTCTATCTGTGGCTGCAGTAGTGCAGGTCCCATAGGGGATTAGGGTTGCTATATACCAATTTTAATATGTTGACCTTGTACTTGTAGACTGTTCATTGGTCATGATGGTATGGGATATGGAAGTGTGGGTGGAAGTTAGACATAAGAACCCTTAATAGGATATTTCCAAACTTTATGGACATTGTGCTTGTGACCCTGATAGTTTATTTTCATCCTTTTTGTGGTTTGCATTTTGTGCAGTAGCAACCCCAATAAGCATTAATATAGTTTTTGCAATACTTTTCCTTACTGCCTAAGAAACTTGTGTAGCAACTTCATTTATTCATCCATGTACATTTTTTTTTAAATATTCCTATTTTGGTTAAACCATACCTTTTTATTTTAACAATATAACTGAATTCAATTCTGGATAAGGACTACACTATGTATTACATAATTATGTAATGCAAATATATACAACATATTATAATACTTTTATTTGGGGGAATAGCTTTGTTTAATGTATATAAAGTATGTTGTTTTCATTTTTAAAAGTTATATTATTGTTTTCTCTGTGAATAAGTTCTCTGCCCTTTTATTTTTAATTACAATAAGTAATTATTTCTAAACCATATAACATTGTACTAGTTGTTCTTTTAAATATTCAAACATAATACAAATTAAAAGTGCAATACATACAAAAGAGATTAGCTGTGGTTGAAGAGGTGGATTAATCTCAAGTTTTCTAAGTATGAAAATTCTGCAAACCACAAACAATCTCAATTAATACAGAAAGCATGTATATTTTCCAAATAAATATGCAAAGCTTGCACATTTTAACATGAAAACCATGGTGCAGCATGAATATTTTTCACAGGTACTTTTTACAGCGTGAAAGTTTTATATTTTATAAATCATCGCAGAACATGAAAACCATTGTGAAATATGAATATTATGAGAAACCCTTTATAACCTCATGATCAGCTTGAAAATCTTTACACAAGACAAAAACTGCTGCTCAGCAAGAATATTTTTAAAAACAATTTTCTGTATTAGTGCTACACATTAAGGAGGCAGTATAGTGCAGTGGTCTAAGGCTCTGAGCTGCAAATCTGGTGACATCCAGCACACCAGACCTGGGTTTGAATCCCACAGCTTCCACTTGCATACCGTGTGACCGTGAGCAAGTCACTTAACCTCCTTGTGCTCCCAGGTCGCTCCTGTAAAAAAACTTCCAGCTTAGTGTGCTATACCTGGTTAAACAACTAAAAAAAAACAAAAAAACATAGAATTTACAGAAAAAATATAATTCATGAAGGATTGCTTTGCAAAGGCTTTCATATTTAATCAAAGATAATTCATTCTTGGCTGGTCTGGTGGTGCAAAGGGGCTGAGGTGCTTAAGTTCCTTACCTCTCACCATGCCAGTGACCTGTGTTCAGGAATGAATGTGGGCTTCTGGTGGTTGGATGGGGAGGGAGAGGATTGAGCACCTCCACAGGGCTGCTCTTCTCTCCTGTAAAGGAGAACTGCACACTCCACCAAATGACTGCCACCAGGTGGAGGCTAGTGGCAGTGCAGATCAAGGAGGGTAGTAGTAGGGAGGTGCTGCAGGACTCCACAGTGTGCATGTGCCACCACATGTGTGCATTGACATGCATGTCCCAGTGTGGGGGAACGGGGGACAAACACCTGGTGGAAAATGACAGGACAGGTATTCATGAAGCCTGCCTGCTGGCTCTCACCTGCCACATCATCAGGACCCTGGTCCAGAACTGGATTGTGTTTTGGGGTGGAGGATGGCCCTCTCCTCCTGACCCCCCCCCCACAATGGGGAATCTGTGGGGGTACTCCAGCACAAGGTAAGTACTGGGGAGATGCTGGATGGTGGGAGAGTGGCAAGGCAGAGCTGAACAGGAGCCCAGCCTGTCCTGGCCAAGGCAGAAAAACAGAATATGAAAAAAACGAATTCTTCTTAATTATTTAAAAAATACATTGTGTAACTTGTACTAACCCTCCCTCATTGATGCTACACTGTCACCCTTAATGTTTACTACATTAAAAAGTCATCTTACCTTAAAGGTTTTGTTTGTGTTGAATTTTAACATGAAAAAAATCTACATGTATTTCTCGCTTTTTGCCTCAGAGAGTTTTTTTTGAATGTGCATGCATGACCAATTAATGGTAATTAATTTTAAAAAACTAATGATTTTTTTTATCCCAACCCCCAAAAGAACCTAATCTCATATGATACCTAAAAAAACTGTAAGTGTCATACATCAACTCTTTCCCATTTTCAAGCTATCTGAGCACAAAACTTGAGGTAGCAAATTGGGCAAAAATATGTAATTTCAGCCCTTAATATCTCAAAATCTGCAAATGAAATCTTGTATGGGAGTTTAGGAGACCATAGGACAGAGAAGGTGCACACCAATGTTTGCAGTCCTAAGGTCTAATATGGATGAGATACTATATAAGGCTCTGAAAATTGACCTTTTTAATAAAACCCCATTGCAACCCTAACATACAGGCACTACCACTTCAGGGTGCACAGTTGTGCTCTGATATATGCAGACCTTGGGTGTGTTGTGAGGCATCTGTGGTCTTGTTCTTTTGCTGCTTGGGTGGGGAGTTAAGGTTGGAAACACTAATGCCATGTTTTCTTACTTTTGTGAGGTTAAAGGGACACTGTCAACCCCCTTAAGCCCCAAAGTGACCCTTGTTTAAAAAAAACACATTTTATGATTGCTAACATTCTGTAAAGGCTGTTGATGCAGCTAGTAGTTTGATTCTGATTCTATTTTTTCTTTTAAAAAATGAAAAACAGACTGCCCGCCATACTGGTGTCATCACATAAAAACAGGTTTGTTTACATTCCTTGATCAACTTCCACTGCATCTTTCCTGGGCGTGGAAAACCTCTAACACAGTCTAGCCACTCATGATGCAGTGGGAGTTTAAGTGGCTACTGCCTCATGAGTGACTGCACTGTTTGGGGGTGCTTCTAATATTTAGGAAGCATTCAAGAAGAATAGATTCAGGATCTGAAACAAAGCAAAGTTGTTTATAAATATGCATTACCATGCTTTTCAGTTCTACTAAACAAGGAGACAGACAAAACAAACAGCAACATTAATGAATTTAAGAGAAAGTAAGCAATTATAAAATGTGGAGTTTTAACTAGAAATAATATGATGCAAAACAGGTTGACAGTGTCCCTTTAAGTTGAACACTAACTGATAATAATGCATTTTTTTTGCAATGAATGGCCTTTCTTTTTGAGATAGTAGAATTATATTCTCATTCACACAAGTCCGTTCAAGACCTGCATGAACAGATGTAGACATGCAGAGCGCTCTGTATGACTACTTGTTGCCCATGTGGCCCTCACTGTACCATCCCTAACCAGGCTAGGGGAGGTGCTGCACAGCAGCACTGTCCCCCCACCCTCAGCCCATACAGCTGGCTCACTGAGTTCACCCCCAGATTCAGATTACCAGCACGAGATCACAATGAGCTACCTACAGGACCAAAGCCGGCATTGCACATCACTTTTTAATTTTTTTGTTTCACATTTTGACCCACATCATGAATGTTGTTGCTAGAATGTGTTGATTCCCACCAGAAAGGTGGTTTTGCAGAACAACTGCAAAACTTCAAAATCACCTTTTGACCATTATTTAAAAAATTCCCACCACCCTTGTTCATAAGGTAGGGTCATATAAACAGTATAGTCCAACTTTGTGACAAAATATTGTAAAATGAACAAATTATAAGTAAAAGTATGTGATACATAAAACAAAATCACATTTTTATGTGATGAGCTGGTACCACACTGCTATACTTAATGTGTGATCTAAGAATTCTTAGCGCACTCATAAAAATCTTCAACCATTCAAAAAACAACAATTTTAAGTTTGCATGAAAAAATTCTAATGTGCAACCAAATAATTCTTTGTCCACATACACAAATCTCCATCCAGCCCCCAAAACTGCTTTTTTTTACTTTGCAAAACAATTATTGGCTCACACTTATACAACCAAATAATTCTTCATCTGCATATCAAAATTTCTGCCCAGACCAAAAATTGTTTTTTTTTAGTTGCATGAAAAATTTTTGGGTCACACTTAAATGTGTGACCAAAGAAGTAATCAGGCAGAAAAACAAGCGTTTTTGGTGGGCACAAAAAATTCTTGGGTTGCACTTAAATGTGCAACTAAAGAAGTAATCCAACAGAAAAACAAGCATTTTGGGGAGCCTTGAATTCTTGGGCTTCACATTTAAGTATGAAGGAAGAATTTTTCTTGCACACCAAAAATGGAATTCTTGGGTTGCAGCATTTACGTGGAACCTCATGGATTTTTACCTTGGGGCCATCCATATCTGTATCTGCAGCTGCACCACAGCCAGGCAGACTCTTTACCTGGCACGGCATTAGACTAGCCTGGCTGGATACCTGGAGACTTCCAGGTGGGTCCCCCTGCCATGTACAACATAGCATACCAGTAGAAGGAAACTGCTAGAGAGAAACTACTGAGGACTTAAAAAAAGAGAATGAACGGGGATGTGGAGGACAAGTGAGTCACACTATCTGTGTTGCTCTGGGCCCCTCTGCCTTTGTTGTTCACCGTGGTACACCGGTGCCATCAGTCAAACCAGTAACCTGAAATTAGACGCAGGACAAAGCTAATCGTCCTGCCCCTATCAAACCTTCCTTTTTTATTGAAAAGTCCTGTAGCAATGATGTGATAGGGGCATGAATGTGCAGGTGAGTGATGAGCACTTGTGGTGGGCTGTTTAAAAAACTTACTGTGCACTGGTGACCATCCGCAGCTAGTTCTTGCAGTCTTGGCTAGTGCAGCTAATGAAGCAAGCATGGGGGAGAGAGAGACAAACCACAGTCTTTGTGGCAGAAGACTGGAGAACTTTTCTTTTATTTTTTTGTTTACTTTGTAAGCACCCTAGCATCGGTAATGAGGCGAGCGTGGGGGAGACAGATAAGCCACAGAGGCAAGGCAAGAGTCAAGATGGAGACAGAGAAAGTTTTCTCATGTTATTTAAAGGGACATTGCTTTAAGTAAGTTTAACCTGATTAAAATATTGTTTAGTGAGCAGGGATTTATTTAACTCCAAAATTGATTAGCGTTTTGCTCATAAAAGTGCTAAAACATTGTGAAAATGCATAGCACTTGCATCACTGTGTTTAGCAAACATAACACTTTTAGAAAACCTATATAAATACTTTCTGTACAGTTAGCATTGTCCCAAGAAAAAAACTGCTAATCAATTATTTAAAACCCTGGGGTGAGTCTACAAGAGTATAGTACATTATGCTCACTTGCATTTGGAGGGAGCAGAGCCAAAGCAGTACAGAGGAATCAGGGTAAGCTACAGAGAGGGAAATTATCTCTGACTCTCTCGTGTGAAGGTCTGTTATAAAAAAAAGATATCAGTTGCTATAATAAGTAATGTAATAATAACCAGCTGCTGCAGTAAATAATATGCACTGTTGTAGAGTGGAGTCAGCAAGTTGGGAGGCAGACAGAAGCGCGGCTTCAATTAGTTTTCATCTTTCAGCTTTCGTTTTATACTGTGATCAGCTAATAAACTGATAACACCACAGTAGCCTCCCAACCCAGTGACTGCTTGCCACTCCTCCCTACAATAGTGGATTATATTATTTACTGCACCAGTAAGTTATTATTACATTATTTGTTAGCAGTTGGCATTTTTGTTTATAACACAAACCTTGAGAGGGGAGAGATAATTTCCCTTCTCTGCAGTTATCCTGCCTCCTACATCTTGCTTCAGCTCTGCTCCCCCAAATCCACTGATGCTGCTTTACATTTTATTTCCTTACCCGTTAGGGATTTTGAGGGAGTGTCCTGTGAGCCGGGTAAATGTTCAACATAAAATGATCATTGATTAGACTCTGACACTAGTGTCTGAAATATAAGCTGACATGTCTGGGGAAAAAAGCAAGCAAGAACAAGGTGCATGCTGTAATTCAGCTTATACAGAACAGCAATATGGTATACTTTTCAAGTGTGTGGTTGGCAGCAGGCAGTCTGAGTGTGGGGTGTGGTTAATGCAAAATGTAAGCTGCATTGTGTCCCAGTGTAATGTTTACCAGAGTTGTCCCAACAGCTCTTTAAGTGTCGCGTATATAGTGACAGTATTACTTGCGTCTTTGTGTAGGAAGCTGATGATCATCCCAGGGCAACAATTTAGCACGATAGTTCTTGAAATACTACGAATTTAAATATCACTAAATACTGTAGCACTCATAAAATGTTTGTGTGCCCTTTCAATTGCCCTTCTGCATTTTAAAATAATAGTGAAGTGAAACAGAACTCAGAATTTTACTCATTCGCATGTGTAAATGAAGCAAACTAAACTGCATTTCAGATAAAAGCAGTAATTGTATTATTTAAGCGAAAAAAGCTGATATGGCCAGAGCCAACAAGTTTGCACAGGGTTGTCTGGTAATAGCGTAGTATGTGTTCCTAAATAGGTGTGAACAAGTGAAAGCACACAGTTTGCATTATTAGTACCCTCAGAGATCAGAAGTCTGATTATGCAAGTTCAAAAACTGCTTAGACACCATTGTTGTAGCTTTTTTATTGCATTAAAGGTGGACTTAGATACTCATTCAGTATAAGAAGCAAAAGGAAGCAATTTAAAAATGCAAGCAGCAGTACAGTAGGATTCTACGTACAGTCTTCCTATTTACTTACTACTTTGTGGGTAGCAGCTATGATTTACACACACACACACATACACAGTTCTAAAAGAGTTTAAAGCATCTAATAGCACAGGGTGAAGTGTCCAGGAAAGCCCAGTATCTGATAAGCGTGGCTCATGGTGCCCCCAAGAAAAATATAAACATCATTATGAACCGGCGATCGTAAATGGAGCAAGCTGATTGGCCGAGAGGTCTTCAAAGCCGTGATGATATCGGGCTACATCATCATGGCTTCGGAAAACCTCCGGCCACCAGCCTGCTCACTGCCAGCGCAATGTTCTCCACCGACCTCCACTAACACTAACAGGCAAAAAAAAGACACATCCTCACAATTGCTCCCCCCATACACGTCGCCCAAAGCAGGCGCGCTATAAACAGAAAAAAAAAAAAAAATTCTCCCTTTCATTCTCGCAACTGCTTCACTGCAGAGCGCCAAGTACTGCTCACCTCACTGCCATGCTGCCTCGCGCCAAACGGCAAAACATACAACCCGCTCCTCACGCTTTACCCTTACCTTGTCGCTTTCCTCACAAGTATGGCACAACTGATCTTCACTTCCAAAACAAAGAAAAAAAAATTAACCCTGCGGAAGTAAACTAAACTTCCGGCAGGGGTCAATCTACAACAATGAAGGCGACAACAAAATCCTCCTGCAACAGCACCACCTACTGGCCAAAACATGAAATACACGAACTTTTTTTTAAATGTCTACCTACACTCATATAAAAACAATATTAAAATATTTAAAAACTTTACTTTTTTGCATTAAAGGCATAAAATATCAATTAATCCAGTTCATAATAGCAATAATGCACTCCAGGGTGTGGTATATCATGGGATATCGTCACTTCTTGGGTCGTTGGACACACTAGGCCTGCGGCCTTGTGCCCAACCACCCGAGGCATGACGATATCCCACGATATACCACACCCTGTCGTGCATTATTGCTTAATTATACAATGGCAAGAAAGAATCCTGGACTCTGATTGGTCAGTGTATGCCTGAGACAGTGATGTTATTAGACAGTAACATCACTGTCATTGATTTCTCTTTTATCCTTCAGAAACAAAGATATACTGCCTCGCTAAAAATCTACTAAAAACATTTTTTTATTTTTTCTGTATTTTGTATAACAACAAGCCATTGTATAATAGCAGTAAGGCACTCCAGGGTGTGTGTTATTGTGTAATAACATCACTCCTGGGGAGGTGGAAGCACTCGGCTTCACCTCGTGCTTCAACCCTCCCCAGGAGTGACGTTATTACACGATAACACACACCCTGTCATGCCTTATTGCTTAAATAACCTGCTAATAAATTGTAGTATAAAAAATATCAAGTTTGGTACAGTCATTAACTGCAAACCAGCAAATTGTCTTCATGGGTTGCATCCAATCATTATGTCAGATGCAACATTTAACACAGTGGTATAAAGAAATCAAGCAACCTAGCTAGACCTGTATTGCTGCCATAAGGGTCAGAGGATGGAAACAATGCCCCTCCTGCATATACAGTAGGTAACACCATTTTGTAATCCCAGCTACAAGCATATCCACAGCAGTAAAGTCTGGCTAGGACAAATAACCCCAGATAATTCATGCTGCTATAACATTGCAGCTCGAGAAACTGGGTACTAGCAACACAGGAAATCAGCAAGGGTTTAGAACAAATATACCCATCCCTCACCCCAAACAGCTATTTTTAGGGATATACCTTTGTCACAAAAGCCATGGCAGACTCATTTCTAGGCTACTCATAAACAGTATTCCACCCCCACACACACACACACACATATAGAGGTTAATTTATTCAAAGTTCACCTGAGCTGTCAGATACGACATATTGAACAAGCCCATTGCTGTACTGCAGCTTTGTAACAGAGTACATCACAGCCCAGAAGATAACAAGAACAGTTCAATTTCTTTTTTTTTTTTTTATTATCTTCTCCTGGAAAACTTATTTTCTTATATGGGCAATGTTGCAAGAAGGTGCTGGTAGGTTTGCCACAACACTTCAAATGACTGAAATCACAGCAAATCAAGTAAACAATGATGAGAATAAAATGTTATATATACAAAGAGAACAAAAGAAACATATAAACATCAAATAATGTTAACAGTAATTCATTTTTTAAGAACGTTATCAGGTCAGATCTGTCACTGAGTCCTGGCTATTCAGAGCTCCGAGAGTATAAATCCAGGGACACCCTCTTCAGACTCAATTGGTCAAAATCTACACCATGTTACCCCAAAGAAACTCTGTCAATGCACAGAATTTAAATGTGTACTATCCACTGCTGTTTTTGTTCTTAGTCACATGTAATGCGAAAGCATTAGTAACATCTTCTCTATTCTACTACGCAAATGTTCCCCCACCTTGATAATGGAGTGGCAGAATTTGCATGATCTGCAGGGAAAGTAACCCCTTCCACAAAGGGGTTGCCTTCCCTGTGGATCATGCAAGTTCTGCCCCTTCATTATCAAAACCAAAACCTTTACTACAATAAACAGAGAAGAGAATTGAGATTAGGCATTCTGTGAAGTGTGTGACATCTAATATAGTTGATCTTGCCATATGTGGGTGTGGCACATTCTATGTGGGCAAAACAACCCAAGCCTTTAAGGTTAGGGTGGGGAAACATTTCTGTAGAATAGTCAAGGAAGATGCAACTAATGTCTTGGCACTGCATGTGGCTAGGGGGAAAAATCTGTAAAAATGAATGTACGTGTAGTGTTAATTAAATTTAAATTCTGTGCATTGACAGGGTTGCTTTGGGGAAATATGGTGAAGATTTAATGTAGACCACTTGATCCTGAAGATGCAGTCCTTCTGGACTTACACTTCAGGAACTCTGAATAGCTGGGACTTGGTGACAGATGTGACCTGATTAAGTTTGTATATAAAATTGTATTCTCACCACTTTTTACATGCTTTACTCTGATTTCAAAATTAGTTGAAGTGTTGCAGCAAGCTTCTTGCGGCATTGACACTGTGAGAACAGAAGCTTTCCAATGGAAGGAAAAAAGTAAAAAACTGGACCGTTCTTGTTACCTGGGCTATGATGTTCTCTGTTACTAAGCTGCAATACAGCAGTGGACTTTTCAACACGCCATATGTGACATAAATGCATTGTTGTAGCAAATACCTTGGAGCAACTTTGGATGACATCTTATCTGTTGCAGCACGTGTTGACAATCTGGTGGCCATAGTTAACAGAAGACTGGGTGCCCTGTACTGGAAGCGGAACAGGTTCACTGGGGATACTAGATGCCTTATTGTGGCCAGCTTCATTATGTCACTTATAGGTTAGGGGTTCCCTGCTTATGAAGCTGTCTGTGACACAGTGCCAGTAAAGCTGATCTGTAATAAGGCATGCCACTTTGTACTTAGTGCAGATAACCGCACTCATAGTTGTACACTTTATACAGTCACTAACTTGCCACCTTTACCCAGCAGAATAAAGCTCCAGACCTGCTTGCTAGCTAAAAGGCTCTCTTGGGCCTAACACCCACCTGCTTTAACAAACTGCTTTCATACCATCTCCAAGCAGTACAACACCAGAAACATGGCCACGGATGCCCTTAAGCTTCCTTTCTGGCATACAGCTGGACAAGCGGTCATTTGCTGTAAGGGCTGGTAACTGGTTAAACAAATTGCCCGATACACTGCTAAATCTCCCCAAGTGAGATATTTGCAGTCTGTCTTTGCAGTCCGATGCAACTGTAACCATGAACAGTTTTAATTGGTTTCTCTCTGTACGTTACCTGTGACTTTTTATGCAATGATCTGTATTAATTTCTTTCCAAAACTGTATTTAATTGTACTGTCATAAGTGCTTTGAGCCCGACTCAACTGCATTTCATCTGGAACTGCTTACTGTACTCGTAATGTTTTTTATGTATTTGATGTGGACCCTTTGTAAATGAGCACTTGTGCTCAAATGTAATCTGTGAAGTTTTCAATAGACAAAAAAGTGGTTATACATACTTTTATGGCTAAAAATTCAGGCTATAGTTTGTGCACCAGGGCATATAGCTGTCCGTAAAATCTGGGGTACAGTATGTACACTAGGGCATACCATGATTGGTACCAGGGCCCACATGTCCCCATTTCCAGGTGGGCCCTATGCTTTCCAGTCTGGCCCTGACTTGGCACAGCACCCTGAAGGCCCTGCTTGTCTGCATCTGTAGTGACATGGAAACACAGGGTTCATGAGCAGCCAAGGTAAACTCTTTCCCATTTGACATTTCAAACTGTATAGTTTTTCAGTGACACTTTTTTCACTTTCATATTTAGCACTATCAAGTTATTCATTTTGATGTGTTTCACTACCACATCACGAAACCAATTCTCATGAAAGTGAAAAAATTCATAGTGAAACCCTTCGAAATTGATTTTCAAGTGACAAAAGTGATTTTTGTTATTTAGTTTTCTGTAACACAAAAATCCAGCTATCCTTGGAATGTTCATTTTTGAACTGAGCATGCTCAGAAAATAGAACAGTTTTAACTGGTATTTTAAAAACTGTATCATTTTGAAACTTCAAATTTATGAAAGCATGTACCTTGGGTCATTACTCTAGCAAACATGTAAATTTCAGGTTAAAAGAAATAACTACAGGAGAGCAAAAAAAGTCTTAATTTGGATGAATTACAATATTTTGCACCTTTGTAACTTTTCCCTCCACAAACCAATTGACACAGAATTTTTAGGATCCAGAACCCTGACGTAGACTCCATGGGCCCGATTCTAAGTCGGGTATGTATGTCACTAGGCGACTTGTGCCAAACCCAATGGTGCAAGTCTCACGTTGCGACATGTGTTAAGCTGGTCTAAGGGGCTTCCATCCTGGAAAACCACCAGTTGCCCCTCTGCAGTGCCAAACCCCATACATGGCCATGCCCCATGGACCCCCCACCAGAGAGCAACCCCCCCAATACCAGGGTGCCACACACCGGCACTGGGTCCATCGTGTCGTCACACCTATGCCTGTAGCACACAGCCAACACTCCCCCATGGCCCATATAGGCTTGAGGGCATGTTTGGAGCCTGGGGGGGCTCGGAGGGCTGCACCCTGCCATCGGTGACTTGAGGCACCCAGATGGGGTGCACCCTTCCTGTGGCACAACCCTGGAGCTTCTGCAAGTCACAGGGCTTAAGTGCTGGGGACTCTGCCTGTTCTGGAATATGGTGCAGGGTCTCAGGCATAGCAGTGAATGTCACAACTTGCATAAGCCTGCAAGTTGCGACATGCATCTTAGACTCAGGCCCCATGTCTACCACACTTCAGGCAGATCAGCTGAACTGGAGTAAAGTTATTCAGGTGCAAAAATCAGGGCTTTACATAGAAATGCTTATGTAGCCCTAATGTACAGGTGCTTCTGCACCTCAGGAGTCAAAAAATCCCATAGCCTGATATCCTGGGCTACCAAATCCCCAATCCGGACAAGCATCAACACTGGCAGCTAGTTGCCCATGGACAACTATGTTTTAAATATTGTAGTAAAGTCCTTTTTGACAGCAGTGAAGTGTTAACTGCAGCTTCTTTTATGGAGGCAGGCATATGAAGGGACGCTGGTTGACAGAGGCCAGGAGTGCAAAGTACAGGCACATGGTGATGGCACGAGATGAGAGGTCAGACAGACCTGCCTTTGTCATATGTGAGGCACAGAACTAGGGAATCACAAGTAGCAGCAACCATGGCAGTTGTCAGAGAGAGACAAAGCTTGAGGGAGTATCACATGTAGATCCAACCAGCAGCAGCCAGCTCCAAGCAGCACACAGTAAACCTCTACATTTGAGCCAGGAGAGTGGTGGCCCAGGCTGCCACTGAGAGTTGACCTCACAGGTTGCTGTCCTGCCCCTGCTGTTAGCACCGCCAAGATGAAGGGGTGAGTCCTAATGGCAACTTTCTCAGGTGGGAGGCAACAGGGTGACCAGCCAGCAGATGGAGCCCAGGACAGGGAAGAAATGAGGCTGGCATGGCCGGTCAATTAAGAACTCTATTTGTAGGTACAGGATGCTGGAGATGCAGTGACATTTTTGGTGTGGGATTGGGAGGTAAGGAGAAGAGTGATCCTGAAGTTGATTCCGGGTGTATGATACAGGTAGCATACTCAGCAGTGATGCCGGGGTGTGGGGTGTGTCAGACTGGGAGTAGACCACAGATTACCAAGGGGAACCAGCTGCAGAAAGGGTCTTGATCAGGAAATGACTGCTCTGGGTTGGTGATGACTGAGAGTGGTGCTGCCTCCCTCACGTCCTTCCTGGCTCCCATTGAACAGCTGCTGTCCCTTGGGGAAGTGGAGGGTCTACTGCTGGTGTACACTGGGACAGCATTAACTATGGGGGCTAAGGTAAAAAAGAAATGAAAAGACTGCTGTGGAGCACCTCAAACTGCTGAACTCCAAACCAGGGGAGGATGTGTGTCCCTTGGAACCAGCACAGTCAACTTGTCGGTCTCCGGGAAGCCATCTTCCTCCTCTTCTAGCCAAATATCCAGCACATTGACATAGATACTTACTAGCACACAGCAAAAAAAAGCAGTATTTCATGAATGCTTTTTAAATAAAGTAGTTTTATTTTTTATCTTTCTTAAGATTCTACTGGCTCATAGATTTTTCCCTAATCCTGCGTCCAGCTGGACAGAAGTTGTTTTTAGTCGTGCATTAGAAAATTCTAATGCACAGCTAACGACCAATCAAGATGCAGGATTTTGCCTCCCCATTAAGTATTTGTAATTTCCCTTGAAATATTACCTTCTGATGGTGGACTGCTACTCAAAACACTAGGACTACCATTTTTGGTAAGGCCAGTTGTCCTTGGGCAAGTACAGTATATAATTTTAAAAATGTATTGATCCCCTGCTGTGCCTGTATAATATTATATATATTATATAACACCAGTGGGTATAAAAACATCACAAATAAATATGGGTTGAACAATGATCAGACTTAGAATATGCCATTTATCATCATGAGTGAGTGGGCAGGACCATAAATCATTAAGTGGCAGAACCACTAATGCGTTATAAAAGTCCTGCCCCCTAACAAGTGATGATAAACATAATATTCTGAGTGAAACTATTGTGTGTCCAATTTATGCAATGCACTTTGAATTATAGAGCTTTCAGATCAGTTCTTTTAATGAAGAAGAAATTGTTTCTGTTTGATGTCACTGCTCTGTTTTGAGTGCAGCAAAGGTCACTGTGATGTCATCAGCCATTGTTCAAGCTGCTCTCCAATTGGTTAAGAGCTCCATTGTGACCAAGCTAAAGTGATGCTAAATGGCGATGATGACCCACCTAGAATGATGATAAATGATTTATCATCATTTTAGCTCTTTAAGCCATAGAAATAAATAATGTATCTATAAGCTTTCATTCTCACCTACATTATATAAATGCATTTGTTTTCAAGGGTATGGGAGCTGGTGTGAAAATAAATAATTTATTTCCACTCCTGCTCAGAGAACAATGGATAGTTCCACTCCAGCTCCATAATGTTCTGAGCAGAATCTTACTTTATACCTAACATTTTTTCCAGGCCTGCCATTAAAACAAATGGCACTAAAACATCATTTTATGATTGGGATTGCACAAATAACAATCAGCACTGGAACAATGGTTCATGCCATAGGCTGCATGAAAATAAATGATTTATTTTGAATAGCTGGTATGACCTCTATAAACCTCAAGTATGGCTCCGCCGCTCGTGAAGTCCATGGAGGTCATAACTAGCCATTCTTCAAAATGCATTGGTTTTCTTTTCCCCTCTAGGTACATGTAACTAACCCCGGGTTGCCCCTGAAAAGGGACTGTCAAAGTGTCAGTGAGCCTACCAAGTTTCCAAAATTTAAATAAATAAAACAATTTATAGTAAATCATTTATTTTCATGCAGCTCATGGCATATCCCATATATAGATACATATACAGAGATAGAGGTAGAGATGGAGATGGAGACAGAGAGACAGAGACAGAGACAGGACAGGACAGGACAGGACAGGATAGGACAGGACAGGACAGGACAGGACAGGACAGGATAGGATAGGATAGGACAGGATAGCAGAGCAGAGTAGAGTGGAGTAGAGTATACTAGCATGGTAGAGCCAGTACAGTTAGGGTTGAGCAAGATGTTTAATGTTAACCACTATTTTTGCACCTTAATAACTTTGGTGGCATTCAACAAAATAGACCAAAATTTTGCATGCACAGTCTGTCTGGCAGGCTCTCAAGATGTGAAAAGTTCCATGATGGCATATTGTGAAGTTTCTGAGATACATGGAGCATCAGTGTTTAATGAAATGTACTTTTTACCTACACTTACAGATTTTTTCTCTCACATACAGCCTAGATGGTATGAAAGGTTTTCTTGAAAATTTCATGGTAAAAGCAATTGTGCCTTTCAAAGGTTTCATGAGAAAATATGAAACTGTTCCAGAGTTATATGGGTTTTAATTTTTTTCTGACCATGTTAAGTAGGGTTTTAGGATAACACTCTGATATGAATGATGAAATGCCATTGTTCGTGAGAGTTTTTCTCTCGCAAATTATTGATCATGAGAAAAAAATATTGATGGTGATGGCTGCCATCTTGGTTTGTTTGTTTTCGTAATGCAAGGTCTCTGAGGAATAAAACAGCGGTGATGGAAGATTTCATCACTGATTCCTTAGCTGACCTTGTTTGCATTATAGAGACCTGGCTGGGCAATGACCCCAGACCATTTCTGTCCCACCCAATTTTTCTATGATGCAGTGCTCAAGGAAAGATCACAGAGGGGGTGGGGTGGCCATTGTTTTAAATCTACTCTGGGACTCACTGCACTCTCCATGGGAACTTTCAGTTCCTTTGAATATGTGGCAGTTAGATGTGTTCTGGGAATTAGTGGCAAGCTTAATCTCATTTACTGTCCACTGGGTTATGAGAATGATTTCTTGCAGGAGTTGGCAGATTTCATGGTCTGAGAAAGCCATGGAGCACTATAATATGGTTCTTGCAGTTGCTTTCAACTCCCTAGCACATTATAGCATACATCTCTTAATGTCCCATCACAGCTCACCATGGCATTGTGGTGAGTTGTACCAGTTGAAGACTAAGAGATGGAAGTTGGAGAGTTCTTGGAGAAGGTTCTGATCTGAAGAGGACATGCTGATACTGAAAATCCATTATGGTGAGTATCAACAGGCAATCAACCTGAAAAAGACAGAGTTCCTCTCTAGGTCAATTGCTACAGGGAAAAATCAACTGGCTCAGCTCTTTTGCACTATAGATTGTTAAATCTGCCTTTGTGTGTGATCAGTTAGAGCTTTTTCAGCAGAAAAGAGTGAGGAGTTTGCTAAATTTTTCTCTGACAAGGTGTCCTCCATTAGATCTGGTATCTCTTCAAGCAGCCTGTTGTGGGTTAGTAGAAGCCAACCCATTAGTGATGTAGATCTGCCAAACTAGTGTGAGTTTCAACCAGTTGTTGAGGCTGAGGTGCTTTGGGTAGTCTCTAGTTTATGCCCCACCTGCTGTATACTGGACCCAGGACCAACCTGCCTGCTTTTGAGCTATGATGAGTCCCTGGGTCAGGTGCTCGCTGAGATCATCAGTGGGTCCTTAAAAAGCAGCTGACACTTTTGAAAAAACTTTGGAAAATATAATAGCTGGACACAATTCAGCTTATATTTCATATATCTTATAGAGATTTCTCCTCTTCATTATTTGTTACTGAAGAAATTCCCACAAAAACAGGATCTTTATCCCTTACTCTTAGAGCTCATCTGCCTTTACAACTTACTCCCTACTTGACACATGATGTTCTGTTGTGACATCACAGTCTGTTGCTATGGAAATAACTGTGATGTCACAGCACAGTATTGTAACAACAGGCTAGGAAGAAGCAATAGAAGCTGATGAACCCTCAGGGAAAAACTCTTCTGTTTTCATGCATCTGAAATCAGTAAGAAATAACAGAGATAAGAAATACAGAGCTAATGAGAAACATAAGCTGCTTTGTGTCCAAATATTCTGTTCTTCAAAGTTCTTCTTGAGGTGTCAGTGGCTCTTTAAGTGAGGGTGTTTTTCCACCTGCTCTGAGAAAGGTGGTGGTTAGACCCTTCCTAAAAGAATGATCCTTGGATCCTGATGTTCTTGTGAATTACAGACCTGTCTCTAACCTTCCTTTTTGGGGGAAGTTATTGAGAAGGTGGTGGTGGAGCAGTTTGTGGATCACCAAGAGAATTATAACATCTTTGAACCTCTCCAGTTTGGCTTTCAGCCTTGCCACAGCACTGAGACTGTGCTCATCAGGGTAACTAATGATCTCCTCCTGGCAAGAGACTAAGGACTTTATTCCATCTTGGTTCTTTTGTATCTCTCATTGGCATTTGACATGGTTGATCATGGGGTGCTATAGGATTGCTTAAGGAACTATGTGGGTCTCACTGGCACAGTTTGGCACTGATTTGAGTCCTACATTATTAGGAGAATGCAGCAGGTTGCCCAAGGTAATTTCACCTCTGGGGCTTCTGTGCTCTCTTGTGAGGTTCCACCAGGCTTGATCCTTGGCCTGTGTTGTTTTCTGTGTTCATGTTGCCCTTAGGGGAGATCATCAGATAGTACAGTGTTGAGTTTTACTGTTATGCAGATGATACTCAGCTGTACATGTCTTGTTCCTTTCATAGGAATTATGTGGCTTCAGAGCTGGGACAATGTTTTGCTGACATAAATGACTGGATGGTCTCCAATTGGCTATGTCTCAATCGAGAGAAGACAGAGGTCATGGTGATCAAACTGGGCCAGTGGGGCTCAGCAGCATTTGGAGGTGTTGCAGCTC
This sequence comes from Neoceratodus forsteri, assembly GCA_016271365.2. Classification (NCBI taxonomy): domain Eukaryota; kingdom Metazoa; phylum Chordata; order Ceratodontiformes; family Ceratodontidae; genus Neoceratodus; species Neoceratodus forsteri. Next base: position 1,058,915,102 of record CM057456.1, read on the forward strand.
TCCCTTTTCTGGGTGTCAAATCTCTCATAGCTGTAGATGTGGTTAAGAATTTTGGGGTCCATTTGGACTGCAAGCTGGCACTAGAACAATGGGTGTCAGTGGTGGTTTGATCTGGCTTTTACCATCTTTGAAATATTACTAGGATCAAACCGCATTTGGCTCCTGATGACATGTTAATGACAGTCCATGCTTTCATTACCTCTAGATTGGACTACTGTGATGCTCTTTACTTAGGGCTATCTGAAAGTTGGATGTAATGTCTGCAGTTAGTCAGAATGCTGGAGTCCTGTTGGTGGCAGGATCTCTTTGGAGTGACCACATCACGCCAGTTCTGCATGCACTGCACTGGCTGCCCGTGAGGTGGTGCATCACCTTTCAATCAATCAATCAATCAAAATCTTTATTTATCCAGGCGGGCACCATTGAGCAAGACTCATTTGCAAAGTGGACCTGGTCATGAATACATCAAAGTACAGTACAGAAGCAGGTATACAAAAAGCAATAATATACAAGGAAGAAAAAGTATATACAGTGTATACAGTACAGTACAAGATTGAAATAAATAAAAAAAAACAGCATTATTTTACAATTGAAGAAGTCAGCAGATGTACAATCAACCATAGGCATACAGGGGTTATAAGCAGAGATCTTTTGAGTGAGGAAGCCGGCAACTACACATAAAGGGGAAAGAGGCCATGTATGGGGTGGCTGGTTAGAGAGGTAAAGAAGAGGAGGGATATATTACCGACGACTGTGGGAAAAATTGGGCTAAAACCACAGAAAGTGACGATGGCTGTCGTGTACTTGTTTATTATGATAATGGAGGAGGAGGGGTAGATAACTGGGACACAACTATGGATGGGATGGGATTTTTGTCAAGCTGGAGCGGACAGGGAAGGGTGGGTGAAGCAGGAAGAGTTAATAGGAAAAGAGTGAGAACCAGGGGTAGAAACATGGCTAACATCAGGATGGAAAGGGGAGTTACAGAATTAGTGGGCTAGCGGTGAGGAAAACATTTGCAAGGTGCTTTGATGTAGCGATCATAGAGTGCCTTGAAGATATTCAGGCTAACAGGGCAGCTCAGCTTCAAGTTCCTTTGCAAACTGTTCCACAATGTGGGTAAAGAGTAGCTTAGAGCAGCTTTGCCTAAACGAGTTTTGACCCTTGGAACTTGGAGGGCAATTAGGGAATAGCTCCTTAGAGCATAGGTGCCTAACACACTCTGGGGAATACAATCTAAGACATATGAGGGGAGCTTGTTGGTCATCACTCTGAAGGCCCATAGGGCGGCATTTCTATTCCTTCTATAGTGAAGGGAAGTCCAGTCTAACGATGAGTACAGGGAGCAGTGGTGTGTGGAAAGTGGAAGGCCAGTAATGAACCTGATAGCTCTGTGGTAGAGGGTGTCCACCTTAGCCAGTGCAGAGCCAGTGCAGTGGTTATAAAGCAGGTCTGCATAATCTATTAAAGATAGGAAGGTAGCTTGAAACAGTTGAATCTTGGCCTCCTTTGTGAGCAGGTGGTTAATTAAGGTACCTTTAAGATATGCTTGTTAACATACCTGGCCCTACATGGTTTGGAACCTGACTATTTCAAAGATCTGCTGGTTCAACACTTCGCAGTGCGACCCCTCCACTCCACTGATGCAGGCCTACTTGTTGTCCCCCCCTTCGTACCTGAGATTGTGAAGGCACAGAGCTTTTGATGTTTTGGCTACAGTTCTGTGGAACTTGTTACCTGGGTATATCCATATGGCCCACTCAGTAGAGGCTCATAAAACCTCCCTGAGAATATATTTATTTGAACAAGTTTACCCCAGCTAGGTAGCTAGTGTGTTAGCAAACTCTCATATAAAAAAATGGCCAGAAATACCTTTTCCGGGCACTCCAAAATGCCCTGCTTAGTGAGAGAAGCCATTCACCCACAATCTCTGTATGAGAAGAGCAGGACTCTCTTGACATTTGCTGCCACAAATGGAGAAGTGAGCCAGCGATCTCAATCTCTCTATCTATCTATCTATCTATCTATCTATCTATCTATCTATCTATCTATCTATCTATCTATCTATCTACTGTATCTATCTAGCTAGCTAGCTATCATTCTTTCTTTTTATCTATTTTGTTTTCATTTTTTATTTTCCTTCCTATCCCAACTTAGCCAGCCAGTCCTATTCAATTTATGTTAAGCAGGCCAGAGTGTCCACCCCCCGTACCACTTTCACAACCCTCCCCCCCAAGTATATAGGTGGCAGCACTGGGGTGCCCACACCTGGTGTGGCAGTAGACTACAAGCTGACATTTTGGAGTCCAATCCCATGTCAGATCTAGTAGGGGAACTGAAAAAAAGAAAACAGTCCATTGTTGTCTTTTTCTATTTTTGTACCCTGTAAATAAGAAGATGGTCCATCGCTGATCTAACCCTCCACACATTCCCACCCCACCCCCACCCCCACTCAGCATCCACCACCCTACATCCCTCCCACACACCCTCACTCTACTAAAACTGTCCCATGACATAGAGCCACTCTCCAATTGAAAACACGTCTTGCTGCTGGAATCAGCGAATGTAATATAAGAAAATAAGGTAAGTCTGTTTAATGTATTTCAATAGGTTTCGAAATTTTACTCATAACTTTGTCATTTTTTCAATATTTTTTCACCAAATTTTCAATAAACCTTTTTGAAACCTCACCTCATGAACAAGGTAGGTGAAATTTTTCAAATCCATCCAGAAAGGTGGTGTTGCGGTTGTTGCATGAAATCACGTTTTGGGTGGGATTTGAAAATGTTTCCTATCAGCTTCATGAAGTGGGGTCATAAGAAGGCTATGTTGAAAATTTGGTGTAGAAATACAGTAAAATGACTAAGTTATGAGTGAACATTGAAATATTTCAATGTTCACTCATAACTTTACTAATAAACGGCCTTTTTGGGACCCCATCACAAAGTACGTGAATTTTGTTTAAATCTGGGCCAAAAGGTGATTTTGCAGTCACTCTGTAAAGTCCCATTTTGGGTTAGAAAACGTTCCTTACCGGGTACATGAGGTAGAGTCATAAGAGGACTATGTTGAGAATATTGTGAAAAAATATGATAAAATGACCAAATTATGTGTGAACATTGAAATATTTTGACATTCACTCATAACTTCACTAATTTTAAATACTTTGACTCCAAACTTTCAACATAGCCATTTTTTTCACACCACCTCATAAACATGACAGGTGCTAATTTTTTTAATTCCAGGACAAGAAATGTTTTTGCACTTGTGGTGCAAAGTGACATTTCAGCCACTGTTCAATAACCGACATATGTCATGGCCATAAGGGGGGAGTAATAAAATGGCAATATTGAAAATTTGGGGTAAAAATTAAAAAAAATATATAATAATTATTAAGAAACATTGTGTGTGGCACCAGCCTTTACCCCCACAGATAATGCTTTGTGATCCAATGCCAGTGATCTCAGTGAACCAGCTGTATCAGATAAGGCTGGGAGGATGGCATTGTTATGCAACCCCCCCCAAGCCTGGTAAGGGAAAGTGTATGGTTAACCTCACTGGCCCAAGTACCATTTAGAGAACAGAACTTTTCTCCTGGCATTGGGCCCTGCACCTCTGCACCCCTGAGTGCCAGAGGGTCCTGTGCTTTGACTGAGAGATGGATTCTTTGCCTTGTGCATCTGTATCTGCGGCCACAAAGAAGAGCAGAACCCAGAGGGCACTGCACTTTCTCAGCCCACCAGACAGCCCTATGACTTCTTGGCATCCTATGCTACACAGATGTGCAGGGCCAGCAGGACCCTGCACTTCCATAGGTGGATGAAGTCTTCTCTTGATACAGGGCCCAGAGAGCCCAGTGCATCTGCATCTGTTCAGGTAGTTTTTTTCTGGATACAATTCCACTATCTCAAAAAAAAAGGAAATTATTTTTATAAAGCTGCATTAATTCACCAGTAAGTGTTCAAACTAATGCCACAAAAGTAGGGAAATGAGGTGTTAGGCTTTCCAACCCTAACTCCCCACTCACAAACAGCAAAATGACAAGACCACACAAGCAACCACAGAAAGTCATCATCAGGTGAGACAAACAATATAACAATGTTTTCAGATGACACAGATGCAGTAGCACTGATGTGCTGCCTTCATGTATTTATATCTGTGACTGCATAAGCACAGGATCCATGGGGACCGTGCTTATGCAGCCACAACTGTTCATTTTTCATACAGCATGCAGGAGTACCTGTGGCTGAAAAAGAGCAGGCTCTGAAGGGATCTGTGCCTCTGCAGCCAGAGGTACTCATGCATGCTGTACCAGGTACCTCGCTAGACAGCATGATCCAATAGTTCTGGGTTTTCTATATGCAGCTGCACAACTGAAAAATTGCTACTTCCTTGAAAAATGTCTAAATCCACAGCTGAAACCATGACACCCACATTGCAACAATATTTCTGTTTATGTAACTGCAGGCCTCACAGTGGCCTGCCCTTGTGGAGCCAGAAGTTGGTGTGTATCAATGGGCAATTTTCACAGCCAGATGGACTCCTCACTTGATGCAGGGTCATCTGGACTCAGCATGTCTGCATCTGTAACCACACAGAAGCACAGGATCCTAAGGGGCACAGATACAGATGCACAAGGCTAACAATCCATCTCTCAGCCAAAGCACAGGACCCTTTGGCACCCAGGGGTGCAGAGATGCAGGGCCCTATGCCAAGAGAAGAGTTTTGTTCTCTATATGGTACTTGGCAAGTGAAAATAACCCTGCACCTTCCCTTACCAGGCTGGGGGAGGGGTCACATGACAATGCCATGGATTGTGTAGTCTTGTCCTTTTGCTGCTTTTGGGGTGGAGACTTAGGGTGGGAAACTCTAACACCACATTTCCCTACTTTTATGGCATTAAGCTGAATCCTAACTGGTGCATTAATGCAGTTGTTTCAATTTTTTTGTTTATTTTTTTGCAAAGAACATTAATGCACCAGTTAGCATTTAACTTAAAGCTACCAAAGTAGGGAAATGTTGTGTGAGGATTTCCAACCCTAACTATCCACCCCACCAAGCAGCAAAAGGACAAGCCCACACAAGAAACCACAGACAGCCATCATCAGGTAGGACAAACAACAAACAACTGTTTCCAGATTATACAAATGCAGCAGTACTGATGTGTTACCTTTATGGATTTGTATTTGTGGCTGCATAAGCACAGGCTCCACAGGGGCATGTGCTTATGCAGTCACATATGTGTGTCTATGTTATATAGTGTTTTATGTCCTGTGGCATGCGTGCTACACATACAAATCCATGAAGGAGCACACCAATGCTACTGCATTAGTGTCATCTGGAAACAGTTGTAGGTTGTTTGTCTTACTTGATAATGGCTGTCTGTGGTTGCTTCTGTGGATGTGTCCTTTTGCTGCTTGGGGGGTTGTGGAGTTAAGGTTGGAAAGCCTAATGCCACATTTCCCTACTTTTTGTTGCTTTAAGTTGAACTCTAACGGGTGCATTAATGCAGTTTTTTTGCAATGTATTTCCTTTCATTTTGAAATAGTGGTATTGTATCCTCATTCAAGCAGTTCCTGAAGGGACTTCCATGAATAGATATGTCTGCCTGCACTTCCACATGGCTACAGATAGCAGATGTGGAGTCCATCAGGCTGTGGACCCTGTACAAAGTGAGAAGTCTGTCAGGGCATGGAAGCTCAGGGTACTGCAAGCCCTGTACTTCCACACCAAGGGAGGATTCCATCTAGTTGCAGATGCACAGGGCCCTCAGGACTCTGACACCAGATCAGCACTTCCATCGAGCAGCGTAGGTCACCAAGGCTCCTAATAAGAAGTTGGTGGTTCACAAGGTCAAAGGCCTTGGTGAAGTCAATGAAGACTGCCATTGCTGGTTGATCCTGGTCCAGGTACTGGTGGATGGCCTGCGTCAACCCTACCAAAACTGATTCCGTACTATGGCCAGGACAGAAGCTGTTCTGGGCAGGGGTCAGAGACCCTGTTTTGCTCATGAAGTCAAGGAGCTGGTAGAAAACTATGCGTTCAAAGACTTTGGCAAGAGGGGAAAGTAAAGAGATGGGTCTGTAACATAGAAACATAGATTTTGATGGCAGATAAGGACCGCTTTGGCCCACCTAGTCTGCCCATTTCCCTACCTATTGGATAAGCTGCAGATCCTAGTTAACCAACAGCCTGCTTCTTCCTACCCCTCACCAGAATTGCCTTATGTCTGTCCCATGCATTCTTGAATTCTCCCACTGTTTTTGACCCCATGACTCAGGAAGGCTGTTCCAAGCATCCACCACCCTCTCTGTGAAAAAATACTTCTTCACATTGCCCCTGAGCCGTCCCCCCTCTATCATCTTCAAATTGTGTCCCCTTGTTCTTGCATATCTCTTTTTCTGAAAGATGCTACCCTCTTGGACTTTGTTGATTCCCTTGAGGTACTTGAAAGTTTCTATCATGCCCCCCCCCTTTCCTCAAGGGTATACATATTAAGCTCCTTTAGTTTCTCTTCATATGGCTTCTGTTGCAGACCCTGCACCATTTTAGTCGCCCTTCTCTGGACTGCCTCCATCCTGTCTATGTCCTTGTGGAGATGGGGTCTCCAGAACTGCACACAGTACTCCAGATGGGGTCTCAGCTACTGTCTGTACAGAGGGGATAATAACTTCCTGTTTTCTACTGGTGATGCCTCTCCCTATGCATCCTAGTATCCCCCCAGCCATCCTTACTGCCTTCTCACATTGCTTGCTTACCTTTATGTCATCTGATATGACTACCCCAGGTCCCTTTCCATTTTTGTGGTTGTTAAAACCTCCCTCCCCCCCCCCATTGTGTACTCTTCCCCTGGGTTTTTTGTTTCCCGGCTGCATTACTTTGCACTTATTTGCATTGAATCTAAGCTGCCATATGTTTGACCATTCCTCCAACCTCGTCAAGTCCCTTCTCATCATTTCCCTCTCCTTGTGTATTAACCCTGTTGCAGATCTTTGTGTCATCTGCAAAGAGGCATACTTTTCCTTCTAGTCCCTCTGCAATGTCACATATAAAGACATTATAAAGGACCGGACCCAGTACTGAACCCTGCAGTACCCCACTAGTAACCCCCCTTTCTTCAGAGTGGACTCCATTTACTATTACCCTCTGTGTCCTGTTGTCCAGCCAAATTTTTTACCCAAGCTACCACCCTGGGACCCATTCCCAGCCTGGCAAATTTGTTTATTAATCTTTTGTGTGAGACTGTAGTTCTGTATGCAAGCTGTGCTCCCTGACTTGCGTACTAGGATGACCGTGGCTGTTTTCCAGAGTGTTGGAAATTGACCTGTGCACAGGGAGTGATTGAATATTTTGGCCAGAGGGTAGCACAACAGATCAACTGTGTCCTTGATCAGCCTGTAGTCCAGTTTATCTAGACCCACCTTGGGTCGAGGGTTTGATTTTGTTAGATAATTAAGGACTTCCGTGGGAGTAAGGGCCTTGAAGTAAAACTTTATAATCTACTCAGAATTCCTTGCTACTGTATGTAGATCAGTAAATTAGCTGTTATATTGCTATAACCATTACCAAAAAAAGAGCCAGCTGATTTAACAAAACGAGACTACTTTATGTCCAAATGCAGTTACAATAATAAATTAAAATGTTTTTGCAGGCAGTACAGTATTGTGATTTTATTGTAATTTCACAGCACTAACAATTGTTCTGAACATAAGTGCAATAAGACACTTCAAGCATGTATAATTATGCTGTAATAACTGCACTTTGTGATTAAATGCCCCTTTTGAACTAAAACGGGCAGTGAAAGTGCCAATAAAAACCTTTGAAAAGCAAAGCCGAGATCCTGAGCATGCGCATTGAGCATTGCCACAGCAGTGCATGCTTATAATCTCAGCTCTGTATTTCAAAGTTGTTTCTCTCATGCACCCTCATTCACTTTCCCTCTTCAGTAGACTGCAGCCAGGGAAAGTGATTGACAGCTCCCTTGCATGGCATCATTCCACAGGAATGGCCACAAACTAGCACTCAGAGAAAACTGGAGGACAGCCAGAAACAAAGTGCTTATAAAACATCATGGAAAACGACTATGACAGATTTTTTTTTTTACAAAATAAATTGTAGCTTCAACATGTAACGCATGACTGGCAATGGCATTCTATGTGAAAAAAGCACTTGGGGAATTTCCATAAATCACTTTAAACATCCTACTCAACCATAACAATAGGGGTGCTACCACGTGCCTATAAATATATATATTTAGATGTGGCGCTATATATACTGTAGATGTGTATCGATATGCACACACACACACATATAGTAGAGCCAGCCACTATGCAATGCAGTAATTCGCAGTAAATTACATGTCACAAAATTCTCCAGTAAAGACGGGCCTAATTGCCATTGAATTACCCTGTTCCCTGCAGCATACTGAAAAATGTTATGATATACTGCATCATTGCTACCTTGCATCCTGGGTGGCGCTGCTATAATCAAATCAAATAAAAATGTATTTATAAAAAGCGCAATTCAAAATATATCAAAGCGCTTGTACACACAGAATAAAAAATAAAATGAATCAGCAGATAAAAACTAATATTTAAAACAGCAAGAGGGGTTCAAACTTCAGGGAATGCCATTGTGTCTTTAGTGCAGATTTAAAGGTCTCAGCGGTCAGGCACTCTTTCACCCTATGAGGTAGAGAGTTCCACAGGGTTGGGGCCACAAAAGCAAAAGATCTGGCCCAGAGGTTTTCAGGCAGACCCTGGGAACCACTAGCAATCCCTCATCAGAGGAGCAGAGAAGGTGGAGGGGCAGTAGGAACAGAAGAGATCTTGCAAATACCGCGGTCCCTGTTCCTGTAGGGCCTTATAGGTCAGCAATCTGACCTTGAAGGTGATCTTCCACTGAACCGGCAGCCTTTGCAGGCAGTGGAGCACAGATGTGACATGGCAAGATCTAGGAAGGTCAGTCAACAACCTGTCCACCACATTCTGCACCAGCTGCAGGTGGCGGAGGTCCACCCATGGAAGTCCTAGGTACCCTTACAATAGTCAAGGAGGGAGGTCACAAAGGTGTGGACCAGTGTTGAAAGATGATCAGGCAGGACCAGGTATTTTATCCAGATAATATTCCTCAGATGGTAAAATGAGGCTGTGATGATGGCCAACACCTGAGGCCTAAGTGTCAGCCCACCATCAAGCATAACGCCCAGATTTTGCACCCAGTCAGAGGTCATTAGCTGGCTGCCCCCAACCAGAGTCCGGATGGCTATCCAACAAATGACCCCTCTACCTGATGACCTGGGTCCACAGCCAACACCTCAGTCTTATCAGGGTTCAACCTCAATCAATTGGCACTCATCCAGTCTTGAATCTTGGCAAGGCAGTTATTAAAGGCTGAGATGGCGTCACCTAGTTCAGTTACAAAGGACATGTATAACTGAGTATCATCTGCATAGAAGTGAAAACTCAGCCCATACCACCTTATAATGTCCCCCAATGGCAGCACATACACTGCAAACAACATGGATGAAAGAACAGAGCCCTGTGGCACCCCCACAGGACAGGGGAAAGGGGCAGAGGAAAAAATCCCCGACACCACTCTCTGAGTCCTGCCCATGAGGAAAGATTGAAACCATCTGAGGACTGCCCCTGACAGACCACAGATCAGCTGCAGGTGCCCCAATAACACACCATGGTCCACGGTATCAAATGCCATAGAGAGATCAAGGAGAACCAAGATCAAACAGCTCTTCCGATCTCTTGCTATTAGGACACCATTAAGTACACAAACCAGCGCCATCTCGGTACTGTGCCTCTTCCTGAACCCAGACTGGAGAGGATCATAGACATTGTGGGTGATAAGATGATCCTCCAGTTGCAACACAACTCCCTTCTCAATAATCTTGCCCACAAAAGGCAGGTTAGAGACAGGTCTGTAGTTAGCAAGACAGTCAGGGTCAAGAGAAGCTTTCTTCAAAAGAGGACACACCACTGCCTCCTTTGGGATGTCCTGAAACACCCCAGTCTACAATGAGCACCCAACTATCTTAGCTAGGACCAGTCCAGTTACCTCCACGAACCCCACAAGGAGGGGTGTTGGATCCGGGTCCAAACTACAGTAAGTCGATCGCATACCCTGGATGATCATCACAATGTCAGTGATCGCCAGCTGGTCGAAGTCAGACCAGACAAACTGGGCATCTGCAATCTCCCACCAACCACTGCAACAACCATTGGAGTGAGTTGAGCAGATCTCTGACCTGATGGTGACAACATTATCTGTGAAAAATTGAGCGAACTCATCACACTTATTCTGTGAAAAGTCTCCCTGAGGCTGGATTGCGCAGCTTGTCCACAGATCAGAAGAGCTGAGCTGATTGATTTCGTGCAGCAGCAATCTCCCTGGACAGAAACTCTGCCTTCTTACAGGAGATGGTTGACTGATAGTCCTTGTAATGGGCCATCAATCTAAGTCTGTCATCCACCAGGCTGGATTTCTGCCAGCGTCACTCCAGCCTTCGCCCCACTCACCTCAGCTCCCTCAAAGTCCCATCAAACCAAGGGGACAGAGGGTAAAGGGAGAGGGAGAAAAACCTGGACAGACACTATGGAATCCAGGACATCCATCACTGCTTTGTTATAGACTTGAAGTAGATCCCCTGGATCCGAGCTTACCCTCAGTCTACCCGATAGGTCCAGTACCACCATAAGACCATTGGGGATTAAACCCCTTAAAGGGTGGTACCAGACCTTCTCCATAGGGGCAGGACTATTGAAGGGAGCCTCAAAATTGAACCTTATAGTGTGATGATCAGACCACCTGACTGGCTCCACCACCACATCGGAGATCTCCATCCCCAGCCGAAACACTAGGTCCAATGAGTGACCTTGATTGTGGGTCACAGAAGTAACTACTTGTGTAAAGCCCAACAAAACCATCAGTTGAAGGAAGTCTTGACCAAAATGTCAGAGTTCATCATCAACCCAGGCACTGAAATCCCCCAGATCCAACCATCTGCAGGATTCCAACACCATGTCGATGATGAAGTCCTGCAGGAAATCCTTCCCGCCCCAGGTGGACGCTAGATGAGAAGTATCCTGCAGCCCACACTTGCACCCACAATACACTCAAAGGATCTAGTGACCCCAACTGGCACATTTACAAGGCCCAGTTCTGACTTAAAACAAATGGCTACACCCCCACCCCTATGATCCAGTCTGAGGTGGTGTATCACCGAGTATCCATCCAGAACTGCTGACTCCAGCATGAGACCAGCATTTTCATACAGCCAGGTCTCGGTGATGCATGCCAGGTCAGATGTTCCAACAAGATCAGCAATCACTGCTGTCTTGTTTTTACACAAGGAAAGAAAGAGACTTGGGTACCATCATCACAGATGACCTGAAATCATCCAAGCAGACCACTAAAGCAGTTAGTAAGGCTAGAGAGATGTTGGGGTGTATTAGTAGGGGTATCACAACAAGTCATAAGAGGGAGGTAATAATTCTTTTTTACAAGACACTGGTTAGGTCCCATCTGGAGTACTGGTGCAGTACTGGAGGCCGCACCTGCACAAGGACATTAACAAAATGGAGGCAGTCCAGAGAAGGGCAACCAAAATGGTGCAGAGACTGCATGAGAAAACATGTGAGGACAGATTAATGGAGCTCAATATGTATACCCTAGAGCAAATGAGGGAGCGAGATGATATGATCGAAACATTCAAACATCTTAAGGGCATTAACAGATGAAAGAGTCTAACATGTTTCAATATAAGAAAAATAGCAGGACAAGAGGAAACAGCATGAGATTAGAGGGAGGCTGATTAAGGGGTAACGTGAGGAAGTTCTTTTTCACAGAAAGGGTGATGGATGCATAGAATGGCCTACCTCAGGAAGTGATGGATAGGAATGCAGTTCAGGGCTTCAAACAGGCATGGGATGGGCATAAGGGAGCAATACAGATGAGTATGAATAGATAAGCCACTGACAGAGCAAAGGCCTATGGCACATTCATAAGATAGAAAAAATGGGCAGACTGGATGGGCCTTACAGTCCTTATCTGCCATCAGCTTTTATGTTTCTATGTTTAATAGACCTGGTATTATATAACACTGGCCGAGTAGGATGGGCAGCCGAAGTCGACTGTGCTATTTGCCCACAAAACGTGGAGCCCTTGGTTATGGGAACCAGGAGGGGGAGCCCCGCTCCTGAACCCATTTCACCCCAGTGTGTCTCCCTGACTCCACAACCCCAATCCACCGACTCTGTTCCACACCCCTGCCAGACCTGGCCCCCTTCCCTGCTCCTCCGCTTTCCCCGGACTATCCCCAAGGCGTGACAACACAGATAAACCTCATCTGGCAGTGGGGGGGGGCAGTTGGAAGGGTGGAGGTCCCTAAGCCTGGAGAGGGAGTAGTACCTGACTGCTGAAGTTCTCTGCCAACACATACTACCTGACTTTTAAACTAGCAGCAGCAAATATTAAAACTTCCAAAAAACACACTCGCACCCTCACATGCTTCTGTCATACACAGACACACCAGACTACCCAACACAAAATAAAGAACCTCCCAAAATAACACAACAAAATAAACCCCAACTAAAATTACAGAGAACAAAACAATAATAGTCTTGAGACTGAATGAGAATAGGTCATTATCTGACCAGAGTTCACTGTCCAGATGTAGGATTCAGAATGGTCAGTCTATTGAATCACTGGTACTTCATCAGTCAAAGAAAAGCATGTCACACTTTATAATGAAAATTAGATGAAGGAGGGTAGAGCTCTCACCACCACCTTCACCAACAATAATAAGGTTCAAATACTGTAGCCCTCTCACTGCCACAGTCTATCTATTTAAAATATTAAATGAAATAAGAGAACGATGAGGACCTTTCATTGCCTCCCAAGTCAAATATATGTAAACTCCAAAAGCCGAGGCCAACCCAAATTGATGAAAAGTCCCAAAGTTTTCAGGGAAAAGTCCAGCAGAAGAAGTCCTGGTTCACAAAGATTCACAATCAGCCACCACTGCAGGCCCCTGGCTGCACCCACCCAGAGAAAGGCCACCCCAACCCGGGTGTCCCCAGGCAAGAACACCCAGCTACCGTCTAACCTCTGATGGGCACCCCCGGATGATCCTGAGGAATGGAGCCACATCCACCCTACAGTAAGCACTGCTTAGCACTCGCATGGGACAGCCTGGATTGAGCAGCCACCCCCAGATGGGCTGTCTAGCCCCACACTCCACTCCACTCCAAGCAAAAGGTCACACCACTTCCTTCATCCCAAAGAAAGGTAGCATAAAATTATCAATAAAATAAGATTCTTCTGTAGAGATAGCCAAAGCCTACTTATTCCACAGGCTCCGGGTCAGCCCCACCTGAAAATGGACACCCTGCCCAAGCATATCCCCAAAATTACAGTCACTGACAGACGACCAACCTCTGTCAGACACCCCTTAGTGATCCCAAGGCATCAGGACAGTGCCCACCCTTCGGAAAGTGTCACCCAACACCCCCAGATGAAAAAAGCCCTAACAGAGCACCCACCTCTATATATAGAACATAGGTGCTTAAACAGCAACAACCACCAGTCCGGGAACCCTTCGAGCAACCAGGACACAGCACTTCTAGCTATTCAAGCCTCTCAGAAAGTTTTCAAAATACCTTTCTGGCAGCCATGTTAGGAAAGTAAAAGAAAATAAATTTTCACTTGACATAGCTTTAAAAAAAACAAATTAACTCATGTTGTAACTCCTCTTCACTGAAATTAAATGAATCACATTAACTTATTTATTAAAATCCCACACTTCAAAACAATGCGTCATGCCTCACCTTTTTTCTTTCTTTTCTTTAGGGCTGTAAATCCCTGTCACAGATTTGTATCTCATTGTCGAGGGAACTTTCACAAATGCTCTTACCAGTTGCTCCCACCAACACCTTCCCCTACTGACATTAGTAACCAGCTCTCCAAATCAGATTTTAGCCCCCGTCCCCCTCTCCCTTGATTATCAGTTCACACCCAACTGCTGGCCTACCCATTCCTCCACCCTTCACAATAACATCATTTCTGCATTTGTTTTTGTTAAAAGGTGACACGCGTGACTGGTGCTACATACAACACTGTCTAGTGCTGTTACCATGACAGCATACAGCATATAACTTCAACTCCTGAAGCAATAGCCACAGTGCTCTCTCACTGTCTTGCAGTATTCAAGAGAGAGAGAGAGAGTGGGGAGAGCTGAAAAATGCCATCACTAGATATTTTAGTTTTATTAAGTTTCACTTCTCCTGGTGCTAACTGTAGCTGCAGCAAGTAAACAGCCACATCAAGAGCTGCAGTCTTCCTCCCTGATACTGGGCCTGGTGGCTCACTCACTCATTTTCTCAATGGCTTGTCTGTTGTCTCAGTTTTTTCAACCTCTTTCACAGTCTTGCTTGCCCTTGACAGCTACATCCCTGACTCAAAGTAACACACTCTGGTCAGAGTCAATATGGCTGTGGAGAGCTTTTAGGAGTGGCAAGAGTGTTGAAAAGAATATGCGATGCTCTTGCTGCAGCAGAGTCAACCATAACTAATACTGCAGCGATTACAGTACTGCATATGCTTGATACTCACACATGCACATTTTGCCCCTGAGTCAGCCGTGTGCAACATGGCAGCACTGACATGACTACATATCGATGATACACGTGCATGCGCAGTTTAAGTCAGTGCCACCGTGTTGCACATGGCGGCCATAATTTCCGCAGTTGTGGAAAGGAAAAGTATTGCGCCAGGAAGGGGGTGTGTTTAGGCAGCCCACAGAGGGGAAGGGCTGCATAAACAGAATCATTGGAAACTACGCCAGAGCACTGTGGCAGCACATTAGACAGCAGTCCGGGTCACGTGCTTCCACAGTGCTCTTATACAAATCTGATGATGGTATAACATCTGTGGAGTTTGACCCATGCAGCTGTAGAAATCAGACTCAAGAGGAGACTATTAACAAACTAGAGATCTGGTTTGGGACTCACTTATCATCACATTCACTTTCTTGTTCTTTTCTAAGCAGTTTTATTTTCTGGTAAATGTGCCTTAACCATATTGATCTCAGTGTTGGCAGACTACTTCTGGTTTCCCATGATTTAGGTAGGCGGGGGTAGTAACAGTCTTGAAGTAGTAGCTGTCGGTGGTGGCACGCTCTGAAAAAAGTGGTCCCCATGCTCATCTGCACATTTTAGAAATGACCCCTTTCCTTGTTTTTGCTGTAAAAAAAACTGAACCCTTTAACACAAAACAAAGAGTCAGTTATGGCCTCCACCCCCCTCCCTTTTCATTTCAAGTGAGGAACGTGATTATGGATTTGCATCAGATGTACAGTAGCAGCCACAGATGCATAACATTGTTAAACAGTAATCAACTGTATGTAAAAGCTTGTTTTGGGGGGGAATGTGTGCTTTCTTAATATTGTCAATATCCATCCACCCATTTTGTACTCTGCCCTGGATTTCTGTGCCTCAAGTGCATTATTTTAGATTTTTGTGTTCAGGACAAAAATGCCTTTCAAATGAGGGTAGTCGCTAATGTATTTATTTAGTTTTTTTCACCGGGTGAGGTGCAATAGCCACAAAATGACTACTTTTGCCGACCTGGTGGCGCTGGAGGTTGAGGTCCTGGTCTCCACACCTTGTACCATGCCAGTGACCGGGTTCAGGAATGAGCCTGGGTCATTGGGGGTTGGTGGGAGAGAGAGCATCGAGCATCTGGAGGACTGCTCTCCTCTCTCGGGGGGGTCCCACATCATCCCGCTTGCTGAATGCCCTCTGGTGGTGACTGGAGGGCAATATGGGTCGGGATGTGTGCTCCGACATAATTACATCAGTAGGGAGGAGGGACAAGAGCAAACAGGAGGAACAGGAGCCTGGCAGGGCTCCATGATGGTCTGCCACACTGAGGGACAATCCTAGCTTCTGGATTGTGTCTCTGGGGAGGGGGCACCACCTTCCTGGCCCCACCACAGGGGGTAAGCCATTGAAGAATCTCCAGGGTCAGTAAGTGAGGTGCGGCAGGACCTGAGAGAGGGCCCCTCCTCCAGAGGGCCAAAGCCCCTGCCGGTGGATAAACAACTAAATAAAAAAAATAACTATTTTTAGGCATGATCCGGGAGGCTACAGAGTAGTCAAACAACAGCAATACAAATAACAGGATTGTTTCAGTACCAGGAGAAAAATACATAGTTGATAGCAGGAAGTAGTACCAATAACACAAACATACAGTAAAGAACTAAGATAAAGGTTCACAACATTAGTAATATTTAGGTAGTGAGTACAACAATTGAAATAAAATGTATAAGAATAAACAAAAAGGGGAGAAGATGAGGAAGCACATTTGACTATAACAATATACTGGTTTATCATAATGCAATGAGTAAGTGCAAACATCAAAGAGACCATGTGGCAATGGAAAACAAACACCATTGTCTAAAACTGAGTAACAAGGCAAGGTCATATGAGGCCCAATACAGAATCAATGCAGACATTTGAAGGCATACAGCTGACATGGAATGGGCAGCCAATAAAGTGAGATTAGGCAGGATGAAAGCGGGAGCTGGAGACTGATTTGGACAGGAAACTACAAAATAATTTTTTAAGATGGCATGAGAGGGTACCTGCTGAATGGCCAAGGGAAGGGTTTTCCTGTGTTTCAGGGCAGTGTGAGAGAAGGCACAGGCACCCTTTGTGATTTTGCATCTAGGTACATGAAGAAGAGACTTTTTGACAGAGCATAAGCCATAGGAGGAGGACTGAGGAATCAGAAGGGAGGCAAGAGATGAAGGGTTTGAGATCTAATAACATAGTCCACAAGGGAGCCAAGGGGGAAGAGTCTGGTGGCTGAGGGGGGTGAGACAATTTATTTCTGTATTTTATTTATTTTTAACCAGGAGAGACACACTAAACTGAAGCTTGATTACAGGTGCAACCTGGGAGCACAAGGAAGTTAAGTGACTTGCTCAGGGTCATACAGTATGCAAGTGGGGGCTGTGGGATTCAAACCCAGGTCTCCAGATTTGCAGCTCAGAGCCTTAAACCACTGCTCTATACTGCCTCCTCTAAATCCTCCTCCAATTTATGTCAGCATAGAGTTGGCAGTGATGTTTCCGCCATGGGGATGATGAGGCATAATGGTAAATATTGTTGTAAGTGGTATCCCATTTGTATGTAAAGAGTAGTTTTAGGCATGCCAGCATAAGTGGCAACACCATAGATTAGGGCAGGAAGTAGTTTGCCATGAGCAATGGCCATTCTGGCTGAAGGGGTTAGGGCGTAGCTGGTTCTGTAGGCAATCCTAAGTTTGGCGTTCACTAATTTGCAGGTGGGCTGAATATGGAGATCAAAATAAAGGGTCTGGTCAAGATGAACTCCTAGATAGTTAAAAGATTTGAGAGTACCTAAAATAGAGCCATCTGGGCAGGATACCTTGAGTTGGTCATTGCAAGATCTGAGTTTGGAAGCAGAGCCAAAGAGCATGGCTTGAGTTTTACCAACATTTAGAACGAGTTTGTGCTCTGCAAGCCATGCTTGGATAGTTGTAAAGTTGGAGGAGAGCTGAAGGTTGATGTCATTTAGATGTTTTGAGCTAGTATACAGGACAAGGTCATCCACATAGAGAAGGGATGAACATGAAGTGATACCCATGGCGATGTTAATAAAAATGGAAAAAAGGAGAGGGCCCAGGATAGAGTCCTGGGGAACTCCTACATTGATGGTCGCATGGTCAGAGAGGACAGAATTGAATCTAGCAACCTGAACTCTGTTGGATAAGTAACTGTTAAATCAGGCAACAACAGGTGGTGAGAAACCCAAGGAGTGAAGGACGGAAAGGAGTAGGGGATGATCAACCAGATCAAATGCCTTTGTCAAATCAATAAAGACTGCATCTGTCAGGAAACCAAAATCTATAGCAGAGAGGGCATCATTTGTAAATTTGAGCAAGGCAGTAGTGGTACTATGACCCTAATGGAACCCGTGTTGTTTGTCAGAGAGGAGGTTGTATTTAAGTAGAAAGTGAATGGCTTGAGTGGCAACCAGCTTTTCAAGAACTTTACTGAGAACGGAGAGGATAGCAATAGGCCTTTAGTTTGAAATGTCTTTCAAATCACCTTTTTTAAAAACTGCGGTGAGTCTGGCAACTTTCCAAATATCAGGGACTTGGCTATGGCACAGGGATAGCATGAACATTCTAGTCAGGGGGAGGCTATAAATGGGGCAGCAAGCTCTAGGAGCCTTGGTTCAAGACAGAACCAGTGCTGGTATTGTCAGAGATACCATTAAGGAGTTTTAGTACCTCATGCCTAGTTATGACTTTAAAACAGACCCAGAGCTGGAAGAGGAGCACCTGGTTCTTACATAGAGTTGGAGGAAAGGAGGAGGTATAATATGATAGGTCAGTAAAATGCAAATTAAAGGCATTCGCTATGGTAGTGGGATCATTACAGTGCACACCCTTTAGAATCATATCATTAGGAGTAAGGGACTGGGTAGACACTAGGAAGGTTTTCATATGGAACCAGAATTTCCTCAGATCCCCAGCAGATTCAAGTAATAAACCTTTGCAATAATTATTTTTGGCAGTTCTAATTTGTTTTTTACAAGCATTCCACCTTGCCCTATAATGACTGTAGTCATCAGGAAGGCCTGAGGACTTGAATTGTCTCCAGTTCTTATCTGTCACGTGGAGTAAGGCAAGTAAATCTTTATGTAGCCATCTGAATCGTTTCCCTTTAACTCGACGTGTGATGAGAGGTGTATGTACTTCTTGAAATGTTTAAAATTCTTTAGCCGGCCCACCAGCACAGTAGAAAGATTCACTACTGTAACACTGGCAACCCAGGTTCAGGAACAGACTTGGGCGTCAGAGGGCCAGCCGGGGGAGAGAAGGTTTGAGCATCCACTGACTGCTCAGCTTCTCTCGGGGGGAGGATGGGCTACAAGACCAGTGCCTACTGACCCCTGGCAGAGGCTGGGGGTGTAGCAGTGTGCCTGGTCCAGCTACCTAAGGAGCGTGACTGATGCTAGTGTTGCCTTCCATCCTACACATCATGCTCCTATGAGGAGAAAAGTGAAAAATGGTGCACTGGGCGATCAGGTAACGGCCTACTGGATCCTCCAGCCAGAGCCCCCAGACCTCCATCCACCACCTGAGCAGCACCCAGGACCACTGGAATGGCTGGTAAGACTCATTTCCTCCATAGGAAAGGGACCCACCTGACGAAGGGATACATCGGGGTACTCTGGGTTGGCTGCGATGTGGGGCGGTGGGGTCGGGGTGGCCAGGGCAAGATGGTCCTTGAGAGGGCTGATAGAGGGATTGGCCAGTGTGCATGGTGGGAGCATACAGAGCATAACATAAAAAAAAAAAGAAATGTTTAAAATTCTTTAAGAAAGATGCTAAGAGCAGACTGGGCATCCTGGGTCAGGTATAGGTTGGACCAGTCAATTAATGAGACAGCAAGAAGAAACTTACCCTGGTACAAACTGGCAAAGTTCCTGAAAGTGATGTAGCATGGAGGGGGAGAAGGAGTGGGAGAGGGACTCCAGATACAAAATACTGGGGAGTGGTCAGTTATAGTATCAGCTAGAGTACCCGCAGCTGTGAAGTGATCTAAGCGATTTGTCAAAATCCAGTCAATCAGGGTGCTAGAGTTTGACTGGGGGTAACCCTAGTGGGTTCTGATAGGAGCTGATGAAGATTACGGCTTTGCACCAGGGAGAGGAGGTAGTTTTGAGTCTTTCCTGTCCAGTTTAGATTTAAGTCCCCGAGAATGAAAACTTCATTATGCCCAATGAGCAGGTTGGTTTGATTGAGAAGTTCTTCGAGACCTAAGGGGCCACTATTCTCATTTTTTTTTACTTTTTTTTTATTTTATACTGAAAAGGTCTGTGGGCAATGCCCATTTTCACAGACATCCAGTTTCAATACATTATACATATAAAGACATTACAAAATACAAACCACACTTCTTTTCCCATGCCGGTATCCTCTCGGCAGATGTTAGTGACCACTGCTTTATTGCCGGCGTAAGAACCATTACCAAGCCTCTATCTACATCAACATTTTCAATTAAAAGATCCAGATGGAATTTCAACCCTCTTGCCTATCTCAACGAACTGAAAAACTCTTTGCTCTGGCAGAGATTCTACCTGGCTAAATCAGTGAATGATGCCTATGATGTCCTCCATGAAATCATAACCAGTGCCCTAAACAACCATGCTCCTTTGGTTAAAACATGAATAAAAACCAGAACCTGTCACTGGTTTTCAGGGGATCTGAAGACTGCCTTACTTAAAAGAGATTATCTATGGAAAAAGGCCCGGAAATCACATGCTGACGCAGACTGGTCTCTTTAGGACAGCTAGAAATGCCTGCACTAAGTTGGTCAGAGGCCAAGGCCAATTTCTATCAAAATGAGCTGCTCTATGCGTCTAACTGCCCAACCAAATTCCGGTCCACCATAAAGGAATTGTCTGGCCACTTCCCAGGTAGTGTGCTACCTTCTAAAATCACCATTGACAATGTTATCATCAACGATAAAACTGAGATACTGCAACCTTTCAATAATCACTTTGCCACCCCTAGGCTGGAGTTCGATAATGCGCCAGTAAGTAGTCTACTTCCACAGATCAACTTTCAGCCTTCTGAACCAAGTAACAATAACATGATCTTCTCCTTTTCACCAACCACCATAAAAGAAGTTGAAGACCTTCTTCTATGACTAGATACTAGAAAAAGTGCCGGAGCAGACTCTTTCGACCCATAATTTTTGAAAATAGCATACCACATTCTCGCCACACCTATATCACATCTATTCAACCTGTCCCTAGCCCAAGGCTCTATCCCCATGGAATGGAAAACTGCACATGTTATCCCCCTGTTTAAAGCAGGGGATCCCTGTGACTTAAATAACTATAGGACAATCTCTCTCCTACCTATACTTTCGAAGCTGCTTGAAAAAATTGTGAATATACAGTTGAGATCGTTCTTAGACAATTCTGCATTGCTTAACCCAATGCAGTCTGGCTTTAGATCAAAGCATAGTACAATCTCAGTGCTGGCTAAAGTCACTAATGACTGGCAACGGGATCTTGACAAAAAAAAATTTGTTTGCGCCGTGTTTTTGGACCTCAGCAAGGCATTTGACACTGTCGACCACTGCCTGCTTCTCTCCACCTTAAAAACTATAGGCATTGACTCAGTCTCATTGGAATGGTTCCAAGACTACCTCTCTGGTAGGCAGCAACAAATCAAGGCCGAAGGAGAGCTCTCTCCACTTAAACCGATAAAAAGAGGAGTTCCTCAGGGCTCCATACTGGGCCCTTTACTGTTCGCCATCTATATTAACAGTCTGGATATAGGCATCACAGAAGTCAGTATCCACTTGTTTACCAATGCTCTACTTAAGCCATGATTCTCCTGAAGCTGCCTGCACTGACTTACAAACCGACTTTAATATACTGCAGCACCAGCTCCTCAGCAAAAAACTACTACTAAATGCAAAAAAAACTAAGGCCATGCTCTTCTCGCCATCAGGCCCAGGGGCTTACTCTGCTCCTGCTGGTCCATTACCTTCCATCACCACCTTATTAGGTGAAAAACTTGAATTTGTGCCTAAATTCAAATATTTGGGCATATGGCTAGACAATAAACTCTCTTTTGTGGAACACACAGAAGAATTGCTGAAAAAGCTGAGGCAGAGACTTGGTCTTTTTTTCAAAATTAAACGCCTCCTGACTGCAGATGCAAAAAGACAGCTTGTCCAATCTACATTCCTCTCATTAATCGACTATGCCGACTTTATTTATGGCCATTGCCTTGTCTCACAACTTGCAAAACTGGACGTACTGTATCATAGAGCACTGAGATTTATAACTGACCTCCCATCCTCCACTCATCACTGCCCTCTATATGCAGCCATAGGGTGGCCTTCCCTTCATTACAGGCAGTGTAGAAACACAGCCCTTTGGACGCTCTGAGCCCTTGCCAACAAGCTTCCACAATACATTGTTGACTGTCTCCCACTAAATCCGATCAGTAGCTATGCCTTAAGAAGCCACTCACCGGTTTCCCTGAATGTTCCAAGGACCAGCACCTGCCTTGGTAGGGGTGCCATAAGCTATGCTTTGCCCACACTTTGGAATAGGATTCAAAGATCGTTAAGACTTAGCTCCTCTGTCAGTATTGACTTGTTTAAGACCCTCTATGACAAAACATTTGCTGAAAGCTGTAGTTGCTGCCACCATTCCTAGTAGCATGACTTCCATACTCTCCCCATCCTTACTAGTCCCAGCCAGTGTCCTAAGTCCCCCCCACCACTATTAGCCATTCACCCTTCAATTGCCACACTTGCCCTTAGCATCCTCTGTACCCCTTTTACACTCCTCCCTCCCCCCTGCCACATAAGACTGAGACGCTGATACTGTCATGCTCACCTCCACAGCTTAGGAACTTCCACTCAGGCCTGTAACTTGTTGTTGATGGCTGAATTGTATACAGTCTTCCTTTTCTCCTATGATTTGCATATGACAACCATACACGTCCTGTTTTTATGGATGTTGTACATATCATGTTACTGATGTGTTATGTATATATTATTTGTACATGTGCCTTTGAAATGTATATACTCTGCACCTACCATTATTGTAATTATCATTATTGTTAACATCTTGTTCATTTTGTATTATGTATATTTGATCTGTGACTGTATAATTTGCCCCTGCTAACAGCAGGTCCACCTTGTAAATGAGCTTGCTCAATGGTGATCGCCTGGATAAATAAAGATTTGATTGATTGATTGATTGATTGATTTAAATATTAAAGACTTAGCCATGACAATATAAAACAATTACATCATAACTGAAACTAAGTAAAACACCTGCAAACAGAGTTTACAAACAAATTTCTTCTGAGTGCTGTCTTAAATGTAGAAATTTTTTGACAACTTACAACAATTACAGGATAAGTCATTGTAGAGCTTTGGAGCTACAAAAGTCGCAGACTTTTGGGCAAATACTGTACGAAAAAATGGAATCTGAAAAGAGTATTTACTTTGAAGGGAAGTATTTGAAATCATGGGAATAACTGGAAACAGACTTGAGATGCTGTTATGAAGAAGTCCCAACTTGATTTTATGCAAAAAAGTAAGGGACCTGCTATTAAATCTCTCAATAAGTGAGAAACATTTAAATGTATTGTATAATAAACAATGGTGAGTTTTTCTCAACTGTCCAGTTACAAAACATATAGCTGAATGATAGGTTGCCTGGAGTTTATTTAACAATCTTCCTGAAGTGTTGGAATAAACTATCAACCCCAGGGGAGGGTTATAGGCACAGACAATATATGGGATAGTGCATGAGTACCAGTTAACAACAGGGCTATTCTTTCACCGAGTTGGTACTATGATGACAGATTACCTCGAGAGTACAGCTCGAGAGGTAATCAGTCATCATAGTACCAATGAGGAGAAAGAACAGCCCTGCCATTAAATGGTACACATGCACTGTTCTGTATAGTGTATAGTGGAATGTCATTGCCTAAAAAAAAAAAATTTCTACATCTTTCTTTTTAAAATAAGACTAACTGTCAGATTGCTGCTCGTGGACACTATGTGTGACGCCCACACTGCAGCAGAATGACTGTTCTGCTGTCCTGCGGGCATCACTTTTTGGTTCTGCTGCACTACAGACATCGCTAGTGCAGCAGAACAACATTTTGAGAGTGCTAGATTTCAGTGAACAATGACGTTCCACTATACACTATATGTAGTTTTTTTGCACCCAGGGTGAGAGTGGCATGAAGGGATTCACAGAGGGAAGACAAGGGAGAAGGGATGGCAGAGAGATTAAGATGATCCTTATAAAGTAGGGCAACAGCTCCACCCCTTTTGGAGAAGGGTCTGCCACTGTGCAACATACTGTAGTTTGCTATAGAACAGACTGAGTCTGGGACCCAGGGTTTGAGCCAAGTCTCAGACAGGCAAAGTATATCTGGTTTATAGAGAGTGACCCATGTCTAAGGGTCTGCATGGTTGCGTACAAGACTCCTAATATTATGATGAGTGATACGTAGTCCTTTAATATTATTCAGGTATACATCAGAGTGGTAGAAATGGGTCAGAGAGCCAGGGTTTACTTCCACATCCCCTGATAGTAGTAGAGCCAGGAGAATAAGGTACCAGAGTTTACGATGAAAAAAATGGAGAGAGGAACAAACAGCAGGAAAAATGTATGTGCAAGACATCAGACATAAGGATTATGAGGCCCCTGGGGAGTAATAGTGGGGTATGATCTTGTCATTTGTGGGACAGTAGAAGGAGGTTTGAGAAATGAAAGTCAATGAGATCAGGGGGAGAGGACAACACAGTGTTGGAGCAAGGGGCAAATGAGAGCCACGAAAGAGAGAAAAAAGGAGCAAAAGGGCTGCAGACAGTGGTCCAGAGAGGACTGAGGGAGTCATGGTTAGTAGTAGAAATAAGAGGACTTAGCAAAGGAGGGAAAGAAGAGCAATTCACAAACAGCAGAGAACAGCAATTGGGGAAACAGAAAGCAATAGAAATGTAGATGTAAAGTATTGGGAGTTGACCGTCTATAGTGGCCACAGAGGAAGGTTTTGGACATGATAGGGAGGTTGAAAACCAAGGATAAGATAGGTAGGAAAATTAAACTAAGTTAAAATAGGACAGGTTAGGTAGGAGAGTCAAGCGACAGACTAAAGCTGGATGAGAAGTGAGAACACTATATGTAAGCCTATGTTAGATGCCCATTCTGGTAACACAATATAAGGAGTAAATAGTAAAGTGGATACTTAGTCATATGACTAAGTAAGAGTATAAAAGGCAACATCCACCTAGGGTGGGGGGAGCGTGCACCAAGTGCTGGTGGGGTTTAGGCACTTACCGGGTGCTAGTAGTGACACTGAGCTGAGAACCATACCTGTCTGAAATTAAATGAACCACCAGCATGGTTCGACCAAGCTTTCTTGTGGCTTGGCCTTTCAGCACTTGTGGCAGCTGTGGGTGTCAGTGGTCTGCCCTTTTACAAGGCAGAACCACAAATTCTAACCCTCAAGGGAGTTGGCTCCAGCAGATAGGGAGGTTGGCTGCAATTCACAACTGCAGGAGTGGTGCAGCTGAGGACCTTCTGCCCTGGAAGGGCACAATTAGCCTGGGGAGAGAGGGAAGAGAGGCAGATAAAGTATGAAAAGGTAGGAGGAGGACTATCAGCAAACAAAAGAACAGGACAGGCAAAGCAAAGGAGAGAATGGAGTAAAGGCAGAGAGGTCTGTGAAAGGGAAAAAACAGAGACAAGTTCAGTATAGCAAGAAGAGCTCAGAGTAGGGAAAGATAGTAGGAAGAACCCATACAGCAGTTAAATAAAATCACTCTAAGATGAAAATGGAACCTCTTCAGTACAGAAATCTAGCTATAAGAAATAGACTTAGAACCAGGCATTAGGTAGCTTAAAAGCAATTCAAAATAGACACTCTATATTAAATTCAGCACAGCTACAGAGAGAAAAAACTGTAAGAGAAAAAACTTAGTACAGGTTTAAATTAGCATAAATTCAGTAGCTAAATACAGAAATAATTAAGAATCAACTGTAACATATTTAAAGAGAAAACAGCGAGGAAAAGGGGTTGAGAGTAGGCAGACAATCAACAGGAGAGGTCTCGAAGGAGAGCCCCAATGTCTGAAATGGCACCAAAGATTCAAAAAGTCCTTTGTTCTACTGTAGTTTAAGCACTTACCAAGTGCTGGTAATGGTGCTGAGCTGAGAACCGTACCTGGCTGAAAGCAAACGAGCCACCAGCGTGGTTCGATCAGGCCTGCTTGTGGCTTGAGCTTTCAGCGCTTGAGGTGGCTGTGGGTGTCAGCAGTCTGCCCTTGTGTGAGGCAGGACCGCAGATTCTAACCCCTGAGGAAGTTGGTTCTGGCAGATAGGAAGGGTGGCTGCAATTCGCAGCTGCAGGAGAGGCACAGCTGAGGACCTTCTGCCCTGGAATGACATGGTTAGCCTGGCTGAAATTAAACAAACCACCAGTGTGGTTCGATCAAGCTTGCTTGCAGCTTGGGCTTTCAACACTTGTGGCGGCTGTGAGTATCAGCAGTCTGCCCTTGTGTAAGGCAGGACCACAGATTATAACCCTTGAGGGAGTTGGCTCCAGCAAATAGGGAGTGCGGCTGCAATTCACAACCACTAGAGCAGCGCAACTGAGGACCTTCTGCCCTGCAAGGGCACAGTTAGTTGTTTTTTTTTAAATAGCCATCAGAAATGTGAATATTGTAAAAACCAAAATGGAAATACAGGTAATAAGAAGACCATATTTTATTAAATATGAGGAATTCAGATTAGTGACTACCCTCATTTGGAAAGCAGTCTGGAGTTCTGTCTCCAGTGTTTAAAACACACAATGGGTCTGAATGAGTCACAGTTTAAATTAGGTATGACAAGAGATTTATGGTCTGCTCTAGCATTTCATTTAACTGGTGGAGTGGTTTGCAAAAATGAGGCTGTCTGAAGTGCAATAGGAGTTATGCCAAACCAATGTAAATATCTCTAAAAGTATATGAGTTACACATAAAAAAAACTAGTGTGAAAGTTTTTCAGGACAAAAATACCTTTCAAATGTGCCTATTCATTAAGCTGCACTAGTTATATTTTTTAAACTATGGCAATCTGATTACCTGAATTTTCATTTTTTGTAGGAGTTATGCCAAACAAAAGTAACTATCACTAAAAGTAGACGAGTTACACATACACCATCAGTATAAAAGTTGTTCAGGGCAAAAAGACCGTTCCAAAGAGCCTCTTCATTATGCTGCACTAAATATATTTTTTAAACTATGGCTATCTGATTACCTGAATTTTCATTTTGCATCACAATTTTCACCTTTTGGATGGCTATATTTAAAAATTATAATGAATTCAGATTAGTGACTACCCTCATTTGAAAGGCTGTTTTGTTCTGAACAACTTTCATGTTGGTTGTGTATGGGTAACTGGTATACTTTCCAAGATATTTACATTTGTTTGGCATGACTCCTACTGTGTTCACTAAGAGAGAAAAAAATGAGGCTATTTGGGAGAACATATTTTACAAAATATAAAGAATTCAGATTAGTGACTACCCTCATGTGAAAGGTCTTTTTGTCCTAAACAACTTTCACACTGGTTGTTTTTGTGCACCTTGAATAGTTTTAAAGATATTTAGATTTGTTTGGAATATGTGCACATCTGCTCTCAGAGAAAAGCAGCTTGGAGTTCTGTCTACAACATTCTAAGTAGAAAGAAGGGAGTATTTCTTTAACTGTCATAATGATAGCCATAGTTATGGAAGGATACACTGAAAAGTCCAAAAATATGTTCCACAACATACCATTTTTCTAGCTAAAGCAAGATGGCTGTAGGCTCACCCACAGTCAAAAAAAAAAACAAATGAAATAAAAGAAGGACTAGCGAAAAATAAAGGCAGAAATACAAAAGTAGTGCTTGACAATACATTACAGCTTAATCACAAGCTGTAATGGGTACTATTGTTCATATTAATTTAAAAGACATTGTTATCTTTATAAGTAGTGATTTGGGTTTTTTGGGTTTTTTTTTCTTCTTCCAATTTTTTAAGGTATCCATTTTATTAGAACAATAAGACATTCCAAGGAGGTGTTTTTTATGGTATAAACACCTTCCCAGATGCTGACGGTCCTTGGCATGGCTGTTTATCCCATGACAACCACCTCCCTGTTATGTCTTATTGTTTACATATAAATACATAAATTGCAAAAAAAATGCATTATTGCTCTAGTTAGGGTTGCAGCCACAAAAGTAGGAAAATGTGGCATTAGGGTTTACAAACATAACACCCCACCCCACCCCGCACACACCAACAGGCATTGTGGGTGTGCCTTGGGGTCTTCAGACCGTACGCTCACCCATTCCATAAGTAAATAAGCTGAGGTGGGTATAGTACAGAAGAATGGGATGAGTGATAGGGCTGACTGCCCCAAGGCAACCCCCAAGGCAATTTATTTCCTTACTTTTTGAGATACTATAATCATATCCTTATTTGCCTGTGGGAGCACATGGCCCTCCGGGTCCTGCACTCCTATCCCTTCATAGATGCATATATGTATGTGGAAGCACAGAGCCCTCTGGGTCCTGCACTTCCATTTATAGGACAACAATGATCAAATTGACAGCGTAGCCAGCTTATTACCCCACCTCATGTACCCACTAGAGAACATTTTTAAATCCCTGCCAAATCATAATTCTGCACAACTGCAACAGCATTCCGTGCCACAGGTGCAAAAACACATTTTGGCAAGCATTTGAAAAATTACAGCTGTGACATACATATGGTGATATAATAAGAAGGCTATGTTGAAAAACCTGGGGTCAAAATATTAAAAATTTCCAAAGTTACGAGAGTGCGCAGCAAAATTGCAATGGATGGTTGTAATGTTGGCATTTTTACATATTTTGACCCCAAATTTTCAATATAGACTTCTTATGACCCCACCTCATGAACAATATGACTGTTATTATGCAAATCCCACCTGAAAGGTGAATTCATCAAGCAACCACATAATCACATTTTGGACAGGAGTTACATAATGACAGTCATATTGTTCATGTGGTGGGGTTCCCAAACGGATATGTTGACAATTCGGTGCCAAAATGTCAAAAAATGTCTGAGTTATGAATAAAGGTTGAACCCTCCATTGAAATACATTGAACCATATTTACCTTAGTTTCTCATATTGCAGTCACCAGTTCCAACAGCGAGATGTGTCTTTGATAAGAGAGTGGATCTTAAACCTAGGACCTGTTCAGGTGAGTGACGGTGTGTGGGGGTGTACTGGGGATATGTGGGGTGGTGGGTGCTGAGTGGGAGGTGGGGTGGGGGGCAGATTGGTGAGGGGCCAATTTTTTTGGCAGGTTTGAAAAAAAAACATCAAGGGACCATTTTCTTTATTTCAGCTCTGGCAGCTATGAGAGGGTGGGGGTACCACTAGACACCAGGGAATACAGATAATTATTGATGGGGAGTCAGGGATAGCGATTAGAAGGTAGGGGGGTGTCACTAGACACCAGGGAATACAGATATTTACTGATGGTGAATTAGGGACAGTGATTGGGGGGTGCCACTAAACACCAGTGAATGCAGATATTTATTGATGGGGAGTCGGGGACAGTGATAGGAGGGCAGGGGTGGCATGGAATACATATATTTATTGATGTGGAGTCAGGGACAGTGATTGGTGGTTGGGGGATGCTACTAGACACCAGGGAAAAGGACATCTAACAGCTCACATTGCAGCCAGCAGCATGAGTTTAACTGCAGCTGCAAAAGTAAAGAAAGTCCTGCTGTTCTCATACAGAGAATGTGGGTAGTGCTCTTCTCACTAAGCTGGGCACCCGGGATTTTGGGTGCCCAGAAAACATATTTGTGGGCAACAAGTTAAAAAACAAACATCAGACTCTAGCTAAATGGTTCCCGGTTAGCTAGATTCTGATGTTTGTTTTTAAAAATCCCAGCATTTTTATGTATTTTCCACATTTGTTATTTCATGGAAAAAAGCAACAACATGGCAGTTTGCACAACACAAAAAATGTTTGGTGCCCTGCAAATTCAGTGGCATGAAAGCAATTGCAGCATCAAATTTTACTTTCACCAGAGAACGTTATTTTGAAAACCTTACTGCACATACACAGGTCAGAAAACACTAAAATTAAAACACTTATAACTCAGGAACCCTCTAATGTTTTTATACCAGACCTGTCAAAGGCACTACCTTGGGACATGACACATGTCCCCTGCAAGTTTGAGGAAAAAATTCCATTCCATGTAGGCTGTAGGTGACAGCAAAAAAAAAACCCATGTTAAGTCTAGGAAAAAGGTTACAATAGTTTTTTACTAAAAATGACATGTGGATCTCAGAAACCACACAAACTGCCATCACAAAAATTTCCACACATCAAGACGTTGCCTCCCAGACAACACATACAAAAGTTCAGCTCATTTTGTCAAACAGAGCCAATGATATTAATGTGCAAAATTTGAGGTTTAACATTAAACAGGCTATTCAACCTTAACTATAGGGGTGCTACCGTACCCCTATAATATACTGTATACTATACTGTCAGGCTATATACTTTTTGTTTTCCTCTTTCTGCTCCTTACTTTTCTTATCCATTTGTCATTTTCACCATGTTAGCTACCTCCTGCAACCTCCAAGTTCTACCTGTAGTTCCTGCATTTACCTTTCCATACTGTAGGGGTATCTGCATACATTGGGGTGTCAGCCCAAAATAGGAGTTGAGGTTTAATGTAGGAAAATGTGTTACTTTACCTAGGGGCAAGGAATCCAGATTGTGGAAGCAACAATGTACAACACAACAGAGGAAAAGGAATTGGGAACTTGTGGATGACAAGTTGGAGCCAAGTAGGCAGTGTTCTGTCACAGTCCAGAGAACAAACACAGTGATGAAATGCTTTAGAAGCAGATTAAGGAGCTGTGCAATGGAGGTAATCCCTCTCCTATTCAGGGTATACATTAGGCTGTAACCGGAGTACTGTATCCAGTTCTGTTCACCACAGTAAAACGTAGACATTAAAAAGTGTTCCCAGCCCATACAGAAAGTATAAAAACTATTTTAATAGCCATTTTGATTAGAGAGGTATATGCCAGTGCTAGTCTTGAATGCATGTCCTCAGTGATAGTGGGGTTTTGCATGCATATTACTGAAAGCACATAAACAATCTTACTACACATTTTTTGTTTGGTGATACATGCCAGTGCACGTTTTGCATGCCCACACCCAGTATTAGTGAATTTTTTGCCAGACAGCCTAATACTTGAATGACTGACTGATTGAATGATTGATTGATTGACTTGATTGATTGATTGATTTAAAATGGTATCAGGAACCCCATGCACTCACCTACACCAGTTTCAGTTCAATAAGTACTTTTATTCGTGTATGTATGGCTACCTAACACAAATAAAACAAGCCAACATTTTGTGGTATATGCTCAACTTTTTCAAAGAACATGGTCCTTTACATAAAAAATATACACTTAATATGTGGAATGAAAAATGTGTAAAAATGTAATCACCTTAAAGTTATAAACTATACAGAAACATTGCAAGTGCTAAGGAAGTAATCGTAACGTTTTTACATATTTATTTATTTATGTATTTTTTTTTTTTTATCAGTAAGGTGCACTGTGTATAGAGATGCCCATTTTCAGGCACAATAAGTACAGTACAATAAAATACAATAAAACAGTGGCAACACGATGATATAAAACAATGAGCATATCACAATGCAAGACAGGGTAACATGACTACAGTTGATAACACTGACAATTACAATAACAAATTCTGGTCAGAGCCAATATGGCTGTGGAGAGCTTTTAGGAGTGGCAAGAGCAGTGAACAGAATATGCTGTGCTCTCACTGCACAGGAGTCAGATGTAATACTGCAGCGATTACAGTATTGCGCATGCCTGATACCCGCACATGTGCAGTTTGCCCTGGAGTCAGCCTTGTGCAACATGGCAATGCTGACATAACTATGTGTAACAACCCAGGCCCCTCAGGTTACTAGAATCCCATTAGTACCAGTCTTAAACAGGTAGGAAAAGGCAGCTGATGGGGAGGTCATTAGAGGCTTTCTACATAATGGCATCATTGTTTACTCAGCTAGTCTGAGAGAAGGATATTATGTCATTTAGAAATCTCACAGCAGCAGAACCATTTTAGAGTCAGCTGCTCTTGGGGAGCTTAGAATGTTCATCAGTAAGTTCAAGTGTGGCAGTTAGACTAGCAGGAGGTCTGCCATTGGGGCTCTGTCAATGGGAGCCCTGGTATTTCTCACCCTAGTTTGGTAAAATCTTCGGTTTACCTGCAGGACTCTTTAGTTTCACTCCAGGGGGGAGTGAGAGGAAATGCAGTTCTTGTGGATCCAAGGGGCAATCCCCTGAAGTTCCTGAAGTTCACAGCTGCCTTAAAGAAGAACAATGAATAGAATCTGACAGCTACCAGAGAAAGAAAGGTGCATTTTCTTCTTTCCATGAATGGGAGGAAGGAACAACTAATCTGTGAGTACAGAATTTGAGACTATTCTCTGAGGGAGTTGTCTGAGGGGTGTGTGTGCGCTAGATAAGGCTAGATCACAATGGTTAGGCCCCTTTCAACACAACTGTACTGAATTTAAAGTTAAAGTTGGGAGTCTTTAGCAATTCATTGGGGACTGGAGACTCATTTGGTGTAACTCTGAAGGAATGGCAGAGGCTGTTTGAGGCAAAGGGTGAGGAATGCCATCTGGAGTTTCACGCAAGCCTAAGTGGTTCATGAATGGGCACCAGTGTTCCTTGGGCAACAACCATGCACCAGGAGGATTTTAATGTGTGTGGCACATCCCACAGATATACACTTTGGAATAGAGACAGAGATGTTTTTTGTGGAAAACACTACTGCCTAGCAAAGTGTCCTGCAAAAGACAGTGTGCCTGTATTGCAATGATAAACATTTGAGGGACCATCTTTGTTTTAAGTAACATCTGTAAATAAAGCCATACTGCAAAATCCCAGTTACTGCTTTTGGACAGTCCACCTATTTCTTCTATTGTGAATGTTATTGGGGCTCCTCAGCAGTTCGGTCTAGCATATACCTGGCATCCTCTCCCCTGGACCTGGTTGCAAATAAAAAGGTCCATTTTAGTATGTACCCCACCCTCATCCTCTAGATAATGAGCCTGGTATCCACTCCAACACTAGGGGTGGTACCATGAGTTTAGCTCTGCCAAAAAAAAATTGTATGCCATGTAGTTGTCAGTAGTTTATTTAAGGGGGTGCCAGCTTGCCAAAGGTGGTGTGGGGATTACGTACATATGCACGATACTTGTGCATGCACAGTTTAAGTCTGCACCACCATGTTGCACATGGCAGCCGTCACGTCCACATTTGCGGAAAGGAAAAGCAGTGCACCAGGAAGTGAGTATGTTTATGAAGGCCGCAGAGGGGAAGAGCTGCATAAACAGAATCACTAGAAACTATGCTGGAGCACTGGGGCAGAACATTAGACAGCGGTCCAGTTACGTACTTCCACAGTGCTCTTTTACAAATCTGATGATGACGTAACATCTGTGGTGCTTGGACCACACAACAGTAAAAAGCAGACTCAGAAGGAGACTATTAACAAACTAGAGATTTGGTCTCAGATTTGCTTGTCATCACATTCACTTTCTTGTTCTTTTCTAAGCAGTAATTTCTGGTAAATGTGCCTTAACCATATTGATCTCAGTGCTGGTAGACTACTTCTGGTTTTCCCTTGATTGTATTACAAGAAGGTAGTAGCAGTCTTGAAGTGGTTGCTGCCAGTGGTGGCATGCTCTGAAAAAAGTGGTCCTCATGCTCGTCTGCACATGTTAAAAGTGACCCCTTAAGTTAAAGGGGACAGGAATTGATTACTAATGTGCAGCTGTTTGAAATGTCTCTATTTTTATAAATTATATTCATACCTCTAAAGGATCCCTATTTTAACTATGCCTGAATAAAAGCTGAAGCTGTCAGTTGTGTTTTGTTTTGGGTTTAGATTTATAGAACTGTTATTTAATACAACAGCAGAGTAGGTACATATGGACACATGTTGATACATGGACATAATAGGATAACCGAATCTCAATTACAAGGGGGTCTGTGTTAGGTCTGGGTTTTGAATGTACACACACACTAGTCACTTGTTACAGAACTGCAGATATATCATGTTTAAGGTGGTATAAGTTTGACTGTTCATGAGTAATATGCACTTATTGCACACAGAGTTTAAGAAAAATGTATCTGAACAGTACACTGTGTAAAATTTGATTGACACCACTGTGTGAAACAGCTGGTGAATGCTTAACTTACAGTAGTTCAGGTTGTCTTCTAACCTATTTTTTGCTTAACACATACATATTTTCATATTTATAAGACGTTTAATGTTATTTACTAAGTATTGCTTAAAGAGCTACTGATACCTCAAAGAAAACTTTGAAAAACATAATAATTAAGTAAAATGCTGCTTGTATTCCATATATACTCTAGATTTCTCCTCCCCATTATTTATTACTGAGAAAATGTGCATGAATACATAATTTGTATCCCTTGCAGTTACTTTAAAGTTAATCTGCCCTTATAGCTTACTCCATACTTCAAGTCATAATGCTCTGTTGTGACATCACAATATGTTGCCATGAGAGTAACTGTGATGTCATAAGTAATGCATTATGACCTCAGGTAGGGAGACAGCAACATAAATATATGAACTCTTCAGCAGAATAAAGCCTGTTTTCATGCAAATTACCTCAGCAATAAATAATGGGGAGGAGGAATAAAGAACTAATGTGAAATACAAACTGAACTTCATCAAAATATTATGTTTTGTTAAAGTTCTCTTGAAGATGTCTGCTGCTTTTTAAGCTTATTTCTCCTTGTGTTTTTAATCATTGTCATTTACTAATGCTAGCACAGACACACACACACACACAAAGGGGTTTTAAAATGAAACTTCAGTTGGTGTATAGCTTGTGTCAGGAAGTGAACTTTCAAGTCAGTGAAATTTGATCTTGGGATAGCTTTCTTTTGATGGAACTAATCCTGTCTTGGCAAAGTAATTTGCAAAGCTGAGGCTGTTTAGAAGTACAATAGGAATTATGCTAAACAAATGTAAATATCTCTAAAAGTATACAACTTACAGATAATAAACCTGCATGACACTTGTTCAGGACAACAAGGCCTTTTAAATGAACCTATTCATTAAGTTGCACTAATTATATTTTTTAAGCTATGGTAATCTGATTACCTGAATTTTCATTTTTCATCACAATTTTCACCTGTAGGATGGCTACATTTAAAACAATCTAATGAATTCAGGTTAGTGACTACCCTAATTTCAAAGATAATTTTGTTCTGAACAACCTTCATGTTGGTTGTATATTGGTAACTTGTATACTTTCTGATATATTTACATTTGTTTGGCATGGCTCCTACTGTGTTCACTCAGAGAGAGAAAAAAAATGAGGTTGTTTGGAAGACCATATTTTACAAAATATAAAGAATTCAGATTAGTGATTACCCTCATGAGAAAGGTCTTTTTGCCCTAATCAACTTTCACGCTGGTTGTTTTTGTGCACCTTGAATAGTTTTAAAGATATTTAGAATTGTTTGGAAGATGTACACATTTGCTTTCAGAGAAAAGCAGATTGGAGTTCTGAGTCCATCATTCTAATTAAACAGAAAGAATGAAGTATTTCTTTAACTTCCATGGAGATTTGTAGACTGGAAGGGTTTACTGAAAACTCCTAAAAGATGTGCTCCACGGAAACATCTTTTTTCAAGGGAAAGCAAGATGGCTGTAGGCTCCACCCACAGCCATAACAATCAGAGCACAGAAAACAGAGTAACAACTATACAATATGCATGAACTCATTAAATTGCTTATCTGGCATTGAAAAGTAAAACAAACTCTTACAAACCAGTTTTGTGCATTCACTTGTATAGGTGTTGTCATTAAACAATCTGCCCTCAATCTTTGTCTCTTTGAACATCCACATGCATGTGGATAACACTGTAGTTTTTGCTTCCAGGGTCTTAGTCCCTGAGCTACAATCATCTCTTCAGTGGGAAA
This sequence comes from Neoceratodus forsteri, assembly GCA_016271365.2. NCBI lineage: Eukaryota > Metazoa > Chordata > Ceratodontiformes > Ceratodontidae > Neoceratodus > Neoceratodus forsteri. The sequence goes on from CM057456.1 coordinate 1,058,950,815, forward strand.
CACTGATTCCACTCTCGCTTAATGCCAGAAAGACGATCACTATGACCTTTGGCATAAAACAGAAGGCAGCTAAGCTCCAACACACAGCAGTCTCCAAGACACTGAATAGTTTCCCACTTGAAGTTGTACCTCACTTTTCTGTATCTCAGTGTGCAGCTAGACCAGCACCTCAGCTTTTCTGCTCACATTGACACCATGCATAAAAAACCTCTGCCCCAAACTAGGCATGCTGCACCACAAAAAAGCCTGCCTACCACTCCTGGCCCAGTGTAAGGTTATCCTCAAGATAATCTTGCTGGTGTTTGATTCCTTGGTTGGGATTTACAGTGCTACCATCAAATCTACTTTAGCCAGACTAGACCCTCTTTTATATTCCTTCTGTCATTTTACCCCAAATGCCCCATCCCTTACCATCACTGCTACCTTTGTCTCTCCCACTGTCCCTCCTCCCTGGCATTTAGTATTTAACTGACTCATTGCCATCCACTCCTACCTCTCCTCTTTACTTACCACCTCCATCTCATCATATTACCTTTTGTACTCATCTAACGATTGCTCTTTCCACATCTTTAGCTGCAAAACCTACTCTAGCCAATCTTCCTTTTCTGTCTGCTTTCCTACAGTATTTTGTAGAATGAGCCTCCTCTCCCTATTCATCTCTCACCCTCACTTTCTTCTCAAAGCCACCTCTGTTTGTTCACCTCTCCCTACTCTGCTCCTACAACTAGCCACTCACACCAGTTTTGGCTGGTGCATTACCTTCCCCTGGCTACCACTGCACCCCAACACTGTTCCACTACTTTCATTATTTATTACCATTTATGCTTTAAAGTTTTGTAAACTTGTACCACTACTTTAATGTTTCCAGTACTTAATTAATGTAATGATTTATTACTATTAACACAGTAAAGATTTGTACCTTGTACCATCTGATATTCTAAGTTATTATGCTACATTTGTCATTTTTTGCCATTGTAAATTCTTGCAAGTTTGTAAATGGACCTTGTACCATCTGATTTTCTGTACTGCACATTGCACTTGTCAACTTATCTGTTATTTTACAGCAAGGTATTCACTTTGGTGCCACATGGGAGACTTGGAATAAAACTTGAAGACACAGGGGTGGGACCTAAAATGGTGGGATAGGTGAAAAACGGGCTGCAGGGAAGGCAGCAGAGGGGGGGTGGTGGTGGTGGAAGAAGAACTCTCATCCCCGAGGGCAGCAATGAGTGGGGTTTCACAAGACTCAGTGCTGGGACCAGTGTCAATTGGGTATTTATTGCAAACATTTCAATGGGCATCAAGAGCAGGATCAGACTGTTTGCTAGTGACACAAAGATAGGGGCAGTGGTGGATGACATAAAGGGGTGGTGGGGTCTGCAGGAGGATCTGGAAAATCTGGAGACTTGGTCAGACACTTGGCAGCTGGGGTTCAATGCCTAAAAATATAAGGTACTGCATTTTGGAGTAAAACATCCAAGGAGACGCTACCGGGGGGGGTGCAGCTGGTGAAGACTGAGGAGGAGAAGGATCTGGAGGTGGTCATCACGGGATCAATGAGCAACTCAGCACAGTGTAGGAAGGCAGCAGCAATGGCCAACAAAATGCTGGGTTGCATAGCAAGGGGAATAACATCAAGGAGGAGGGAGGTGATTCTGCCACAGTATAGATCACTGGTTAGACCTCTTCTTGAATACTGCATGCAGTTCTGGCATCTGTATCTGAAAGGGACATTAAATTACTGGAAGGGGTGCAGCGCAGAGCAACTAAGATGATCCAGGGGATGGGGGACCTACCGTATGAGAGTAGGTTACAGGAGTTGGACATGTACTCACTGGAGGAGAGGAGGAACACAGGGGATATGATCAAGACATTTAAGTATATGAGAGGGATAAACAAGACAGGTACAGAGGGGCTATTTAGGGCACAGGTGGGGAGGGACACTCGAGGATATGACATGAGATTGGAGGGGGGAAGATTCAGGAGGGAAATGAAGAGACACTTTTTTACAGAGAAGGTGGTGGCATTGTGGAACACATTACCAGTGGAGGTAGTAGCCTGTAAAATGGTGGGCTGCTTCAAAAGGGGCTGGGACAGGGCAAGAGGGAGGATAAATGGAAAGGGGGCGAGGAGAGAATAGGGCTGCTAGCTGCATGATCGAGCAGACTCGATAGACCAAATGGCCTTTTTCTGCTGGAAGATTTTGTATGTTCATTTGCCACATTTTTCCTATTGTGCTTCTTACCACCTTGTAACCCCCATCCCCCAGGTTGCACCTGGATACAAGCTCCAGTTCAGTGAGTGTATTTCCTGGTCAAAATATTTTAAATAAATTATAAATTAACAAAAGAAAAGATCTTGTGGAGAAAATATGATGATGCAATAAATAGAATCTGTGCTCATAGGCAGATATATCACTTGTACTATCCTTTTTTTGCCTTTTATTAAGAAAGGCCATTATGCTTTCCAGCGAATATTTTAAAATTAAACAAGTGCACTCTTACATTACCTTGTTTGAGGAGGTCTCTTATTTGGTTCCCACTGCTGTTTTCCTGTTATGAAAAAGGGTCTGTCCTTCTCATGTAATAGTTGAAAAAGGCTTATGTTTCTGCACAAATAACATTAGGCTTGTTGCCTAAAAGTTTAATTTTGCCTGTTTCCTACAGTAGGTGGCTATTCATTTGTACTGGCAGCAGTAAGGAATGCACTGGTTGCATTATTTACATAGTATCCTGAGCTGCTGTTGCTAAGGGGGTAGGGCACTGGATATGCTCACATAGAAGTATGATGTTGTTTAGTTTGTGTAAGGTGGCCAGAAATCAGAAATACAATAATAATAGTACTGTACTTTTTGATTTTAAACTAGTGTGGTTGAGTGTATACGGTTTTCTACACTCTTTTTAGTAGCACTCAAACCTATGTTTTGAGGGCCTGAACCTAAACTGAATATTTTCTATTTCCTGTACAGGAAATTGATATCTTCCTGGGAGGCACTCTGCTGTTTTATTTCAAATTTGTGACTAGAAAAGGCACACTGGCCCAAGGCTCAATTGCAGATGTGACCCAGGGGAGGGAATACAGAACCAGGAGAGAAAGGATGAAATAATAATACAAACCCTTTATAAAATTATAAAAACAATATTAATAGCCATTTTACATTAGTTATTTGGGTGCCTTTGCCTGGTTTTCATGTCTGTGCCTAGAGCTGGCGGAACTTTACCAATTTATTGCAGAAACAACATAAACAATTTGACTAGCCATTTTTTACTAGTAAGGTGGATCCCAATGCCTGTGCCCAGAATTAGCAATGCTTTATCAGCCCATTACAGAAAATATAAATAAAGTTTTAATAGGCATTTTCGTAAGTCTTTCTATGCTTCACATAAACACTCAGTACATATGTTCACCATCAGTAGCAACCCCATACTGATGGAAAATCCTCCTGTCACCAGAGCAATACAAAAAGGGTTCCATGTTATAACAGCACGGCAAAGACAATTTCAGCCCAGCAATATGAGCACCAGGCAAAACAGCAACTGGAAACTTGAGCGAGGGGTCAGAACAGTGAAAATCAAAGGAACACCACACAAAAGTTTACAAGCGGGGGGTTTTTCCCCCTCACCCCCTTACTTAAATATACATAATTGAAGACACACTACACCACAGGAAGGTTTCGCTGTTCTGACCCCTCACTCAAGTTTCCAGTCTCTGTCTTGCCCCGCGCTCATATTGCTGGGCTGAAATTGTCTTTGCTGTTTTTGCCACGCTGTCTTAATGGGACACCTACAAAAAGTAGGCTACATACCAGGTGTAGCTCATCACAATACCCAGAAGGTTATTATAAACCATTAAGGTGATGTCTGGCAATCAGTGCACAGAGCTGCTATACCTCTTATTCTGTGTACAGTGTGCTCTCATGCAGGAGTGATAGGAGAAAGCACTTCACTTCGGTGCAGAAGGTAGGACAGCAAACTGAAATAAAAAAAGATTCTAAACTTACTACAAATCACTCAAGCTAAACTCAAGTGATTTATAATTAGATAATGGGGCATCCAAAGAATGTTTCTGACTCCTTTAGTGAGGCATGGGCAGACAGAGCCACTCAGCTTTGCTTCAAGGTCCTGTCATCTAAACCTCATGCTTGGAGTCTCTTATACCATAAGAGACATCTCTTGGATGCCTATTAACTTATAGCACATGTGCCACCATTGTGCAGCAGGTAGTACCACAGGAAGAGCAGGGGTTGAGAAGGAGGGACAGGAGAAGAGAGAGGAGGAAGAGGAAGGAGACCCAGGAACACAGATTCAAAGGGAATAACAGAACAATTTAGTGCCAGTTTTACATGCCTATGTCCAATGTTAGTGAATCGTTGCCAGCCCAGTACAGAAACAAAGCATAGTACTTACCATTATTGTCATCATTTATGCAGATATTTCTATTTTCAAGTTCATCACAACTGTTATTATAATTAATAGTAGCAATCACGTGTATCATTTAATACAAATAACACATTATTTTGATGCAATATAAATTTTTCTCATTAATTATCATATAGCCCTCATTACTGTTTTATTATTGCTAGTATTATGATATCATTAGATCAATTTATCATCATTTACTGTACACTTATCTTTTCCTCTTTTGTAGTGCTTTACCTGGATAGCCCAACTGTGAAATGCATACTCTATTTTACAGTGAGGTTTTGGTTTTTGCCTAATTTTATTGCTATGAGGACTGAAGCAGTCAGAGGTCCCCACCCCCATACCCATCACTGTTGCCTTTACTCCTCCTTCTCCTATGTCGAGGGCTGATATCTTTCTCATTGAGTCTCCCTCATTTCCAAATTTGGCTTGGTTGCATGTCTTATCATTACTACCTTAGTTCTCTCTTTAGCCATCCTCTTCTTTCTGCTACTTCTTGAGAAATTGACTCTCCTTCTGTCACTCCCTTCCCACCTCAAAACCTTTGCTAGACAGGCTGCATTCTCATACAGGCTCCTGCTTTTCTGGTTTACTCCACCCACCCTTCCTTCCACTTCTCCACCTCCTTGTTGCTCTGACACTTCTGCTCCATGAATGCATCACTGTCTGTTATGCTTTTGACCCATCCTTCTCTCTCACCTCTCCACACTCATCTCATCTCCCCTTGATTACATCCTGCTGCATTTCCCCCTTTCACAGTTTTTCCATATTAGGATCCCTCCCCATACAAGTCCTCTGACAGTTGATGCTGGCTTACCAGTTAGTTGCTCAACTAACTACAACCAACATTTTGCAAACTGGAACCAGGCCTGACAAGGCTACTTGTGAGTTGTGTCAGACATCTGGGCCCAGTGTTCACTGGGATTGTCCGGTGCTCCTTGTTGGAGGAGGTCTTCCCAGTTGCATTAAAGATGCACTGGTGAGGCCTTTTCTGAAAAAGCCACTGCTGGACCTGGACATCCTGGTTAATTACCAACTGGTCTCAAACCTGCCCTTGTTGGGCAAGATTACTGAGATAGAGGCACACCTCATAGCCTTTGGCAGATAAGAGCCTCTAAAATCTGACTTTAGATCTAAGCATAGCACTGAGACTGCACTCACCAGGGTGCACATTGGCCTTCTCAGGGAAAGGGATGGGAAAGAGCATCCAGTTTACATCCTCCTCAGTCTCTCTTCAGCTTTTGACACTGTAGACCATAGGCTGTTGATGGATCAGCTGAGGGAATACATAGGACTCATCGACAAAGTCATATGCTGGTTTGAGTCCTATCTCATGGACAGGACAAAAAAGGTTGTGCTGGGGAATTTCTCCTCACTCCCAGTGCCATGCCTTGTGGTGTACAACAGGGGTCAGTCCTATCACCATGTTGTTTACGGTGTACTGTATATACTGCTCCTGGGAGAGATCATAAGATGATACGGACCAGAGTATCACTGCTACACAGATTAAACCCAACTGTACCTGTCATTTGTAACCCAGGATGCCTGGTGCAGTGGAGGTACTTAATAAAAGCTTAACCAAGATCCAGGATTGGATTTCACAGAGCTGGTTAGGAATTAACCCTGACAAAACTGAAGTATTAGTAGTTGATCCGGGTTGTAGGGGGAGAGTGGTTGCTGCTGAGAAGGAGACAGAGCATAGGCTCAGCTCATCTAGGCTCACAACTTTCACAAAGGTGAAAAATATGAGGGTCATTCTGGACAAGGGGCTGACCCATGAGACTCAGATGTCAGCAGTAGTTTGGAGTGACTTTTACCATCTGAGGAAAATCAGACAGATTATATCCCTTATCCCTCCTGGAACCTGGCAACTGGTACATGCATTTGTGATGTCTTGGCACGACTACTGTAAAGCTTTGTACCTCAGGGTCAATGAAGGTGCTCTATGGTGCCTGCAGCTAGTGCAGTGAGCACATCATCTAGGCTACTAACTGGACTTTTTAAGGTCATGTCTTGTTTCCATGGTGTTGCAGGAACTGCATTGGTTGCCGGTAAAGTAGAATATCTCCTTTTAAAGTTGGTTTGCTAACTTACAAGTATTGTATGAGCAAACAATACTGGTATAACTAGTTTTATATGAACAAAGACATTAGAAAGCATGTAGTAAATATTATGATTTTGCCTATTTTTGATTATGGGGATTTGATGTTTGTGAGGGGCATCTGAGATTGAGCTGGCAAAGCTAGATGTTATGTATAACAGGTTCGCCTGCATCATCCTCAACGCCCCCCCAAGACTCCCAGATGTGAGTTAAATAAAGAACTAGAATGGATGAATTTAGTGGTACATAGGAGATATCACTTTATTTCCTTTATGCACAAATGCCTTAGAAAACATGTATGTAAATATTTATTGTAAAATCTGCATAAGAAAAGTATTACATCTAGTCTCAGATCAACAAGTGAAGTTACGTTTCACCCAACAAAAAGAAATCTAAAAGTGGGAAGGTCACATTTTTATAGTAGGGGCCCTAATCATTGGAATAATGTTCCATTTGTTTTAAGGCCTCTGCAGGGTAAAATCTTTATGAAAAAAATAAAGAAATGAGTCCAGGAACAAGTAACAAGCAAAACTGTATGTTGACAAAATCTAGATACAGATTGACACCTTGGCCCAGATATTCACAAGGGTTGCGCATGGCGCAACAGTGTTGTGCCATACGCAACCCACTGATGCGCCCTGGCACGATATTCAAAAGGGAAAAGTGCGTGGCACAAATCCCGATGCGCCGGAGTGCATCAGTAATGTATGCAGGCACAGGTGGGGGGGGGGGTGCCCATGCATACCCTGCACAACCCGATATTCAGCCTGGGATGTGCAGAGTCATGTATGCACAACCTCTACCTGCGCCAGCACAAAGTTGATCCAAAAAAAAAAAGGAACAACAGATGGCCACCCACAGGTGAGCTGCCGCATTGCAGGCCACAACACGGCAGCTGCCACCCATGGGTGGCCACCCGAGCGCCGGCTACACCTGGCGGCACTCCCCCATGCCTGATCGCGGGCATTTGTAAAAAAAATGCAGAATTCTGTCAAATATCCCTGGTGGTCCAGTGGACTGCTGTGTGCCCGATCGCGGACATTAGTAATAAATGAAAATATCCCCAAACTCCCTGGTGGTCCAGTGGACTGCTATCTGCCCGATTGCGGGCATTAGTAATAAATAAATAAAAATATGTCCAAACTTCCTGGTGGTCCAGTGGACTGCTGTGTGCCCAATTGCGGGCATTTGTCAAAAGAGAATAAATATTTCCAACATCCCTGGTGGTCCAGTGGACCTGCAAGCCCGATCGCGGGCATTTGTCATAAAATAAATAAATATTTCCAATATCGCTGGTGGTCCAGTGGACCTGCAAGCCCGATCGCGGGCTACGTACATAAATAAACCCCATCGATATCCCTGGTGGTCCATTGGACCCCCCATCCTCCGCCACTGAATCCCTACCCCTTCCCCCTGGTCAGCTGGGGTGGCAGCACCAACTGCCTGCCGCCCGCGCCCGCCAACTGACACAGTCGGTGGGGCTGTCGCCCATTGGTCCTGGCGTGAGCCAATGGGAGTACAACCATACCATCTACACATTCCAGATATGTGAATGGGATCCATTCATATCTGGAATGTGATAAGTCGGTATGGCTGCATGCCCATTGGCTCACACTGTGGACCAATGGGTCAGCCCTACTGACTGTGTCAGTCGGGCGGGTGGCAGGGCGGCAGGCGGTTAGTGCTGCCACCCGCCGCTGACCGGGGGGAGCGGGGCGGTGGGATTCAGTGGGCAGGTGGGGTGGGGGGTCCACTGGACCACCAGGGATATTGATGGGGTTTATTTATGTACGTAGCCCATGATCGGGCTTGCAGGTTCACTGGACCACCAGGGATATTGGAAATATTTATTTATTTTATGACAAATGCCCACGATCGGGCTTGCAGGTCCACTGGACCACCAGGGATGTTGGAAATATTTATTCTGTTTTGACAAATGCCCGCAATCGGGCACACAGCGGTCCACTGGACCACCAGGGAGTTTGGACATATTTTTATTTATTTATTACTAATGCCTTTGATCGGGCAGATAGCAGTCCACTGGACCACCAGGGAGTTTGGGGATATTTTTATTTATTACTAATGCCCGCAATCGGTCACACAGCGGTCCGCTGGACCAACAGGGAGTTTGGGGATATTATTATTTATTACTAATGCCTGCGATCGGGCACACAGCGGTCCACTGGACCACCAGGGATATTGGACATAGTTCCTATTTTTTATTCAAATGCCCGTGATCGGGCTGTGGAGCACATTGCTGGCTGCAGGGGGCATAAGTCCCTGATGGCTGCTGCCTGGCAGGGTGCCAGGCACAAGTCGTCGGGGATCGGCGCACCTGCATGCAAATGGGGACATAATGACATGCAAATAGCCCCATTTGCACCTTGCATACATTATGGCCCCATTTGTATGTCAACTTTTGAATATCACGGTTGCTGTGCATAGTGCAATGGAACTTGCGCTAGCGCATCCCCATGCTCCACTCTGGCCACTTGTGCTGGTGCAGTGCCACTGTGCCATTCACTCTGCAGGTGGCCAAGGTGCGATATTTAATGCTGCTGAGCTATGGTGCAGCTCTGTTGAATATCACCCAGTCCACACCCCTGAGCAGCCAAGTTGAGCTGCGCCCAAGCTTGAGCCACAGCCTGGCGCAGTTTGAATATCTGGGCCCTTGAATATAAGATGGACTAAATTCAAGTTTATTTACTTTGTTTACTTTGCCAAGCTCAAGGACTGATTTTCTATGGTCAAAATGTTATGAAATATGTATATGACATATTTAAATATTTATAATATGAACCCCTTGGGTCTCTTAGATTGAAATATGTTATTCATACTTGTTGTATAAGTTATTTTTACACAATTGTCTTTGAATTTTATGTAACCTTGTGCAACTTATTTGTACTAAGTAGCTCATTCTAAATGAGCTTGACTCAGCTGAGTATCCTTTTCATGTTACATGAATAACATATTTACTACTACTAGAAGGCCTTACATAGGTTAGGTCCTGGATACCTGTTAAAAACCCTGCATCCTCACTTGTCTTCATGCCCTCTCCACTCCACCGAGGTGGGCCTCTTGGTGGTGCCAAAGGTCAGGTTAAAAACCTCTGGTGATCGGGCCTTTGAGGTGGCTGACCCAGTGGAGGCCTTTAAGAGGGATCTGAAAACATACCTTTTTAACCAAGTCTTTGGTGACTTATATGTTCAAAACTGTTTACCATCCCAGCTGAGATTATATTCTCTCTTAAATCCCCGAGTTATTAACGAACATGTTTGTATTTTATTTATATAATATGTTGTCTCATTTATATAATATGTTGTCTCACTTCTGCACTTTATTGTAAGGCACCCTGGGTCTCCGGGGAAGGGTACCATTAGAAACAAATTACTGCTACTACTCCCAGGACTATTAACTCCTAGTTTACTTTTCTGGTTCCTTGACAAGCAGTGGTGTATTTGACAAGTAGTGGTTTATTTAATGTTTTGCATTCATTATATGTACCTGTTTTACCCTTGCACCTGGAAAAGAGCTGTTCAGAGCTCTGGGTGCCCTCCTGGTCAAATAGATAAATAAAAGGTTAAGTTAAAAGGTTAAGTGACATGTTCGGTGTACTTTTAGTGAGTAGGTGGCACCAGTTGGATTTTGACCTGGGTCTCCTGATTTCTGTGTCTGCTCTGACCACTATACTACACAACCTCTACAGCAGACATCAACATCATTACTATAATAGTCGTTTGCAATTCGTATTATTTATACAGTATAGATATATATCAGTTTATTGCAAAAAAATATGATCAGCCGTTAGTTAGGGTTCAAGTACAAAGCGAAAAAAGTAGGAAAATGTGAGGCTAGGGTAAGAAGTCCCCTGAATCTTTCTGATTGTGTGTGTTTCAAGCAATCGTTCAAACCCTGAGTTCCTTAAGCATTGAGTCCATCTTTGTGGCACAGTTGCCTAATCCATTTCAATGTTCTATAACTGCTTGCCTTGAAGGTTTATTCTTAAACAGACTACCCCAAGATTCAGGCTTCATACTGAGGGGGGGACATCTGCACGCATGGCCACATGCACTATGTCAGTGCTAATGTTTAAACATCAGCAAGGATGTAGTGTGCGTGGCCTTGTGCAAAATGCTCCCCCGCTATGAAATCTCGTACACTCTAAGTATAAGACTTTTATGGAATTAACTTTTAAGGCAAGCAGTTTTAGAAGATTAAAATGGATTAGGCAATTGAGCCATAAAGATGGACTTACTACTTAAGGAACTTTCGGTGCAGCTGTTTGCAATCTGTGCACTGTGACTGGATATTGTGGTAAGAATTTATGTGGAACATAAAGAATATTTGGGTAAGACACACTCTATATTCTGATTTGTATTTTTGGGATCAGTGGTAGTAGACAGTACACAATTTCAGCCTTGGTTGAATGCATATGCCTGCAAAGATAACTGCTCCTGCCATTCAACACTCTGGTAAGGGTCCCTGAAGCCAGAGTTTTGAGATTTTTTGAGCAAAAAAAAACACCCATTACTTTTTCCATCCATTAGCACCCCTTACTCCCTCTTACTTAAGCCAAGCAATCCCTGGCATCCAGTGGTACCCCTTATTCCATCTTATCTAAGTCAAGCAGACCCTGGCATCCAGTGGCACCCCTTATTCCATCTTATCTAAGTCAAGCAGACCCTGGCATCCAGTGGAACTCATTACTTCCTCTTACCCAAGCCAAGCAGTGCCTGTGCATCCAGCGCCACCCCCTCACTCCATCTTACTCAAGCCAAGCAACCCCTATGCATCCAGTGGCACCCCCTCACTCCAGCCAAGCAGTCCCCGTGCATCCAGTGCCACCCCTCGCTCCATCTTACTCAAGCCAAGCAGATCCTGGAATCCAGTGGCATCCCTTATTCCCTCTTATCCAAGCCAAGAAGCCTCCAGCATCCAGTGGCACCCCTTACTCCCTCCTTCACAAGTCAAGCCATCCCTGTGCATCCAGTAGCACCCATCACTCCCTCCTACCCAAGCCAAGCAGTCCCTGGTATTCACTGATACCCCTTATCCCTTCTTTTTTTTTTTGTAATATTTGTTTGTAAGTTTCAAACAAAAACTTACAAATGTAAGACAGTACACAGAGGGACAATCAATCGATTCAAACAAGACACAATATTACAGTAAAGTGATAATGTACCCTCCCAGTTGATACACCATGGGGGAGTTACCATAAAATATACATATTCAACACTGGGATCTCTTCCAAGGCTAAACACTGCTAAGAGACATTCTAGGATACAACTTTAAAGTAATACTAAAATACCACCCAGAAATAACTCTTTCGGCAAAGTGCCCTAAGGTATCCTTTCGGTACCCAACTATTCCCAAGTATTTTACCAGCGAAACAACCCTGATGTGAACCCAACAACATAGCACTGCTCAAACTGAGAACAAACAAATAGCAAACTATATACAGTGGCCCAGATATTCAAAAGTGATGCACATGGCGCAACAGTGTTGTGCCATGTGCAACCCACTGATGCGCCCCGGTGTGATATTCAAGCGGGGTGGGACTAGCACAAATCCCGATGTGCCAAAAGCGCATCAGTAATGTATGGCACAGGTAGGGAAGCGTGCCCATGCATACTCTGCACATCCCAATATTCAGCCGGAATGTGCTGAGTCCATGCATCGCAACCCTACCTATGCCGCATAAAGTTGATCCAAAAAAAATGAATACCGGGAGCACACCTACAGGTGAGCTGCCGGAATTGCAGGGCACAACACAGCAGCTGCCACCTGTGGGTGGCCACCCGAGCTCCAGATGCACCTGACGGTGCCCCCCTCATGCCCAATCGTGGGCATACATACAAAAATGAATCCCCAAACTCCCTGGTGGTCCAGTGGACTGCTGTCAGCCCGATTGCGGGCATTTGTAAAATAAAATGAATCCAATATCCCTGGTGGTCCAACGGAATGGATCTATTCACATATCTGGAATGTGTAGTACGGTATGGGCTGCACTCCCATTGGCTCACGCTGTGGACCAATGGGCGTACAGCCCTACTGACAGTGTCAGTCGACGGGTGGCGGGGCAGCAGGTGGGTGGGGTGCTGCCGCCCGCCACTGACTGGGGAGCTGGGGGAGGGGCTCAGTGGGCGGGTGGGAGGGGGGTCTGCTGGACCACCAGGGATATGGATACATTTTATTTTACTTAAGCCTGCAATCGGGCTGACAGCGGTCCACTGGACCACCAGGTATATTGGATTTGTTTATAATTTACAAATGCCCGCGATCGGGCTGACAGTGGTCCACTGGACCACCAGGAATATTGGATTCATTTTTATGTTACTTAAGCCCGCAATTGGTCTGACAGCGGTCCACTGGACCACCAGGGATATTGGATTTGTTTTATTTTACAAATGCCCACGATCGGGCTGTTGGGCACATTGCCGCGCTGCAGAGGGCGTCGGTCCCCGACAGCTGCTGCCTGGCAGGGCGCCAGGCGCAAGTCGCCGGGGATCGGCGCACATGCATGCAAATGGGGCCATAATGACATGCAAATGGCCCCATTTGTGCCTTACATACATTATGGCCCCATTTGCATGTGCACTTTTGAATATCGCGGTTGCTGCGCATAGCGCAACAGAACTTGCACTAGCGCATCCCCCTGTTCCACTCTGGCCACTTGCGCTGGTGCAATGCCACTGCGCCATGCACACTGCGGGTGGCCAGGGTGCGATATTCAACAATGCTGTGCCATGGCATAAGCTCCATTGTGAATATCGCCCAGTCAACGCCCTGCGCCAGCAAGTTGCGCTAAGCCCAGGCTTGAGCACAGCTCATGAAGTTTGAACATCTGGGCCAGTATGTAATAAGCTAAGCAGTGGAAGTAAAAACTATATTGAATTGCAAATCAGTCAAGTCAGATGAACCCCCTATATTCTTACAAATGCAAATGTCAAACTCAGCTAACACAGTTTACTTATAATTCCATGCAGTTGAAGATATAAGCCACTCAGTGGTTTTAAGAGAAGCAATGCATCTTCAATTAGTTGTAATTCCGATTCTTTCAATAAATAAATAAATTAGTCGGCAGCTCTCAAATAAAGTTGCTATGCTGCCAGATTAATTCAGTGTAAAATTAAAGAAGATGAGTTCAAAAAACAGGGTACCAACAAAGCAGAAACATCCAGAATTTCAGTCCAATGTGGGACTACCTACCTACCTTGTTTGATGTCGGCAACACGTCCGAACCATTTGCAGAACCAAGACTGTAGAATTAACAGACTACTCCATTCAAGAGGAAATAAGCAGAATGGCTGCTGGTGTACTCACACAACCCAGTCCAAGAGTTTAATGCCCATTTCAATCGGCTACTACATCCTCCTCCTCCTCCAAAGATGCACTGGTGGCCTCGCTCATGTCCATTTCTATCTGATCCAGTAGTTTGGAGGCATCCATGGGTTCGATAAGCATGTAGGTGCACCCATTCCAAGTAAACTTTAATTTTTCAGGATACGGTAGTTGATGCTGGATCTTCTGCACTCATAGAGAAGAGCGCACCCGATCAAAGGCCTTATGTCATTGCCTCATGGAAAAAGAGAGGTCTGGGAACACAGCGATATCAGAGTCCCCATAATGTAACTGCCACTTCCTTCTGGCTATGTTTAAAACTCGATCCCGAACTCCGACCCCATTACAGACCACCAAGAAGGTTCTGGGCCCCATGTAGCCCTCTGGCATCCGGCGGGGGTTTTTACAATAGGCCCATTCCAATGCAAAAGCCATTTCCTCTTCTGTCACTCCCAACAGCTGCAGCTAAAAGTTTGTGCAAATCCTAGGGGTCTTCACCCTCCGCTTCTTCAGGGAGCCCAATAATACAGATATTCCACTCCCTTGTCTGATTTTCAACAGTTTAAAGACATATCTATAGAAAAGAGTTCTCTTTAATAAGTTTTAGCACTACCTCGTACAACTCACCGGCAGCGCCTTCAGTATGGTGCATACTTTACTCCACAGCATCAACCTGGGTCTTAAGGGAACTAACCCTAGGGGTCAGGGTGCCCAGTTTTTTATCCATATCTTGAACAGTCCACACCAACTGAATTAGGGTTGAGTGAATGGTGGCCAGGGATATCTCCTCAGTGTTGGAGATACTGCTGCCTTAGGCTCCATCTTGCTGTATAGGCGGTCCCTCTCATGTCTGTGATTGTTTGGGCTTAAAAAAGTGTGTGGAACTTGCATTATTCTTTGTTTTCCCCATTTTACCTCTTACTGCACGATAAGCCAGTGGGATAACAAATTTGCAGCCAAAAAATAGCACATAAATAGTTTTAAATTAGTTCTTGGGTTCAAATCTCAGAGAGCTTTAGAGGAAGGTGTCTGCTCTGTGCAGCTGCTAAGCCATGCCCCCCCCTTATTTCTTCTTAACAAAGTCAAGCAGTCCCTGGCATCCAGTGGCACCCCCCCTTCCACACGTCAAGTAGTACTTGTCATCCAGTGGCATCCCTACACTCCCAGTGGCATTCCTCCTTCACCCTGCCCTAAGATAAGCAGTTCTGACATCCAGTGGCACCCTTTCACTCACTCTTCACCAGACCAAGCAGTCTCTGACATCCAGTGGCACCTCACCTTCACCCTGTCCCAAATAAACTAGTTGATAGTGTCCAGTGTCACACCTCATCCTCACTTGCCCCAAACAAAGCAGTCCCTGGTATACATTATGCCCCTTTCCTTACACTACCCCCAAGCCAAACAGCCCATTGCAGTCAGTGACACTCCCTCTCTCACCATGTTCCAAGTAAAGCAGTACCTGGTATCCAATGACAAACCATTCCTCAATATGTCCAAGTCAAGTAATGCACAGCATACAGTGACCCCATCCTCCTTTACTCTGTCCCATGCCAATCAATTACTGGCATCCAGTGGCACTCTCTTCCACTCCCTGCCCCAAGTTAAGCAATTCTGTGTCTTGTGGCACCCCTTTCCCTGTTCAGATGGCACCTAGCTGAATGCCCGGCACATACTTCCACAGCCAAACACCACCTGAAATACATAATTACAAAACCATAATATAATGAAATAGGTGTTCACTGCATCTATTTTTTACATCATGCTTGCAATAATGGGATTCAGATGGTGGCAGCACACAAAGGTAAGAGGTGGGGTTTTAATCTACTGGCATCTATGTGAGGAGGGAAAAGGTTGGGAGGTCTTCAGCAGCACCAGGGATGGGCTCCCAGTGCAACAGTAAGTGGCAAAATGGGTAATGTGCTTGAGGGAGGGTGATAAGGACAGAAGCATTTTGTTTAGGCTGGTACAGTGGCATGGAGGCCTGAGGCATCATGCCATGCATGGAAATGTGTGTGACACCACCAATGGTGTCATTGCACACCCTTCCTCTGAGGGGAAGGAAAGCAAAGAAAAGTCTCTGGCCGCTGGATGAAGGAGGTGCTCACCGGTCCCACTCCCTGACCAGCTGGGTGCCAACCAGAACTGGATCTGATCTTTGGTGGGGGACTGGGGTCCCCCCACTAACCCTGTGGGGGGGGCAAGCCCTGGGAGAAGATGATCCGTGAACCCACTGGACATCAGGGGGAACGGACTGGGGCACCTTCCAGAACATGGGCCGCTGAAGAGAGGGGAGAAAAGATAAAAAAAAAGAAAAAAAAGAAACATTTTGTTTTTAAGCTTGTGCTTGGCTAACACTAGAATGGGTCCCAGTGTCTGATTCAGCAGATGGTGTGTGTTTGTGCAATGCTACACCAGGGATGGTGTCCTCGTGTCACAAGTCAGAGTCAGGGTGGGTGTCAGGGACTAATATGATAACAGGAAAGAGCTCACAGTGTCACAAAATGTTGGATGTATGCTTAAACAGTTCACCTGCATTTGGGGATGGGTACATCTGGTTATACTTTTAAAATTTTTAACCGTGAACTGGCACTGGAGAAAGAATGTGATTACAGGTTTGTGAAAACACCTTATAAAAAACACTAGAAAAGTACACTGTGCATGCATGGCTCGTGGAGTTTTACATTTGGATAACTTTTTTTATTTTAAATTATTTCATTTGCAAAATGAACAAGCCACCAAAGAACAAGCACACCACATTGGGACAGGGCCTGATGAACCTGAAAGTTTCAGGTTTCAACTCTATCATTTTTTTCATTTTGGAAAGCAAAGAAGATGCCGGAAAATTGTTGAATTTTACCAATTTGACACACACCTCTACTAAACCAGTTGTTACTGTATTTGTCAGTTTTGTACATACTGCTACAAAGAGTGTGCATACAGTACAGTATCTCCCTAGCTCAAAAGTCATACTGTATCTATTATAAATGTCAGTAAATTGAAACAGACAAAAAATAAGGACAGAAAAAAATGATAAAGTATGTCTTGATGCCCTGCAATGTATTACTCTGAATAAATCTTCCACTTAGAGTTTTCCCTATGTCCTACCACCCTATCATTTCTTTCAATGACAGCTAAACATCATTTTGCCAATAAACTATTCAAAAACTCAACTTCATAAGGGGCTAAAGGAAAGGCTGCTGTTTACATTGATGTTAACATTGCATTTATGTGAATAACAGAAATAGTTTTGTAGCATCTGAAAATGTAAGCATCAGCCTTCCGGTTTAAAAAAACTAGACTGCCTGTTCCCTAAAATGGCTGTGAAATGATGACATAATGGGAACTAGAGGCAGAGAACTACATGGCTCTCTATAGTGCTAACTAGTTCTGTTTTCCCCCTTTATTTAGAATTGTTTCACCAAAATGATCAAAACCCTGATTTAACATGCAGATTGTTTTGATCAATACACGTTAGACTATGATTTTTTTCATTTTGTTTACTTTAATGTGCCGAAATTGTGTTGTAATCCAACCAACTTTCTCTTTGGCAAACTGCAGTACGGTATAACTCTTCAAATACCTGGTGGTCTAATGGCTATGTGACGTCCTGATGGTTGTAGCGAAGTTCTGGTCTGGTCCAGTGCCAGTGATCATACCTTGTTGGTAATCCAGAAATATGCTTCTCTTATAGTCTTCTTTTTCCTTATGACCCTACCCCTGCAGTTAGCCCACCAGCCATCACATAGTCCACCATCCACACTCTGTCATTAGTATTGCCTGGGGCCGCATATGAGTTTCCCAGTCTCACAAAAAGGATATCACTCTTCAGATTGTAATCTTCTGCCTCAGACGTAGCACACACCTATACTGATACATTTCATTGACTGGTACTAAGTGATGCCTCCCAAGTCACTTTCCAGTCCTCTTTCATCAATGTTTCACTTCTGCTCCCACAATAAACATTAGGTGGATCACCACCCTTTTGCACAATGAAGGCAGTATGTACATTCCCCCAATTTTTTTCTGCCTCATTGACCAACAACTACATCTTCCAGGAGAGTCAAGCAATAAGTACCAGAACACACCAGAAAAAGTGCTGTTCATACCCTCATAAGGGCTGGACATACTATGGATAACATTATTATACAGGGGAGACATACTAATGTCTTGATCGAATCTTACTGACCACCTGCATTGGTCTACCCCCTTATCTGTGACAGTCCTAAGCAATCCTCTTGCAGTCCTTGTCCATGCCCTCCTCCACAATGCTACACAGTCGCCTCAATACTTCCCCAACAAACCTTCACACCTTTCCCCCAAAGGTAATTTCCCTACACTGAATCCAGGTGCCTATTTAGGCACCACAATGCCACTTCAAGTATTTGTCATCACTGTCTGCTCTCGTCCATGGTCAGGTAGCAATCATAGTGCTGGTAGCTCCACATCTCAGATATCTCAATGATCTGCTCATCTTCCCCCCAGTCTTCCCCCATCCCTGAATATAGCTGTACCCTATAGGAATTGCTTCCTCTGTCCCCCTCTGGTATTCATTCTTTACTGCTGCTCCCTACATCAAAAACTGGTGATCTCACCACCATTCCACATAGTGAATGTCATTAGTACAGTCCCCTGTTTTTTTTTTTTGACACATTAAAAATAAACATGATCTTTCCAGTAAGTTGGGCTGATAGCAGCAGGGCACAAGGGGGAAATGGGCTTTCTTACCCTTATAAGAGCTAGGCTATCTTTGACTAGGGAACATTAAATGACAGATCTAGGCTACCTTTGATTAGGCAACATTAAATGACAGGTGCAGGCAGCAGTATGCACGTCATTTAATAATCCCTAATCATAGGTAGCCTAGACTTTATAAAGAAGGAAAGTCCATTTTACCCCTTGTGCCCTGCTACTATCAGCCTGACAAAAAAACTGGGAGACTGTACTAACTGTATTCGTGATGTGGATGGATGGTGCACTCATCAGTTTTCGATGTAGTGAGAAGTGATGAACAATTGCCAGAGGGAACTGAGAAGGCCATTCCTGTAGGGTACAGCTATATTCAGGCTAGGGGGAATACAGGAGGAGGGAAAGTTGAACAGATCATTGCGAGATCTGAGCTGTGGAGCTGCCAGCACTGTGATCACTACATGGTCATGACAAATACTTGAAGCGGCAGGGCAACACCTAAATTGTTACCTGCATTGAGTGTAGGGAGATTATCCTTGAGAGTTTTGTCAAGGTTTGTTGTAACAATATCAAGAGGACTGTGTATACAGCATTCAAGATTCTGAAGAGTGGTGAGCCAGCCAATGCATACTGTGAAGAAGGGCACAGAAAAGAACTGGAGGAGGACTGCTGAGAACTGTCCTGTGGGGTTCTGCAGATCACAGGTAAGGGGAGTAGACTGACACTGGAGGTTGACTAGATTCACTCAAGGCATTAGAATGCCTCCTCTGCCCAATAATGTTGTTATCCATAGCAAGTCCAGCCCTTATGAGGGTATGAACAGCAGTTTTCCCAGTGTGTTCCAGTGTTTCTTTCTTGGCTCCCCAGGAAGACTTGGTTATTGGTTAGCGAGGTAGTAAAAAATAAAAACAGGGTGGACTGCACCATACTGCCTTCATTGTGCATAAGGGTGGTGATCTGCCTGATGTTTATTGCAGGAGCAGAAGTGAAACACTGATGAAAGAAGACTGGAGAGTGATTTGGGAGGCATCATTTAACAGTGCTAGTCAATGAGGCGTATCGGTATACATGTGCACTACTCTCTGAGGTACAAGCTTACAATCTGAAGTGTGATACTTCTCTTCGTGGGACTGGGAAGCTCATATTCAACCCTAGGCCATAATAAAGACAGAGTGTGAAAAGTGAACTGTTTGACAGCTGGTGGGCTAGCTGGGGGGGGGGAGGGGGATGACCCTTAGGGAAAAAGAAGACTGCAAAAGAAGCATATTTTTTCAGATTACCAGGAAAGCACAAACTTTGTCACTGGGCCAGACCAGAACTTTGCTACAACCATCTGGACAACACACAACCACTAGACCACCAGGTATTTGAAGAAGTGTATTGTACTGCAGTTTGCCAAAGAGAAAGTTGGTTGGATTACAACACAATTTCAAGTACACAAAATGAGCAAAATCATAACCTAACGAGTACTGATCAAAATAATCTGCATGTTAAGTCAGGATTTTGATCATTTTGGTGAAATAATTCTAAATGAAGGGGAAAACAGAACTAGTTAGCACTATAGAGAGCCATGTAGCACTCTGCCTCTAGCTCCAATGATGTCATCACTTTATACAATTGGCAGCCATTTTGGGGAACAGGTAGAGCAGGTTTTTTGATTTGGAAGGCTGAAGCTTACTTTTTCAGATGTTACAAAACTGCATTTATGTTATTCAGATAAATGCAATGTTAGCATCAATGTAAACAGCAGCCGTTCCTTCATCCCTCTATGAAGCCATATTTTAAAATTGATTCTTTCTAAAAATAGGTTGTTTAGGTGTCCTTTAAGCCCCTTAAAGATGTCCCATTTTGTTTTAAACCCAAGTGGTTATACTGTGATTTAACGTAAAAGTGGCTTTTTAACCCTATAACTACCACTAATATTTATTATCATTATAATATCATTTGAAACATGTGTTGGGGGTCTGGTGCAACATTAAAAAAGTCACAGGTGCTGTGTAACAAGGTACAATATAAGAACCAACATGGCAGAGCCCTTAAAATCCCCCCCCCCCACTGAGTGCACTGCGTGTTGTGCTCTGTGACAATCTACTCCAATGTAACATCCAAGCATTACCGAAGAAATAAAATAAGTCTGTACTCAAAGCCTTGGTACAAAATGCTCAAAATGTTTTATTCTGCAAAAGCAATGTTAAAGCAGCTGACCCAAAACACAAAAACACTTCGACATTTCATGCGACCATGCTTGATCATGAAGCTGAAGTGCTCATTCAGTGTCCCCATTTCAAAAACAATTAATTAACACACACAGGTGAAAAACATTAAAATGGTACATAAATTGTGCCAGTAATTGATTAAATGGACAGTTCAATGCATTGATATTACATTAATGCTAATTAACTTGATTTTAAATATCAGAGCTCCTATTGCACCAGTTATGTTTGCTAAGACTATGTTTTGACTGTATTTTGGTAAACTCAGTAACCAGGTAGTAGTAGGGTGGGGGACCAGTTGCAGACTATGTGTGGCAGTGGTAGCCAAACTTTTGGCCCTTTTATACACCATCTTGGGGTAATTTTGTACCCATTGAGACAGTCTGGGTTCAGTATAAAGAATGTGCCAATTTTTTCTAACAATACACTCTACTGTACTTGACTGAACACTATACATTGCTATAAAATTGCATCTCCCAGTAGGTACAGTTTCAGTAGTATTGTTCTGAGATTCAGGGGTAAGGAGGGTATGTCTGTCAGCATATTTAGCCCTAACATAAGCCCTATCAATAATTTGTGTTGAAGAACCACGTTCCCTAAACCTGTCTGTCAAATCTGATTCATTTTATTCAAAGCAAAGATCAGTACTGCAATTTCAAAGAATCCTGACGAACTGTCTGGCAGGAATGTTATTGATGGTGTGGCAGGGATGGAAGGAACTAGATAGAAGCAAAGTGTTCCTGTCAGAGGACTTACAGAACAAATTAGTGTCAATGCTGTTTTCATTATTCTTAATAAGTACCAGATCCACAAAAGAAATACTTTCATAGCTATATGACACTGTGAACCATAAATTCTGATTACGTGACTCCAAATACTGTACGAAAGAGTTCAATTCAGTTACTGTGCCCCACCACACCATCAATGTATCGTCAAGATAACAACAACAGAGACAGATTTTATCCAAATACATATTAACCTGTTCATTGTAAATAAAATTCTCCTCCCACAATCCCACATTGAAATTGACAAAATTGGGTGTGAAAGTGGCTCCTATTGTGGTACCATTTGTCTGTAGAATAATGTTCCCCAAGAGAGTTACATTCTAATACAAATTTTGCTAGCTGAAAAAGCATCTCAGTGGGTGGTATGCTGCCTGGCTCCCTATGATTGAGGAAGGTGAGCACTGCTTCCAAACCCACTGCATGTGGGATAACTGTGTAAAAGGACTCCATGTCAAGGGTGACAAGAAGTTCATCTGACACCACATGGACGTCCTGAATAAGAGGCAGAACTTCTGAGTTGTTCTTGATGTAGGATCTAAGCCATGTGACAAAGGGCTTAATGTAATGATCCACAAAAGAGGACAATGGCTTAGTCAAGGATTTACCTGAGATGATTGGTCTCCCAGGTGGTGCCTCTAAACTTTTGTGCACTTTGGGGAGGATATAAATGGTTTGCTGGACTGGGAATGCTCTTATCAAAAAATCTCTAGTTTAAACATCAATCCACCCCTCTAAGTGTGTTCCTATGACATATGCATCAGTTTTTTTTCCTTAAATGTCACTACAGGATCATAACTAAGTGCATGATAAAACTTGTTACTGAGCTGTCGTTGCACTTCAGCAATGTACTTAGTTGTATCTATGATCACAATACTCGTGCCCTTATCAGCTGGTTTGATAGTCAAATCGATGTTGTTACCCAGAGCAGTGATGGCTTTGTGCTCTGCAGTACTCATACTAACAAAAGAGGGTGTATATCCCTCCTCTTCCAAAGCTGCAGAATCGTGCTCACATGCTTTCACAAACACCACAACAGCTACATTCACAGGAGGAATATAAGTGGATTTAGGTCTAAATGGATGTAAAATATGTTAGGGGATTCATCTGAAGTCACTGTAGACATTTTCAGATTTAAGTAATCCTCCTGGTTTTCAGACTGAGAAGGAATGTCCCTAGAGTAAACTAATTTGATATTTAAACTTCTAGCAAATTTATGCAGATCAAGAAAAGTAGAAAATTGCCAGCCTGGTGGTGCTGAGGGTTGAGGCGCTGGATGCCACACCTCATGCCACGCTGGCGACCTGGGTTCAGGAATGAGCCCGGGCCATCAGGGGTCAGCGGGTAGGGAGAGGATTGAGTATCTGGAGGACAGCCCTCCTTTCTCGGGAGGGAGGAGAGGTTCACACTCGGCTCTTGACTGGCCTCTGGTGGAAGTCAGAGGCACGGCAAGTGCAGAGCACACAGCAAGGTGCAGGGAGTGGTGACATTGGTGGTGATGTCATGATGTCAGGGTGCATACCACTCCCCCAGAAAAAGGCAAAATGCTCTCCAGGCTCTGGGTAGACAGAGCTCTGGAGCAGACCCCTCATAGCTCACACCTGCCTGTCTGTCCAGTTCCCAATGAAACTTGAATTGCTCAGGGTGTAGCAGTCCCACCTCATTCCTGCCAAGGGGAGAAGAATTGCAGCTCCATGGGGTGAACCGGAAGTCCAGGTAAGGTGGCAGAAGTGGGGGCAGACTCCATTGGTGTTCCCAAAGAGGTGGAGCCTAGAGAGGCGGGGTGGTGGATAAAATATGATTTAAAAAAAAAGGAAACGTGGAAAATTATCAATTTATGAGTTAGTACAAACTAAACCTTTACTCAGTGCAGAACTTCTATATCTGACAGTTCATAGGGGGATAAGTTTACAATGTTATTTGTGGTTACAGGCATGCCTGATATTGTGTTTGATATCGGCCCCCTCTGACCCTCTGTCTCTGTTGCATTTGTTGTTGTGGATATTGTGACTGTCTCCCTTGTTCTTGTTTGCTCCTGTTCTCTGCCTGGTTCTATATGGCATGACCTCCTTGACCTCCTAGAGCATTGCTTGTCCCTTCTTGTGCAGTTTGCTTTTTGAAAGTCACAAGTGGGCTGCGTCATGGAAGAGAGGGTGGTTGCAGTGGTGGACTCCCTTCTGATGTTATAGAGTCCTCTAAAAAACAGAGGATGCTGTATCTGAGTCAGTTACCGAAATATCTGTATAAATATTCGACTAAGGGTCATGAGGTAGTTGCTATCCTTTTTAAAATGGAGTAGGGATTACTTTGTGCATGAAGATGAAACTGGCATTTTTCAAATTGATTCCAGTTATATACACAATTGTTTTCATAGTCCAATTGGTCCGCAACCATTTACGTTCTTTATTGGCTTTTGTTTTCTATCAAACTTCTGAATTGTCTCAGTCAGTTGTTTTTTAAACATCAAATTCAGCCAAACCAGCAAACTTGTTGAGATCCTGCTCCTTCTCTTTTAGTTCTGCTGACAGTTTCTCCTGCACTTTGTTGGAATCTCTTAAAATAAGTTTAGTCAGCCTAAATGAGGCGTCATGCAGTTCCTCCTTCCAAGGACTAAAAAACTTCCTTTCTATCACCCCCCCCCATCTCCATTCCCCTCAAAATAGATTTATATGCCAGTATATCATCCTGCACTATGATTGTATAATTTGCTATCTATTATTGGTGGAATGCTGCTATCTTTTTTGCATCCACCAAATATTTGTATGACATGCATAAGTCGATCAGTGTTTTGAAAATTAATTCTCCTTTGGGACACGGATTTTGATTCTGACTGGCTAACTGTTCTCATATGACATTATACATGCACCTTTATGACATAATCAGCATTTTGAAAGTAATGTATGAAATGTACATGCCCTGTTACTTTGGCCCAGATATTCAAAAGGGTTGCTCCATGCGCAACAGGGTTGCGCATGCGCAAGTCCTACATTGCGCCATTCTGCGATATTCAGCAGGAGGCAGTTGCTCCACTGGCAACAGGTTGTGCAAAAGAGCAATGCAAATGAATGCATGCTCAACAGGAGGGGGAGGAATCATGCATAACCTGTGCAACCCGATATTCAGTCGGGTTGTGCAGAGTTGTGCATGCGCAACCCCCAACCTGCGCCTGCACAACCTTGAGCCAAAAGAAAAAAGGATCAAGTTGAGGGCCACCCACAGGTGAGCTGCTGTATTGCAGGGTGCAACACAGCAGCTGCCACCCCTGGCTGGCCCCCAACTCGGTCCCTGTGCCCCCCCACCAGCCCGATCGCGGGCATAGAGTAACATGAACCCCCCACCCACACATATCCCACAGCCCGATCGCGGGCATCACAGTTACAGAAACCCCACACATATCACAGCCCGATCCATGGGCATTACAGAATACATGAAACCCCCACACATATCCCGAAGCCCGATCGCGGGCAGTACAGTTACATGAACCCCCACACATCTCCCACAGCCCGATCGCGGGCATCACAGTTACAGAAACCCCCACATCTCCCACAGCCCGATCGCGGGCATCACGATCCTAGAAACCCCCACACATATCCCACAGCCCGATCGCGGGCATTACAGGTACATGAAACCCCACATATCCGAAGCCCGATCGCGGGCAGTACGAGTTACATAACCCCCGCCCACACATCTCCACAGCCCGATCGCGGGCAGAGCGTGTATGAACCCCCAGTGCCCGATCGTGGGCAGAATGTAACCCTCCCCAACCCAAATATCTCCCTGGTGGTCAGTGGACCGTAAAGCCTGATCGCGGGCAGAATGTCACATCACAACCCCCAAACCCTCACAAATCTGGACTGTCATATACGGTATGGGCTGCATGCCCATTGGCAGTAGCTCTGCACCAATGAGCATGCAGCCCTGCCGGACAGTCGGTCGGTGGGCGGGCGGCAGGCAGGTGGATGCTGCCGCCCGCCGGCGCGGGGGCGGGTGAGGGGCTTCGTGGGTGGGGGACACTAGACACCAGGGAGATGTTTGGGGGTTGTGATGTGATATTCTGCCCGCGATCGGGCTTTACGTCCACTGGACCACCAGGAGATATTCGGGTTGGGGGAGGGTTACATTCTGCCCGCGATCGGGCACTGGGGGTTCATATCGCTCTGCCCACGATCGGGCTGTGGGAGATGTGGGCAGGGAGGTTCATGTAACTGTACTGCCCGCGATCGGGCTTCGGATATGTGTGGGGGGTTTCTGTAACTGTGATGCCCGCGATCGGGCTGTGGGATATGTGTGGGGGGTTTCATGTAACTGTGATGCCTGGGATCGGGCTGTGGGAGATGTGTGGGGGGTTTCATGTAACTGTGATGCCCGCGATCGGGCTGCATTGTGCGCCGGTCCTCGACGGCTGCTGCCTGGCAGGTGGCCAGGAGCAAGTCCTCGATCGGGCGCATCTACATGCAAATGGCATGCAAATGGGGCTTCAAATAGATGCAAATGGCCCCTGCACCTTGCATAAATTATGGCCCCATTTGCATGTCACCTTTTGAATATCGGAAATTTGAGCATGGCGCAATGGTACTTGCACCACCACTAGTTTAGTGCTCAACTTGGCAACTTGCGGTGGCGCAAGTTCACTGCGCCATCTTGAAGCTGTTGAAAGTTGGGTGATATTCAAAGGAGTTCAATAGCCGCAACTCCTTTGAATATCACCCCCGCCACACCCCTGCGCAACTATTTTGAGCAGCGCAGGGGCTTGCGCCTCAGAATGGCGCAGTTTGAATATCTGGGCCTTTATGTCTTCATGTTAGGCATCTACACATGTATCTCAGTTTTGTAGACAAAACATAGTCTTAGCAAACATAATTGGTGCAACAGGAGCTCAGATATTTAAAATCAAGTTAATCAGCAGTAATGTAACATCAGTGCATTGAACTGTCTATGTAATCAATTGCTGGTACAATTTATGTGCCATTTTAATATTTTTCACCTGTGTTTATTAATTATTTGTATTCAAAATGGGGACACTGAGTACTTCAGCTTCATGATTAAACACGGCTGCACAAAACATTGAAGCATTTTTGTGGTTTGAGTCAGCCGCTTTAACACTGTTTTTGCAGAATAAAACATTTTGAGCATTTTGTATCAAGGCTTTGAATACAGTTTTATTTCTTCAATTGAGCCTCAGTTAAAATGACGCATCGTAGTTCCTTGAGCTGCCCTTTTTGTTTCTTTTCAATCCTAGCATTTCTCTCACCTGCACCACCCCAGACCAGCAGAGGAAACTAAATTCCCCTCTACCCCATAAAGTAAGTTAGTAAATACTTCAGGACAGATAGAGTTGTGGTGAAGAGGCTGTTAACTACAACAGGGGTAGGTGGAAGAAGATGTCAGAGGACTCCTATGTCCCAGTCAGATAAATGGGATAAAAAGATTAGCAGTAAGCAGAACACAGAAGGGTGTGGGCGAAGCACAGACCTTTGCTGTATAATGTCAAATATGAGGGGTGCAACTGATTAAATGAATCAGCTGAAAAGTGAATTTCTTTAGTCAAGCTCCCATACTGTAGGACTCACAAAGTCTTGGTAGAGTAAGGAAATAAACTATAATACAAGGGTAGAGGGATACGCTTTCTTCAAGTGGGATAGAGAGAGGTGGAACAGTTGCTTTACCGGTCAAGGAAGGGATTGACACAAGCAAGAAAGAGGGAATGAGGAGAGATTTTCCTCTCCTGAACAAGTTGACTAGTGCAGGTTTGTTTGCGCTTACAACTGCTTGGTTCAACACTTGCATGTCTAAAAGGGTCCAGTCTTTTCTTGGTAGAGGGTCCCTCTTAGATGGATAGTTCCCTAAGGCTCAGTCCCTTGCATCATTCCCTCCTCCATATTCCTGAATGACCTACCCTCAGTCTGTACATTATCCTATATATACATGTATGTGAATGATACAGTCCTTTATGCCAGTGGTCCACATATTACCTCTCTCAAATCATCTATTCAGACAGACCTAGATAAGATTACACAGTGGTACTGCTCAAACCTGCTGACATTGAATGCAAGGAAATGGGTCCAAACCCAAGCTGGCAATCCTTTCCTATCACCCACTTCTTCAGAACTGTGATGGTTCCCCAGTGGAACATGTCACATTTTTAGGTATCTTGGTGTCTAGTTAGACCAGTCCCAGGACTGCTCTATGTGGATTCCATCACTTGTCTATATGTGTGTAACCAGGCTCTCTATTCACTTAGCTTAAGGCTAGTTATTAGATGGCTCTTGAAGGGCTAAGTTTGACCCTGAGAACTGTCCTCTACAGGAGCCCCTTGTTTGCTTGGTAACAGGATGTCTGGATGTTTGTGGTACAAAGTGTTCTGACTCAGCCAGAAGCAGGAAACTCTGTCATGAATATTCATGGTTCTGCCCTCCCCCAATTGTCTACAAGAAGTATAAGAAGGGGAGGCAAGCAGCAAGGAGTTGTTTTGGGGGTTTTCATAGATCAGCATCTCAAGGATGGTTTCCAGCCTCTGGCTGTGACCCAGTCATGGGCCTGCAGGCCAGGGATGGTGGCAGGGTCCATGAGTCTGGGTGGCACTGGTCCTTGTCCAGGTCTTCAGAGTTCCATTAGCAGGCAGCAGGAGGCTAGGTCTCCTAGGAGGGCCTCAAGGACCCCAGAGAGAATGACAACCAGATGGCACAACTGGGAGAGTGGAGGGCCACCCCTTGGGAGGATTCACCAGAATCCTTGCATAGCCATTCCCACCAATTTATCCTGGACTCCCTTTAGGGTGCCTTCCTCAAGCAACTGGTCATGGAACCAACTTGGCAGAAGGCAATACTGGACCTTGTGCTCACAAACAGGGACAGTGTGATGGGGGTTACAGTGGGGGAGCACCTGGGGAACAGTGACCACCAGTCATTGTGGTTTGAAATCACAGAAAGAGCAGAACCAAACCACACAAAAACACGTATCCTGGATTTTAGGGGGGCAGACTTTCAGAAAATGGGGAAGTGCTTGAAAGAGGCATGAAGGGGAATGGGACAGGAATCAGGGGTTGAGGAACAGTGGGCAGTATTTAAAATGGGGATTACAACAACAGAATTATGCATTAAGCAGGTTAGCAAGAGGAAAAGGAAGAGGAGACCATTATGGTTTTCCAAAGAGGTAGCAAAGAAAGTGAAAGCCAAAAAGATTGCATTCAGGCAATACAAAAAGACACAGGCAGAAGGGATAGGGAGAAGTACCAGAGAAGCAAAGGGAGGCAGGAGGTCAGTAAGGGAAGCCAAAGCTCAGACAGAAGAACACATTGCAAAATCGGTGGGTAGAGGGACAAAACCTTTACAGGTACATAAGGAAAAAGAAAGAAAGACAAAGGAGGGATAGAGACTGAAGGGGAGGATGGGGGCACGTGGAGGATGACAACAGTAAAGCTGACATATTGAACGGTATTTCTGCTCAGTCTTTACTGAGGAAGAGGAGGATAATGGGTCTGAAGGGAGTACAAGGTGAGAATGGTGCAGAAATGGACACAAGTCCCTTTACATGAGAAAGGGTCCTGAAGGAACTGGAAGTAATAAGAGTTGATAAAGCAATGGTGCCAGATGGGGTGCACCCCAGGGTCCTTAAAGAACTAAGAGAGGTGGTGGCTGAACCTCTGGCTATCCTGTTTAGCTGATCACTGGAAACAGGGGAGGTACCCAAAGACTGGAGGACAGCAGATGTAGTCCCCTTTATACAAAAGTGGGAACAAAGAGGAAGCAGGGAACTACAGACCAGTCAGCCTCACCTCAGTAGTGGGGAAGATCATGGAAGCACTACTGAAGGAGAGATTGGTGGAACATCTGGTTGTCAATGGACTACAGGACCCATGGCAGCATGGTTTCACCAGAGGGAGGTCATGTCAGACCAACCTTGTTGAATTTTTTGACTGGGTGACTAGGGAGGTGGATCAGGAGGGCAGTGACATGGCCTATCTGGACTTCAGCAAGGCCTTTGACACTGTGCCACATAGAAGACTATTACACAAACTGGGGAATATGGTGTGGGCAGGACAGTAGTGGTGGGTAGGTAACTGGCTGGGTGGCAGGACACAGAGGGTGGTGGTAAATGGCTGTCATCCACAGAGGGAAGAGTGACCAGTGGGTACCACAGGGATCAGTTCTGGGACTGGTCCTATTCAACATCTTTATCAGTGACATTCATGGAGGACCTAAAAGGCAGAATTTCACTGTTCGCTGATGACACAAAGCTCTGTAATAGAGTAGACACACCAGAGGGTGTAGACAGAATGAGAAGGGACCTGCAGAAACTTGAAGAATGGTCAGGGGTTTGGCAGTTGAAATTCAATGCAAAGGAAGTGCAAGATAATGCATATGGGGCACAAAACCCTGGCACAATATATCAGTTGGGGGTGAGGATATAGCATGCACCAAGCAGGAAAGGATCTTGGGAGTTATCATCCTGATGACCTCAAGGTAGGGAAACAATGTGACAAGGCAGCAGGTAAAGCAAATAGGATGCTGGGATGTATAGGCAGGGGCATCACCAGCAGGAAAAGGGAGGTCATAATTCTGCTATGCAAGACACTAGTGAGGCCCCACCTGGAGTACAGTGTACAGTTCTGGAGACCATACCTACGTAAGGACATAGACAGGGTAGAGAAGGTTCAGAGGAGGGCAACAAAGATGGTGCATGGATTGCATCACAAGTCCTATGAAAACAGGTTGAAGAAACTGAACATGTACTCCCTGGAAGAGAGGAGGGAGAATGGGGATGTGATAGAGACATACAAGCATCTTACAGGGAGGAACAGGGTGCAGGAATACACTATTTTTAAGCGAAAAAGATGTTCCAGGACTAGAGGGCATGGGATGAAGTTGGAGGGAGGATGATTCAGAGGAAACATGAGGAAGAATTTCTTCACAGAATGGGTGGTGGACAAGTGGAACACCCTGCCAGAGGAAGTGGTGGGGGCTGAAACAATCACGGGATTTAAGAATGCATGGGATAGACATAAAGGAATTCTGGAGGTCAGGGGTAAGGGGCAACAGACTTCTAGGAAAACATAAACTGAACTTACAAGCTCAAATGGGCAGAATGGGTGGGCCATAGGCCCTTATCTGCCGACACTGTCTATGTATCTATGTATCTATGTAAGAACAGTTGCAAGATGATTCAGGAGCAACTGAAGCTAATGACTACAAGGGACACATTTGTAAGGAAGCCTTGCTTTACAAATGTCCTTTTCAGTGTTAAGAACCTTGGTAATTTAGAATTCAGACTACCCCCCTGGCAATGAAGCCAAATGAACGGTCATCTGTTGGAGGCAGCCTGATAAGAATTAGGGTCATTAAGTCTCCGTGTAAGGAATCAGACATGGGAATTTGTTTTTTTAGGCTCCTAAAGCTATCAGTACATTTACTAAAGGAGGCAGGCATGGCCGGGTCAACTATATGTCAGTTTAGTAGTACTGTCATAGTGCTGACATGCTGTTCACTTAATTGTCCTCCAAGGACATAATGAGACACATGCAGGCATGGATTTGCCCCAGTGGTAGTGCTCACCCTACCTGGAAGCATGCCATACACAAATAGTCTTAGGAGTGCCTGAGCTTCAGGGACCCCATAGGTTAGGGATGTTGTACAGTGTAAATGTACAGGGACTAGTTCATGTGTTCAAATGTAAATATTATGCCTCTTAAGTGCAGGCGTAAACCTGGAAAATCATTATGTGGAAGTATTTTAAGAGAAACTTGGAATGGTGGGACTAGGAATCAGAGTCCCAGTAAGTTAAAGGATACAGTGGAGGCAGCTAATACTGTACTGTATTTAGGATGGTATAGTGGAGTGACTTGAGAGGGAAATGCCGTTTTACTGTGTAACATCTGCAGAGACCAAGTAAATGCACATAGCGTGATCCCAGCTCCAAGTCTGGTGTCAGTTTGTTTGGGCTCTTTTTTATTGGTGCCCCAGTGTATTGGTTCAAGATGCCTCTACTTCAATGCCCCAGACTGAAGGTGGCTGCATTTATTGTCCAGGTACAGGTTCCAATATGTAAGATGGGCACTCTTCTGATGAGACTACCACCAGATACCCCAAGACACAGGGGCTGCCTGGCCCTTAACATGATCATATCATTCCCATTTTACGAGATGGTTCATTTCCGAACTGATTATAAAGTGCTTATTTAATGCACAAATGTTTACTTGCTCAAGGTCCTTATTATCTATTTAAATTGCTTGTTGATTAGTTTAATTTAGTTTTTTATTTCAGGTAAAACCCTTTAGGCAGTGCTTATTTTTCAAAGGGTTTAGAGTCGGGTGCAACAAAAGTTACATAGAAACATAGAAACACAGAATTTGACGGCAGACAAGGACCGCTTGACCCACCTAGTCTGCCCATTTTCCTACCTAACAGATAAGCTGCAGATCCTAATTAACCAACAGCTTACTTCCTCCTACCCCCCACTAGGACTGCCTTATGTCTGTCCCATGCATTCTTGAATTCCCCACTGTTCTTGGACTCCACAACTGCCTCAGGAGGCTGTTCCATGCATCCACAACCTCTCTGTGAAAAATACTTCTCACATTACCTCTGAGCCGCCCCTCTATCTTCAAATTGTGCCCCTTATTCTTGCACATCTCTTTTTCTGAAAGATGCCACCTCTTGGACTTTGTTGATTCCCTGAGGTACTTGAAAGTTTCTA
This sequence comes from Neoceratodus forsteri, assembly GCA_016271365.2. Classification (NCBI taxonomy): domain Eukaryota; kingdom Metazoa; phylum Chordata; order Ceratodontiformes; family Ceratodontidae; genus Neoceratodus; species Neoceratodus forsteri. The sequence continues at coordinate 1,058,983,051 of CM057456.1, forward strand.
TCATGTCCCCTCTCCCTCCTTTCCTCAAGGGTATACATATTAAGCTCCTTTAGTCTTTCTTCATATGTCTTCTGATGCAGACCCTGCACCATTTTGTTGCCCTCCTCTGGACAGCCTCCACTCTGTCTATGTTTTTTATGGAGATGGGGTCTCCAGAACTGAACACAGTACTCCAGATGGGGTCTCACCAACTGTCTGTACAGAGGGATAACAACTTCCTGTTTTCTACTTGATGCCTCTCCCATGCATCCCAGTATCCCCCAGCCTTCCTTACTGCCTTCTCACATTGCTTGCCCACCTTTAGGTCATCTGATATAATTATCCCAGGTCTCTTTCCATTTTTACTGTTGTCAGTATCTCACCCCCCATTATGTACTCTTGCCCTGGGTTTTTGTTTCCCAGGTGCATTACCTTGCACTTCTTTGCATTGAATCTGAGCTGCCATACATTTGACCATTCCTCCAACCTTGCCAAGTCACTTCTCATCCTTTCCACTCCATCTGGTGTATCAACCCTGTTGCAGATCTTTGTATCATCTGCAAAGAGACATACCTTTCCTTCCAGTTCCTCTGCAATGTCACTTATAAAGACATTAAAAAGGACCGGTCCCAGTACTGAACCCTGCGGTAACCCACTAGTAACCCTCCTTTCTTCACTGTGGACTCCATTTACTACTACCCTTTGCGTCCTGTTGTCTAGCCAATTTTTTATCCAGGCTACCACCTTGGGACCTACTCCAAGGCTGGCTAACTTGTGTATTAATCTTTTGTGTGGGACTATATCAAATGCCTTGCTAAAATCTAGGTAAGCCATGTCCACAGCCCTTCCCTGGTCTACTACTTTAGTCACCCAGTCAAAGAAATCTATTAGATTCGTCTGACATGACCTTCCCATCGTGAATCCATGCTGCCTTGGGTCCTGTGCCCCACTGGCCTCTAGGTACTCAACAATTCTTTCCTTCAGAGTGATTCCATCATTTTACCTACTACTGAGGTCAAACTAACTGGTCTGTAGTTTCCTGCCTCTGTTCTGCTCCCACTTTTGTGAAGAGGAATCACATCTGCCCTCCAGTCTCCTCAGGTACCACCCCATCCTCCCATGATTTGTTAAAGAGAGTAGTCAGTGGTGTCATTAGTTCTACCCTTAGTTCTTTTAGAATTCTTGGGTGAATCCCATCAGGTCCCATTGCTTTGTCCACCTTCATTTTATTAGTTCTTTCAGAACCCTTTCTTCTGTAAATGGACTGTTATCGACCCCGTCTTCAGAGTGTTTCTCTTGTTTGGTTTAGGTACCTCCCCTCCTCATCCTTTGTGAATACTGAGCAGAAATATTCGTTCAGTATCCCTGCTTTTCATTGTCACCTCTACCCACATTTCCCTCCCTTTATTAAGCCTCAGTATCCCTCCTTTGGTCTTTCTTCACTCCCTAATGTACCTATGAAAGGTCTTATCCCCTTTCTTAACAGAGTTGGCTATCCTTTCCTCGGTTTGGGCCTTTGCATTCTGACTGCCTTCCCAGCCTCTTTCTGCTTTAACTGATAAAGTTCTCTGTCCTTCTCCTTCTGTGTTTTCTTATATTTCCTGAATGCTATCCTTTTCTTCTTAACCTTCCCTGCCACCTCTTTTGAGAACCATAGAGGTTTTTTCCTTCGTTGTGTTTTGTTGATTTGCTTTACGCAAAGGCTTGTTGCCTCTGTAATGGCTGTTTTGGTTACTCCCCATTGTTCCTCCACCCCTCCTTCTTGCCTGTTTGCTAGTGCTTTTCTGAGGCACTCTCATTTTCCCAAAGTCAGCCATCCTTAAGTCCAATACTTTTGCTTTTGTATGGCTTGATTGTGTGGCTGTGTTTATCGTGAACCACACTGTTTGGCGGTCGCTTGTTCCCAGATGGCTACCCACTTCTAAATCTGAGATTCTTTCTCCGTCCACATTTGAGAGTACCAGGTCTAAGATTGCTCCCTTCCGAGTGGCTTCCAATACTAGCTGTCTGAGGCATGCCCCCTGTAGGGCATCAAGAATGACCCTGCTCTTGGATGTGCCTGCAGCATCAAATTTACAAGTTCACAGTGGTAAACTACAGACATGCAACAACAAGTACACAGTGACATACACGGATACAATAATAATAATTTTATTTATATAGCGTCTTTCAAATTATCAAAGCACTGAACAGGTTAATAACAGAAATACAAATGACCATACAAACATAAACTTATAAAAACACATCATAAATACATCATAAAAACTTAATAAATTACAATAAAATCCAATCACATTCTGACTAATTTAATCCTCCAAAAAGGCCTTTTTCCATAAAAAAGGTTTTAATTCTTTCTTAAATATCTCCACGGAGGTGCACTCCCGTAACCGGCGTGGTAGAGAATTCCAAAGAGTGGGGGCAGCATGAGAGAAAGCTCTACTGCCTGAGGTTTTTAAACTCACTCTTGGAATCTCCAGCAACCCCATGTCGGCCAAGCAGAGCAATCTGCCAGGGCAATAATGAACCAGGAGGTCTTTCAGATAGGACGGACCCTGATCGCGAAGGGCTTTAAAAGTCAATAAAATGACTTTAAAGGTGATCCGCCACCGAACAGGCAGCCAGTGCAGTTCGCGCAGCACCATGGTAATGTGACAGGACCTACTTGTCCCAGTCAAAACCCGGGCTGCAGCGTTCTGCACCAGCTGCAGGCGGCCATTTCAACCCCAGAAAGCCCAAAGTAAAGGGTGTTGCAGTAGTCCAAGCGCGAGGACACAAAGGCGTGGACCAATGTTGGCAAGCAGTCAGATGGAACAATAGCTAAAACAAGTGGTGCTAGTACAATAACTTACACTACATAGGTATAGAGGTTGCCTCACATTATGAAAAAAGTGCATTGTACATAGAATACAATTGAGGAAGGACACTTGGTCATTGGTAGCAATTACATCTTACAGCTGGAGTGAAGGAGCTTAAAGAGCAGCTTCCTAGTAGTACTGTATCAACCCACCCACCCCAGTGTGGTTGATAACTGACCTTCACAGGAGTCTGCTGATGAAATTTGTCAAATGAATTCCTCCTCAAAGAAAAGTTATGTCTTTTGCAAACTTTGTTTTCGGCATAGCCCAGAAAAAATGACTTGACTTTCCGGTCCAAAAACCACACCCACATACCAGCCCACACAGCCCTGTTTTGTGATGACACAAAACAAAGACTGCATGAGGGAGCCCCATTGATTTCTATGGGGGTGATATTTTCATACATTTTTATACTACTTAATGTTGCAATTTTAATAATTCAAAGCGACCGATCGACTAGTAGGGACCCTATTATTCTGGGCACCCAGGACCCCCCCCCCGGCTATGCCTATGTACTATATTTGATGCTTGGGTTCAAACTAGGGTCTGTGCTAAGGCTCATACTAGGGTCCATTCTAGAGTTCACACTAGAGTCTGTACTAAGGGTTCATACTAAGGTCTATATTTGGGTTACACAGAAAGATAGAAACATAGAATTTGTCAGCAGAAAGGATCGCTTGGCCCAACCAGTCTGCCCAGATGGTCCCTCCCTAGTCTGTCGCCACAGACCCTATGTGGTCTTCAATGACCCTCCACCCTCCCTGCCCATTTACTAATATTCCCCTATGTCTATCCCACGCATGCTTGAAGCCACCTACTGTTTAGCCTACACAACTTACACCACTTCTGTTAGCAGTCTGTTCCAGGTTCCTAAAAGGGTCAATAATAGTTTCCATGCTAGGGTTTTTACTGGGGCTTGTACTATGGATTGTACTAGGATTCATACTAGGGTCCAAATTAGGGTTCACCGCAGGGTTCATACTTGGTTTTGTACAAAGGGTTATACTAGGATCCATACCTGGGTTCATACTAGGGTTCATACTAGGGTCCATAATTGGGTCCACACAAGGGTCCATATTTGGGTTTGTACTATGATTTGTACTAGGGTTTATATTAAGGTCCTTACTAGAGTTCAGTTTAGGATCCATACTAGGGTTCGTACTGGGTCAATACCATGACCCATGCTAGGGCCCAAATGAGGGTCCATAATAGGGTTCATATTAGAGTTCATACCAGGTTTCATACATAGGTTTGAACTATGATTTATACTAGCGTCCATCCTAGGGTTCATATTAAGTTCCATACTAGGGTCCATAAGATGGTCCACACTAGGGTCCATAATAGGATCCACAACAGGGTCAATAATAGGTCTGTTAAGGATCCATAATTGGTCTCATTCTAGGTTACATACTAGGGTTCATACTAAGGTTTGTACTATGCTTTTTTCTAGGATTCATTCTAGAGTACGTACTAAGGAACATAATAGGGTTTATACTAGGGTCCATACTAAGGTTCATACTAGGATCTGTACCAGGGTTCATACTTGGGTTTATTCTATGATTTTTTACAAGGGTTTATACTAGGATTCATATTAGGGTTCATGTTAGGATTTGTTCTATGATTTGCAATCAATAAATGAATCACTTTATTATTTGTTAGGTGCCACATCCTGGAGGGTTTTATGTGATATGGGCGATTCCTTATTATCGCCAACCACAAACCATGACTCAAAAAGCACCCGATGTCAAAAGGGTGAGCAGGATAGTAGCGACCGCCACAAACAGCGATGGTCACTTACTTTTCCTCCTGGTCCACCCTGCAACCCCCTTTCCGGAAGGGCAAGCACCTCATACACCCCAATCTAAAGATTATTAACTTCAGGGAGAGCGGACTTAGAGGAATGATAAAAAAAACAACAGAAAAATATTTTCTCTGCGGCCCGTCCCGAGCGCAGTATTGAAGTTCGCTTGCGACACGGCGACCGGAGTTGGGAACAGACCGGATCATCGGAGGGCCAGCGGGGGTAGGATCGAGCGTCCGGCGGACAGCTCTCCACTCCGGGGAGGGGTGCGGTAGCGCTTTGAGGCGGGAAGATTCTGGCGGAGGCCAGAAGATCTAGCGCTGCTGACGCTTGATGTGGGAGTTACGCCATTGCACGCTCCCACCTCCTCAAGGAGGAAAATTGGAAAATGGTGGTGGGACCGTAGAGGGATGAAGCCCCTCCCCGAGAGCCTCACCTTTGCCACCGCAGTTGCGGGACCCCAACCAGTCACAGTTCCGGAGCCACGAAGGTGGCCTGCGGCCCCACCCTCCGTGGGTAAGCCGGGGGTGACCAGGGTCCTCAGCAGCTATAGGCGGTGGTGGAGGTCTCCGGGGGCCGTGACCAGGGCAGAGGGCAGACGGTGGTACCGCCAGGAAAAAAGGGAAAATAAAAAAAAAAAAAGAAAAATAGTTCTCCTGTAGCCAGACCCGAGACCTGATCCTGGATCCATCTGTTCTAACAATGATGGCTCTAGCCACTATGCCAAACAGCCAGCTTGGCCAAACAAATGGTTATATCTTGTTCCATTGAGTGCAGCTCACTGCTACACTCACTGTAACTTACTTAGCGGTATTCTTTCCCACTCGCTTTCATTATGAGCAGTATTATTGAGTCGCCCAAATTGAGCTGCTCAGTAATACTCGCTCACATCACTGTATACCATCCCTATTGCTCTGGGCACTGTACAATAAAAAGATAAAACAGTAAAATTACATACATAAAACCACAGAATAAATAATCAAAATTCAGCAAGTGAGTTAAAAGGCATCAGCAGGGAATGCTAGATTAAAAAGATGAGTCTTTAGGCCCATCCTGCATGCCTCCACCACAGGGACCTCCCTCAAAGGACTTGGCATCGAGTTCAAGAGGACCGGGCTGGCCACCCTGAATGAATGGTCTCCCGAAGTTTTCAGCATGGTCCTCAGAACTGCCAGGAGGCCCTCGGTGGTGGAATGAAGGAAGGGGGCTGGGATGATGGGGGTAAGAAGGTCTGACAGGCAACCAGGGCCTAATCTGTATAGGGCGTTATAGGTAAGCAAGCCATCCTTGAAGAGAGCTCGCCACCTGACCAGCAGCCAGTGCAGATCCATTGGGACTGAGGTCACATGACAGGACCTGGGAAACTCTGTCAGCAACCTGGCTGCTGCATTCTGAACCAGCTGCAGTCAATGGAGGTTCCCTCCACTGACCCCAAGATAGAGACCATTACAGTAGGCAAGCCTGGATGTTACAAAGGCATGCACTAGTGACAGCAGGTCTTTGGGCGGAATTGGGGGTTTAATTCAGGAGATGTTCTTTAAGTGGTAAAAAAACACTTCTGACGACAGCCGACACCTGAGCTTCCAATCTCAACTTGTCATGAAGGACAACGCCCGGATTTCTCACCATAGAGGACACCATCAATGTGACCAACCCCAGGACCAAGCCTGTTCTCATCCCGGAGGCACCCCCATCACACCCGAACCTGGCTCTATCACCAGTACCTCTGTCTTGTCCGAATTAAGTCTCAGTCAGTTAGAGTTCATCCAATCCTGGATCTCGGCAAGGCATCTATTTAGCACATCAATGGCACCAATTATCCCTGGTGCAAAAGACATATACAGCTGAGTGTCATCTGCATAGCAGTGAAATCTCAAGCTGTTGGGGGGGGCAGGAGCTAACTGTCACCAAAGAGGAAAGGGACCTAAAGGTTATCATCTCTAATGACCTTAAGGTATTAAAGCAGTGCACAAAGATGGCAGGGAGGGCCAGTGGCATGCTGGGGTGCATAGGCAGGGGTATCACTAGCAGAGGTGGGAGGTGGTGATGCCATTGTATAAAACATTGGTAAGGCCTCACCTGGGGTACTGTGTGTACACCTGGCCACGAGGCCACACCTGCACAAGGACATAGATAAGGTGGCGACTATCCAGAGAAGGGCAACAAAAATGGTGCAGGATTTTCACCACAAAGCATATGAGGAGAGACTAAGGGACCTCAATATGTACTCACTAGAGGAGAGGAGACAGCGGGGGGACATGATTGAAATGTTCAAGTACCTCAAGGGCATAAACAAGATGCAGATGGGGGACCTTTTCCAATGTAGAAAAAGTACTAGAACAAGAGGGTACAATATGAAATTGGAAGGGAGTAGATTAAGAGGTAATGTGAGGAAGTTTTTCTATACAGAAAGGGTAGTCGACACTCGGAACAGTCTGACACAGGAGGTAGTGGGGGCAGGCACAGTGGAGGGGTTTAAACATGCCTGGGACAGGCACAAGGGAAGCTTGAGAGGGTAGGGAGTGATGAAAAGCCATTGATCACATAGGGTCAGTGGCCACATACAATGTTTATGGCCTAGGGGCAGACTGGATGGGCCTAGCGAGCCTTATCTGCCGACAATTTCTATGTTTCTATGTTTCTGTATTGTCTAATGAGCCTGTCCAGAGGTAGTATGTACACGGCGAACAGCTTTGGTGATAGGATCAAACCCTGAGGAACTCCACAGGGCAGGAGCATTAGGGAGGAGGAGAAATTCCCCATAACCACCCTCTGCCTCCTGCCCTAGATAAAGGACTCAAACCAGTTGATGACAGTACCGGCAAGTCCACAATACACCCTAAGGTGATCCAACAACACAATGTAGTCCACGGTGTCAAATGCTGATGACAGATCGAGGAGAATGAGAATTGACTGCTCCCCACGATCTCTAGCCCTGAGCAGATCATTATGTACCAAGACTAGTACTGCCTCTGTGCTGTGGCTTGCCATAAATCTGGACTGGAATGGCGTGTAGATGTCAACAGCCTCCAGGTGCTCCTCGAGCTGCAGAGTCACTATCTTCTCAACAACCTTCCCTAGAAATGGGAGGTTGGAGATCAGTCTATAATTTGCCAGGACGTCAGGGTCGAGAGATGTTTTTTTTTTGGAAAGGACTTCACCAGCGCCTCCTTCAAGGCATCAGAAAAGACCCCCTCCCACAAGTGAACACCTGACTATCCTGATGAACACTTGACCAATGGCCTTGATGCAACCCACTAGGAGACGCATCATGCCAGGGTCCAGTTCACAATAAGTGGGCTGCAGCTTCAGAATTACCTTGGAGACCTCAGCCACCTCCACTGGCTGAAACTCCACCCAGACAATTGGAGTGTCTCTGCTCCACTGAGTCCCCACCCTGTGGGACTAAACTAGACCCACTGGTAAGATCCCAGCCAGAATGGAGGATACCCTGTCAGAGAAGAACAGAGCAAACTCTTCACAAAGTGCTGCTGAAAAAGCTCTTTTTGGCTGTAGAAAAACTGGATAGAACAATCTATCCACAGTCCAAAGGAGCTGAGCTGGTCAGTACCTCCCTGCAGTAATCTCCCTGGACAGGAACTCTACCTTCTTATGGTCAATTGCACTTTGATAATCAGCATAGTGATTCCTCAAAGCCAGTCTATCCTTCTCTGACCGAATCCTCTGCCAGCAGTGCTCCAGTCTCTGACCCGTGATCTTCATTGCCTTAAGAGCCCCATCAAACCATAGAGGTCTCAGGTGAGAGGACCTGGGATGTATATGGACTGGTGTGATGGCATTGAGTGCCCCAGAAACAGCCCTGTTATAGGTTGCCACCTCCTCACCCAAGCCAACCACACAAGCAGCACTCACACTGGAAAAATCAACTACCGCCATCAGTCCCTCTGGGGACAGTACCCTTAAAAGTTGATAGTTGATCATCTCAACAGGGGAGGGACTATCAAAGGGAGCCCCAAATGAGAATTTCACTGTACAGCGCTCGGACCAAGTGGCCCAATCAATCTCGAGGTCAGTAATAATACCAGGTCCAAGGTGCGACCAGGAAGATGAGTTGCTGAGGCAGCTACCTGGGCAAGGCCCAGTGATGTCATCAACTGGTGGAGGTTACAACCAAATTGTGAGGTTTCATTGTCAATCCAGGCATTGAAGTCTCCCAGAATCAACCATCTGGGCAACTCTAACACCCTGCTGGTGATGAAGTCCGCAGCCTCCTGCAGAAATTATGTGCCCAACCCCAGAGGGTGGTAGACCAAGAGAAATCTGCAATCCATACCTGGGCCTCCATGCACTGCCACACATTCAAATGATGAGGGGAAGAACCCACTGGATGTATGGAAAAATTCAGGCTGGATCTAAAACAAATGGTCACACCCCTGCCCCTGCAATCCCTCCTCAGGCAGTGAACCACAGAGTACCCAGCAGGGACCGATGCCTCTAAAACTGGACCAGTATCATCCCCCAGCCAGGTCTCCATGATGCACGCCAGGCTGACTGAAGAAACCAAGTCTGACATAATCGCAACCTTGTTCCTCATTGACTTGGCACTGCACAACACTGCCCAGATGGGATCATTCGAGGCTGTAGGCCCTCTAGCTGCCTGCCCACACGGTCTGCTGGGAACTCTGGGAATGGAGACCAAACACATTGGGCCTCTCTCAAGGCTCCTTTTAATCTCAGAGTGCCTCCTGCCCCAATCCCCCTCACCTCCGTTGAGCCCCCGGTGCCCCACCACAGACTCCCCTTCCCCCTATAGATACTCACCTTCCTGCAATACCTAACAGCACCAGCAGGAAGGAGGAGGTCACAAAAGGGGTGGAGGTCACGCTGCAGGGCTGCTGGGTAGCTAATTCGGAGGGGCCCAAGACTCCAACACACAACTAGGCAGCTAGAACAACACCCAAACAATAATTTAAAAACTAACTAAACGTTCAGTCACCATCCAAACAATTTAACACAGTATAATCCAGCTACACATTCAAACTAAAACAATCATTCACTATCTAAGCCACACCCACAATCAACCGTAAATTAATAATAAATGACGCAGAAAAAAGAAGAGTCCTGTAGTGGGTCAAGTCCTCTGAGATATCTACCAGAGAAAAGTTTGATACAATAGTTCCAGTGGGGCGCTACCAAGGCAACAGCAGTAACAGTGCTCTCACCAATGATCAAAGAAGTGCAAATTCCAGTTTGTGCATTTTTGGATAGTGCTCACACCACCATCTGCTCTTTCACCAAGCAAAACAAGATTTAGTGAGTGGAGCTCTCTACACCACTCAAGAGTAGCAGTACTTACTGATTTGTCATCAGCTATTGGGGGGGGGGGCGCTCACCAGCCCTGCCAGTTTCAGCAGTAGAAAATCCTCATAGGAGATGGCAAAAGTCCGCAGAAGCCACCAGAGGGAAATCCCCAGTGATAGAACAGTCACCAAAAATCCCCTGCTTGGTCTTCCAGAAGTTTGTCCCACTGTCTCTACCAACAGGCCAGCAGTTGCTTTTGGGCCCGACCTAAGGATCACCAGGCCTCCAGCAGTTCCCTACTTCATCAAGCAACTGCCAAAGGAAGAGCAAATGTGGTCAGGTCCCAGTGCCACAGCCTGACAAACACGGCTAGGATTACAAAACCGGACAGGGGGTAAATGAGTTGGTCTCTAGGCTCTACGCTAAGAGCCACAGTTTCTTCTTCGATTCATGGTCCAGCACTAATGTTTTTCCCCCACTCCGCACAACTCCTCTCAAAGAGTTCCACTGATCCTCTAGACAGCAGTCTTGCTGGCTTACCCTGCGACAATCAGCAAGCCGCACCAGTCACTTCAGCTCCTGACAGATGTTCTCTGCCAGCAGATGGATTCCAGCTCTTGGCTCTTTGCACTAAGGTTCATACAGGGGTTCACACTAGGGTTCATAAAAGGGTTCATATTAGGGTCCATAGATTGGTTCAAGAAAGAGGGAGCAAGGAATGATTCTCCTCTTTTCCTGAACAAGTTGTCCAGTGCAAGACTGTTTGAGCATGCAACTGCCTGTTTCAACTTTTGCATGTCTAATAGCATTCAATCTGTTGTTTTATGAGGGTCACTCTTCCCCCTTTCTATAAATACGGGGGGTCACCAAGATTCAGTCCTTTGCCACATTCTCTTCTCTTCTCTTTATGCCAGAATGACCTGCCCTTAGTCTATATCCCATATATGCACGTATGTGAATGATACAGTGCTTTATGCCAGTGGTCCAGACATTGCCTCTCTTGAATCATCTAGTCAGATAGACCTGGATGCCATTCAGTGGTGGTACTGCTCAAACAAGATGATACTGAATGCAAGGAAAACAGTGGCTATGATCTTTGGGTCCAACAAAAGCTGGCAATCATTTCCTGTTATCCCCTTCTTATGACCTGTGATGGTTCCCCACTGGAACATGTCACATCTTATCTGGTATATTGGTGCCTGGTTAGACCAGTCCAGGACTTCTTCATCTATGAGGACTCCATCATTTGTCTATATGTTATATCACTCCCATTTTGAGAGAGCTTCACAGACTGCTGGTTTCTGACTCAGATCATTAAATACTAATTTGCTGACTGTCCCAAAACACCACCTAAAACAGTTGGAGGCAGGCCTTACTCTTTAAGGGCCCCAGTCTTATGGAGTAGGTTTGCCACTGGCCTTAGGCAAAAAAGAATCTATTGATCATTTCAGATCTGCACTGAAAACTTTTATATAAACATACGAAAAATGGCAGTAGATACAGGTCATACGGTCTATCGAGTGTGCAGCTATCAGTCCACATGTCCATATGTACTGTATATGTTTTCACTGCCAGCGGTCCAGATATTGCCACTCTTGAGTCATATATTGAGACTGACCTGGATATCATTAATCAGTGATACTGCTCAAACCATCTGACCCTGAATGCAAGGAAAACAGTGGCTGTGATCTTTGGGTCCAAACCAAAGCTCGTAATCCTTCCCTACTGCCCACTTCTTAAAACCTGTGATTGTTCCCTACTGGAACATGTAACTGTACATACACGTGGGTATCCATACAGCTGGCTTGCACAGAGTAAACCAGAGAGAACAGGAGGTATCTTGGTGTCTGATTAGTCCAGTCCTAGGACTTCTTTATCTGTGAGGACTCCGTCACTTGCCTATACGTGATATTTTGTGAGAACTTAACTGAATGATGGTTCAGTTTCCAACTGAGACAATTAAATACTGCATTCTAAACTGCTCCAAAATACCACTTAAAACAGTTGGAAGCAGGGTGTTCTCTTTTAGGGCCCCCAACTGCTTTCCTATTGACCTTAGGCAAAAAGAATCTATTGATCATTCCAAATCTGCACTTAAAACTGAACGTGTTTTCACAGGCTTTTATGATTGATTGAAAGGAATATAGGAAATACTAGGGTTCATATTAAGACCCAGACTACAGTCCATGCTAGGGTTCATTTATTTAATTTATTTAAAATTTGATAACTGGGAAAGGTACCATGAGCAAAGCTCGTTTCCAGGTTCGACCCGGAGAAGGGAGTACAGATACAACAGAGGGAAAACATAAAATAACAACAGAGTAACACAGTTGTATATACAATTGCTACTAACATATAGTAATTTACAATATGATACAGTGCATATATATAAATATTTATAATATAAGGCTGGAACACGATAAGAGGATATCAGTTATGCGGAGCAATATCACAGAGTACGCATAATGTATTAAAATGGAGAACAGAGATGTGAGACAGGGGTAGACGAGAGAGAGGGTACTAGGGATGAGGACAGGTACAGGATGAGGTAGGCGTTGATCTGAGTTAGTGCTTAAGGGCAGGAAGGGAAGGGGTGAGGCGGGTTTGGGGGAGTGCTGTTCCAGAGGGAAGAATAGGGTCTTCCCTCTGGTCCTGGAATTCATACTAGGGTCCATACCAAGGTTTATACTAGGGCTCATGCTAAGTCCAAATTAGGGTCCATGCTAGGGTCCATAACAGGGTTCATACTAGGGTACACATTAGGGTTTATACTAGGATTCCTACTAGGGTTGATATTATGGTTCACACTAGGGTCCATCTAAGGGTTCATATTAGTGTATATACTAGGGTCCATACTAGATTTCATATTGGGGTCACTACTAGGGTTCATATTAGGGTTCCTGCTCAGGTCCATACTGTGGTTCATGCTTGGATTTAAACAAGGGTCCATGCTAGGTTCCAAACTAAAGTTCATACTAGGGTCCATACTAGGTTTCATCCTATAGTCTATACTAAGGTTCATACTAAGATGCTTATAATGATTCCTACTATGGTCCATAATAGTTCTATACAAAGGTATGTACTATGCTATGTATGGCTTCATGATGCCGGTTCGACAACAATTTCGTCGACTGGCATCACAGTGACAGAATTAATGTCAACCGCAAGTTGCAGTTGACATACATCCCGAAGGGCTCCCAGTCTCTTTTTCTATGCCCCTTGAACCCCTCATGCGGGGGACAGAGCCCCCCACACCCCTAATTATAAATATAATCAACTCCAAGTCAGAGTTGATTTGGGGAGGGGGTGAAGGACCGGGAGACAGTGTGCCCCTGTCTCTGGTGCACCAATACAGAGAACTGTTGATGTTGTTGGCATCGATGTAGTTCGCTGTATTGGTGTCACTGCCGGGGACGTATACCCTTTGACAAGTGTTTATACCGGGGTCCACACTAGCACTTATACTAGGGTTCATACTAAGGTTCATACTAGGGTCTGTACTTTGATTCATACTAAGATTTTTACTATGATTTGTACCAGGGTTCATTTCTACTGTGATTTGTACTAGTGTTCATACTATGGTCCATTGTAAGGTTCATTTAGGGGTCATACTAGGGCCCATGGTCGGGTTAATACTAAGGTCCATAGAAAGGTCCATACTGGGTCCATACTAGGGTTCATACTAGAATTCATATGTAGGTTTGTATAATGATTTATACTAGTGTTTATATGAGGGTCCATACTAGGATTCATATTAGGTGTATACTAGGGTTATTCCTTGCAAAGCCGTGGACTGATATATCAGTCCAGAATTCCTATACATTCTAATTCTGTTGAAGCCTAAGGGTTAATACAAGGATCTATGCTATGGTCCATAATAAGGTCCACACTAGGGTCCATAATTGGACCCATACTGGAGCCAATACTGGGGCCATTCTTGGGTTCATGCTAGAGTCCATACTAGGATTCATACTAGGGTTTGTATTATGTTTTTATTTTTCTAAAGCTCATTCTATGGTCCCTACTAAGGTGCATAATAGGGTTTATACTATTGTCTATATTAGGCTCCATAGTATGGGTCATCGAAGGGCCTTTACTAGGGTTCATACTTGGGTTTATTCTATGATTTATGCTAGGGTTCATACAAGGATTCATACTACAGTTCATATAAGGGTCCATACTAGGGCCCATACAACGGTTCAAGAAAGATGGAGTGAGAAGGGATTTTCCTCTTCTCCTGAACAAGTTGTACAGTCTGGGTTTGTCTGAGCATGTAACTGACTGGTTCAGCTGTTACATGTCATATAAAGTCCAATCTGTTGTTATAGGAGGGTCACTCTTCTCCTTCTCCCTCTATAGATATGGGGTTTCCCAAGGCTCAGTCCTTTGTCACATTCTCTTACCCGTATCCCTGAATGATGTGCCCTCAGTCTGTATATTGTCCCATATATGCCTATATGTGAATGATACAGTCCGTTATGCAAGTGATCCAGATATTGCCTCTCTCAAATCATCTACTCAGACAGACCTGTATGCCATTAAGCAGTGGTACTGCTCAAACCAGCTGACCCCGAATGCGAGTTCTGCACTACCAACTGTTCCAAAATACCATATGAAATGGTTGGAGGCATGGCTTTCTCTTATAGGGCCCCAGTGTTATGGAATAGCCTTCCTATTGACCTTAAGCAAAAAAGAACCTATTGATCATTTCAAAGCTGCACTAAAAACCTATATGTTTTCACTGGCTTTTGTGATTGGCTGAAACAAATGTAAGAAATACTAGTGTAACCCCCTTGTTACCCGAGGTTACTAGAATCCCAGTAAGACCTAGTGGTAGGCAGGGAAGGCAGCTTGTGAAACTCCAGTTAAATGGATTTCACACTGTCTCACTCTGTTCTCAGTCTCTTCTGAGACTGCGGGATGACATCACCATAGATCAGTCGCAGCTACATGAGCCACAATGGAACCTGCAGCAGGGAGCTGGAGTATAATGTTGGGAGGTATGAAGAGTAGTCTGTGGTCAGTTGGAGTTTGGAGCTTGTAGTGAGAGGAGCACAGCAGCTCTGTGTTAGGCTCTTAGAGCCTCAGCCCTGACATAGGGCTACATTCAGGGAAAAGGTGTGTGTTTCCACCTAAAGAGAGACACAGTGAGCAATTTTAAAGTGGTGGAGACCGCTGAATCGGGTCTCAGTGCCCCATCCGCAGGAAAGTTTAGCCTGTATATTCTAGGGGCAACCCCCTGGCTACTGCTAGTGGAGAAGCTGCCTTATTTTGTCCAAGAGTATGGGAAACAAGAAGATTTCGTGATTCACCTGTGGGGCACCTGCAACCGGAGGGTGAGTTTCTGCTCTTTCTAAAGGGCCCATGTTTCACCCTGGGATTTGTGTGATAGTGGGGATTAGACTACTGAAGTAGTGGGAGGCCTAGAGTAATAGGCTCAGCCAAAAGTAAAAGTATGTTCAAGTCCAGCACATAGGGGAAGTCAAGACATGTAGAAGAGATGTGAGATACGTCTACCCAGTAATCTACATTGCCAAGCTTTCAGAAAAGAGTTGTTTAGTTTCCAGAGAAATGGCCGGGTATGGATTGTGGGAGCTGGAGGTGGGAGACCCCCCATCTTTAGTGACTAGGTCCACCTCTACGGATTTGCTCTGTGGAATTCTACTTTGCCTCATGCACTTGGCCAGTGATGAGGGAACTACCCAGACGTGAGATTGGAAGGAAAATTCCCTCTAGGAGTCGAAGGCTCTAAGGTGGTTTGGGGAGCCACCAATTGGAAAGCTGGTTCATTCCCATAATGGACCGTGGATCAAGTGGCTGGCGGGGCAGCTGGGCCAGTGGGGAAAACTCAAGTAGTGTACAAGTCGGGCTGTATACCCAAAGCTGCGTGCAAGTCCGGGCTGTGTGCCTGGTGGGTTTAGAGCCTGAGGGCTGGAAATGTGAAGAAGTGTTCTGTTGTCTCTAATCTGCATTACCAGGAATGTAGCTCTGCGTCCATCTATGCTTTGTTTGTTCAGTTTGGATGTGAATAAAAGCCACATTGTAGAATCCATTCCTGGTTCTGGACATTACAGTTATTGCTTCCTGTGTTCGGATTTACTTGGGTGCCCCTCTGCAGAGTAACCAAACCTAGGCCCCCTGTGCTGAGTAACCTAATCCTCCCCGAACCCAGTCCCCAGCAGGTACTGCTGTCAGCTTCAACAGCATGCCACCTGTTGTTTTGCAAAAAGGCAGGGGTCCAGGGGTTACAAGAATGGAGGTACCGCTTTGGATTTAATTCTGGGAGGAAGGTGCTCAGGCAGGGGGCTAGCGTTTTGGCTATCTGGCAGTGGGTAGCCCAAAAAGCTGAAGCAAGGCTAACTAGTGTGTCACTGTGTGCTGTGGATCTTATGCTGCTGTTAAAATGCCAACTGTTTACCAAGGAGCAGTAAAGCCAAAGAGTGTGCCCTTGTCCTGCATCAATTGTTTACAGCGTTTTGCCTGCTTTTAAAAGAATTGTGGTAAAGAAAAGTATGGAAGACTAGGGGTAGCAACAGGAAAATTGTGCCCTGGATGTTGGAAATGCTTTTTGAATGAACTGAGAGACTTGCAGGTGTGAATGGCTATGTTAAATGGCTGAAATGGGCTCCCGCCATGGAGTCAGTTGAGGAAAAAAAAAATGCATTCTGCAGTTTAAATTTGCCTGCTCGACGATCGCTGTGAGGAGAAGAGCACTCGCGAGGAAGAAGAGGCTCATTTGCATGGCATCGTGTGATTGGTGAGGCTGCAATCAGTCCCGTCCCTCAACCAGCTCTACAGTGACTGCCCCAGCATTCGAGAGGGAGTGTGAGTGGAGTGGGTGTATTGGCTTGTGGAGGAGCGTCGCGGAGATTAAAAAGCGCTGTAAACCATCTAAAAATAAACTGTTTTGTTTAAAATCGGGCTCAACCTGCATATCGATCGTCTGAATTGCAGGTGTGGTGGTTGAAGAGACAATCAGCAGGACTGCCCACCCGTTTCTTTTCTGAGGCCTCCAAGACTGGCTGCAGGCCATTTTTCCCCATCGCAGCTAACAGCTACTGATAACAGTAAGTACCAACAGTGAAATTGCTCAAACAGTGATTTTCTGCCAAAAGCCATCTAAATATGTGTGCAGCAGTGTAGTCGCTTTGCAAGTAACGACTGTGTCAAGTCCTACCAGCAAGTGCAAGTCTGTTAAGCCATTGACTGTGTGCATAGTAATGAGTTCAGCATCAGTTTAAAGTTTAAAGCCAGAGAGAGACTGTGAGTTGTAGCCAAATGTGCAGCATTAGTTTACAGGCAATCCTGTGCTTAAAAAACCTGAGGCTTTAAGGGACTGTGAGTTAAAGAAATGTTTCCAGCAAGTGAGAAGTCCGTGGAAAATTATGTAAATATGTTTAGAAAAAGAACAGTGTAAGTTTGTGCAGTCTGAGCAAACGTTATCAATAGTGTGTGTGTAAATCGGATGTGCAGTGGCTTGACCCAATTTCTGAATGTTGATGCACAGGGGTGCTGCTGCCACCATTACAGGGTGGGGTAGTAAAGTAAACACAGCAGCAGAGGAGCCATTTTAAAAGTAAAGAAAGTGTTCAGTAAAGTGGGCCTTCCAGTTACAGTGAGCTTTTGTTTGTTTTTCCCTGCAGTTATGGCCTCAGGACCAGCTCACTACCCGGATCATGCCCGGGTTGCAGTAACAGCAGCAGTAAATAGACTGAGGGACATTGAAAAGTGGTGCTATGAAGGACAACTGCCTCCTCATGTGGCAATTCCTGGTTATTCAGTGCATGTGTGTCAAATATGCTTGAATGCTGGAAGGAACGTCTTCATGATACCTCACTGTGCTGGATGCCTAGAAAAATATGGCTTGTATAAAGTGCCTCAGATTCATTTGGCTCCCACATGGACAAAGGTTCAGGAATCTGCAGTTGGCAGCACACAGCACCAGGTGGAGCCTGTTGAAGAAGGCCCCTCGGGGGAGTGTGGCACAAAGCTAGAGGGTGCAGAGTTAGAGACGGAACCAGAAGTTGAAGTTTCGGATGCTGGATCCCAGAAGGAAAGTTCAGATAAAGCATCAGTAGACCCCTGGAGGGGGGCTAGCCCAAGTCTCATAGGAGAAGATGAGATGCGGGAGGCCTTTGAATGGGAGGTGTTGACCTCCGTGCCTAGTGATGAGTGGATAGTCTCAGGAGTGAGGACGACTGCTCACTCCTGGGCTCAGATCCTTAGTGAGGAAGAAGATGAGGGGGAACCTACGTGGCCTTGTGAAAAAGGAACGGGTACACAGCCTCAAGCTCTTGCCTCAGAAGAATCCATGGAAGAGAGTGGTGATGCCACTGCCCTGGCTATGCAAGAAGAAGAAGAAGTCAGGGATCCGTTTTTAATTTTGTTAAGGATGCGTAGCTGGCAGAACCAGGACTGGCCACCCCCAAGCTAGGCCAGCGGTCTCAGGTTGACCAAAGCTAGTAAAGAGGAGAGACTTGTTCGTAGGAAGGTGAATGAGATCTATGGGATGACCTTTCCTACCTTTCCTCGGAAAGTCTGGGAGGAGATTGAGAACAGCAGGAAATCCTGGATCTGGGCCGAAGCAATGAAAGGTATGCATCCTGGGGCAAACAAGCATGTCAAGGACAGACTGTTTCATGAGAAATATACCCAGTGGAAGAGAGGCAGGACACTGTTTATGGACAGAGTGCGAATAGTGGACGGAGAGAGATGTGAAATCTCCCACTGTGTGAATTATGTGCACCCAGACGGGGTAATAATTCAAGCTCCTGACCCCCAGTACTATTGGCCTCAGTGCAAGGACCTCCCAGCAAATGTGGCTGTGCCTACTAAATGGAAAGCCGAGCAGTGGTAGTCAATACTGCCACACCAGCCTGTGAGGTGCCTTTATTGATTCACCAGTATGGACATCCAGGACTCAGGTGCCCCACATTCATCAGTTCTACAGTGTACTGGCCTTTCCAGAATCCATCAACTGGCCCACCAGATGACTTCAGATCCAGAGAGGACACCAGCCCAGCTGTATCCTGATCCATCACCTGGTAATCAGATGACGTCAGACCAGCTGTTTTCCTTTTTGTTCCTGTTCTAAGGTTCCATCTCCAGAGATGACATCAACCCAGCAGTTCCCAGATGTGTCCTCCTATAGTTCCCAGAAGACGTCCTCCCAGCTGTATCGGAAGAAATGCTGCCAGGGAGAGTCTTCATCTGAGGTGCAGGTAGGTTCAGATTTTTCGTTCTACAAGGGGCTGGTAAATCCGAACTTTTCTATCTTTATGACATTGCAGTACACACCCTACACTAGCAGACTCCAGAATGTGTGAACTGTCCTCAAAGACTCTCCTCTTCGGGACTTTAGCCTGCTAGAACTGTGCTTCACCGGGCTCCGGCCCAGGAGAGACTCTTCAATGGACTAGCCTTAGGGCACTGTGGTCACTAGTTGGGAATTTTAGGGCACTCCATCCCTCCAAATGTGTATTGTAAATAATGTCATTGTTTCGTACTGTTTTCTAGTGTATATACTGTTTTTCTACCTTTTCTAAAAAAATCTTTTTGGGATTCTTCAGTGTTTTGATGGTAGGGGTTTAGGTAGACTGTGTATGCAGATTAGGATTGTGTGTTGTCTTTCTTTTTCTTGCAGGTGTTCCTGGAGAAGATAGAAGAGAAGACAAGAAGAGGAGGAGGGGCTCATCGGAGTTTCTCATTAGTACTTCAGTGTGTAGTAATTTAAAGTACTGTGGTGTTGTTATTGTTGTTGTTACTGTATTAACCCTTTCCTTCCACAGGTGTGGTTGTGGGGGTAGGGAGGAGGCAGTAAAATGATGTAATAATGTGGTATTAGTTTCTTGGTGTGCGGTTGCAGGTTGCCCAAGGTCGGGGAGGTCCCCAGGTTGTTTTTGTTTTTGGGTGTTAAGTTGGAGGCAGACAGATTTTCCCTAGAGGGCTAGGGGGGATAGACAGGCTGTGGTCCTGAAGGGCTCTAGGGACTGCAGTGCTGATCTATTAGGGCTATGCTCTGGACAGTTCTACCAGAGCCACTAGGTGTCCATAGTAAGTGGGTAGTGTAGAGGCTGATATGTCAGCTAAAGGCCTCTAGGCCCTTAGTGTTGCCTGCCTGTGCTTGCACATGGTAGGAGGGGGCCTGAACACCCCCCCTCCTCAGGTAGCACATAAGGTGGGATGGCCTAAAGCTGGGTAAACAATGACTGCGGGCAGTCATTTTCCTGGTCAAGGGCAAGTGTAACCCCCTTGTTACCCGAGGTTACTAGAATCCCAGTAAGACCTAGTGGTAAGCAGGGAAGGCAGCTTGTGAAACTCCAGTTAAATGGATTTCACACTGTCTCACTCTGTTCTCAGTCTCAGCTGAGACTGAGGGATGACATCACCATAGAACTGTCACAGCTGCATGAGCCACAATGGAATCTGCAGCAGGGAGTTGGAGTAGAATGTTGGGAGGTTTGAAGAGTAGCCTGTGGTCAGTTGGAGTTTGGGAGCTTGTAGTGAGAGGAGCACAGCAGCTCTGTGTTAGGCTCTTAGAGCCTCAGCCCTGACATAGGGCTACATTCAGGGAAAAGGTGTGTGTTTCCACCTAAAGAGAGACACAGTGAGCAATTTTAAAGTGGTGGAGACCGCTGAATCGGGTCTCAGTGCCCCATCCCTGAGGGGATGGGGCAGGAAAGTTTAGCCTGCATATTCCAGGGGCAACCCCCTGGCTACTGCTAGTGGAGAAGCTGCCTTATTTTGTCCAAGAGTATGGGAAACAAGAAGATTTAGCGATTCACCTGTGAGGCACCTGCAACTGGAGGGTGAGTTTATGCTCTTTCTAAAGGGCCCATGTTTCACCCTGGGACTTGTGTGATAGTGGGGATTGGACTACTGAAGTAGTGGGAGGCCTAGAGTAATAGGCTTAGCCAAAAGTAAAAGTATGTTCAAGTCCAGCACATAGGGGAAGTCAAGACATGTAGAGGAGATGTGACATATGTCTACCCAGTAATCTACATTGAAAAGCTTTCAGAAAAGAGTTGTTTCGTTTCCAGAGAAATGGCCGGGTGTGGATTGTGGGAGCTGGAGGTGGGAGACCCCCCATCTTTAGTGACTAGGTCCACCTCTACGGATTTGCTCTGTGAATTTCTACTTTGCCTCATGCACTTGGCCAGTGATGAGGGAAGTACCCAGACATGGGATTGGAAGGAAAATTCTCTCTAGGAGTCGAAGGCTCTAAGGTGGTTTGGGGAGCCACCAATTGGAAAACTGGTTCATTCCCATAATGGACCACGGATCAAGTGACCGGCGGGGGAGACAGGCCAGTGGGGAAAACCCAAGTAGTGTACAAGTCAGGCTGTGTACCCAAAGCTGTGTGCAAGTCCTGGGCTGTGTGCCTGGTGGGTTTACAGCCTGAGGTCAGGAAATGTAAAGAAGTGTTCTGTTGTGTCTAATGTTCATTACCAGGAATGTAGCCCCGTGGGGGTCCATCTATGCTTTGTTTGTTCAGTTTGGATGTGAATAAAAGCCACACTGTAGAATCCCATTCCTGGTTCTGTACATTACAGTTATTGCTTCCTGTGTTCAGATTTACTTGGTTGCCCCTGTGCAGAGTAGCCAAACCTAGGCCCCCTGTGCCGAGTAACCTAATCCTCCCCAAACCCAGTCCCCACCAGATACTGCTGTCAGCTTCAACAGCATGCCACCTGTCGTTTTGCAAAAAAGGCAGGGGTCCGGGGGTTACACTAGGGTTCCTACTAAGGTCCAAACTAGTGTTCATACTACTGTTCATACTAAGATCCATACTAAGGTTCATACTAGGATCCATACTAGGGTTCATACTAAGGTCCATACCAGGAATAAAAACAAGCAATTCATTCCACTAGCCAAATACAGATTGTGACTGCGTGTTATTGCGGTGTTATGCAATGCTGGATCTATTAAGAATAAGACTGCAGTAAATTGCAGATCTTGTTGGGACAACAGATCTGGCATGCATCACCGAGACCTGGCTGGCTGATAATGCTGGTCCCATATTGGAGGCTGCTGTTCCAGCCGGGTACTCAGTGATACACCGCTCGAGATCACACCGCAGGGGAGGGTGGGTAGCTATCTGTTTTAAGACGGAACTGGACCTTGCAGGTGTGCCAGTTGAGGAAGCCAGCTCATTTGCGTGTACTGTAGTAACAGGTGTAGGTTGTAGGCTCGTTCTCATCTACCATCCACCCGGGGGTGAGAAGCAGTTCCTTCAGGAAGTAGTGGACTTCATGGTCGACATGGCATTTGGGTCATCCAGGTTGATGATCCTGGGCGACTTTAACGCCTGGGTTGACGATGAGCTCTCGCAGTTTGGTCAGGACTTCCTCCAGTTGATGATATCACTGGGCTTTACACAGGTTGTTACCTCTGCAACCCATAAGTTTGGTCACTCTCTTGACCTGGTTTTCCTCCTGGGGATTGAAACCTCCAACCTGGTGGAACTAGTGGGATGGTCAGATCATCACACGGTAAGATTCAGTTTCTGTACCTCCCCCCCGTATAGGTCTGCCCCTGTGGAGATGGTCAGATACCGCCCTCTGTGGGATGTGAGCTCTGATGGCTTATCGGCAGTACTAGACCTATCGGTCATTCCGAGGGCAAACGGGAGCCCAGAGAGCCTGGTTCAGGCCTATAATAAGTCTGTCACTATGGCTCTGGACTCTATTGCTCCTGTCCATGTATGTCCTCTCTCCCTTCACCCTCAGTCTCAATGGTTTGATGAGACCTTGAGGGAGTTGCAGCGAGTAGGACGAAGGATAGAGTGTTGTTGGCAGAAATCCACCCTGGTAGCTGACCACACTAGACTGATGGAACATTATCAAATCTATCAATCAGCAATCACCCGTAAGAAGGCAGAGTTCCTGTCTGGGGAGATTGCTGCCACTCAGAATTGAACTGCTCAGCTCTTTCAGACTGTGGACAGGTTGTGCGACCCAACCTGTCTTCAGGTTCGAAGAACCTTTTCACAAATTGAGTGTGACGAGCTTGCTCGCTTCTTCGAGGATAAGGTGGCCAGCATCAGGGTGGAGATCTGTCCGGCACACTCTATGGGAGTTGATAGTTGTTGGTGTTTGGTCACTTCTCCTCAGTTTACCTGAAGCTCCTTCGACCGGCCAGAAGTTGTGGATGTTGTGCAGATTGCCCAGGGTATGTGCCCAACATGCTGTAGTTTTGACCTGGGCCCAACTTCCCTGAAAATGGGTTGTGTTGACATTATAGGCCCAGTCCTTGCAAGAATAGTTTGGTGCTCCTTAGAGTCTGGTGAGTTTCCTAGCTCCCTAAAAGAGGCAGTGGTGACACCCCTCCTGAAGAAAGCTGCTCTGGACCCAGGCTGCTTTGCCAACTACAGACCAATCTAAAACCTCCCCTTTGTAGGGAAGGTAATTGAGAAAGTTGTGGAGCTACAACTGGAGAACCACCTGACCATCCACGACATTTATGAACTTCTCATCTGGTTTTTGTAAGAGGCATAGTACCGAAACCGCCCTGGTTCAGGTGCTTAATGATCTCCTGATGGCGAGGGATTAGAAGCACCGTTCTGTCTTGGTACTTCTTGATCTCTCTTCAGCCTTTGACACCTTGGGCCATGGGGTGCTTCTCAGGCATCTGAGGTTCATCTGTGGCCTGTCTGGTACAGTTCTCAGATGGTTTAAATCTTTTCTCACTGGCAGATCTCAGAGGGTGGTGTCGGGGAATTTTACCTCCGACTCATTCTCTCTGCCATGTGGGGTCCCTCAGGGCTGAGTATTGTCCCCCATGTTGTTTGCGGTGTATATGCTGCCTCTCAGAGACATTGTAAGATGGTACGGGCTGAGGTTTCACTGCTATGCTGATGATATCCAGCTCTGTCTTCCACACCTGACCAGGATAGTGAGTGTTTGGTCTTTAACAACTGCCTCGCAGAAATCCAGGACTGGATGAGATCCAGTTGGTTGAAGTTGAACTCTGGAAAGACCGAGGTGATGGTTGTGGATCCAGGTCATCAGACAGAGGGGTTGGGGGCTGGACAACCCTCCGGACTTTGTCTCGGGGGCACTCAGCTTCCGGGGGTCGATATCCGCTACTTGCAGCTGGGGCAGAATGCTGCAGCATGGTTGTTAATGGGGATTCCTCATTCGAGTCACATCACACCAGTGCTGTGCGAACTGCACTGGCTGCAGATTCAGTGGTGGATCACCTTCAAGGTCAGGCTCTTGACCTTTAAAGCCCTGCACAGACAGGGTCCAGACTATCTGCAAGAACTCCTGTGTCCCTATTGCCCCAGGCGACCACTCCACTCAGCTGACGAGGGGTTGTTAGAGATTCCCAGGGTACATCTTAAAACATCTGGGGCCCATGCTTTTATGTATGCTGCCCCATCCCTATGGAATTCTCTACCTCGTCGACACGGGAGTGCATGACTGTCTAGAGTTTTAAGAAGTCCTTGAAGACCTACCTGTGGCACTGCGCCTATTCAGAATGAATATTTTAGACATCTATTTATTTGGTTTTAGCTGTATGGATTCTCTGTGTTTTATTGGATTTTTATGTTATATTGCTGTACAGCGCCTTGGCTTTGGAAAGGTGCTTTAAAAATAAAGTTTGATTGATTGATTGAGTTACCAGCAGCATATAGCTGCCTGTAAAAGAGAGACACACATACTGTAGCCTGAAAATACAGATGTATGCAGTTAATTCAAGTTGCTGTAAGTACTTAGATATTGAGAAGAACAGACGTGCATAAAAGAAACAAAGAAGAAAAGCATACAGCACCATTTCTTAAGCAGGAGAAAGCCTCAAGGCAAAACTAGTCCACGTGGAGCTGAAGGACCTGATACCTGGTGGGCCTTTGTTCTACACAGAGGTACAATATGTGCCAAGTTTGGCAACCTCCATTACTTTTTTATTTTTAATCAAGCTTTTCCTCCCCTGTTGTAGCCCATCCAGTCCTCAGGCCTGGGGTATATACCCCCTGTGGCAGCACCCTCAGCTCTGTCCCCTATTAGCCACACTGCTTACAGCAGTAGGGATCCATTTCACTGGTGGTCCTGAGTGTACTGCTAGTCATCATTCTGGCAACAATGGGGTTTTATGCCATTTTTCTTCAGCAGTTTTACCCTCCAATCACTAGAAGGGGCAAAAACCACTAAGTACATGATGGTCATGGATGCCTCAGCATACTCTTGGGGAGAACAAGCTCTCTGGTCTGACACAGGAGTCACTATTGTGGCAAGAATGCACCACTCCCTGATCTGGGAAGCCTCACCAGTGGTAGCATCATGCCTCTTCCCCAGTTACCCACTTGAACATTCCAGTTCTGATACCAAACCCAAGTCGCTACGTGATCCCAGGTGCACTCTATTTCTAATAATCCTTGTCATCTTGCTGCTGCTGCTATAAACAAGATCATCCAGAAAATTCTTCTCCCCATCTTGACTATGGTGACATATTTTATAGTGCAGCTTCAATGCCCTTGTTAGCCAGACTGGACCCTCTCTCATCACGCTTTCAACTGCTTTGTGCTCAGCTGTTCCTTTCATACACATCACTATGACCTCTAGTATTTTCTAGGCTGGCCATACCTGGAAAATTGTCACCAACTACACTCTTCCCTCCTGATCTTTAGGTACTTGTCTAACACTCTACCAGAATACTAATCCTCTCTGCTGATGACCCCCACACTTCCTCTATTTCCTTTTATACCCCAACCCTTACTCTTTCCTTACCCAAAGATGTTGGCTATCAATTGTTAAGTCTGAGTTCATTTGATACATCCCATTCCTCTGGAACTTACTCTTTTTCTTCCTCCAGGCTGCCACCTTATGCTGGTCATCTGAAAGTCTTGCTATAGAGCGGCTTTGTACATCTTGTGCCTGTAAGCCTCCAGTTTCATTTGCTATAATAAATTTTAGGCTAGTATCCATTTCTGTTCCAAGCCCTCCTATGAGGCTTAGTAAAGTTGCAGCAATAGATACAGTCAGATATTTCCAGATATTTTGTGATAGTTCTAAAGAGATTCTAACTGGTAGCCCAGAGTGGTACCGCAGGCAGGCAGGGAATTTCTCTAGAGATATCACAGACATGTCAGGAACTATCTGACCATGTCTTTTGCTGCAACTATATGGCCTTCTCCTCTCACTTGCCCCTGGTTTACTACAGTGTCTGAGTTACTACAGCCCCCTGTAACTTGGGACTTGTTTTACCTCCTGCTATTTTGTATATCCATTTTGTTCAATATGTTGGCAATGTTTTATTGGTAAATGCTTACTCCTCTTTTAGACTTACCTGCTGCCAGCTTCCTGGCACCTCAGGAAAAGCACGCTGCTCACAATCCTTTGCTGTTAGTTTATGAACAATTATCCCACTGCTGCACCAAGTTTGTAACAAACCTCTTCCTGCTGACACAAGTCTGTCTTATCTACACACACACAACAGCAACTGAGTGGCTCCTTGTATTTCAATGCTTCCACCACCTGGCTGATTGATAAGCTATCTTGATCTGGGTCTAGTCTCACCACTGGCCACTGATCACCCAGTACAATGCCTTAATTTTGGGACAGAATCAGCCCTTCAGTCACTTCCAGGACCTATCACCTACACTGTAGCAGACATAGGTTACTTTATACTTGGTAGTTCTACTCTTTGGTAGCAGAACACCAATTTTCTCAACAGAAAAGGATTGTTACCTCTTGCATAAAACACTGCATAGTCACAGTCTCCTTCCAGGCTGCCACGTTATGCTGGTCATATAAAAGTCTAGCTAGGGAGCTGTTTTTTACTTCTTGTGCATGTAAGCCTCTAAGTTCATTTGTTACAATCAGTTTTAGGCTGATATCCCTTTCTGTCCCAAGCCCTCCTGTGGGGGTTTTGTCCCAAGCCCTTGTGTGGAGCTTAGTACAACTGCAGCAATAGATACATTTGGATATTTCCATATATTTTGTGATATTTCCAAAGAGATTTTCTCTGGTGTCCCACAGTGGTACTGCAGGCAGGCAGGGAATTTCTCTAGAAACATCACAGACATTTCAGGAACTATATGACCATGTATTTTGCTGCAACTGCATTGCCTTACCATCCCACCTGTCCCTGGTTTACTACAGTGTCTGAGTTGCTGCAGTCCCCTGTAACTTGGATCTGTTTTATCTCCTGCTGTTTTGTATACCATTGCTCTCCGATGTAGTTTGCTCAATATGTTGACACAATGTTTTATTGGTAAATACTTACCCCTCTCTCAGAGTTCCCTGAGGTCAGCTTCCTGGCATTTCAGGAAGAGTACACTGCTCACAGTCCTTTACTGCTAGTTTGTGAACTATTACTTCCTTCCCTCCATCGAGCCAACAGTTTGTGACAAAGTTCTGCCTTGCTGACACAAGTATGTATTTTCCACACACACAAAATCAACTGGATGGCTCCTTGTATTTCAATGCTGCTGCCACCTGACTGACTGCTAGGGTATCTTTATCTGAGTCTAGTCACACAACTGGCCACTGCTCACTCAGTAAAAGGCTTTAATTCTGATATAGAATCAGCCCTTCGGTCACTCTCAGAACTCTCACTGTTCTGTATCAGACATAGGTTACTTTATATACTTGGTAGTTCTGCTCTTTGGTAGCAGAACGCCAGTTTCCTCAATACAAATAGACTGTTACATGTCCCACAAAACAATGCACAGTGTCAGAGAATATTAAATATAAAAGTGTTCAATATTTACACTACTAAATTGCAGACTATAAAGTAGAATGCAAAAGGGATAAAACACAATAGGAAAATGCTAATTAAAATGGCTACATAGAAAGACTACTGAAAGAAGAACCTTTCTGGTTTCTAGACTACAATTGAACTGATCTTACCCCTACCCTACTCTACTCTACTCTACTCTACTGTACTATGTTCTCTTGCTTAGGACTTAAGTTGCCACTCAGGCTTGAGATTCAGGAGACAGTGTTCCCATTAACTTGTAGGGGACATCTGCTGCACGCTGCTACCCAGATGAACCTGCCAGTGTCTGGTGGAGATTCCAGATTAACCCTTTCAAGGAGTCCTCCCCCATTGCATCATCCTGTAAGTCACAAACCTCAGACTCCCTTTGCCTCTTTGATCTGAGATGCTGGCCCCAACTGACTCACAGATCGCACCTTCCCCCAAATTATATTGTTTACTGGCCATTTTGCATACAACCAACCCTGCTTCAATTCTCTGATTAAGTTTTCACATCAACAAGTGATACTCCTTGAAAGCAGGTCATTTTGATGTGAGCCACATAACTGTCCCCACCATGTATCCAAACCAATTCAACTGCTTCAATTATCTGATCAAGTTTTTGCACCCACAATAGTGCACTACATGAAAGCAGCCCTTTCCTATGACCTTCCTATGAATTATCTGATAAAGTTTTCACACCAACAAAAGCTCACTCCTTAGAAGCAACCCTTTCTTGTGACCTTCCTATAAACTGACATGCAGCAAGTGAGCTTGTCTTCTCAGTCACCACCCAGTAAAGGATCTCAGCAATGTTGCTTGAAGATAAGACTTTTTATTTGATAAAAATAATTAAAAATCCACACAGCAGGTAAAGCTCATACAGCAAATAAAGATCCATCCCCTCCCTCATGTCACAGCCAAATGTTTTTGTGCTACTCACACTTTGTCAAGGCTGGATGGGTGCAGATAGGGTATCCTATTTAAACCTAAATCTTAAAGTGACAGTGCTGAAAAATATCTACTTAAAAAATTAATTAAATATATTGCTGCCCCACCTGAACAGCAGGCTCAAAACCACCAAGTGACAATATGGACATAAATAAAATAAATAATTCTTATAATCTTATTATGATCAAAAAGGTATAAGTTAGCCAGGATTTAGTTTATTTAGTTTATTATTATTTTGGAAGACACCTTTGAGCCAAGGCTCTTTAACAAAGGTTCCACATCAGGGAAACAATACAGAACATAATAAGGACAATAACAAGTACAGTAGTTTCAAGCAGCCATAGGCTTTGTCGGGTACATTAAAGCTTTCATATGGAATTACTGTAATATGTGCAATGATTCACAGTATGTATGTTAAGTTACAGTAATTTGTGTATATTATTCAAGAGCATATGTACAATAAAAAACACAGTTGTAATATGGTTCACTAGAATAAATTAGAAGCTGCTAGGAGAGATGGTAGATACATGTAGAGGAAGCTATGGGGATAGAATGTAGATAATAGTGGGGAAATAAAAAGGGAGAAGATAGGAGAAAGTGGGGGTAAAGGTGGGAGGGACTTAGAGGAGGGGAAATTAGAGGGAAGGAGAGTAAGTGTAGTTAGGAGAAACATTCACAGGAGGCCATTGTGACAAGGTGCAGATGTAAGTAACACTTAAAAGTGCCCAAGGTAGTATCATTGGTAACAGCAGGTGGAAGCAAGTTGTACCAGGATGAAGCTCTGTATGTAAAGGAGCATTTCCTTGGGTAGTGCAACAGTGTGGAACAGAAAAAGTAAGATATTCTGAGCTCCTTGTTAGGCAGGGGTCACAGCTGGGGAGTCAGTAAGGACTGAACCCTTGAGGGTAGGAGATTTAAGGTAATCTTTTTTGCTAGCATACAGGTCTGGTACTTACACCCAGTACTTACCATCATGTTAATTATACCATTTCTTTAATTATGCAGTACTTAAATACTGTTAGACATGAATCATGCTATAAGGCAACACAAATCTATTATAAATAGGGTATCTGCTGAAATAATCCGTTAAGTCCTGGAAAATGATAAGATTTCAATTTATGTTGCCAGTATGTTTCCCACTGAAGTAACTTGTTGTTTAAATCCCCACCCCTGATAGAAATACCCACTTTTTCTACCATCTGAAAAAGGAACATATGGTCACTTCCCTTCTTCCCCTCATGTTGTGATAGAGCACTAATATTGTCTAACTTCTGAATACTTCTGATATGTTGGCTAATACATTCCTTTAGTTTTTGAGTGGTCTTTCCTATGTAAAAACAAGGACATTTTTTACACGTGGCTAGATAGACAACATTATTAGTATTACAGGTCCCAAAACTTCATATCTCATATATGTGTTTGGTTACAGGTTCCACAAAGGAATTGCCAGTTAAAATGTGTTAACAAAAATTATAGTTCCCACACTTAAAAGTCCCTGGGAGGCAAAGATGGGGCAAAGATGGAGGCAAAAATGTGTCTGTCTGCCTGATATTTTTCATCAAATTGGATTGCAGACTAAAGTTTATTGCACTGTGCAATGCACTGATAGTTTATTGCACTGTGAGGTAGTTTTGTATATGTTTTATTTTTTTTAATTTTATTTTATTGAAATCTAGGATTACAAATACCTTTGAGCAGGAACTGCTTGTTTACAAAGGTTCCACGTCGAAGAAATGGGAGGTATATATACATACATACAAAGGTCAACATAATAGTACATAGTTACACAATAAAAAGAAGTAAGAGACTGAGGCTTAGGAAATTCCAGTAATTCAAAATGTGCCAAATGTTAGGTAGCATGACATGCCAGCCAAGGGCAATCTTAAAAATAAGCACTGCAGGTGAGAGGGAAGGGGGTATGCAGGCAGGAAGGCCATTGTCGGAGGGTAGAGGGTGAGGGTAAGTGCTCTAAAGGGGGGGGAAGGGAGGGGAGAGATAAAAGTCAGAAAATACCCGGGGAAGGGAGAGGGAGCAAGAGGGTAGGCAGGTAGAAGGAGGCAAGGTGGGGAGAGGTAGCTGTCAAGACTGAAGTGGAGGGCAGTGAGCGGTGGGCCCCTGATTAGGCGAGGCAGTCACAATGACTAGTTGAAATGAGATGAAGTCGGAGTTGTCTCTTAAAAGGGCCAAGAGCAGCAGCAGTAAGAGTTTCTTTGTTGAGAGTATTGTACCACTGTGGTGCTCTGTGGGCAAAGGCCCTCTGGCCCGTGTTAGTCTGGCATCTGGGGACAAGGAAGGTTAGTTGTTGTGAACTTCTAGTTCACTGGGTGCTGTGGTGGTCAATGAGGAGCTTTTCAATGCCTGGGGGCATGACCCCGAGGAGGACTTTTTTGGCTGAGAGGCAGGTTTGATACTGTATCCGGCTGATGAGAGGAAGCCATCCTGCCCAAGTGTACAGGTCACAAGTGTGTGTAAGTCGGTCAGCCCCAGTTAGTAGCCTGCATGCTTTGTTGAGTGCAACTGTAATTCTGTGGAGGGCAGAGGCTGAGGCAGAGCCATAAATTGCTAGCCCGTAATCGATGATGGAGGTGACAGAGCTGTTGATAGCCAACTGGAGAGTGTGTTTACCTGTTTTGTAACCTTTTGTATTTAAATAAATATGGCTTTTTAACTATGAAATATTGGAGTAGTCTTGGATTCTTTTCTGGCAATCTTAGAAAGGTGCAAGGTCTTTCCTTTTTAAATTTGTATGCCTTCTGACCCAGACACACTACCTGCACTGAGGCAGCTAACTTTTTTGCTCCTTTAAATGTGAAACCCTATCTGCACCCATCCAGTATTGACAAAGCATGAGTAGCATGAAAACATTTGGCTGTGATGTAAGGGAGGGGGTGGATCTTTACCTGCTGTGTGATTTTTACCTGCTATGTGGATTTTTAACCATTTTTATCAAATAAAAAGTCTTATCTTCAGGCAACATTGCTGAAGTCCTTTACTGGGTGGTGACTGAGAAGCTGAGCTCACCTGTTGCATGTGAGTACTACTTTTGCTCTGGCTCTGTCCGCATTGTTTTAGCCACCTTGCATTGTTCTGATACATTTCCAATAAAGTGAGGCAGTTGTTGTTTTTCATGAAACCTGTTTTCCCTTTCTGACCACCTGGTGCATGCCTATATTGCCCAACTAGGCCCTATATTCATGATACAAAACCGTGTCTATTTTACAGTTCCAAATTTATACCTATGCTACAATTGCTAAAAAAAAAAATATATGAATTGATAGTTGAGAAAATATACAAATGATATACTGATGCTGTTTAAGATTTAGGGTATTTAATTAAATTTAATTAATTTATTGTTCAACTTAAATATAAGTCATTACAATCAATAAAACATACAACAATTAAAATAATAAAAACTTTTACAGTACATACACATATTGCACACTCGAATATTATTAATTTACAGATTCTTACAGTAATAATTCAGGATGCCACAAATTCTATCTCTGAAGTGCAACAGAAGTTATAAGTAAATCAAGGCTTTTACAGCACATACACGTTACACATTTGTTTGTCATTATTTTACAAATTCCTTGATTACTGAATCAGACTGCCACAGGTCTTGCTCTGAGGTACAAGATAGATTAAGCCCATTATTTTCATAAAGTGTGTTTTAGATGCTACTGACATTATTTGTATGCCAGCATTTACTATAATAATCGTCCCACACATTGCAGTTATTCCAGCAGCCAATTCTTACATTCCATATTTAAATGTAGTTTTTTTTTTGTTCAATGATTTTGAGGAAAGAGGCCACAGCCATTAATGTCTCTTTACATTAAGATTTTAGGAGATGTGTCACCAGATGTCCAGGTTCATACTCCTGGGAGCCCAATATATTTCCTAATAATTGCTTTCTGACTTTATCATAAAATGGACATAAAACTACCAAATACTTAAGGTTGTCTGTGTCCATTCTACGTTTACATAGAACTTTCTCCCCCTGCTCTTTTTTTATTATAAAAATTGTATTTCAGGTATATAACAGCCACGGTCAGAAGATACTAGTGGTTGTTTCAATAAGGAACAAACACACCCTTTTCTTGTTAAAGTTAAAAATGGCATTCAAGTTGCTATGGATTGGAACAGGTCTTGGGAGCTGTTTTTCTGGCTGTTGATTATGGCTTGCTTATAAGTTGACCTCACTGGGTATTATTAACAACTCGTTGGAATGGTTACAGAGATTATATATCTGTTTTTGGTTACTGGATTAGTGCACAGGGTAACAGTACCCATTTACAGAAATGATCCAGATATCTACCTGGGAGATCTCAGTCTGTTGCATTCTGGGGTGCAGAGCAGCCTATGTACTGTACCACTGACTAAAAGTGCATTACAGGAGCAGTACGTGGTCCACTTCTAGTTTATCTTTATATAAATGACTTAAAGAGGAGTCTACAATAGTCAAAATCTCAACTCTGTGCAGAAATACTAGCAGTCCTAAAGCAGTGATAATCTCTATGATATTCAAGCCACCTTACAAGAAGTTTTTGACATAGTTCAGTATTTCTTAAACCAAAATAAACTGGCATTAAATGCCACCAAGACCCAATCAGTTTTGTCTGGCTCTGATCAGCAAATGAGGTGCCTCACTGGTAACCAACCTTTTAATAGTGAGAACATCCATCACGTCAGTAGGTATACATTTTGGGGAGTCTAGTGCTACTTCAGTTTAAACTAGGAATCCCATATAACCAATTTAGGTAAAACTCTGGGTCCTAAAAAATCACCTTCCTAAATCAACACAAAAACTCTTTAGCTATGGAAACCAGGAAAAGAGTGGCTGAAGCTATGCTTGTTCCCTTACTTATTTATAGGGGTCTCATTTATAGCTGGATTCCAGATACTCACAATATGTGGACAAACCTGACACCTTATATAACAGAATGGCTAACTTTATTTTACATTATTTAGCAACATTTTATTATATTTTTGGTGACTTTGAAAACTCTTAGAGTGTTCGCTTTTTTAAAAGTTGTCTATTGGCAAATTTTATATAAACCATAAGGCACTCCAGGGACATTGGTGGTACTAAGTTTGCCCCACAATCAGTGAGCTGAAGGCACTCAGCTTTGCCTCATGCCTCACTGCACCTCTGACCATGGGGTAAACCAAGTATCACCAATGCCCCATCATGCCTTATTGCTTAAATACTATATATATTTTTGTTGCAAAAATACTGCACTAATGCACCAGTTAGGGTTCAAATTAATGCCACAAAAGTAGGAAAATGAGATGTTAGGGTTTCCAACCCTAACTCCTTATCCCAACCCCCAAACAAATTTTCAAGATAGTAATTTTATGACTACCCCTTATAAACATGACATGTGGAATTACTAGTACATTGGCCGAAACATCATTTTGCATCACAAGTGCAAAATCACATCTCATCTAGGATTTAAAGAAAGACACCTGTCACCTTTATCAGGTGGTGTGAAAAAAATGGCTACATTGACAAATACAGTAAAAATATAGAAAATGTGTGAAGTTATGAGTGAACATTGAAATATTTCAATGTTCACTCATAACTTGGTCACTGTACCATATTTTTACACTAGATTTTCAACATAGTCTTCTTATGATCCCACCTTATGTTTAAGGTAGGTGAACATTTTCAAATCCCAGCCAAAATGTGATTTCATGGAGCAACCATGAAATCACCTTTTGGCCCAGATTTGAAA
Source organism: Neoceratodus forsteri (assembly GCA_016271365.2). Classification (NCBI taxonomy): domain Eukaryota; kingdom Metazoa; phylum Chordata; order Ceratodontiformes; family Ceratodontidae; genus Neoceratodus; species Neoceratodus forsteri. Next base: position 1,059,017,337 of record CM057456.1, read on the forward strand.
AAATTCACCTGTGCTGTTCATGAGGCAGGGTCCCAAAAAGGCCACCTTGAAAGTTTGGTAGAAAAATATTGAAAAACAGCAAAGTTATGAGTGAACATTAAAATATTTCAAAGTTGCTGGCCCAGTGGCATGGAGAGCTGAGGCACTGGGTGTCTTTTCCTCCTGCCACACCAGTGACCTGGGATCAGGAATGGAACCAGGTTGCTCAGAGGCTGGTGGGGTAAGGAAGGTTTGAGCTTCCCAAGATAGCTCTCCTTCCTCGAGGAGGGGGGTTAGAGTGGCATGCTGTTTGCTTGCCACCCGGCAATGCCTGAGTGGCAGCACATGCAAGCCAGGGAAGGGAACCCATGTTCAGGGCACTGGGGCCATCTCCACAGAAGCAGAGCTCAGACATCATGAAAAGTGCATGTCCATGAGCCCTGGGGAGAAATATGGAGGAAAAAAACACTGCAGGTGACAGGATGAATGACCGACCCCCTTGCAGGTCCCGTACCATTGGCCGGACACAACCACAAGCCCTGTGGCAGAGGACAATGGTTAATGAAAGACCCAGAGGAGCTGGGGTATAGGGCTGGGGGGTGTTGGTCAGAAGGAAGCCACCAGGGGGCGAACCAGGAGATAAATAGAATATGAAAAAATATGAATTTCAACGTTCACTCACAACTTGGTTATTTTACCATATTTTTCCAACAGATTTTCAATATAGTTGTCTTATGATCCCACCTCATGAACCTGGTAGATGCAAATTTTCAAAACCCCCACAAAAGGTGATTTCATGTAATGACTGTGAAATTACCTTTCAGAACAGATTTGAATAATTTAATCTCCATTGTTTGTCAGGTGGGGTCCCAAAATGGCCATGTTGAAAATTTGGTGTGAAAATATTAAAAAAATGACAGATTTATGAGTAAAAGGTCAAACCCACTGTAATGCATTAAACCAGACTTACCTTATTTCCTTATATTGCAGTTGCCGATTCCAGAAGTAATACTGTACATCTTTTCAACTGAAGAGTGAGTCTATGGTGTGGGACACTTTTAGGTGAGTGAAGATGTTTGGGGGATGAGGTGGTGGGTGCTGACTGGGGTGTTGGGGTGGGGTGGGTGAGGTGTGAAGGTCAGATCACTGAGAAACCATTTTTGGTTTTTACAGGTTAAACTGTCTAAAAAGAAAAGACCAACAAGGGATGGTTTTCTTTATTTTACAGGGAAGCCAACACTGAGAATTGTGCACCCCAGTGTTGGGATGATCTTTGGTGGCACCTGTACCACCACCTATTTTTTGGTGGGGAAGGGATGACCTAGAGAACGAGGGGGATTGAAAGAAGAGGTACTGGGATTGGGCACCATGGTCTGCTATTAAATATATTTATAATATTAAAAAAGGGGAGTGGGCAACCTTGAGGGGAGGAGAGTAAAGAGAAGTGGTACCGGGAGTAGGCATACTGGTCCATAGGTAGGTTGGTAGGCAGGCAGATAGGCAGATAGATAGATAGATAGATAGATAGATAGATAGATAGATAGACACACAGACAGACAGACAGGACAGACATGACAGACATGCAGACATGCGAGAGAGATAGCGAGGACAGACAGATATGAGACGGAGAGAGAGACAGAGATCAAGGGAGTGCCAGCTCACTGTTCACACTGAAGCTGGCAGCATGACTCCTGCTGTGGCTTCACTATTCAAGAAAGTTCCACTGTTCTCATACTGAGAATGTGGATGAACAGTTCCTCTCACTGTGCTGGGCACTTAGGAATTTCTGGTGTCCGGAAACATTATTCCCAGGGCAATTTTAAATGAACTCTTTCCAGAGCTGATAGAACTGCAGATGAGGGCAGATGAACAATTTGGGGTAAAAATATAGAAAATTTGCTTTTTAATATTGTCACACCAAATTTTCAGCATAGCCTTGTTATGACCCTGCCTCATGAAGAAGGGCAGAGAAAATGTGTAACTCCTGGACCACAAAATCACATTTCAGGATGTGAAATAATATTTTGGCCAGGATTTGAAAAATGACAGCTGTCACACTCATGAGGTGCGGTAAAGATATAGCTATACTGTGAATTTGGGGGGAAAATATTGAAAATTAGCAAAGTTATGAGCCTGCATTCACAAAATTCAACATAGGCTCATAACTTTGTTGTTTTTTAAATTTTTACTCCAAATGTTCAGCATTGTGTGGCGTTTTTTTGTATGGTCCACCACTAAATGACCCTTTACCTTCTCTATAGTCTGCCAGCCCCTTCGGTTGCTGCCAGTGCTGCTGGTGAGGACCCCATCTGGACCGTGCGAATAACTAGTCGGACACATGAAATAAAGAATAAGGCAGGTTTATTCAGTTCAGGAGGTGTTCTCTTCATGAGGACAAGCCCCACACTGACTATACTCTGACTGACAAACCAACATGGCACTGCCAGGCAGTGCAACAATTAGATACATGCAGTTCTAAGTGCTCGTAAAGGGGCGGCAGCTAAACATTAAGCCCCATGCTTAATGTGTGCTTTACATCACCGCTGGAACAGTGAAAGTGAGCACCACTCGAACAAGCAATAATCTATATGTTTCTAAGAATTTTTAAGTAAATAATTTAAGGCAAAAAAACAGTGTCATGCATTACAAGGCATTAGATTTCCCAAAACAGAACAGTACTCCGCTGCAGGAAGGGGGGGGAGGAAAGAACCTGGACTACAATGGGGACCAGTCAGAGTAGCACCAGAGAGGAGGGAAACACAATAGTGCTTGAGACTTGGTCATGCCACAAGTGCTAAAGTGTGGGGGAAGGAAAAGGGAAGAGAGGGAAGGGTAGCATCAGGAGGATACCCAGAATGCAGGCTCACACTTTAATAACAGTTGCATAAACAGGTGGACTGTCCATTGAAAGAGACATTCCTAAGTGGAAGAAAATGATAGTGCAGGTAAATAGTACCATGGCAACAGGTGCAAGAAAGAGGTACAACAAGATATTTACTACAACAATGAAAATCAGAAAATGAATTAGTCCTGTCACATTTCACTGAGTCCAGTAACAAAGTTCAAGACCTCCATCAACTTTTCCTGTCAGTGGGAATGGAGGCATGCATGGACTGCACTAGTTCCTGACAGGAGGGGATCAGGTCGTTAAAAGCAACCCAGGAGTTCTGCTCACTATCGAATCCACACCACTTTACTCTGTAAGTTCAGGATCCATTGACAAACTTCTTTCTTAGGATCTTCTCGATCTGGTACACTGGGGTATGTGGAAGAGAGTTCTGAGAAGAAGAAGAAGAAGATTGAGAAGAAGAAGTCCCAGGCAGATCATCTGGTAAACTGGAATCCGGCTGGAGAGTGTCAGGAGTGGGAAGATCTGTAGGAACTGGCTGCAAATTATCTGGGGGAATCTCAGCTTCAGAGAGGATGGCAGGCTCAAGGGAAGCTTCATTTGTGGGAGGACTGGGGTCATCTGGAAGGTTGTTATTGCGGTACCCATGCTTTAGTCGGTTTATATGGACTTTGTTGTGTACCAGCTTGCCATCTGACTTATGTCGCAGATGAACGTGGACCAGAGGGAGCTTTTCTACAATGTAGAAGGGACCAGTCCAGGGGCGAAGCAGTTTCTTGGTGGTGCCCGGAACAAGAACAGAACAGTACAAATAGACAATGTTCCCAACAGAGAATGAAGGCTCATGCGCCTTGGCTGCAGACATTTTCTTCATTGCCAATTTTCTCTAGCTCAACGTGGTGATTGCTACTCGTCGGGCAAATTCCAGCTGTTCCAGAAGAGGGATAATAAAAGAAGACGCTGACTTAGGCACCTCTAGCAATGAGAGATCCCTGTCCAGTGGAGTTCTTGGGTGACGTCCATGGACTAAGAAGAAGGGTGTGTATTCTGTGCTATCGACACAAGGGCTGGTATTGTACGCAAACTGCACAAAGGGAAAAAACTGGTCCCAGGTGTCATGAGTCTCATCCAGATACTTGGAGAGTGTGCCGAGAATGGTGGACATCATTCCTTCACTCTGTCCGTTGCATTGTGGATGGTAACTTGTGGTATGTGTCTTTTTTATGTTGAGAAGTTTGCAAGTTTCTCGGACAATGGTGGACAGGTAGTTAGTGCCTCTGTCTGAATGTAGGTACAATGGGGTACCGTGACAACAAATGACTGTGTTGAGAAATGCACTGGCCACAGTGGTGGCTTTAATGTCTCTTAAGGGAATGAGTTCCAAATACTTTGTCAAGTAGTCCACAAAGACAAGGATGTATTTATTACCAGAGTCAGAGCATGTTGGCAAGGGCCCCAGAATGTCAGTGCTGACTCTTTGGAACGGTTCAGCGGGCTACAGGCATTGGGATGACATGTGCCTTTGTTGGTTTGGCCAGAGGCTTTCTCTGGGAGCAGGGCTGGCAGGATTTTATGAATTGGACAATGTCTCTATTCATGTGTGGCCAGAAGAAGTGAAGCCTTGTCTTTTCCAGAGTTCTGTGAATTCCCATATGATCTCCAGAGAAGTGGAGAGGCATGAGTGGAGAGAAGAACCTGAGGGATGAGAGAGGCTGGCACAACTGGCGGTACGTGAGTTCTATCCGTGCGATGACCCTTGCCTTCCTTGGTCCAAATGTGAGAGACCACACCATCATTGAGGAAGTAGTGTGGTGCAAGGAAAAATACATCCTGGCGATGTTTCTTTTGTTGCGGTAAGGTTCCACTCTAAGTAGGTGATTATGTCTGTAAATTGAGTATCATTTTGTTGATACATTTTAACAGTTGCCAGGGACAGATCAGATGTAGAGGAGATGAGAAGCTCTTCAGCTGCTTGTAGTAACTGAGGATTTGTGTGTCTCTCTGTGGAGGCAGTTGGTAGTAGTAAAGCAACTTGAGGTGTTGAAGGAGAGTCCACAGGAAACACATCCGTGGCATGGAAGGGAAGAGCTTGTAAGCAGGATTCTTCATCTGTAGAGGAGGATGCAGAGGGATATCATCTCTAGCTTGCACCATCAGCATTTGAGTGAACTCGACCTGGTCTGTATTGGATTTCGAAAGTGTAGGATTGCAGCATGGTGATCCATCAGGTGAACTTGCCTACTGGCTCCTTCATTTCAAATACCCACCTGAGGGCAGAGTGATCAACTATAGCTGTAAAGGAGGAGTAGCAAAGGTAGCAGTCAAATTTCTTCATGGCAAATACCATGGCTAGACATTCTTTCTCTGTGATGCCATAGTTCTGCTCAGCTGAGGAAAGAGAGCACCCGGCATAGGAGACAACTCGTTCTGTTCCATCTTGAATTTGACAGTGCATAGCGCCCACTGCAAAGGAACTAGCATCTGAGTAGAGTTTGAATGGTTGGTCGAACCTTGGGTAGGCCAATACTGGAGAAGAGATAAGGTTTTGTTTTAAGGTGTCAAAGGCCTCTTTACATTCAGAAGTTCAATTATAGTCACACCCCTTTTTTGTGAGGGCATACAGTGGAGCTGCAATCTTGGCATAGTTGCAAATGAACTTTTGGTGGTAGCCAGACAAGCCCAGGAAAGCTCGAAGGTCTTTGAGATTATTAGGCTCCAAATAGTCTTTGACTGCTGAGAGCTTGTCTGGATCTGGAGAGATGCCTTGAGAGCTAACCACATGTCCCAGGTAATGAAATTTGATGCTGCGCAAAACAACACTTTTCTGGGCAAAGCTTGAGATTGGCTTGTCTGAGACATTCAAACACTTCTTGAAGATGTTGGAGGTGCTCTGGCAAAGTTCTGCTGAAGACTATCACGTCATCCAGGTAGACTAGGCAAGATTTCCAAGACAACCCACGTAGTACGGCTTCCATAACATGTTGAAATCTGGCTGGACTGTTCTGAAGACCCATAAGCAGACGTTTGAACTGGAAAAGTCCCAAGTGGCTGCACTGTGCTGTATATGGCTGAGAAGCTGGATCAATGGAAACTTGATAGAACCCACTCTGAAGGTCAAGAGTGGTGAAGTAAGCAGGACTGGCCACACCAAGACTCTGTAAAGCATCTTCAATTGTAGGCAAGGGATGAGCATCCTGCACCATGTAGGCATTGAGTTTTCTGTAGTCTACCACAAAACGATACCCTTTGTCCTTTTTTACCACCAGCAAGCAAGGTGCACCCCAGGGACTTGTAGATTCTTTGACTATGTCTTGGTCAAGCATGTCTTTGATTATGTCCTCGAGGACTTGTTTCTGTTTATGTCCCACTTTGTAGGCTCGCTGACGGATTGGTTTCTGGTTGGGCTGTACTTCTATGGTGTGTTGCAGGATATCACAACATCCGAGCTTGTTATCTGAACCAACAAAGACATCCGGGTAATTTTCCAGGAATTGCAAAAGTTGTTGCTTTTCTGTTGGAGATGCTGGAAGTTTGGAAGAGGATAGACGCTGACTGAGGGGTAACTCTGTTGAAGTGGGAGTGGTCGTGATAGTACTGACAGGAGTAGTGTTGGTGGAACCAGGCTGAGGTTCTTGCATGAGATGAAGCTGGTCCCCTGAAGACAAGCAGACAAACTTCCTGATGTTGGCACCCTTTGAAATGACCACTGGCTCATCTGTGAAGTTGCAGCATTTTTGGAAGACTGCGCCATCATGCACCACTGATAAGGTATTTCCTGGAAGGAGACCTGATGAATGCAGCGCTGGGGATCCTGTGACGATGCCAACAACACCTTGTGGAAGTGGTTCACCTCGAGTCTTGGCAATCAAAACATTTTCTGACTCAGGAGGCACAGTGACTGAGTCTATAGCTGTGAGTTGCCTCTGAGGATCTAGCGACAATTTGCTTGAGGCAAAGTCTAGGATGGTTTTGTGAGCTTTGAGAAAGTCCAGACCTAGAATTATTGCAGGTTAAAGATCAGGCACGATATAAGCCTTGACAGTAGCTTGCTGTGAGCCAAAGTGGAGCTTGAGATGGACCATGCCAGTGATAGGTACTGTATCTGTACTGGCTGTGATAATGTACTTTATGTCAGCTGTAGAGACATTAGGTATGTGATGAATAGCTTGATTGTTTAAAATACTGGTATTGATAACTGAAATTTCTACTCCAGTGTTGACCAAGATGTGTGTAGACCAATCTCCGATGGTTACAGGTATATAGTTCGCTAGAAGAGGTGAGCGGATGACAGGTACCTTTGCCCCAGGAAGTGAGAGTGTGGCAGAGTTCGCAGTTGGAGGAAGTGTTTTGGTTGAATTGCGAGAGTCAGGGGGCGGTCAGTTGTTGCGTTCCCCTGGTCCTGGGAGTAGTTGCGGTTATCTTGCTGATTGTGCAGCGGTGGGCGCCTGTGGTTCTCTTGATTTCTGTAGTACTTTAGCTTTCGGCAGAGAGCAGCAGTATGTCCCCTGAATCCACACCACTGGCAAGTCACTGGTTCTCGTGAAGGCAGAGGTGGTTGAGGTCGCTGTCAAAATGGTCAAAGGACATTGACAGAGGTAGTAGAAGAAGCAGTTGAGCTGTGGGGCAGAGTATGGATACTTGTAGTGAGCGTCTCTATCATTGATTGTTGCTGCTGGACACATGTTGCAAGTGTGGCTAACTGCGATGACTGAGGTGCTGATACACTGGTAGCCTGGGACATTGCTATGGATTGTTGTGCAAGTCGTGCCGCTTGGATTGTCTCCATCCAGGTGGTTGGCTTCTGCTGGATTACATAAAGACGGAGTTGAGGAAGCAGTCCCTGAATAAATACTGTGATTTGTTCTTTCTCAGGTTTCTGTAAGCATTTGCAGTGAGACTCAATGTCCACTATGAAGGCTTCAAAAGATTCGGTGGGTTGCATTGTACGTTCCCACAGCTGTTGCTCTAATGACCAGGGTGGATGTGCTTGGAGAAAATGGGCTTTGAAGGTTGTGTACAGTGTGGCAGCATCTACTTTGACTTGGTCTGGAAGTGTGTTGAACCAGGAAATGGCAGTCCCTCTCAGAAGCAAGTGCAAGGCATTGGAGATGCACAAGGGATCAGTCCAACCATTGAAAGAAATCCAAGCTTGGAAGTGTTCCAGCCAGTCGACAGCGTCTTCATGAGGCAGAGCTGAGAAGGGTACTGGTTGTAGGCTGGCATGGACCGGGGACTGTGGTGAAATGGCCTTAATGTAGGTCAAGTCATCTTGAATAGCTAGCATAGTTGGTGCTCCTTGAGCGGAAATAGAAGATTGGATGTCATGGAGGATTGTTTGATTTTGTACTTGTACGCCCTGAGGGTAGTGGAAAGTAGGACTCCTGATGCACCGGCGCACATATCTGTGTCGTCGTCAGACATTGTGGTTGGAGATGAGCTTTGTTTCACTGAGCGAAGGTCGTACGGGTGAGAAGGCGTTGCTGTCATGCGGGAAACAGGACGTCGTGTTGTAAATGAAGTGCCGAGCAAAAATTATTTTTGTAGACAAAAGTACAATTTTTTTTTTGTAGCAAAGTTCATCAATGACATCTTAATAAAGGATTTCCCACTCAATTCTGTGTGGTTTGTTATTTAAATAAATGTTTCGTAGCAAAATTCAACTTTTCATTGCAGTGTCCATTCATTTCAATAGGACTCCCATTGATTTTAATGGAGTGAGGTCAATTTGTGCCCTTCCCAAGATGGCCGCCGAACTGTGACATGCAGTTCCTGTGGGATTTGACTGGGCTGACTGTAGCAAGATGGCCGCCAGCAGAGGGGTCAAGGTTCACTTCCTGTATTGTTGTTTTTGCTCTGCTCAAGATGGAGGATCCTTGCCACGAGGCTGCCTGGCTGCTCTGCGATGGTCAAAATGGCAATTGCCACCCTGATGAGCTTCTTTCCCAGCAGAAAATGGTGGGAGTTTTGTGGTGAGTGAAAGTGCTGGGGAATTCACTGTATTTGACTCCTTTCCATTATGTTTATGGAGCTTGTGCTTTTGTTTTGCTTCCTGACCCCTCGTTTATTTATTGTATTGCCATACACTGGCTTATGCTGACATGCAGCCTTTTGTTTTCTTGCCCCAATTATTTACTGTGCCTTGCTTGATCCTAGGGCTCAGTGTCATGTATTTAGGTTTCATTTAGGTGTTGCATGGCCCCCGGTTTGTTTAAATAAAATTTGTTGTTCCCTCAGTACAGAATTACTTTTGTACCCCACGTTTTGTGCAGGTTTATTTGGCCCCTGCATCCTTGTTTACAATCTTTTGCTGAGACCCTTTTGTTTGAGCATGGCTGGCAGTGAGTAGGGAGTGGAGGCTCCGGTGCAGCCCTGATTTATTTAATTTTCTTGCCCCTGATTGTTTATGGCTGGGAGAGGAGCGCTGAGTTGCAGGCAAGGGCTTGTGGAGCAGAAGAGCATGGCATGGATCCATGTATGCTTTGAGTGGTACTGGCTGAATGGGGAGCAAGCTGGAGATGCGAGAGGGATCAGAGCTGCATGTGACTGCTGGGTGAGGGGGAAGCTGCAGATGGAAGGGAGTGGAGCTCTGCTTCATTCTTTGAGTGCCCTCGCCCTCCTGGGTAGCTGTAAGGGTTTCTTGAGGATGTGTGGAGCTGTGGTCATGTAAGGGAGCACTCCATGGATTGAGCGGCTGGCCAGGAGGTTAGAGAATTTGTTGGAGCAGCTGTGAGTTGAGCTGGGTGACTTGAGAGCAAGCTGGAGGGCTATGGAGGAACGGCGGTCCTTGTGGCGCTGGCTGTGCGGCTGTTGCTGTTGCTCTGAGGGGAGTGCTCTACTGTGGTGAGACTGGGAGCAAGAAGCCTTGGTGCTGGCCTGAGAGCTGTGTGTGGTTGGCAGAATGGAGCCCTGTGCTTTATTTTATTTCATGGAGCAGTGAGAGAAGACAGCATAGGGAGCTGGCACTCCGTAGGCCCTGCCACGAGGTAAGAGCTGTGGGGGGGTTACCGTTTGCAGCTCCGTGGTGCTCAAGCTTGGAGAAAAAAAATAACTGGCTCAAAGTCCATATGTTTAGCTGGCTAACAATCTTGAACAAATTTTATTTACTTATTTGTTGTTTTTTTTTTCTCACAGTCACGATGGTAGGGGAAGGCTGCAGGCTGCTGTACACAGCTCAGGAGACAGTTCATTTTTTCTTCTCTTCTCTTCTGTGCTGCATTTAAAGTAGCATTCAAACAGTTCAGGCATACTGGGGTGATGACTTTGGGGAACCCAGCAATGCAGGCAACGTGAGATGGGGTCTGGACAGAAGAAGGGCCGCATTCTCCACCATGTGTGGCATTTTTTTGTATGGTCCACCACTAAAAGACCCCTTACCTTCTCTGTGGTCTGCCAGCCTCTTCAGTTGCTGCCAGTGCTGCTGGTGAGGACCCCATCTGGACCGTGCGAATAACTAGTAGGATGCATAAAATAAAGAATAAGGCAGGTTTATTCAGTTCAGTAGGTGTTCTCTTCATGAGAACAAGACCCACACTGACTATACTCTGGCTGACAGACCAACATGGCACTGCCAGGCAGTGCAACAATTAGATACATGCAGTTCTAAGTGCTCTTAAAGGGGTGGCAGCTAAACATTAAGCCCCATGCTTAATGTGTGCTTCACAATAGCCTTCTTATGAATCCACCACATGAACGAGGGCAGAGAAATGTTTCAACTCCTAGCTGAAAGCTGATTTTGTGCAGGGACTGCAAAATCACCTTTTGGGACACATCTACCTAATGACAATGCAATTGTTCATGAGGTAGGGTCCCAAAGAAGACATGTTGAAAATTTGAGCCAAAAATATGCAAAAATGCCCAGGTTATGCCACTAAGTTCAAACCCCCATTAAAATACATTAAAGTGCATATCAGTTTCTTCAGTTTGCAGTCCGACTTTGAAGAGTGAAGACATGTCGGCGGTCCAGAAAGGATTACAACGTTGGACCGCCAATGGATGAGTAAGCTCTTGGGGGTGCAGGGTGGTGGGTGCTGAGTGGGAGGGTCAGGTAGGGGGCAGTTACGGCTGCAAAAGACATTGATGGACGTTTTTCCTTTTGCTGGGTTTAAAAAAAATAAGAACACAGCAGGGAGGCTTCCTCATCGTGACACTGGGGGATTGGGCACCCCCAGTGTCACTCTTATGGTTCTGGGGGGGTGGGTGCTGAGAGGGAGGGTCAGTGGGGAGAAATATATATACATATATGTTAAAACAAAAAACACACACACACAAAACATAACCATGCATGCACAGTAGTGGGGGGTCAAATAAGAACACAGCACGGAGGATTCCTCATCATGACTCTGGGCACCCCCCAGTGTCACTGTCATGGTTCGGGCGGGATACTGAGAGGGAGAGTTGGATGGGGGAAATCAATGTATGTGTATATATATATATATATATATAAAACACACACAAGACATAACCACACATGCGCGGTAGTGGGGGGGTGCTAAAAAATCAGGGGGCATCCTATTCAGGACAATGGGGGATTGGGCACCCCCAGTGTCACTCTTGTGTTTGGTTGAGTGGGAGGGAAATAACTCTATTTTTAAAGAAAAAAAGAAACAACAGACACGGCACACTCCGCCACGTGCAAGAATGCCACCGAACTCCACTGTGCATGCGCGACTCCTAGTGCATGCACAGTAGAGTACAGCAGTCAGCTTACACACAGCAGAGTGTGCCATGACTGCCATTTCTTTTTTTCTTTAAAAATAGAGTTATTCCCCCCACCTGACTCTCCCTCTCAGCACCCACTACCTCACCCCCAACAAATACAAAAGGTGACACTGGGGTGCCAGTCTGATATCATGATCTGGACACCCCGTTGTTCTATGTTTTCTGAAGTAAAAAATAGTGCAGAACGATGTTACACGAGGTCCCTGCACCCTAACTGGTACCCTCAGAGGTACACCATAGACAGCCAGCACTTAGGTATATGTTACACTAACATATAGGGCTAAGGGCATCTACCGTACAAGAGTAGGTGTCAGGATATCAATGCATCTTATTGTAATACACTTTGCTTGCTATTACATATATCCTGCTATGTATTTTCTGTGTATTTCTTACTTGTAAGATGCCAGGACATCTGTGTCCTTGGAGTAATTATAATATGTAAGACGGCATTGCCACCTTTTGGTGATTTGTACTACTACACTGAGTTATGTAAGACTCTGTATAAGAACTCTTTTGTACTCAAACTGATGACCTTACAGAATTGTATAATGTTATCTTGGACCGTGGAGCCACCTCTGATTTAGCCAATAGGGCTCATCTCTGTAACTAGAAATGTTTCTATCTTTTGGTAACTATAGTAATTATCATAGGTATATAATGTAATGCACAAGCCTTACACCTCGAAGACCCAAGAAACCCCAAGAGACACAGAGAAACCTCGAGGTGTAGGGAATGCTTAGCACTGGCTCCCAGTTCGTATTGGTAAGAACTGCTTAGGGCAACTGTGATCTATCCCTTGGTAGTAATAAACTTGTTTATTACTCTGATGCAACGTGTCTGTGATTACTTGCATTCCCAATATCGTCAAGAATCTGAAAGTGAGGTTTAGACCTCCCAACAATGAGCAGAGTGCTCTAAGCGGAGAAGACTATAAGGCAACTCCATCCTATTGTTCGTTCTCAAAGAATGCGAGGAATGCGGAGTCCTTTTCTCAAAACAAGAGGTCTGCAGGGCTCCACCCACTGCTGCTCTAAAACATTAACACCAGAATCTAGCTAAATAGGTCCCTTTTACCCAGAGTCAGATGTTTGTTATTTGAAAATGCATCATTTGTATGTTTTTTCAATGTTTTTTAGTTAACAAAAAACAAGGTGGTGGCCATCATGATTGGTATTTTTTTTTTTCTGACGACAAATAAGCTCTCACAATTGGTATTTTATTACCATTCACATCAGAGGGTCATCCAAAAAACATACTTTAAATCCTTAGAACTCTGGAACCATTTGATACTTTTTCAAGAAACCTTTAAAAGGCACTACCTTGGCACAGGCCGCTTCTACCATGAACATTTTGTAAAACAAATTCTGTACCATCTAGGCTGTGTGTGAAGGCAAAAAAAAACATGCTAAGTCTATGGAAAAAAATCTTCATCTTTCCAAAAATCAGCATTCCAGATCTCAGAAACCACAAAAGATGTTGACATGAAACTTTTCGTATCTTGAGACATTTCCACAGTGACTGTGCATGCAAATTTCTAGGCTATTCTGTTATACAGCACCAAAGTTATTAAGGTGCAAAAACTAGGTTTAACAGTGCACACTCCATTCAAACCTATATATACAGAGAAAGAGAAAGAGGTATCAACACATGACTGGGGCATGGCCATATCAGGCTACATTCAGTTCAGGAAGGTTAGGGTAGAGATGAAGGGAGGAGGGGTAGTGCTGTATGCAAAGCAAGGTATCAAAGTGACAGAAACCCATTGGGGGAAGCCAGGGGGCAAAGAAGGGGTTGGAGGTATATAGACAGATACGGTAAATATGTCTAGTGTACATACATATTTATGCAATAGTTATGAAGATAAAAAAGGCAAATATTTTCAATATCATGAGCTTCCCCTGACACGAGCGAGAGTATCGCATTTATTCTGACTCAAGGTCCCCCATGGTTGAAGTAAGCAATAAGACAAGACAGGGTGTGCATTACCACATGCCCAGAGGCATAGTTAGGCACAAGGCCACAGGCTAAGTGCCTTTAGCCCCAGGAAGTTCTGTAATATCTGTTCAATGCACATCCCTGGAATGTTTTATTCTGCTTATAAAATAGGTTACATTTTTTTTTACTTTTTACAGCTAGAAAATTAATGTTTATATGTAGAAATTACTGATTTGCTGATGTGAATTTATGATAAAATAGTTCTTCTGCCTGCCAGAAAATGATGCCATTATACATGTGCTGTTCAAAGTTTGTCCTTTGCTGACATCACTAGTACTACTGGTTTTATTTTGTTACCAGCATGATGCAGGAGCACTTCCAGGCCACCCCTGTGTATTGGTGTGATGTTTCTTTTATTCTTTTTTGGGGGGAGACTGGGAGCGAGCTCCATCATGGGATAGGGGAGAGAAGACAGAGACAGAGAGAGAGAGAGAACTGTGTTGTTAAACTGAACCATGACCCATGGCAGCACAGCAGCATAGCAGGAGCTGTCAGGGACACGGCAGTGCAAAGTTAGGAGAAATGATTATTCTTCAGCAAAATTTTAAAAATGTTCTTATTTGTAGGGCTTAGATTTACTTTGAACAAGCATTTACTGAATGTTTCTTCAGTATCACAACTAAAGGGGCTATAGCATGAAATCCTATCAGAGATGGCAGGAGCTGGCATGCTGCGTGAGACGTAACAGGTTGTCATAGACCAGGAGCAGTTGGTAGCTTTATTTCAAATTAATTAGTTAAATGTTTGTCTATGCCATGGGACTTTGTTGAAAAAATGCTTAATGGTGGTTGTTTGGCTGGGTGTTCTTCTCAGTAATATAAGGAAAAAATGATGGCATTTCAAAAACTCAGTGTTCCAGCTACACAATGATTTTGTTTCTGTACTGCGGTCCTGGTTTTCAGAACTTGTTTTTACCTGTGCATCGAACGGTTTTGTTGCACAGGTAAGAACCAATCAGATTTCTGGAATTAGCCAGACCATTTTATAATTTATCCATATAGCAGGTTTTCATTGTCTGGAGCTGGCAGCACAAGCAGCATGGTTCTATTATTAGAACTCAGCTGCTCGCATGCACACTAGCTGCCGCCCAGTAGTTTCATTTTTCAAACTCCTTTCATTATACCAACAATGCTCCCTACAACCTACAGTATGAACATTTCAAAAATTGTATGTGTCACAAAAACAGTCTTTTTCACAACCTGCATGTAATTTTCTTTCAAATGCTGCCTCTGTTTCTCTGCATCATACCTCTGAGGCCCAATATTCAGAAAGATGCAAAATGTATGCTGCATTTTGCAATGGCCCAGGAGTCTGAGAATGCTACATTCAGTCAGATATCTGACTGCATATATGGCCATATCAGCACAGCACAAAGGCAAGTAGTGCTGTCCCAACAGGGATCCCTGCTATGCAGGGAATATATTCACCAAAGTGGATAGTGCCAAGGCGCTATTTGCGATATTCAGAAGGACCCATGCAAATGAGCCAATTGGGCATGCAAGACTCTAAGGGGCCATTTACATTCCCATTATGGGCTGATTTGCATGAATAGCTGTGGCAAGTTAGCACAGTGGCCCCTCCTTTCCCTGATCCCTTGCATGTGCAGACGTCCCTGGCACCCTGTGGTCCCCTCACCCTCTGATACACAGCCTGACATTCAGTAACCCAATGCCTGGTGCCTTGTGGTCCTCCCACCTTCCAATACACAGCCTGACATTCAGTTACCCTATCCCTGGTGTCTAGTGGTCTTCCTAGCTTCCAAAACACAGGCAGACATTTAGTAACCCAATCCCTGGTGCCTAGTGATCCACCCCTAAGAATCTCCGGGCAGCCACACATACATAGCCTCTCAAGTGCCTGTGTCCCACCTCACCAGTCCCATTCCACTATGGATAGCAGATATCCCTGGCATTCAGTGATCCCTGTCATTGATACCTGGCCCTCTTGCAGCAACACCAGCCAGTTCTGTGCCCAGGCTGTAGTGCACCCATCAGGTACAAGGACAGACAAGCAGGATTCTCATTGTATCCTGTGCCCCTCCCTTTCCTGGTGTTTCAGCAGCAATCCCTGTCATCCAGTGGCCCCCACCCCACCTTGGCACCAAACACCCACCTGCCCACCCCTGTCCTCTTACCAGCATCTCCGCTGCTGTGGCAGTGCTGCATACAGTGGCTGACACAGCCCTCCACACATCGCCCTGGCCAGTGGGCATATGTCCATGCAGGGGATGCATATCTTATTTATAGGACAGGGCACATCACCCAGTCTTATAAATTAGACACGCACCCCCTGCGTGGACATACAGTGGCTGGCCAAGGGGGTGTGTGGAGGACTGTGCTGGTCATTGTATGCACTTCCATGTGACCAAAGATGCTGGTAAGGGGACAGCGGTTTGGGTGGGTTTTTGGTGCCGCAGTGGGGAGAGGGGCCACTAGACACCAGAGA
Source organism: Neoceratodus forsteri (assembly GCA_016271365.2). Classification (NCBI taxonomy): domain Eukaryota; kingdom Metazoa; phylum Chordata; order Ceratodontiformes; family Ceratodontidae; genus Neoceratodus; species Neoceratodus forsteri. Next base: position 1,059,033,322 of record CM057456.1, read on the forward strand.
ATGCTGCTAAAATACTTACAGTGCCATGATTGGGGGGGGGACATACTGAGAATCTTGTTTGTCTGTTCCTGCACCTGATGGATGCCCTATAGTCTGGGCACCAAACTGGCTGGTGTTTCTGGAACAGGGCCAGGGATTAGTGATGGGGGAACCACTAGACATCAGAGATATCTACTACCGATAGCAGGATGGGATCAAGGGAGTGATGGGACACTGAGAACTTGGGGGACTATGTATGTGTGGCTGCCTGTTGATCAGTGGGGGGAGACCACTAGGCACCAGGGATCAGATTACTGACTGTCAGGCTGTGTCTCAGAGGGTGGAGTGACTACTAGGCACCAGGGGACTGGGTTACTGACAGTCAGACTGTGTCTCAGAGTGTGGAGGGACCACTAGGCACCAGGGATCAGTTTACTGACTGCCATGCTGAGTCTCAGAGTGTGGGGGGGACCACTAGGCACCAGAAATCAGTTTACTGACTGCCATGCTGAGTCTCAGAGTGCAGGGGGGGCACTAGGCATCAGGGAACAGTTTACTGACTGCCATGCTGAGTCTTAGAGTGTGGGGGGACCACTAGGCACCAGGGATCAGTTTACTGACTGCCACACTGAGTCTCAGAGTGTGGGGGGGACCACTAGGCACCAGAAATCAGTTTACTGACTGCCATGCTGAGTCTCAGAGTGCAGGGGGGGCACTAGGCATCAGGGAACAGTTTACTGACTGCCATGCTGAGTCTTAGAGTGTGGGGGGACCACTAGGCACCAGGGATCAGTTTACTGACTGCCACACTGAGTCTCAGAGTGTGGGGGGGACCACTAGGCACCAGAAATCAGTTTACTGACTGCCATGCTGAGTCTCAGAGTGTGGGGGGGGGACTACTAGGCATCAGGGAACAGTTTACTGACTGTCATGCTGAGTCTCAGAGTGTGGAGGGGACCACTAGGCACCAGGGATCAGTTTACTGACTGCCATGCTGAGTCTCAGAGTGTGGGGGGACCACTAGGCACCAGAAATCAGTTTACTGACTGCCATGCTGAGTCTCAGAGTGTGGGGGGGACCACTAGACATCAGGGATCAGTTTACTGACTGCCATGCTGAGTCTTAGAGTGTGGGGGGACCACTAGGCACCAGGGGTCGGGTTACTGACTGTCAGGCTGTGTCTTGGAGGGTGGGAGGACCACTAGGCACCAGGGAGACCATCAGAGAGCATGGGGACAGTGATCGGTGGGAGTTGTGCCACTAGCCACCAGAGATATGTTCACACATACTGGCTTGGTACCTGGGGGGTGCCACGGACCACAGGGGGTGAGTGTGCTCCCACACCGGACAGCCGGATCAGTTGCTGCAGTAACTCCAGCAGCCACTGGGGTTGAATGGAGTAAGAGGGGGGGTTTGTATGGTTGTTTTTGCACTCTACAAAAACACTATGCTAAATCATTTTGCGCAGTGCAAGTCTGTTGAATATTGACATGTGCCGATACTCCTGTTCCCACCAACCCCCTTTGCATACCTCCACACATTGTGGTTTACACAAGAGCTAACCTAATTTGCCACCACAACAGACCCTTTTGAATATTGGGTTCCAGTGCAAAACCTGATTTGTGCAGGCAAACACCACTTAGTGCCTGTGCAGGCTTTTTAATATTGGGCCCCTGCTCCCTTCCATAGCACTGAAAGACATCTGATGCTACTGTGACTGCACTCTTGTCTTCTCCTTCCCAGTGACAGCTCTCCCAAGGACAGTTTCTCAGAAGACTCCACCCAACTGCCACATGACCACAATCATCCTGTGCCCGCACATAATATGCACCACCCACATGCACCTGTGCGTAAAAAAAACGCTTACTCACGTACAAAAAGAGAAAACTAATCAGCAAAACAACAGCAAAGACAAAGAAATGCAATGCATAAATGAAACATGCCATACCCCCAGCAGAAATATCAATGATATTTCTCCCTCAAGCACTTTGACCTTTGACCTCACTCATGGCTCCACCACTCATGATGTCACAAGATTGAATCGCTCTTAGAGAAATATCTGTGATATTTCTGCTGGGGCATGACATATCTCACAAAGATAGATCAGCAGACAGACAGACAGACAGACAGACAGACAGATAGACACATACAGTGAAGCCCACCAGGATGAAGTACAGTGCTGCAGAATTCTTCAGTAGAGGTACTGCAGCAAACAATGCAGTTTCAATGGGAGTTAATCCCTTTTGCCATGCAGTAAACCTGTGACACTGCACTTAATCCTGGTGGGCTTCACTGTACATACATACACACACACACATATATAAATATACATATATATATATATATATATATATATATATATATATATATTTATTTATACAACAAATGTTTGGGGATAAATATACAGATAAAACTTGTATCTCAGGCACCCAGTGAAGATATCATTGATATCTCCATGTTCCATATCGTCATAGTGATATCTCCATGTTCCTATACGTCATGGAGATATCTCTATGTTCCTACGTCATCCAAACAAAAGTGAAACTACACTTTCCATTGCAGTCCTACCTCTCTAGAGCCTAGCTGTTTCCCCACACATGCTACACACCTCTGACATTTATTTGATCCAGCAATTATTTTTAACAAATAACTTTGTATTCAAGAGTTTGTTGACTGCCACTCTGTGTTTCGCATTGAAAATAAACCGTCATTTTCTTTTGAAGTCGGCGCGACCAGCGATATAAAGAATAGAATGACCAGTGATATTGACACGACATCAGTTGCCTTCAAACGCTGTACTGCTTGCCCCGCCCTTCACCCACAGCCGACAGCGAGTGCAGAGTGAGCCAGTCGGGCAGCCATTCAGCAGAAAGAAACGAGCGGCTGCCAGTAACGCCTCCCGCTTCTTCTGTTGCACCTGAAGCCGTCGACTCGCTCACCTCTCTGCACTCACAGTACTGTTGGCAGCTTCTTGCATAAGATTGAAGGAAATGATAGGGCAAAAAACAATTTTGAGTACGTTTGGAAGACTGACTGGTGTCGTGTAAATCACTGGGAGTTCATTCTATGTCTTACTTTATACGTTCGGTCACGCTACATTTCAAGAGGGAAAGTGAAAGTGTTATTTACAATTACCAAAGCACAGAGTGGCAGGATCAACCAGATATGCTTCAAAAATTGTATTTATTTAAAAATAATGGCAAGATCAACAACTTAAAAATAAAGATATACACAAAACTTTAAACTGGCAGGATCAACCACAGTTTTTTTCAAGTAACATCTCATCTGTTAGGCATATACCATACATAGGACTTTCTATTGTATGTGGCCCCAAACATTTGTTTGTATAAACAGAACATGACATGACCTGAGTGAAGATATCATATTTATCTTCACTCAAGGCCAATAACATCAAGAATCTCACGTGGCTTCGCCACTCGTGAGATATCATGATATCGATGGCCTCTGTGAATAAATATGATATCTTCACTCAGGTCATGTTATCCTATATATATATATATATATATATATATATATATATACACATATACATATATGTATATATGTATATATATACAGTATATATATATATATACACACACACACACACACACTTATATATACCAAAAAAATTTCTGATTTTTGATTCACAATCAGATCTAAATAATAACATTCAGCTAATTTTTATAACCCAGTCCCATTTGCAAATTACTATAACCATGTCACACAAACTGCAGTATTCATCAGTTAATTTACATAAATCCCTATCTTTCTTGCTTATGATGACTTCACCTCTTTAAGCTTCAGAAGACAATAATAAGGAGAACTGTGTTCATCATAAAAAGATAGAGATACTAACCACCAGACCATCTAGGCAAATATATACTAAGTAACTGTTGGGAAGTCCCCCTCTACATCGTAGACCCTTTCACTGAAGTAGAATGTAAGGGAAGGATCCAAACTGGAAGGGGGGGGCTGCCCAGGTGCATAAAGTATAGTGAAAAACCAATAAATAACTTCTGTGAGCAATATTTTATAATATGAGCCACTAACGAGAGCACTATCAACCGACATTGATCATGTAGAGCTGCTAAAGTCATCCACTCTCATCTAGACTCTTTCTTTGGATTAAGTGAGCATTACTAGATGCCACTGAACACACCGAAGAGACTGTACATGAGCCATACAGAGAGAGAGTTGTTTAACTTTAAAACGTGACATAAATGTATTCCTTACTTCTGTTGTCAATCTGACGGTTGATGGATCGGCTCTGAACAGCGGTGAAACCCAATGATACCAGAAGCAGTACCGTGTAGAGGGCAGTCAGCTTTAACCGCTTGGGTTCTACTGAACAATGATCCATGGGACACCATGGAACTGTACGTAGCATTGTAGTATACCACCAAGAGGAGTCTGGGAAATAAAACACAAAAAAAAATTATAAACAACCTCTTCTCATAATTTAAATACTTAAGATTAACATTTTCTGATCCCACAAAATGGGTCTGCCTCACAGACTGTATACATTGTTCTGCCCGTGTGTTAATAAAGAAACACAACTGAACAAATAGAAGCAACAGAATAATCATTATTGCTATGACTGTATGTTATTGTATCATAAGTAATTTTGAGTTTCAGGTGAATAACATGGAAACATAGACCATGACGGCAGAAAAAGATCAGAGGCCCATCAAGTTTGCCCATTTTCCCTATAATCCCTGGAACCTTCCCTGGAACCTATTGTCCTTCTAGAGTAATAACCCTCTCCATCCTATCCCCATTCTACTCCCTGGTCTTGTTGCCCGAGGAGACCACTATTCCCTTCATTCTATCCCATGCCTGCTTAAATCCCCTGACTGTGTTTGCACCCACCACCTCAGCCGACAAACTGTTTCAAGGTTCCACCACTCTTTCCATAAAGAAGTACTTCCTCGTGTCCTTCCTAAACCTTCCTCCTTTTAATTTCCACTCATGACCACATGACCTCAAGTTGGTATTCAGGGTAAATAGTGCCCCGCAAATTCCATCTAGGAACCTGAAGGTCCCTGCCATAACTCCCCTCTCACTTCCGGTTTCCAGTGAGTACATATTTAGTGCCTTGAGCTGCTCCTCATAGGATCTACCCTGCTGGCCCTGAATCATTCTTGTTACTCAGTGCTGCACCGTTTCCAGCCTATCCCTATCCTTTCTGAGGTGAGGGCTCCAGAACCGGATGCAGTACTCCAGGAGAAGCCTCATCAAGATCTGTATAGGGGAAGTATTATCTCTTTTCTTCTGCTCTCAGTACCCCTCTTGATACATCCCAGCATCCTGTTAGGCTTGCTATAGGCCTTGTTCCACTGGCTCATATGTTTAAAGGTGACCTACAAGTTAAATACTGCAGCCCGCTCCCATCCCACATACCTTTCTAAGCTGCGGCAGTAGTCTGAGGCTGCTATCAGTAACATTTTTGGAATAATCTATGCATTTTCAAAAACTGCCCAAAACCTTTTGGCAAATACAGAAGTGCCACCCAGGTCCCAATCAAGCGGGCACAAGTTTACATGGGTATTGCACCCATTTAGTGATGTGGCAAACACAATTGCTCTCAATGGAACAGCAGTGGAGGGGGGCTTAATAGTCTTATTTTATTGCTTTCACGGGGGTCTTGATGTCTAAATTAATACAGCAACACCAGACTGGGTCGTTGCTGTAAGTATCAGTTTGGGCATCAAGACCCCCATGAAAGCAATAAAATAAGAATACTAAGCCCCTCTCCACTGCTGCTCCATTGAGAGCAGTGGTGTTTGCAATGTTGCTAAATGGGCAGAATACCCATATAAACTTGCACCCACTCGATCGGGACCCAGGCAGCACTTCCATATTCACCGAAAAATATTGGCAGTTTTTTAAAATGTACAGATTATTTAAAAAATGTTACTGATAGCAGCCCAGACTCGCCGAGCTTAGGAGGTACGTGGGATGGGAATGGGCTGCAGTACTTCATTTTCAGGTAACCTTTAAGGAAGATAGTGATGATAACTCCTAAATTCCGATCCTGTTCTGTAATGCTAAGTCTCATCCCATCTATCCAGTACTCCATCTCGGGGGTTCCTTTTCCCTAGGTACATTACCTTACACTTTTTGGCATTGAATTTAACTGCCAGATCTTTGACCATCCCTCTAGTTTTTGTAGGTCCCTCTGCATATTGCTTATTCCCTCATCACTATCCACCTTCCCACAGTTTTTTGTCATCTGTGAAGAGACACAGCCCGCCCTGGATTTCCTCACCAATGTCATTAATGAACATGTTGAAGAGGACTGGACCTAAGACAGATCCCTCTGGAACCCCGATCCCTGTGGAATAATATAGCCTGTTTAGAATTTTGGGAATTCTAAATTTCCCATTAGAAGGCCTTATTACAGGCATATTTCTTTCAATTTTTCTCTGGCACAGTTCTTCCCCATGTATTGTCAATATACCCCTATCATTTATTCCCTCTTGAAATGTCAAACTGAAACATTATGACGCATTATTAAGTGATAATTACTGGTGACCCACTTTAATAGACAGACTTGATCTGTGTTTCAAATGCCATTATAACCAGGTTACCCTGTTATTACTGCATTTTGTTTCACTCCCTGTCAGTTCCATTTGTAGCATGCTACCTGATTGGCTCTTACTCTGTGGGTGGGCTAAACACTTCCACAAACATGGTGGCTCCATTTCTCAATTAGCGAGGAGCTACACTGATAAGTTGCCTGTGTTCATGGATTATTTTCTTTTACTGTATTTTTTTTTTTTTTACAATTTCTTTATGCTCCACTCAGTCAGGGCATCTCTCACAGGTTCTGTCTTGGCCCGACACCTCTTCTCCCTTCTCTGAAGCTCTCTTCCCCTCCAGCACTCCCAACCAGACTTTTCAGCCCCCCAGATCACCCCCTTGGGGAAGACCCACCTCTTCTATCTGGCGGCCTTTCTGAAATTAGAGGGTCCATCTGGTTGGGGGCTCAGCCAGCCTTCGGGGAGAGAGCCCAATGATGGGGATGTGGGTATCTTCCACCGAAGCCCTCGTCACCTCTTTAGATTGAGCAGGGATTTTCTTGTCTTTGGTTGCCCCTCAGAGCTCGGATGTCAAAATGATGCCAAAGGCCAACATCCACCGCAGCTGTGTCCCCATGTCTGCAGCACCACCTGATCCTTGCGCTGCCCCCACCCACCATCAGGGACTGCCCAAGAGTGGTGCATTCCCTGGATCCCTCCCCAGGATGGGAGAGCTGTTCTCCAGATGTTCAATCCCTTCCCTCCCCTGCCGACACTCAGTGGCCCGAGTTCGTTCCCGAACCCGGGTCGCTGGTGTGGCACAAGGTGTGGTGTCCAGCGCCTCAACCCTCAGCACTGTATTTATCTGGTTGATCCTGCCTTTAAAAATCCTAAAATGTATCTGGTTGATCCTGGTGTTCGTCAGCTTCAGAAGACGCGATTGTGATCAGGAACGGGTTACAGCCATTCCATTTCATAACAGCGATTGCAAAACAGTGATCACTGTTACAGTGAGTGTACATTGCCAAAAAGCAAATCAGTGATGTACACTAATGGGCGACAAGACATCTGGCAACTTAAAATAGTATTTATGTGAGGGACTTCGCCCCCTGCACCCCCCTGACCAAATATAACCAACTCCAGGGGGGTGCATGTCACGGAGGGGGAGACAGTCTGATAAAAACGAACAACGGCAGCAGTAAAATGTTCCCCGGTCCCCAATCCTGAACCCGGTACCTGCTGCCTCAAAGCTAGCCACCCTCACCACCACACCACATGGCTAACTCAGTGGCAGCAAGAAACACTACCTCACACAAACCCTCATCCCTATCCCTCCCCTTCTCTTCTCTATCCCTCCCCTTCCAGTCGCCCTCCCTCGCTCATCCCTACTGTTGCTTTTCTATTCCATCACTACTCACTACCCTTACAGGGTAGCCCAAAAGGGTAGCACTGCAATTGAGTCACTGTTTTGACAGTCGCTCATTTACAGTCGTTATCATCACTGGATACCAGTCGCGGCTAACTACCTATAGCACTGCATATGCATGGTTACACACTGTAAGTTTAAAAAAAAAAGAAAAGAACATTCATACTGGATAGAGGAAGTGTGTGTGTGTGTGTGTGTGTGTGTGTGTGTGTGTGTGTAGCGCGGGGACTGAGCAAGTAACTGACTCCCTGCACAAGTAATTATAAAAAATAAAGCATAGATGACTGTGTGTCTATGATGATTTTTTTACACACCCTTAGTGTGTGATGAACTAATAAACCTCTCAAGCTTTGATCTCGAGGTTTATGGGTCATCACACACCTCAGGTGTGTAGAAAAACGTATAACACACAGTCACCAATGCATTATTCTCTATACAGAATTAGAAACCTCAAGATGACAAACCATCTCTTAGCCAGCTCAAAATGCTTCATACTATAATGCAACCTCGACATGGACCAAAATACACACAAATCATTATTTTGACAGAAATATTAATGTGATATCAGTAAATATTTTTGTCTGCCAACTCAAAGAATTATTACAAAACAAAATACAATATCATGCCTTAATGCTGTGCAGCTTTTTGTCTGGATAATTACTCATAATTGCTCATTGTGGCAGCATGTAAAAAACAGAGAAACTGTCATAAAACTGTTGTAAATACATGTAACCTGTTTTGATTAAACAAGACTACCAAGTCAGCGAGACTTTCGATAACTTCGACTAGGAGTTTTATTTTATTGACATCTTTGTTAGAAGGGCAGTCCAGTTTTCACACTAGTCCATTCAGTGTTCTTAAGTGCACATGTTACTGTACCTCGCAGAACTGGCTACTCACTATATCTGTAACCAAGCTACTTTACCCCTTGTGCAAGAAGGAGTCTTGTATCTTCTTTGTGCTTGAATAAGTAGCTCTTCCTTTTGTGAGAAAGATCCAAGTACACTTTTTTTAATCTCCAAGTAGAGAGGTTTCATACACCTTTAAGGAGGCATACAAAGGCATCCAGTGCTGGTGCTCAACAAAAAGGAACAAGGTAAAAGGTGAACTAAGAGCAAGTTCTGAGCCAGAAATACACAGCAAACGGCCAGCCGGCCCAATGGTAGCTCAACTGCTTGCTGCCTCGATGACCTGAGTTTAGAAACAAACTTGGAATGTCAGAGGGTTGGCTTGGGGGAGGAGGACTGAGCATCCAATGGACTGCTCACCTCCTCTGGAGACTGGGTGGCACAGAGACTAGTCCCTAACAGTGGATAGAGAGCAGGGCACAGGGACCAGAGGGAGCAGCAGTGGGGCAGCCATGTGTGACGTGTGCGTGGTACCATCACTGATGCCATTTCACATGTGCTGTGCTGCACCAATAGAGAGGAAAGGCAAGAAAAAACAAGGAAACTCCCCAGTCAACAGGATGACTTCCAGCCACCCCACAGATCCCGCACCCAGTGACTAGGCATTGCCATGAAACCAGATCCATTTGGCAGTAGAGGCTGGGGAACTCCGCTACCCCATGGGGGGCAATCATTGGAAGAAAATGCAGCTGGGATAAGTCCTAGGGAAGTTGGGGTGACATGGCATGGGTGGATGGCATGAAGGGGAGGCCGGGTGCTCAGAGGATAAACAGGCAAACTGAAAAAAAAAGAATTACACAGTGAATGTTGGTGGCAGCTACTACCCAAGGGTAGACATCATGTTCAATACACTAGTGAGTGTGGGGGTTGTGGCCACTCAGGCAACAAACAAAAAAAGAAGGGATACACCCAAAGTATGCAAAAAATTTGTCTCACAGACCTGAATATCACAAAACCTGCTGTTAAGCTGCTGGATGATACTAATCTGATTTTATTTCAATTTCTCAGCAGACACCCGGAATTCCCACCAGTCCTGAACATTTCATGTTTCAATCCACATGTTTTTTTCTCAAGGCTTTTCAGTAGTAATTACCGATAATACCGATAATATAAATGTGTGCTCCCTTTGCCTGCTGTGACTTCTGCACTGTACCAAGTGATATGGGTACTGTTTGCATTCTGACCAAATCTATGAAACTCTTTTCAATGTGTTACTTTTTTACTTTTCTGTAGCTTTTCATTTTGAAATGCATCCTCCCATTAAGTCATTATATGTAGAATAAATAATGGGTAAATGTGGTATACAAGGATGTATACCCATCAAGGGAGCTACTTACGGCTATTGTGGCTTTATTGCCCCAATTAGTCCCTGAGATGGGTATATTTCTGAGTATTCCACCCTTACCCATTGTTTGTTGAATATAATACAGTAGGATGGCTATTGTTATGGAGATTGTATTTGCGATCACACTATGGCATCTGAAGGTCTCTTGCAGCAAGGAGGGAATGGGGTGTAGAGAGTGCAGGCTGGAGTTTGGGGGATTTCTGGGTTTGGGAGGATTTTGTGTGTCTTTTTCCCAGGTTCTTTGCAACTTGTTAATTGGATTGACTAGCTTCCTAATGATGTTTTAATTGTATCAGTACTTTCTCATTAATTGTTTGATTAATATAGGTACAGTATATAGCTTTAATTAGCATAGGTATATAGCTATAACTGTTTGATCTGTGCAGGTATATAGCTGTAATTGTTTGATTAGTGCAGGTATCTACTTTTAATTGCTGATTAGTCACAAGTATAAGGGGAAATAAATGATAGCCTTTTCTATGGAGAAAAGTTCCCACCATGTATTATAAGGGCATTTATAAAATGGGTTCAGAAAATCCTGTATTCTGTTTCGTCAAAACAGGACACCTGACCATGGATTAATTCCCCAAAAATTCACACTTGGGTTGCCAGACTACAAAATCCTGATTGAAAGCAATGTAAAGAGACCTAGTCAGATCACTCTACCAGACAGGAATGTAAAAAACTAGAACTACAGCATCCTCAGTAGCACAAACCCATTAGATAGAAGAACTATTTTATTACAAATGCATGCAGAAAGTTTTTTTTTTTATATATTTATTTAGGTAAACCTCTAAACTAAAGTTGCCATTTTATAAGGGAATTAACCCACTTCAGGACATGGGTTTACTGAGAATTAATCCATGCCTGGGTGTTGAAGTCAGTCAGCCTGCAACCTCGTGCTTCACAACCCCCCTCAGGAGTGGATTAATTCTCAATAAACCCATGCCCTGTCATGTGGTAAACCTTACATAGACACAGGTGTACAATACTGAATTCCTTGTCTGGCCAATTTTGTGCTGCAATCTGTCGAAACACCCATAATGCTTGTTTGTTACTTTTTACATTTTCCAAAAATCCACATTTGGCATTTGGAACAGCTGTAAAAAACTCTACAGTACAAAAAATAGCTTTCACATTTTAAGTACTTTTTGCAGTTTCTTCAGTAGACATGCTCTAGACCTTGTACTGTAATGCCTGGGAAATTCAGACTATTTGGTATATGAAAGACATCTTACTGACCCTCCGGGAAGCTATGAAAAAAAAAAATATGCAAGCAATGTAGAAACAGGGCCAGCGTTGAAGGGGAACAGTAGAGGCAGCTGCCCTGGGCCCCGCACTTGTCTTGACTTTCACTTTTATGACTACTAAGTCTGCAGACTGCGGTTTTGCAGCTTGCACCAATAAACAGGCTACACGGACGGAGCATACAGCAGGCAGCAACAGTGCCCGTTCTGTTCTTGGTTTACCCTCTTGACTTCTCAGTTTGTTTCAGTTTATTCTTACCCCCTGCTGCCTCTCACACCACACCTCCCCATGCATAGCTGAGCACACCCTCACCCCAACCCCCTCATTATTGACTGAGCTGCCGATTACATTGCAGAGCTACCATTGCAAACCCTGTTGTCTGCAATATATATATTGGCACAGCAGCACCTGCTCCATCTGGCTCCCCCGCAGATGACATGCACTGCCTGCCAACTACCTCCTCCCAGGACCAGTGCATACATTTCCAGAGTTTGGGAGTCAGACCATCTCTAAGCTAGGCAGTAGCATACAGAGATGGCCAATCAAACAGTCACAAGAGCTCAGCAAGGAACCAGGAGGAGGAGGAGAGGGGGTGTTTTCAGCCAATGAGTAGGCAGGATTCAGCAACCAATCAGCAAAGAACAGCTTGCTCACCCAATCAGCTTGGAGTCAGTAATGCTGCCATCATCAGGAAGGAAGTTTAAAGAAAAATGGAGGATGTGTGCATTTTTGTCCCTTTTCTGTGACTGCATTCTGCATTTGATTGCCTGAACAGACCTGCTGAATGCCGCACCGGACCTGCAGAACCCACCTCCGCCGGACCTGCTGAACCTGCCTGAGCTCTTCAGCCTGCCTCATGACTGGATTTTCATCCATTCTGGACTGCCTACAAACTTGCAACCCAGACTGCCACTGACTAAAACTATGCCAGCTGCATCTCCACACTGACTCGGACTGCAGAACCATTTCTTCCAACCAGCCGATCTCTCCTGGTACTGATAAGGATGGGTACTCTCAAACTCTTTGTCTGGGGGAGCCGTGAGGGGGGTTGAACTGAAATGCTGCTGCTGCTTATTTGGAGGTGAGAATTTAAAAATTATCTTCAGTGTGTGGTGTGGTCTGAGGGAAGGTTGGGAGGACAGCTTTAAATGCAGCTTCTGCTTTTTTTGTGTGTAAGTGATTGGGGGGGGCTGGAGCCATGGGGGTTGCAGTGAAGGGTCTGCTGCTGTGGCTGAGGGGCTCTTATACTATTTGTCTGGGGGAGCTGGGAGGGGGTTTGAATTGAAATGCTGCTTATTTGGGAGTGGGAGTTTAAAAATGATCTTCCGTGTGTGGTGTGGTCTGAAGGAAGGTTGAGATTGATGAGGGAGCTGGAGCCATGAGCCTCTGGGGGAGCTTTGCAGAGAAGTAGTTGCTGGTGTGGTTGGGGGGGAGGAGGATAGGATCGATAGGACTGCATGTCTGGCTTGGGGAACATCCAATCCCCAGCCCACAAGGCCCTTTCATTCAAGAGATTGCCCTGCCATGGGGATCCGGCCTGTTGGTGTGCTTTTGAGGGGTGGAGGATTTGAAGCAGTGTGCTTCCTGGTCCATCTGGGAGGTGGCAAGGGATGAAGGTCTTGCTGGTTTGGCTTAGGGGGTCTTGGATTTGGAGGACTGCACGTCTGGCTTGGGGAGCATCCAAATCTCCAGCCTGACTGCCAATTGCTGGTTATAGGGGCCCCATGTTTTACCTCTGCCCTGGGCCCCGCAAAGTCAAAGACTGGCTCTGTGTACTAAATCATGCTAGGAAGGCACTTGCAGCTTTATTTAATCAAAGCCTATTAGAACAATAAGAATGTTGTAAAAAAGTATGCTTCTGGCAAAAAATAATTAGCATTTAAAGCCTGTTTCTCTAAATTATTTAGGGCCATATGCTTTTACAAATGATCAGTTTTCACGTTCACTGGACTGAAAAGAGTGGCATATATTGTACAAACCTATAAGTTTTGATGGTTTCAAGTGTGCCCACAAACACACACATACTGTATACACACACATGCATTCATGACCCAAGCTGAAAAAAGGAACATTCTCTTGCCTTTGCAAATTTACTTTCAAAATAAACTGGTAACTATCAGACAACATTAGAAAAGGCATCTATTAATCATTTTTGAAACACAACTATCAAGTCACAAGCTCAGGTTTATTATAAAAAATATTGTTGCAATGGGTGTAGAGATGCAGGTGGTAGATCAAAAATCAAGGGTCATTTGCCCCAGTTCTTCTCCATGATCCACAGAAATACACACACACACACACACAAAGACACCTTCTGCTAAGGAGAGTAAGCGCTCATTTGCTTTCACAAAAAATACCTTAGCAATTGAATGCCAGGTAGCAAACAAAATCCCCTTCAACACCACCACCATCAGCCGGCCCGGTGACACTGAGGGCTGCAACATCCACCTTACCTTGTGCCACGCCAGCGACCCGGGTTGGGGAACGAGCCCAGGGAGCCAGGGGTCGGACGGGGAGGAGAGGATTCAGCATCTGACGGGCTGCTCTCCTCTCCTCTCCGGGAAGGGAGGGGTGTTCATGTCCCACACCATTAGTTGCACCCAGTGGAGACTGGGTGCACTGCAGAGGGAGGACTGCTCAAGGAGACAATGTCAGGTGGCTGACCTGCAGACGTCGGCAGGGGTACGCATGTCACATGCTGGAAGGCATTGCACAGCCTGCATTGAGGGGGGACGAACAAGGAAAAATCCCCAGCTCTAGGGAGGTGAAGGTGAACGCCCAGTTGTCGAGCCCACATGCCCAATGCTGGCCCCGATACCTGACTTGACTCTGTGATCCCCTGCCTCCTCTCGAGGGTTGCCAGGAGAGGGGGAGAACCCAGCACACCCGATTCCTTGGTTGGGGTAGGGATTCAGGTGGGTGGTGGTGGCAAGGCCGAGTGGGTCCATAGAAGAGATGCCCCGGTGTCTGCGTCAGGCGGGATAAAATAGAGTAGAAAAAAAAAAAACACTGCCATCACTAGGACATCAATATCTTCATCTCTGTGAAGTGCCATAAAACTCATGTCTTGATGTGAGCCCAAGTCTCCGATGGTTCATGGCCACTTGTCCCCAGAGGAGCAGTATTTTTTTTTTTTGGTTGATTCTTTTTCCCTCCGGTCATAGCCTGAGGAGGCATCTCTCAGGCATCCTTCCTGTTTCTGCCCACCTGAGGTGCCCCTGAACCTGTGCCTCCTCTCTCCCCCACCCTTCCCAAAGCCAGCACCCCCAGCTTAACCCTTCTGGGGTGGGGCCACCCCTCCTCATTGGGCACTCTCACACACATAGACTCTGGCTGAGGGAGTGGGCCCTGGCCGGAGGACCTGGAAGGCCAGGCAGGGTGGATCCGGTGGTGGGCATGGGGGTCAGATGCTGTTGCCTCCACCTCAGAGCTGGGTTTTTCCTTGTTCTTGGTGCCCCTCCCCCTGCGTGGTGCACCCATGATGCTCTGGCACAAGGCAACCCTGCCAGTGTCATCCACACTGCATGACGTGCAGCCGACGTGCTGCAGCACCCCTGATCTCCACAGGGAGCCACTGGTGCACCAAGCTATCCCCTGCCCACCCCCCCCAGGGGAGGAGAGCAGCCCCATGGGTGCGCAGTCCTCACCCCATCCCTGCTGACCCCCAGTGCCCAAGCGAGCTCCCGAACTTGGGTCGCCGGCGTGGCATGAGGTGTGGCGTCCAGCGCCTCAACCCTCAGCGTTATTAGGCCGGCCCCCAGAGAAGCCATATTACAATAAAGTTTAAAAAATTATTTTAATCCAAACTTGTTCCTAATGGCAGAAGACCAACCAAAAATAATTTATTGAGAAAAATATAATATTTGTGTCAACACTTAATTTTAAATCTACTGCATTCTTAAGACCTTTTGAAAAATATGATCCCCATGTTGATTTGCATATAGATATATGAAGAGGGTGTTCCAGTCTACCTTCCCTGCCTTATGCACTGGTGCTCTTACTAGAAGGTATGTTATATAAACCAGGGTGACATTGTTGTACACATCTGTGCCCTGCTTGAGCCTCAGTTCTCCATTCTTTCTGGAACCACCACTGATAAATAGGAAGACCCTCCTTTGCCTTACAGACAGGCATTCTAGACAACCGGAACTGTGTGCTTGCAGGGAAAGATAGAGACAATCAGGAGAATGCATATGCAGGGGCTCATTTTAAAATCTGGGCCTAAATTCCAGCCTAGTGGCTTGAAAGCAGTACGTCACATTGCCATGTGCTATACACTATTCCTGGACCAACCAAAGGTCTCTCACTCATTAGGCTATCAGAGGGATGCTCAGTGCCAATCGGAAAGAATTTATAACAAAGATCTTCACAAAAAAAACTGAATTGCATACTGCACTTGCCACTCTTGAAATGTTTTCAAGACTGTTCCACATGCATGAGTATTATTTTGATATGACATTGTAAAATCACTTATATGATTTTCAGTCTATCATGGAACAGAACTGCAGACTTTCTCATTCTGTATACAGTTCTCGTCTTGTGCAATGACTGTTAAAGTGTAGTGATTCAGAGAAGCATCCTAAAATAATTCAGCAAATCCTCAAGCTTCAAGACTAACATAGACAAATCAAAAGCAATGATGTTGAGTGGACAACTACCCCGAGAGGGTGGGCCAGTGTCCTTATAGGTGGGTGACGTATCACTTTAGATATCTACTGTAGGAATCCAGGGTGACTTCTCACTTTAGATATTTAGGAATCCAGCTACTTAAGGACAGATCCAAAATAATCTGAAATCAGTTACACCCTCCTTCTCCAGGTGGTACAGCAAGACCTTAAACACTGAGCGGAACTCCCCCTAAGCATCTTAGGAAGGCTGGAGACTTTAATGACGAATGTCCTCCCTAGATTTCTATTTCTTTTTTCATCTCTTCTGGTTCCTATCCCTAAGAATACAAGACAAAGAATTAGGAAAGCACGGACCAAGTTTATTTGGGGTAAAGACAGGCCCAGTATACCTTGGCAAACTCTACTACTGGCATGTGGGAAGGGAGGGATTGGATGACTGGATTAAAGGGTCGACTACCAGGCTGGTCAAATCCAACATTTCCTTTCACAGTTAAAACCAGAGGGGCAGCCTGGTTGGGTGGCCTTAGATGGTGAAGGAGAATGGGAAGCCCTGGTGCAAGTGGCTGCAGAACCCAAGGACCTTAGACACATAGGCAATGTAAAGACCAGAACCATGCTGGAACCTTGGTATAAGGCACTATAAGGAAGGGAGAGAGAAGACAGGGGTGTGTGGGCTCTCCTCAATTAGATTAGCCAAGGGCTTCCACCCAGGCAGGATAGACCACACCTGACGTGGTTGGTGCCCATTTCCAGGGAGACCACCAGACCGAGTGGTCAGGCAACCCGAGGGGCTGCACCACCCTCTGTATCTCTGACAGCAGTGCTGTGCAATGCCAGGTCGATCAGAAACAAGACGGCAATTATTGCCGCCTTGATTTCATCGGTCGACCTGGCTTGCATCATGGAGACCTGGGTTGGAGATGATGCCGGCCCTGTTTTTGAGGCTGCAGTCCCCCCAGGGTATACCGTGGTGCACTGCCCCAGAGAAAATCGCAGGGGTGGTGGTGTAGCCATTTGCTTTAGATCTAGTCTGACCTTCACCGTGCACCCGGTGGGAATCCCAAGTTCATTTGAGTGTGTGGCCATTCGTGGAGGATTCAGCACGGGCTGCAGGATCCTCCTCATCTATCACCCTCCTGGCCCAATGGGGAGTTTCTATGTGATCTTACCCCTGAGGGTTTTGTGGCGGCAGTTGATTTATCTAGTATGGGTGGTGCATGCGTCAGAGGTGTTGATGTTGGGGTGGACACCTATAATAAGGTGTTATCTGACACCATCAACTCCCTCGCACCTATCCGTGTACGACCCAGAACTTTGTACCTGAGGTCTCCATGGTATGATGGAGATCTTAGGGAGATGAAGAAGATGGGTCGGAGATTAGAGTGCTGCTGGAGGAAGTCCCATCTGGAGATGGACAAACCGGTCCTGCATGCGCATTATTGCGCATATCAGGAGGCAGTCAACCGAAAGAAGACAGTATTTCTGTCCAGGGAGATTGCTGCCAGGAGAAACCGACCAGCCTCACTCTTCTGGACTGTTGATAAACTTCTCCATCCTGTCTGTCTGCAGCCTGGGAGAGTTTCCTCAAATGAGGATTGTGAGGATTTTGCTCGGTTTTTCTCGGACAGGGTGTCTTTGATCCAGTGGGAGGTTTCTTCAGCCAGCAATACCATTGCTGACAGTGGTCACCAGTTGTGTTCTGAGTGCACTCCGCCTAGTTAGGGAGAGTTTAGACCAGTGGAGGTTCGTGAGGTTATTGAGGTGGCAGTCAATCTGAAGCATACCTTTTGTGAACTGGACCCAGTGCCAACATGTTTCTTAATGAGATGCATTGACTCTGTTGGCCCGGTGTTTGCCTCGATTGTTCAGTGCTCCTTGGGTCAGGGTGTCTTTCCAGATGCCTTGAAGGAGGCTCTGGTGAGACCCCTTTTAAAGAAATCTTCTTTGGACCAGGAGATCAGGGCAAATTACCGTCCCATCTCCAATCTCCCATTTTTGGGGAAGATTGTTGAGAAGGTGGTATCGCTTCAGTTGGAGGAGCACCTCATGACTCACGAGTTGTACGATCCCTTCCAGTCGGCTTTTTGGGCCAGACATAGCACTGAAACTGCGTTAGTTCGGGTGCAGAATGACCTCCTCAGGGCTAGAGACCGAGGGGACAGGACAATTCTTGTTCTCCTCGATCTCTCTTCAGCATTTGATACTGTGGACCATTGTGTGTTGCTTCTCCACCTGAGGGAGTTGTGTGGACTCACCGGTACTGTCATCAATTGGTTTGAGTCCTTTCTTACCAATAGGAAGCAATGGGTTGTGATGGGAAATTTCTCATCTACACCCTGCCTCCTTTCGTGTGGAGTCCCTCAGGGTTCGGTATTGGCCCCAATGTTGTTCGCAGTATATATGCTGCCCCTGGGGAGGATCATTAGGAAGTATGGTCTGAGTTTTCATTGCTATGCTGATGACACTCAGCTATACTTGTCCTTTGCCCCAGGAACATCAAACGCAGTGGATGTGTTAAATATCTGTCTGGCTGAGATTAATGACTGGATGGCCTCCAGCTGGCTACTACTGAACCCTGACAAGACTGAGGTATTGGTAGTGGAGTTGAACAGAGTTCGTGATGGGATGGCCTCTGACTCTGCAACTGGACTTGTGCTAGGAGCTGCGTCATTGATGGCCTCCTCTTGGGTGCGAAATCTTGGAGTGATTCTTGACAGGAACCTGTCCATGGAGGTTCAGATATCTTCCGTGGTTCGTTCCTGTTTTTTCCATCTTAGAAACATTGCCAGGATTAAGCCCTTGTTCCGTCTCTGGACCTCCCTACCTTGATACATGCCTTAGTCACTTCTAGGCTTGACTACTGTAATGCCCTCTAGCTCGGGGTCTCTGGGGGTTCTCTTCACAGACTGCAGCTAGTGCAAAACACTGCTGCCCAGCTTTTGACCGGGCAAAGCAAATTTTGTCATATTACACCTGTATTGCGCGAATTGCACTGGCTGCCTGTCAGGTGGAGAATACTCTTTAAGGTGGGTTTTCTCACCTATAAGGCCCTACATGGGCAGGGACCTGGTTACCTGTCAGTACTGCTGGTACCTTCTTCCTCTACCTGTAATCTCTGCTCTTCTAGTGGTGGCTTCCTGACTGTTCCAAGAGCGAGACTAAAATCTGCAGGCGACCGAGCTTTTAGTGTTGCCGCTCCCACTCTTTGGAACTCTTTACCAACTGCAGTCAGGGAGGCCCCCACTATAACTGCCTTTAAAGCCCGCCTGAAGACTTTCCTATTCTTGCAAGCATTTGGAGTGTAATGCTGATTATTTGTATGTATTAATCTTAATTTATATATTTATGTGACATGAAATGTTGTAGAATTTGTGCGGTGCCCAGAGCCTCCGGGATTGGGCGTCTTTTAAATAAATTTGCCTTGCCTTGCCTTTAAATTTTGGTGGGAGGGGTCTTACTTAGACTAGGATGACTCCTAAAAGCAGCCAAGATGAAATCTTTCTAGCAACTTCTTGGCTACCTTGAAAGAGTGGAGGGTACCCCAAACCTGGACCAAATAGCCAACGTGCCTTAAAAAATTGAGTAGTTCAGACACGATTATTAGTAGAATGAATTTCCAGTCCCCTAAAAGTATGAAACAAATTGTTAACTGGATGCTGCAAACTGTTGTGCTGTATGTTTGTCTATTTCCTTTAATGTCATGCTTGCAACTTTTGTTTTAATTTTACTACCCCTCTGTTGTAGCCCCTTGTTGTAGCAGGTGGGTGCACAACAGACTCAAATGATGTATGTAAGAGACTCTGGCAGACAAATTCTCCCCAGCACCTGGAAGATGACTTTATGAATTTTACTGCCAATACAACACAAAACCCACAGGATGTATCCCCTTCCCTATTTTAGTTGACCCCACCTTTGTTATAATATTATTAATGTTTTATTGTACGATTTTTTTATGTGATAAGTTGTGTCAAACTTTTAAAAAGTTCAATAAAATCTAATTTAAAAAAAGTGGAGTGATCCACTTCAGAGGTGGGGGAGAAGCTCTAGCACTACATGTGCATTTTTAAATTAAAAATGGAACAGAAAACCCACTGACGCTAACTCAATTGATTTATAATAAGTTTAAATGTGCTGTGTGAGATGCCTCTTACGGCATAAGAGTATCATATCGCACACTTTTGGCAAGCAGAACCACTCAGCTTCACTTTGCTGTCCGCTAACCCAAACTGCATGAGAGGGTTGTCTTATATTATAAGAGATGTCTTGCATGTCACCTGAAACTTATATTGTACCTTTGCATAGCTAGTTCCATAACTGCATTCTATATTTGTGTTATATATATATATATAATGGAGATGATGATATATATATATGTATATATATATAATGGAGATGATAATATCCTCCAAATCCCAACTTCTGATTGTATAGAAAACATCATATGACCATGCGTATATCAGAGCGCAACCGCACTCCTCCACTTTTAACCCCCTCCAAAACAATTTTGACATTTTATAAGATAGATTAAACCAGGAGGTCTATGTAATGTAATTAACTTCCTTGAGAAGTTGCATTTTAAAGCTTTTTTATTACCTCCTGCCTCTGAAGCTGAGAAACTAAAATATACATTTTATGACTTCAGATAAACTGATTCCTGTAAAGCTATATTGCACCTAAGTGAGGTATGGCAGAGTTGTATAAAACCTTTGATGTCCTTGGGAAAATAGGAAGCCAACCTCCAGTTCAAAGGAAAGGACTTGATTAAAGACTGTCAGAATTTGGGAAATTAGTTTTTGCTGAAGTCACAGTATTTAAAATGTCTCCTGACAGGAAGAACATTGTTTGTATATGTTTTATATTCTAAAAGGAGGAGCTAGGTGATATCATAGAAGGGGTGTGGAAGAGAGACATAGTTTAAACTAAGACTTGTGCCTGATCTTTGTGACATATTTTTTTTGGACTCTTAAGAAACAAGATCTCTGATCTAACTTAAGCTCTATAAAGAGGTAATACATTAGCTAGAAAAAGTCTAATTGTATTGTGGTAGGAGTTTATGTTTTGTACTTTAACCTTGTTCTTTTAAGTGATTGTATGCTTTTTTATATAGTGTTCTGTGTTTACATTTTACATATTTTTATCCATTTTAGTAAAAATATTATTTTGAAAGACTGCCTGGGTGTGTCTTCGGAGTTCTTTTTGCATGTGACATATAGAGGGTTAAGTCTGACAAAAACTGTTCCTAAGCTTTATGGTGTTACTAACCTGGGAAAAGGTAAGAATATACCTAAGGTCTTTTATAGAGTTTTAAGGGTTCATTTTGGAGACCTGGTTAGGTGCCCTTAGACGAAAGATATATTTCATCCCTCAAAGAAAATCTTATCTGAGCCTGTACATTTGGGTACGCTAGCATAAGGTTCATAGTTTGAATCCCCCCAGAACTTGAGACTAAAGGTGATTTGGACCCACAAGCAGATAGGAGGGTTACACTGTCTGTCACCTGTTCACTCTCTTGTGCTCTGAGGTTGGCACTGTGGGAGCAGAGGGCCTGACCTGCTGAGTGCTTTTGTGACAGATATCACTCTAGGCAGGTTTCACTAACACAGCAATCAGAAACTCCACCAAACCCTCAGTAGCCTAGGAAACTAATCTGTATATCAGTTCCACCTGCAATTCACCAGCTAGCCCTAGAAAAGCACATTGTGTTCCTGCAGAGAACCAAAGCAAGCTAACAGCAGCCAGTTTCATACTGACAAGAAGCCAAAAAAGAGCAAATCCTTCCACATCCATGAATACCTCAACTACCAATGAATACAGCCTGCTTAATCCCAAATTGCAAATTAGTGTTGCAGCTTGTTTGAACAGAAGTTTCTTTTTTTTTGTCCTGTGTCTTCTTTGTTTATTCCACAAGAAAAAGTGAAATAAAAAACAAAAAGTTCTGGAAACCCCTATAATATAAATCAGACACATGATGTGCAGTCATGTGTTATGGAAAATATTTTCAGTCCTGCATTGTGACCTCTGGACACTCTCACGCATGCCTTCAGCATGCGTGAGTATCCAGAGGTCACTTTGCAGTAGTGAAAATATTTTCCATATCACACTCTTGCCCATCATGTATCCCATATATAAAGATTCTAGAACATCTAAATCAGTAGAAAGTTGATCAAAATAATCTATAGATTCAGTTCTAGTTGTATATTTAGATAACATTGATTATTTAATTGATGTTATACAAACAACTAGAACTGAATCTATAGATCTCAGAGAACCCTTAGGAAAAAACTAAGAGTCCTGATTTTGGAGCCACTATTTCAATGGCAAAGGACTTACAACAAAATAATGGTGGGTTACCTGATGTACAGTATGAATATGATACAGTAAGTGATTTAGCCATTGAAACTTTTAATGATTCCATCACTTTTGTTAATGTGGAAGCTGATCATTTTGATCAGCTTTCTACTGATTTAGATGTTGTAGAATATTTATTTCAAAAACAGTGCACTGACTCTGACCTTTTGACCTCCCAACAACTGCCAAATAGAGGTATATTTGAAACTAGAGAATATTTGCAAAAATTGAGAAAGTCTTTATTCAAACCAAAATCTGCATTTTGTCCTAACATTTATAATACTGCTATTAGCATTTTTGAGAAATTGGTGTGTCAGCAGGTCAAAACAATACTGAATGAAGATGTTTCTCCTAGGTTCAATATCTCTAAAGCTGAGCATCAGGCAATAGATGTGTTGTCAAAAAATACTTCAATTGTCATAAAACCTGCAGAGAAAGGAGGTAATATAGTTATACTTAGCAGGGAACATTATAAGAACATTGCGTTGACACTATTAAATAATAGTGATAACTATGAAAAACTTAATCTGACCCAACACTGGTATTTAGAAAAGAACTTCAATGTTTTCTGTCACATTATCTGAATAAAGGTGATGTTTCAGAAACAGAATATCAGTAGATTTGGTCAGAGCATCCTGTTATTCCTAGTTTTTATATTTTGCCTAAAATACATAAAAACAGAGAAAATCCACCAGGAAGGCCCATAGTTTCAGGTGTAGACAGTTTAACCCAGAATTTGGATAAGTTTGTTGATTTCTTTCTCCAGCCAAGTGTCTTAAGTTTAGAATCCTACATAAAGGACACTAAGGATTTGTTATACAAAATTAAGGATTTGGACTGGAATGAAAACATGACATGGTTAGGCATAGATGTTGAGTCTCTGTATACATCAATCCAACATAATCATGGTCTGTTAGCTGTACAATACTTTTTGGATAAGTCCATTCTGGATGAGACCATTCCTAAGGAATTTGTGGTAGAGGCCTTGAATTTATATTGAAACACAATTATTTTAAATTTGAGAGCCAGTTCTACTTACAAAAGTGTGGCACTGCCATGGGTGTGGCCATGGCACCCAGTTATGCCAATCTATTTTTGGGACATTGGGAACAGAAGGTTATATTCAGTCAAGAACTAAACCCATATCAATCACATATAAAACACTGGTTTAGATTTATTGACGATGTTCTGTGCATATGGCAAGGCGACACTGAGTTAATTCCAGAATTCATACATTGGCTCAATAATAATGACTTGAATCTTCGATTCACTTTTGAGATGAACAAAAAGACACTAAATTTTTTAGACCTGACTCTTACAGTCAGTGAGGACTTTAAGATTATTAATACACTGGGCTACTGCTACCCTACAGCTACAAACTCGGTATTACATGCCCATAGTGCCCATCCACAAAATCTTAAAGATTCTATACCCTATAGTCAGCTACTAAGAATTTGAAGAAATTGTAGCTATGAGGAAATGTTAAATATACAAGCAGATGAACTAATTTGCAGATTTTTGACAAGATGGTATAATTATTCACTACTGAAAACACTTAAAGAACAAGTGAGTACCCTTGACCAGGCTAAACTCATTACAGGAATGAAACCAGAAACTACATTGGCTAACTCATAACCATGTACATTCATAACATAGTATAACCACAAAGCAGGTAGAATTGGTAATATTATTTACCATAATTGGCATATTTTGCACTCTGATGAAACAGTAGGTACAGCAGTAGGGCCTAGCCCTCGTGTATCCTTTAGTAGAGCTAAGAATCTTAGAGATCTCGTACCACATAGCAGATTACAACCTATACAAACAGAGGTTGCAACTACATGGCTGCCTTGAAGATCATCTGTTTTTTTTAAATGCTCTAGATGTAATATTTGCAAATATAGCACATCAGGAAAAATCTCTCCTATGGAGCCTAATATCAGAGTTGGTATTAGACAGCTCATTACCTGTGATACCAGCTATGTTGTTTATGTACTGTGATGTACCTGTAAGTTGATATATGTTGGAAAAACAGTTCGACCACTGAAACAGAGAATCCAAGAACATATTAGATCCATCCTGAACCAGAGACAGGATACACCAGTAGTTTGCATTTTTATACATACCATTCCTCTAAACCAGAAGATGTACAATTTATGGGATTGGAATGGGTTCCTCCCTTAATTCAAGGGGGAGACAGATCAAACCGACTATTAGAAAGGGAAAGTTTTTGGATATTTAAACTCAACTGTGTTAAACCTAATGGACTAAATGAAAGATGGGATCTGAAGCCTTTTTTGAATAAGTAAAGTTTGAAAAAATAATTAAGTTGTCTTTTGACAAAGTATGCATTATGTTTGCCACTATAGATATGTATAACCTCTTTTCTCTCTCCCCTCTTCAGAATCTTTCATCTACCAGAAAAGCACAAGACACACAGATATTGTCCTTGCAAACCATGACATAATAGATGTTTATCTGCTAATCACTTTTACATATATTGAAACTAAGTTACATTTGGAAGTGCGCCAAAGGCAGCATCCAGCAATAATTAATTGTATAAAATGTTGCTAAAAATGTTGTAAAAAATGTTTAGAAAGTGGTTTATATGTTTCTGGTAGGGAATACTACAAACAAAACTTCATATTTTGTTAGCACATTGTTTATTATTTATGTTTCACTATTTATGCATATTTTTGAAACTAATACTATTGGCTCATGTATAATTAATTGACATGTGTATTTAAATGGTGACATTTTCTGTATCTTGACCACACCCCTGAGGAAGACTTGTGAGAAGTCGAAGCGCTGGGTGCATAAGAGGGAGCTCTGTGTGTGCTGGTATTCCCTGCAATAAATTCTTTCACATTTGCATTTGGCGAGTCCTGGATTTTTTACACTTATATATGCAGTAGGAGTCCCGAGTGACACCACTATCTGGACTTTGGTTTATTATTATGAGCTGGCCGCTCATTGTGGTGAGCCAACTTGATCGAGCCTTGTGGCAGCATTTCTTTGATGTTAATTTTTTTAAATGGTTGGATATAGCAGTAGAAAAAGTACTAATTGATGAAGAAGATTTTACCACATCAGGTAAGGAATTCCACACTGTAGCAGTGCAATAAGTGAAAGATATTTTGCCTGAGTTTGTGTAAACTAATGGGAGAACCAGCTGGGACTTATGAGATGATTGTGAGCTATGTAGGAACTATATGTGTCCAAAATGGTATGAAGTGATAGCTGTTTTGGATAGAAAGCCAGCCAACATTTGCCAAGATGTTATAATGGTGCATTCACGGTGGGGCCATAATAACAAACTTTCCAATTTTGTATAACAATGTATCCTTCCTTTTAATAAGGGAGATAGATGAAGCATCAGTAATTAAACAGGCATAGTTTAAAACCGGAAGCAGACTTTGGCCCAGATAGTCAAAGGGGTTGCGCATGTCACAACATAGGTGTGCCTGCGCAACCCCACATTGCACCCTGATGGGATATTGAAAAGGCTGCCTAACACAGTGCAAATCACGATGTGCCAGGGCGCAATGTATGTGTATGCAGCGCAGATGCAGGGGGCATGCCCATGCATATGCGGCACATCCCGATATTCAGCCCGGGATGTGGGCGCATATGCTGGCACAACCCTGCATTGTGCCACGTAGGGGGGCACAAAGTTGAGCCCGTGAATCGGTAGAACAACTCCTGGCCACCTACTGGTGGGCTGCTGTATTGCAGGGTGCAACACAGCAGCCGCCAGCCATGGGTGGCCACCTGCCCACCCAGAACACCATCCACAAGCACCCACATCTCCCTAGTAGTCTAGTGGTACCCCCTCCTGTGTCCCCGATAAATGTATTCAAGTCAATCCCTGGTGGTCTAGTAGTACCCCCCTCCTTCCAGATTCCCCGATTGCCAGTACATGTCTAGTAATACCTACCCTGGTAGTCTAGGGGAACCCCACCCTCTCAATTACCCGATCATGGGAAATCACCATAATTCAATTCCCTGGTGATCCAATGGCACCCTTCCCACCCATATAGGACCATTTGCCCACCCCATCCCCCCCTATAATGGCAGGTGGTTGCAACCCACCCGCATACTGCCCAGCCACCCGCCATTGACAGGTACAGTATGGGCTTGCAGGGTATATTATACTAGACAGTTCCAAATATGTGAATGACTTAATTCACATATTTGGGACTGTCTAGTACGGTATGCCCTGCAAGCCCATTGGTCCACACTGTGGACCAATGGGCTTACAGCCCATGCTGTACCTGTCATTCGGCATGCAGCAGGGCAGTATGCGGGCATGTTGCAGCCACCCGCCAATGATGGGGGGAGTGGGGTGGGTAAGGAGTCCTGTATGGGTGGGAGGAGTGGGGGGTGCCACTGGATCACCAGGGAATTGTATTATGGTGATTTCCCATGATCAGGAGGGAGGGAGGGGGGTACCCCTTGCCCACCAGGGAGTCATTCTAGGCAGTGTACCATGATCACAGCTATGGGGCAGGGGATGCCCCAGGACCCCCACTGTGCACACGTCAGTCTGTACAGGGTACCAGGCACAAGTCACCGGGCTGGCCTGTGCAAGGCATGCAAATGTGGCCATAATGACATGCAAATGGCCCCATGTGTGCCTTGCATATATTATGGCCTCATCTGCATGCCCTCTGCTGAATATCGTGGGTGATGCACCCAGCACAACTGTGTTTGCACTGGCACATCCCTATGCTCCCTATCTGTTGCTTGCGCTGGCGCAGTGCCACTGCGCTGTGCGTACCGCGTGCCATATTCAACAGTGCTGTGCCATGGTGCATCACCATTGAATATCAACTGGTCCTGTCCCCGGTGCATCCCTGTTGCACTGCACCCACGCTTGTGCCACTGCCAGGTGCAGTCTGAATATCTGTGCCTTTGTTGTGTTATGATTTTATGTGAGTCTTTAGTCAAGAATTTGGAGGGCCAGTAAAGAGTACCAATTTTGGAATGTAGTTTGGCAGTGACCTTATCCATATGTATATTATATTTTAATGAAGGGTCTAAATACAAGCCAAGATATTTAAAGCAGCAGTACTATGTAAAAAATAACCTGCGCTTTTTCGACAGTTTATTCCCTGTGCTCTGCTGAGCATGTACCTGGTACTCTTTCCCACCAGCATTGTGCTATCATCCCATAATCTGTTTAGTTGTCCTTTGTTTTTGTTTACACTTCTGCCTCCTGCCATGTTGACAGTCACAGTAAAAGACAGGCAGACAGGCAGGCACCATAGTTTCTGTGGATCTACAGAAAATGGAAATTGATCACTTCCTGGATAGGTAGTACTGCTGCTTTAAATGTGTTAACTACATCAATAGACCCACCCCCTAACTTACTAACAGTAAGACTACCAGAGTGTTTTATTTTTTAATTTAGGCTCTGAGCCTTATAACATTGACTTAGTTTTAGATTTATTCAGCACTAAATTGTTTTGGAGAAACGAAGACTGCAATCTTTTTAATTCATCACTCAGTAGTAAATTAATGTCGGTAACAGCTGAGTGATGAGTAAATATGACTGCATCTTCTGTATATAATAAGTTGCTATGTTCCACCACATTCACCACGGGATCCATAAACAGTGAAAAGAGCAATGGGCCCAGTATGGAGCCCTGGGGGACCCCACACTGGACCCTACGATAAGATGAGCATGCTCCATTTACGTTAATGCATTGCAATCTGTTGGTTAGATAATCCCCAAACCAAGACAGGGCAGGAACCCCTACTCCCAGCCCTGCAAGTCTGTCTAATAATATAGTATGATCAATAAGGCTGAATGCCTTCATTAGGTCCACGAACACTGCCCCAGTTAAACAGCCACTCTCAGTGGCCCTGTGGACAGTGTCCATGAACCCAACCAAGGCCGTCTCAGTGCTGTTCCCCTGCCCCCTGAAACCATGTTGATTAGGGGTGATCAAATTATGAGCCTTAATATAGTCACTAAACTGTTTATTTCAGGATCATTTTCTGGACGCACTTTGTAGACTGGCAGATCATCCAGCTTACCGATGACAATGTAGGGGGGTATGACTTCACCGGTCAGCTATTTTGTATTTTTCTTGAAAGCCCACATTTGTTAGTAAAACATGGTCTCCAGGCTGTAACTCCTGAGCTTTAACACGTTTGTCATGTCTCTCTTTATTGGCTAAGTTTTCTTCGCAGCCATTATATGTGCAAGTTGATAGGCATGATCAAGCTGTGCTTCGAGTTTTTGTACATACTGTAAATACTTATCTGCTTGGATTCCATCTGGTGATACTAAAGATCTACAGGTAAACGTGTTTCTCAACCAAACACTACAACTAGGCAATTCACAGTGGCAGCAGATGGGTGTTCATCCCGGTCAAACCTTTGGCACAGAGCCCTCACAGATTGTTCTGACATTCTCACCCACTCAGGATTTGAAACAGGCCTTCTAGATAGAGCATCGGCATCAATGTGATTAAGGCCCGGATGGTACTCCACCGAATAATCGTATGTTGAAAGAGCAGGTAGCCACCAGTGTCCGGTTGCATCTAACTTGGCTGAGGTTTGGAAATACATGAGGGGGTTATTGTCAGCTTTTACCAGTATTTAGCACCATAGAGGTATTCATGAAACTGGTCTACTATTGCCCGTTTCAAAGTGAGAAACTCAAGTTTATGCACAGGATATCTTTTCTCAGACGGAACCAAGCTTCTACTGGTGAACACCACAGAGTGTAATCCTTCCTCAAACTCCTGATAAAGTATAGCTCCGAGTCCACTCAGACTGGCATCAGTGTGTAGCACATATGGTTTAGCTGGATCTGCATAGGCGAGAATGTGTGTGTGTGTGTGTGAAATGGTGAATGATGTTATAAAATGTGGTGTCACAATTGGGGTTTCATCTGGCTCCGAAAGGCTCATTGAGCTTGAAGTAGACTTTATCACCATCTTTTGCTGCACTCCATTTGTACTTTCGACTGGTAGGTGAATACCATTGGGTCAGATTGAGCAGTGGTTGAATTACAGTGGTATAATCTTTCACAAAGCGCCGATAGTATCCATAGAAACCTAGGAATGTTGGCAGTTCTTTAAGGTTGTTAGGCTGTGGCCAGGTGACTAAGGCTTCTACTTTGCTTGGATCTGTTTGAATGTCTTCAGAAGATACAATGTTGCCCACATACTTTATGGATTGTTGAAAAAACTGACACTTGTCAATGGATAATTTTAATCCAAATTCTTCCAACTAGTCAAGTACCTTGAACAAATGAACCTCAAGCTCTTATAGCATTTTGCCAAACACAACGACATCGTACAAAAAAACTAGGCATTCAAGGAGGTTCATGTCT
This sequence comes from Neoceratodus forsteri, assembly GCA_016271365.2. Classification (NCBI taxonomy): domain Eukaryota; kingdom Metazoa; phylum Chordata; order Ceratodontiformes; family Ceratodontidae; genus Neoceratodus; species Neoceratodus forsteri. The sequence goes on from CM057456.1 coordinate 1,059,063,076, forward strand.
CCTATAGCTCGCCCCGTTAATTTCTGGAAAGTAGCTGCCACTCCAGATATGCCTTTGGGCATGTGCAAGAATTTGTAGAAGCTCAGGGGACAGATAAATACAGTTTTCTGTCTATCTTCTGGTGCCATTAGGATTTGGTAGTACCTGCTTCTAAGATCTAAGATGGAGAACCACTGACTTCCATTAAGACAATCAAGGGCAGGAGAGAGGGTGGATTGAGAATTCCAGGACTGCTCTCCTCCCTCTGGGTGAGTAAGGGGAAGCACATCACGCTGTAGTGGTCCCTAGTGATGACTGGGGGGGCAGCACAGTTGCAGTGCACAGTAGGGGAGAAGCACGGCAAGATGTCAGCTCATGCACCATGTGTCATTGCACTGCCAGCTCCTAGGGGAAAAAATGAAGGAAATGGCTGGGTGCGACCAAGGCAGCTTGATGGCCGTGCTCCCACTGACCAGGAAGACTGCCATAGAATCATGTTGGGGGTCCGGTCCAGCCTGGCTTGGAGAAGCATGATGGAGGCCCTCCAGTGGGTTGGGGTGGCCGCGCCAGACCCCCATCATGCGAGTGAGCCTGCTACTCTCTGGGGCGGTGGGGGCCAGTGGCTGGATACCCCCACCAGTGGTGCTGCAGAGGCACACAAATAGTAACATGATAAAAAAAAAAAAAGACAAGGGCATCCTGGATGCATGGCATCATATATTGATCCAGTAGGGTCCTTCAGTTAAGTGTCCTGTAGTCTACATACATCCTCACTGAGCCATTTTTCTTTCAAACCACCACAATGGGGGATGCATAAGGGCTGTGGGATTCCTGAATAATTCCAGTGGCTAACATCTCTTGGAGGTGGCATCGAACATCATCAATGTCCGCAGGCACCAATCTGTGGAACCTTTCTCAGAATGGCCTCTCGTCATGGAGCCTGATATGGTACTCAGCACCTGTGACACATCCGACGTCCCATTCCTTTCATAAAAACACTTTACTTCGCTGTGCTAGCTTACAGCTGACTATCTTTCCACTCCTGGGGAATGGGGGATTCTTCAAAATAGAACAGGTCTGGAGTCACATCACTATCCTCCTCTGCAGAGCTCTTGCTTGGCAACACAGCAGTATCTGCACAATATGCCTTAGCCAGGGTACAACCTCAGTTGACTTTAATGTCCTGATCAGTCACATTTTGGATTTGAACCACCACCCTCCGGGCTTATGCGTGGGCATGGGCAGGCAGTATACTATCTGGCATCTGGCAGTTTTTCTTCCTCTCGGGTGTCCAGCATAAGGATCTTGTTGGTTATATCCTTTTTCATCCACACTTCGCCGTTGACACTACACTGCACATTAGGTGGCAAAACAAGAGGTGTTGGGTCTTTTTTCCACTCAGTTCCCACAGGCTCATCCTTGTTGGCCTCCTTAGCCTGCATCTGCATTTCACATGCTCTTCGTACTATGGCATGGATGTGTAAAGCTCATCAAGTCTGTCAGACTTGTCTCTCGTGACACAGTTGAGCTGATCAGCCAAACATATGAGCATTAGTGCTGATTAGTAAAGGAATTCCATCATATAGGCTGATTGGTGAGCAGAATAAGGCCAGAGTCTCCACGGGCTCATCCATGCCAGCAATGGTAGAAGGAAAAGATAGCCATATTCACAAATCACCGAAGTAAGGGTAGGATTTATTGCTTAAACCCCATACCTGCAGTCCTTCGAAAGGGTTGTAGCAGGTGGTTAGACAGGTATTGGTCATACCAATCTTTAAATACTGTAGTGACCAGAGATCCACTGTCCAATACAGCTCAGGCAGGGATACCATTTATGTGCACCGTGGTCTCCATAGAAGGGCCTACCATCTCTGACCTGTCTGGAGGAGCAGTCTTAGCAGGTTTTTTCACAGTGGTCTTAGTGGAAAAAGACTTGCATGATGACCCATACTGCAGCTTTATGTTGCTTTGTCGAATCTGATTGAGCAGTTTGGCAGTTACTCGGTGCAGATCCTCAGGAGCACAGCAAGATTTTTCAGTGTGTCCATCTTCCCCACAACAGTAACAAAACACTTGAGTTCTGGGTTCAGGAAGCTGAGCAGGATCTTCTCTGAATTTATGGTTGTCAGGAGGTGTGGACCTGTACTCTTCCTTGGGCCTAGACTCAGACTCCGCTCCACCATAGTTTTTCCAGGGTACAGACTGTTGGGATGCATGAATGTGGTCTCGCACCATAGCTCACAACTTCCTCATCTCTTCAGCTACATCACTGCCAGATCTGGGTTCAATAGCGTGGGTGCTGGCCCCCTTCAATGCAGGTTGAGTGTCAGCATTGAGAGTGTAGGTGGCGTGGGTTTTCACTATTTCTGCAGTGTTCTGGTTGCGGGCTCGCAGCTCTTTCAGTTCTTTTAATAGCTCACTGATTTGCTGAGACTCAAGGGTATTCTCCCTCTCACTGGATTTCTCAGTGGCAGGGGCAGTTTGTACAACGCCAGCATACGGGTCCCAACAATCGTCTTTGGACTCAGCTTCCCGAATTTCCTTCATCAACTAGCAATATGCAAGGGATTGTCCTTGTGATCCTGAAATTTTAACTTTAGCATGAGCACACTAGAGTAGCCAGCAGACCTGAGAATGTGTTTTAACCTCACTCGGTTCAATTCACTGGCTGATAAACCACCCTTGCAATGTGCTCTCTGAAGAGCCTCTCTACTCGAGTCACATAGGCAGATAACCATTCATTCTTCCATTGCTTGGTGGATTTGAACTTCCACATTAAGTTCTCCCCTGACTCAGTACTACCAAACACTCCTTCTAAGGCAGACAGGTATTCGTTAGCAGAAGCCTCTGGGTTTGTGGACCAGAGGAACCTGATGGCTTCAAGTGCAGGGTCCTTAAACTCTCCATGAGTCTCTTTCACTTCTCACTTTCTGAGTATTGCCACTCTTGGACCAAAGGGAATTCATAGTCCATCCAAGTCTCTAGGTCATCTTCCCCCACAGGGGTAGGAACAGTGCCTGAAAACAGCCTGTGGTAAGAGTCCAGATTCACAGAGGGCACCACTATGGGGGACACTGCAAGGGGAGACAGCATAGACAGGGGAGGAATTCCCCAGTGTAGCCCCCCAGGACCCTCTATGGCCCTTTTCAAATCCTCAAAGGTCTGTCTCTCAGCTGCTAACAGTTTCCCCAATTTCTGCTTTAACTCTTCCACTTTGGGTGACCTCCCCAAGGGAAAACGTTCCACTATGCATAATGACAACCCTCCACCCCACCTGGGATCCCTCAGGCATAATAACAGGGGGTACAGTCTCTGGGTCAATAGGAACACTACATTCACTAAGCGCCCATATTGTCTGAGCATACAGGTCAGCATTTCGGCCCCGTTCTGTAATTTTACCCAGACACTTAATCTTACTCTCTGCCTCCTCTATAGCAGCTTTAGTGGTCCCTAATGGGATATCCGATAACATTAAAGCACGGTAGGGATTAACATCTTCTGCCTTGCTCCACCCCAGCAGATGGTGCACAGACATTTTGTGAGGGGGGGATTTCAAATTTAGCCTTAGTGAGGTTCTCCATTTCGTATTTGGCGCTAAATTAACAATTAACTGCAATTATGTATTTTGGCCACTGGGGGTGCTAATCCCAGTGGTGCCTCCAAGTTTGTAACCCTTAGGCAGCACTATCTCTAGGGCTACTACCCCTGCTTGTACTTGTGACAACAGGTTGAGGGGACCTGGGTTCAACATTTTGGTGCCTCCACCCAGAGTAATATAATCGGGGGCATCTATCTAACCAGGTCCTTCGCGAACTGCACTGGCTGCCAATCAGGTGGAGGATTGTCTTTAAGGTAGGGCTCCTGATCTACAAAAACCCTACATAATGGGGAGCCTGTTTATCTGCAAGATCTCCTTGTTCTCTATCGCCCTCTCAGGCACTTTATTCTGCCGGGGGAGCCCTCCTTGAGGTTCCCAGGGTGAGGCTGTGGCATTCAGGAGACAGGGCATTCTCGGTTGCTGTGCCCACCTTGTGGAACTCTTTGCCTCAGAATCTGAAGGGGGGGGCTCCCTTGGCAGAAGCTTTTAAGAAGGGCCTCAAAACATATTTATTCCGGCTGGCCTTTTATGACTAACTGTCGAATGGAATTGAACTATTGTGATTTTAATTATGTTATTAATTGTATATTGGCTGGTTTAATTAATGAGTTTATCTTATTGTTATGGTTTGTGCAGCACCCAGAGTCTGCAGAAATGGGTGCTTAATAAATAATTTATCTATTTATCTATCTACCAGGTATAGCCCTCTGGGAAGCTATAACCACCCACACATCAACCTAATGACCAAGTACCTTGTAATAGGAAACAACCCTTCACAGTAGTTGACACAGTTACAGTAGCAATGAGCATTATTAATATGCACACACCCCTTGCACTTACTACCAGGGTCTGGTCTTCAGTAAACACCCTGAAACCCCCTGTAAAGACAGCATTAACAAGGCAAGCATGCACATTCAATACTGCAACAGGTTTCAGTAATCCTAAACCAATTACGAATATACTCATAAGTCAGTTTAAACGTGAAACTTGCAAATCAATTTTATTAAGGGGACATGAACAAGGGTGGTGCATGAATCTAGAAGAATGATTACTGATTTGATTCAGGTTACTCTGCATGCATGTACTCTAGTCTCACAGTAAAATAGTCTAACAACACTGGGTACCCAGAATGTTATGCTGGCTGGCCAGAATTGGTGCCCGAGGTGGCTGGTGTTGCAGCTGTTGTTGGGCCCTTGATGGAAAGAAAAGGCAGTTAACATGCATGCACAAGACCTTGATTATTTGTATCCATGATCAGTTGGCCCAGTCCTTTGTAACTCTGTAACACACTGGAGCAATCAGGTGGTACCACAAAATGATTTAAAGAAAAGTTGCAGGAAGCTACCCTGAGTTTACTCACAACAGTTAGTAGGAATTGGCTGGCCGATATGAAGACCTGCTACTGAAAACTGAAGAGCATGGGGAAGCTGAGCCTGCACGACTCACCTCCGCTTCATGGCCTTTCCCTCCAGGTGGCCGCAACCTGCAATTTCTTGCTGCACAGGGGCTGGATCCCGAAGTTGGTCTCATGCCGAGAAAACAGTCTGTGGTGCAAGAATGGACAGTTTGGGCTTGGTTTGCATAGGCCCAAGGCTGGATAAACACTTTTGGCACATTTCAGTTCGGTTGCTGGTGAAAACCTCCAACTGGCACAGTTCATTCACTGGTAAAGGTAGGCCTTGACCCACAATAAACATTCAACACATTTAAAGAAAACGGCATTCACTTCACAACCTTTCAATTCGGTTTCAGGCCGGTTCGCTATTGCAGTCGATTCACTGAGCAAACCTCTTAGTTGCAAAGGCAGTCTCTAAACAAATCCTTGGTCAAACACCTCACAGGAGCTCCTCTCAGTCCAACATCTCGAGTTGCACTTCCCAGAATCTTGAGGCATTCTGCTACAGTTTAAAATTATTTTCGGATTTATCCAATTACAGCTATAAGGCAGTCTAATGCTGGGAAATGGTAGCAGGAAGGCAAGTCAGGCTTTTCCTGCCAGTTCTCCACAACTTCTTGCCAGGAGTTGCCTCTCGAAGGCTCGAGCTGCTCACTCTTTCAGCTCTAACTTCAATTGCCCTCCAGTCTCCTTTCAGTTTGTGAACTAGTCTGGTTTTCCTCGTTTCAGTTGGCTATGGGAGACGTCAGTCACAGTTTTGGTGCTCCCATTCGTCAGTTTTGGCACCAACCCGTAAAACTACCAAAACTACAGCTTTTTCCCAACAGGTACTTGAGCTAAAGACCCCTTGAGGTCCCATGTGTCCCAACTGGTCAAAATTCCTAGAAGTCCTGGACCAAACATGGTGACTCCCATTCGGAGGAATAAGCTCCAGGAAGGCAGGTTAAAACAAGCACTCTAAATATAACAACAAACTAGAAGTAAATATCTATAGTACTAACTAAAGTTCCTTCTGCTTTACTATCGACAGCAGAGTGGAGCAGTTTAGAACTGCACTTGGCCTATCACGAGCCCTGAAACACTTGGACCCAGCTCAGGCCATTTATTGTGTTTTAGTCTTAAAGGGATAGGCATGGAGACACATCATGGCACTCTCACACAAATCAACAGGACAACAACAAAGAACCAGGGATTTATCATCTCTTCAGGATGTCTGCCTGGCAGCAGGCATGGCTGGAGTCCAGGAAATCACTTAAAGTAAGCCCCCAAATTGGTGTGGGATATATGTATATCATAAAATAGATAAAGAATCAATATCCAAATCCAAAGTTCAATTTGTGTAAAACACATCACATGACCTTGCGTACATCAGAGCGCGACCGCACACCTGCACTTTTACCCCCTTCAAAACAATTTTGCCATTTTATAAGATAGGATAACCCCACTCTGTGTGATTGTCTTCTGATACACGCACGCCGTAGGGTTGATTTATCACCAAGGCGTGCGTGTATCAGAGTGTGACCGTACACCTAAGAGTGGGTTATCTATTACATTATAGTGGTACGGTAGTGCCATTATAGTTAGAGTTGAGTATCCATTTTAAGGTTAAATCTCAAATTTTGCACCTTAATAACTCTGCCACCGTATGCCAGATTTGCCTGAAACTTTGCATGCACGGTCTGGTACCATAGATCTCTGGATCTGACAAGTTGCATTATGGTCAGATGTATGGCTGCAGAGCGCCAAAAAACACAAAAAAAACTGACTTTTTGAGTGTTTTTTCGCTCGAGCCTACAGGCTGCACGGTTTGTGAGTTTGGTCCAAAAACTTCAGGGAACATGCAGCCAGGGTCCCCGATGTGCCTTTCAAAGATTTTGTCAAAACATAATCAACGATTCAAAAGTTATTCAGAAAAAAACTGAATCCCATTATAGTCTATGGGAAAAGTTAACAATAATTGCGACACTTTCGCAAATGGCAGTTTTTACTGTTGCAAATTACCCTTTTTTCTTTTGTAAGTCAGCCATTTTGTTTTCAGTTACAGTTGAGAAAAATGGCTGGCGTTTAAAATTGGGACACTCTAGGGACACAATTCTTGTTGTGTTCACCTAGTCGAGTCCTGATCATGCTAGCCATATCTTTTTTGGGGGGTTAAACCCCCAGAAATATGTTTTTCAAATTTTTGTAAAAAGTACTTTCGGAAAATAATGTCGCTAATGCGAAAGTTTCATGATTTTTTTTTTTGCTAAAGTGTTGTGATTTGCGAAAGTAATTTGTGAAAGTATGGCCAAAACAACAGGAAATCTTAGCCATCCTCCTGCAAAACAACGGTTTGGTCTTTTGGGCTGAAATTTGCAGGGAAGAAATCCAAGACTCCACGGATGTGCCTTTTGGTGGTTTGATGCCAAAATATGACAGGGCTCCAAAGTTACGGCACTCCAAAGTTGACAATTTTTCCCATAGGATAACATTATGGCGTTCGCCACTCCTTTTGGATCCTGTATCTCGAAAATGGTTCGAGATACAGACTTTTCGTAAGGAAAAATTCTTAGCCCCCGCTAAACTAGCCTGGAAAGTCATAAATAATATGACATTTTAATTTTTTTTCTACATCGTACGGTTCCTGAGATACAAGCAATTTAGTATTCCAAGTGCTCATTTTCCTGTCCAAAGGCCACTATCATGCCCACATTCTTTGTATTCACTGTGGTTCTTGATGCACCTGTTTTGGACACAAAGCGTGTACATTAGTGTTACCATTACCGTTAGTGTTTATGTTTGCACTTGTGTTTCTGTTACCATTTGCTTTCGCTTTTCCGTTTGTGTCACGTTAACATTACCGTTTGGTTTGTGTTTGCACTTACATTTGTGTTACTGTTACCATTTGCATTTGCGTTACTGTAACCGTTAGCGTTTGTGCTTGTGTTTCCGTTACCATTTGCATTACCGTTTCTTTTTGCATCACCATTAGCGTTACAGTTACTGTTTGCGTTTGCGTTACCATTATCATTTGCGTTTCTGTTACTGTTTCTGTTACCATTTCTGTTACCAATTGTGTTTACATTTCCATTTCTGTCACCATAACTGTTACCATTTGCATTTCTGTTCACTTTTGCATTGCCTTTACCATTACAGTTTGCATTACCATTACCATTACTGTTACCATTACCGTTTGCTTTTATGTTTGTGCTTGCATTTCCATTACTATTTGCGTTAGCGTTTCCATAGAAACATAGACTTTGACGGCAGATAAGGACCGCTTGGCCCACCTAGTCTGCCCATTTCCCTACCTACAGGATAGACCGCAGATCCTAGTTAACCAACAGCCTATTTCTTCCTACCCCCCCACAAGAATTGCCTTATGTCTGTCCCATGTATTCTTGAATTCTCCTACAGTTTTAGACCCCACAACCTCCTCAAGAAGGCTGTTCCATTCATCCACTACCCTCTCTGTGAAAAAATACTTCCTCACATTGCCCCTGAACCTCCCCCCCATCTTTGAATTGTGTCCCCTTGTTCTTGCATGTCTCTTTTTCTGAAAGATGCTACCCTCTTGGACTTTGTTGATTCCACTGAGGTACTTAAACATTTCTATCATGTCCCCCCTCTCCCTCCTTTCCTCAAGGGTATACATATTTGCATCACCGTTACCGTTTGCATTTGCATTACCATTTGCATTTGCTATTCTGTTATCATAACCATTAGCATTTGCATTTATACTACTCCATTACCATTTGTGTTATCATTCTCTGCATCAGCGCCAGTATCACCATCACCATCTGTACTGCGCTATTTTTATGTTTGCGCCTGTACACTGCCACATCTGTACTGACACCTCCTTTATGCTCATGCTCCACCCATCACGCCACCATGTCACATTCCTCAAAACCCTGGCACACTGCCACCTCACTTACGCCTCCGCTCACTGCTTCGCCTGTTTCGCTTTTATCACCATTTTGGTATCACTGCCTTGGTGCTCTGGCGCCTATATCATCATAATCGCTAGCATCTGTGTTCTGGTCCACGCCTGCATCATGCCACCACCCAATCAACCATCTGCCAGTGTCTGTGCTCACCAACGCTCATGCTGAATGATCAGCTCTGGCACAACCGTGAACCATCACTGCCTGCACTCTGCCACCTGCCATCCCATGATCACCACTTGCATCGGACCATCGCACCATAATTGCCACTGTTCACATCCTCACCACCACCTCACCACCGCTCATACTCTCTGGCATCTACGACAGTCACCGCCGTTAGCGCCACTGCTTGTGCCCTTGTGTGCTCTTTTGCATCAAGTACCATTACCATTAGTGTAACATTTGTGTTATTGTTTGCATTACCATTAGCATTAGCGTATGCGTTTCCCCTTGCATTACTGTTACGTTACTGTTAGCATTACCGTTAGTGTTACTTTTATCATTGCTATTACCGTTGGTGTCAACATTACCGTTTCCATTAGTGATAGCATTACTGTTACCATTAGCATCATTGTTACTGTTAGGGTTAGCATTATTGTTACGGTTATTATGCCAAAAAGGGCAGCATGGTGTTGGGCCCCGCACTCCCACCACCACATACCATTCACTATTTATATTGCACATTCTCAAAAAGAAGGGAAATTCATGGCAAAAAACTCAGTTAATGCATCAGTTAGGGTTGTTCCATGGCGACAAAAGCAGGGAAATGCAGTGTTAGGGTTCAAAACCTTAACTGCGCATCCCCCCCCCATCCCCACCATCACACACACACACACACACATATACATGCATGCAAGTAAGGGCAGGACCAAGGCAACACAACCAATCACACACAACCAGCAGCAGGTAGCAGAAATAACATACAACTATCTAAACCATAAAACCACACCCCCATGCTTCCATCTTCCACACACCAACAGATGTTGGGGTGTGGCATGGCGTTGTCAATGCCAACTCTGATCCTGGACGTTCCACGCTCTGCAAACACATATCACTACGGACAACTGTGCATACTAGGCTCCACACTGCCACCAATACATAACACAGACTACACATATGCTATTTTGGGGTTTACAGGCCTCAAAACAGGATTTTGGACATTTCTTGAAAATACTTTCACAAATCACTTTAGCAAATGCGACACTGTCGTACTATGCATTTGTGACACTCTCGTGTTTGTGACAGTATTTTGTGAAAGTATTTTACATGCTTTTGCAAATGTGAAAGTGTTGTGTCTTCCGTTTGTGACAGTTTCATGTTTGCGAAAGTATTTTGCAAAACTATGCTCCTGATAACTGCACATCTTTGCCATCCTCCTGCAAGCAAACGGTTGGGTCCTTTGGGCTGAAATTTGCAGGGTGGCAAGCCCTGGTCCCACAGATGTGCATTTTGCTGCTTTGGTGCTAAAATAATTAAGGATGACAAAGTTACACTGTTCCGTAATTGAGCAATTTCCCATAGACTAACATTGCGACGCCCATGATACCTTTCGCCACCCATATGTTGAAAACGAAGCGAGGTACACAGTTTTTGCTACTGGCAGCTTGGTTCACCTTTAAGTGAACTAACCTTGTGGAACAAGTTTGGAAATACTGTATGATACCTGAAGTTGGATTTCTCCACTTCCTACGGTAACAAAGGTATACACCTCCTGCTGGTTGTGTGTGATTGATTGTGTTGCCTTGGTCCTTCCCCTACTTGCATGTATATGTGTGTGTGTGTGTGTGTGGTGATGGGGTGGGGGGGAATGCACAGTTAGGGTTTTGAACCCTAACGCTAAATTTCCCTGCTTTTGTCACTGTGGAACAATCCTAACTGATGCATTAACAGAGTTTTTTGCCATGAATATATAACACATATATTTGTATATTCTACATTTGTATATATTTGTAAACTGATTGGTTCCCCACTCTCTTCAGCCAATAATATAAATCTTGCTCTGGATTACTTTCATTCCAAATTCATGGCTGTTTGGGATCATTATGCTTCCCTGAGAAAAAAACAGAGTCCGGGGCTGCCTCCTTCCTTGGATTACAACTGAGGTTATGGCATGCCTACATGCTAAAGATCTTGCCTGGCATTCCTTTAAGATCATAGGTTCTCCGGCTGCTTTGACTATCATCAACTTTGTAATGCCTGTACTGAAATCATAAGACTTGCAAGGTCAGAATATTTTGCTTCTGCGCTCCAAAACAATATTAATCATCCCTCTAAGTTCTGGAAGGTTATCCACTCCTTGTTCTCCCCTCCGAACCAGTCTTCCTCTCCTGTTCTCAAGATTGATGACTCCCTCCTCTCTGACCCCTCTATTGTTGCCTCTTCCTTTAACTCCTACTTTACTATGTGTGCCTGCTCTCTTATCACTTCTTCCCCCTTCCCCTTCCTTCCTCCCTCCCTCTACCACCTTCTCCTGCTAATTTCTATTTTTCCTTCTCTGCTACTATTGCCACGGCTACGCTTAAGACATTACTTGTTCTTAAGCCTCACAAATGTGGTAGCCCTGATGGCCTTAACCCTAAACTTCTACTTCTCTCTGCCCCTGCCTTTGCACTACTAATTACTCTACTCTTTAAACTTTCTCCTCTGCAACTGTTCCACATGCATGGAAACAGGCTATAGTCATTCCTATTCCCAAAGGTGGTGACCCATCCTCTCCATATAACAATCGCCCTATCTCTCTCCATTTTTTTTTAACCAGGAGAGACACACTAAGCTGAAAGCTTGTTTAAAGGTGTGACCTGGGAGCACAAGGAAGATAAGTGACTTGCTCAGGGTCACACAGTATGCAAGTGGGGGCTGTGGGATTCAAACTCAGGTCTCCAGGTTTGCAGCTCAGAGCCTTAAACCACTGTACTATACTGCCTCCTCTTATCACCTCTCCTTCCGACCCTTGCTATACTACAGGAATACCTTGTACTATTGCAACTTTCTTCTTTCTTTGACTCCTCCTTCTTAACTCCCATTCAGTCTGGGTTTAAAAAATTCCACTCCATGTCTAATTTCCTCCTACGGCTTACAACTATGTCCTTGCTGGAATGGATCAGGGACTTATCACATCTGCCATTTTTGTTGATCTTGCTAAAGCTTTTGACACAGTGTCACATTCTTTCCTTCTTAATAAGCTAAAATCAGCAGGTCTTTCTGACTCTGCAGTCAACTGGTTTAACTGTTACTTGGGGGACAGATCACAATCTGTCCAGGTAGGCTGCTCTTCTTCATTTCCTCGCCCTATCTGTTCAGGAGTCCCTCAAGGGTCTGTCCTGTGTCCTATTCTTTTTTCCATATTCTTGAATGACTTTCCCTCTGTCTGTTCTTATGTGTCCATTCACATGCATGCTGATGATAGTTATTTTTGCATCAGGCTCTACTTCTCATGACCGTACTTCACAACTTCAGCTGGACTTCAACAATGTTCCACATTGGTTTAAGTCTAACCAACTGTCCCTCAATGGTAAAAAATGCCTCCATAATGTTTAGTACTTGTCAGAGGCCTTATGGACTTGCTTCTCTCCCTTCTTTTCACACCCTTGGTGGTGCTGTTATTAATGATGTTTCCTCTTTTAAGCGCCTTGGTGTATGGCTTGACTGTCATCTTGACCTCTCCGTTCATACTGATGCCATTCACCAAAAGCTTCACCCCAAGCTTGGTGCACTCTACAGGAACAAAGCAAGTATCCTGCTTCTTATACACTGTGAGATTATTGTAAAAATGATCATCTCTATTTTTGATTATGGTGATATAGTCTACAGTGGAGCTCCCAAATCTACTCTTGTCAGACGACCCTCTTTTCAATTATTTTTGTTGTTTTGCTTTAGATTGTTCCCCACGTACTCACCACTGTTCATTCTACTCTGCTCTTTCACTCCCATCTCTTGATGCCAGGTGTCTTTCCCACTGTGCCTCTTTTATATCTAAATTCTGGTTTGGTTCCCTTCCTTCCTACCTTACTTACCTCTTATCTTCTCCCTCAGCTTCCTGCTATCCTTTAGATAATATTGCTTCTCATTCACTCGCTTTTCCTTCTAGGAAATCTACAGCTTGTCAATTTGCCTTCTCTTATCACTTTCCTGAACTTTGGTCTTCCCTTCCCTTGTCTATCCATTCTGCCTCTTTGATGTTCTCCTTAAGGTCGCTCCTTCATGACTTTTTTTCTCCCTCCTGCTCCTGTCCACGACCCTCTTCCTTCGCCTTCTTAGTAGCTTTGCTCTGGTAATCTGTTTTCCCTTTATCTAGGCATGTGTTATTCTGATTTGCATTTAAAGTTTGCTATATAGAAACATAGAAACATAGACTTTGGCAGCAGATAAGGACCAGTTGACCCACCTAGTCTACCCATTTCCCTACCTACAGGATAAGCTGAAGATCCTATTTAACCAACGGCCTATTTCTTCCTAACCCCCCACAAAAATTGCCTTATGTCTGTCCCATGCATTCTTGAATTCTCCCACAGTTTTAGACCCCACAACCTAAATTTCTACATTTAAATCATATTACTGCATATTCTATATTTAAATTGCTTATTTATTTATTTATTTTATTTAGTTTTTGTTGACCGGGTAAGTGCACTAGACAAATCCTGCCTATTTTCAGGCACGACCCCGGGGAGGGGGATACAGATGAATGCCAACTGACCTTGAACCAGATTAAGCTGTTGGTGGTATTTTTAGTGAATGAGGGAAATTTGGCCAGGACATCGGAGAAATTCCCCTACTCTGTCAGAGGGGATTCCCTGTCCAAGATGGAGGACGCTCTGCTGCCTGCAATTGCTGGAGCTGTGGAGACAGGAGACCTGGTCTCGACTCCCGTCTCTGTATCTGAGGAGACCACGACTAATAACCGGATTGCTATACCTGTATCTTCAGTGTTGGAAGACGATTTGCAGGAGGTGCCTGTGGTTCCGCGGATGGTTCATTTTGATGAGGTTGGTCTGCTCCAGATCGAATGTTCAGGGGGACCAAAAGAGACACACACTTCCTCTGACTCAGAACCTTCGAGTCTGGAAGTGCATGTACCGCACGACTGTTTGATGGAGGCGGACCGCTGTCGTACGTCTGCCGAGATGGGCTTGCAGCAGAAGCTACGTTGTATGCAGCATGACGGTGTGCCTCTGGCTACGGCGGGCACTTTTGTTACAATCCCCGCAGACCTGCCTCGAGTCTTTGAGCAGGTGCCTTGTTGAACATCTGCAGAAGCTGTCTCTGGCAATTCCTTTGCGGTGGAGGACTCAGTGAGTACTTTTTCGGTGGTGAGCCCGCCCTCTGTATCCCAGGCTGCTTTGTTAACTTCCCAGTCTTCTCCTTTTCAGGCAAACCCCACTGTTGCCCCAGCATGGTCTGTGGATGTGGCACTTCGGGCGGCAGGATGGGTGCAAGACCCCAAGGCGGGTTCCTGGGTCTCGGGGCCGTCCCCAATACGATCCCCTCAGACTGTGCAAGACATGATATTGGATGGGGGAGAACAGATTCCCCAAACTGTGACTGACCCTTTGGACCTTCCTATTGAGCTTCGTCTAACCCAGAATCCAGTCCTGGACCTTAACAAGGTCCCTGCTACACAGCCTCTTCCCAGTTCAGACCCTATGGCTGAAGGGACCTCTGCCACTGTTTGACCTCCCTTTCCTCAAACTGAGCCAGCGAGGTCCTTCTCTTCTTTGTTTAAATTTCCGGTTCTGGCAGCTAAGTGTCACAATGCTGTTCGGCTTTCTTATAGAGGTGGGCTAACGGACCCCCCTGACCGTGTGTATGTGGCCAGAACACTGTTAAAGGATTCAATGAAGTTTTTTGCACATGAAATATATGCCCTGATACATGTCTCAGGGAAACTAACTTTTGACATTAGTTTTCAGACCTCTCGTGGCCTTGACCGTTTTTGGTCCAAATATCACGTCTTGTGTAACACTGCTCTTGGACCCCATTTCAGGCTATACCCTCTCAAACCTGCTTTCAAGATAGTTACTGTTATGTTTCATAATGAGGAGTAGATGTCTCTAATATTGTTTATTGGTTAAAACAACGTTTTACTTTACAAGGTCAGCCAGAGGCAATCTTGGACTCTGAATACATATAGACAGGGGGTTGGAAATTTAAAGTCATGTTGAATGTTTCTGAATCTGGACCAGTGCACTTACCAAATTCCTTTTTTTTAGGTCGGGATAGAGGAGTTCTGTTTTACCCTGGCCAACCCAAAGCGTGTTATAGATGCGGGGATCCCTCACATCTGAGCAGTGTGTGCGATAAGATCAAATGTCATAACTGTGGTGAAATGGGTCATGTAGGTATGCATTGTCTGAATGACTGCAGGTGTAATCTTTGTGACAAGATGGGCCACACATTTCAATCATGTCCCTGGGCTGCACATACTAAGGTAACACATGATGGAGGTGTGGATCAACGTTATGTAATTACTCAACCCAAGCCGCCTTACACTACATTTGGAAGCCCCTCTGTAGAGTGACTCCCCCTCCCTAAAGCTTTGGCAGGCCTCCTGTAGTGTACTGTACCTCTGTCAGTCGAAAGGCTCCACCCGGGAAGGTACTGATTTCAGCATGCCCTGTGGAGCTAGAGGATGTGGTGCAGGTCCCGGCTCTAGTACTATGCCTCCCCTCGTGAACCTGCCAAAGTAATATATACATGAGTCGTTACGATCTGGTTCCCTTTATTGTCCCTCGAGGCCTGCACTGCACCTTCTATTGCACTATCGAATGCCTTTGAGGTGCTTCAGTCGATATCGGACTATACGCAGGTGGTGAATCTGACTCTTCTCATCGCTTCTTCCTCCCTGAAGGTCTTGATGACTCTGAAATTCAATTAAGCACTGGCCTTTCACAAAAACGGAAGGCCAAGGTTAGACTGAAAGGGACTAAGGTAGCTGGAAAGAGAAAAACTTGATAGTGCTGGTTACTTTATTTGTGAGCTGCCATGTCACAATTTACCTGCCATACTGTCAATGTAAATAGTTTGAAACGTGTGGACAAGAGATGGCTGGTGTTTTCTTTTTTGAGGCTTTTGCCATTTGGGATATTTCTTTTACAGGATATGAGATTCCATACTGTGCAGGAGATCCGACTGGCTCAACGAGATTGGCTTATGGGTCCTTCCTTTTGGTCGATAGGCCAAGACTCCTGCTCTGGTCTTGGCATTTTAATTAATATTCCTGAGTTTAGGCTTTTGAAGCTGTTCGATTTGGCCCCTGGTAGAGCTTTGATTTTGGATTTTTTGATCAGGCAATGCCCGTATCGGGTGGTAAATGTCTATGCCCCCCAACTGAAAACTGAGCGGATAGCTCTTTTTGATTTAATTCGTCCTTATTTACATTCTTCTTTCCGAATTATATTTTCTGGTGACTTTAACTGTGGCCTTAGTCTTCGGGATAAGAGTTCCTTTGCTACCACTAAGAAACTGTATTGTGACTCACTCGTACTGGGACGCATGATTCGTACTGCCCGTTTGACAGACTCTTATTTTTCTTTCACGAACCAGCATACTCCCACATTTCAGAAGGGTAGGCTGGCCACCCGCATTGATTTTGTTTTTACATCAAGTATTTTTGAAGTTACTTCGGCTGTAGTGCAGGCGGTAGCCTTTTCTGACCATAAGCTGCTCTCTGTTAGTTTTGGATCTCCTGCCAGTTGTGGTAAAGGGCCGGGTCTCTGGAAATTTAATGTTTCCTTATTACAGGTACCATCATTTCAGCAAACCCTTTTGTCTTTTATTCGTGCACGTAAGTCTGTATACCCCATGTATGATGATCCAATTCAGTGGTGGATGGATACGAAACGCACTCTAACTGGATTGTTGAAATCCTATAGTCGTACAAAAAGCAGGTCTGATTATCTTGTATATTTACAGAAGAGGGCTCATTTTCAGTCTTTACTGTCACTAGCATACTTGACAGGGCAGGATCTTGTTCAGCAAATACAATTAGTGCGGAAGAACATGTTGGATTTCCAGTCTAAACAGTCGCAACAACTGTACCACCAACATAGCAATGCGGTGAAAGGTACCCGGGAAGTTGTTTGCCCGTTTGAATCTAGCTATCATCAGATTGCCCATAAATCAATGTCATGTCTTATCAATTTAAATGGAGATCTTTGTACTTCTCATTCGGATTTATGTCAAATTGTTACTGACCATACGACTGCATTGTTTTCCCCTCTACCTACTGTGTCAGTGGACCTGAGACAACTGTACGGTGCCCTTGATGTTCCTTCTCCCTCCTTGCAGAGTGCATAACTTGCATGTCAACCCTTCACGGAGCGGGAAATTCAGTTAGCTATATCCTCCTTGCTCCTGCGTCGGACCCCTGGTCCGGACGGCCTCCCTACTGCTTTGTATAAATATTTGGGGGAACACCTCCTTCCGGAATTGACCTCTGTGTTTGCCTCCCTTCTTGCCTCTGAACATATCCCCTTGGAGTTTACTAAGGGCACTTTGATTTATGTATATAAATGAAAGGTGACATTCAGTCCCTTGACAACTGGCGCCCCCTCTGCATGTTAAATACGGATTTTAAGATATTGACGAAACTTATCGCACAACGTTTGCTCGGGTTGGCTGAAATAGTTATTCACCCGGCCCAATCCTGTTCTCTACCTAACAGGAGAATTTCTGATCATTTGATTCTTCTCCGTGAACTATTTTCGCATGGTTTATCGGACTCTGTTTCTGGGCTTATTGTTTCGGTCGACCAAAAGGCTGCCTTCGACTCCATTAATCATGATTTTCTATGGAATGTATTGCATTTCCTGCACATTCCTGACAAGATGATTCGCTGGATTCAGACACTTTATAAGACAGCGACTGTTATTCCGCTGATTAATGGTTGGGCGGGCCCGATGATCCCGGTGAAACGGGGAGTTCGCCAAGGTTGTCCACTGAGCCCTCTATTATATGTTTTTTTTCTGGATGTGTTGCTCCGACGTCTTAATGCCCATCCCCAGATTCGCGCCATCTCGTGTTTGGCACTGAGATCGCCATTCACGGCGATTGCATATGATGACGATGTGTGTTTCCTAGTAGCTGACGAGGCTTGGCTTTCTCTCTCCAGGAATGTTCCTCTTTTGGTGCATTATCTGGAGCAAGTATAAACTTTGGTAAGAGTATGGGGATCTGGTTGGGTTCATCCTCCAACTCTTCGGATAATATTGGTCTTTTACGTGTGATAGAAGGCCAAATCCGTATACTTGGTGTTTATTTTGGGACGAGAAATTCTGATTCCTTTAACTGGGAAGAGAAGTTGAAACAGGGCAGAAGCATGGTGTCTTCTTGGAACAAGGGTCAGATTGGGAAGAGAAAACATGTTTTTCTGATCAAAACTTATATTCTCCCTCTGTTTTTGTATTTAAGTTATGTTTTCCTTATCCCAAAACAGCTGGAAACGATGGTATTCAGCTTATTTTTTCAAGCCCTTTGGGGCAGTCGGTTGAATCCGATCAAGAGGAATATTACTTACTTGCCTACTTTTGAAGGCGGTGTCCAGATGATTAATCCGTTGCTTTTCTTTACTAGCATTTTCCTTTCGGCCAATCTGCAGCCTTTACTGGTGAACACCCAGAGAGGGTGGGAAGCGTGGTTTTACGACTCCTGTAGGTATTGGTTTCACATGTGGGAACATAATTCTTTGGGTGTGTTGCAACAACATGGGGATGTCCCAGTGTACATCAAGCATATGTTTCTCCATTTAAAACAATGGCAAGTGTCGCCTCAGACTCTTATTACGAATCCGCATAAGACTCTGTACAAGACACTTTTGTCCTCTGTTTGTAAGGTGCAAGCCCTTTTTCCAAAATGTCCAGACAGCTGTCTACCCTCGCTTCTAGTCCTGTTACGTTGTTCTAGGATCCCAGGCCACATGTGGGACTTTCACTGGTTATCTTGTCACGAACGAATAAATGTGAAAGCAAACCATAAACATAAACAGTCTCAGGATCGATTTTGCTCTAGACCTCTCTGTATAGCTACCCCGGAGACTATTTCACATTTGTTTTTTGATTGCTCATATATTGCGAATTGGTGGCCTTATTTGGCCGACTCCTGGGATGTTCCTATATTCTCCGCAGTAACATATCAAAATGTTATGTATGGTGTCTTTCCCTCTCACTGGTCTCGATGGCACAGAGACACTCTGAACCTTGTATTTCTTGTCATTAAATGGAATATTTGGATGTCAAGATGTATGTTTACCTTGCAACAAAAATTTTGTTCTTATTCGGAACTTGAAGGGAAGATAGTAGCGGACTTAAAGAAAATATACGATCATGAAAGGACTTTGTATTCGGCATCATCTCTGTTGGCCTTGTGGACAGCCCTTCCATGGATCACAAATACCGACTCAGCTATAACTTGAAGGACTTATGATGTGTTTTTGTTGTTTTTCCTTTTCATTTTCTTAATTTTGCTTTCTTTTTCCTTTTGGTTTTCCTGTATATTTCTTATTGATGCATTTTATGTTGGCTTGTTTGTACAATTTTTGTTTCAATAAAAATGTCCCCTACTCTTTTCGATAAGTGCCATGGGATCTTTAACATCCACCTGAACTACCACCAATCCAAGCAGATGGGACCTCGGTTTGTAAATGCTTTATATGATTTCCCCATCCCCTTCCCCCAGGACACATCTGGAGATGAGCTGTTACCAGCTCAGTATGTCTTTCCTGGTGAAACTTTTGAAATAAATAAATAAATATCATGCACATACAAATCCTGCGCTCCTCCAGGAATGCATGGTCTTGTCTGCTCAGTAGTGCTGTGCAGAATACGGAATTCTGCTGGTGAAATTAGCACAGAATGATCATTCTGCCTGTGAAATTTCTGCTGGAATTTCACTGGTTCTTCTGCAAAATTCCACCTGCTGTGATCCACGGAATACAACATTTTTTCCGCAGAAAATCATTCCACAAGTAACTTCGCCAGCCATTCTTTCCCTGATGTCTGGTGCCCCCCACCACCAATCGCTGGCATGTAAATAAAATCTAGTGGTCCCCCTGCTGATTGCCAGCAAATTCCTTTCCCTGGTGTTTATTGCCCCCCCCAACAGATTGCCTGTCCCAGTAAAACAAATAAATGAATCCCCAATTTTCATGGTGTCCAGTGGTCTCCCCTTCCAAATCCCCTAAGTTTCAATTCCCTCCCTGGTGTCTAGTGCACCCCCCTTCCTGTCCCCGATGCCCACTTATGGCTGGCTGTAATAAAAAAAAGAGTCTTATTCTCTCTGGTGTCTAGTGGGCTTCTTCCCTATCCCTGATCCCCATAATTAAAAATATATATTTCTAGGCTGGCCCAGTGGCACTGAGGGCTGAGGCGGTGGTAGCCGCACCCTGCTACATGCCGGCAACCGGTGTTCAAGAACAAGCACAGGTCACCAGTGGTCAGCAGGGGAGGAGAAGGATTGAGCATCCAAAGGACTGCTCTCCTTCTCCGGGGAGGGGTGTCCACAGCAGTCAGTGCATGGTTGCCTCCTGGCGGAGGCTGGGGGACAGCACGCTCCATAGAACACTGGTGTTTAGCTGAGGCCAGGTGTCTGGAGGGGGATATGTGGACATGTGTGTGCCCCCCCTCCAGTGATGTCATTGCACATCCTCAGCTCCAGGGTGAAAACGGAGGTGGGCGCCTAGTTGAGTGGCTTCTCCCAGAGGCCGGGCACCCAGGCTGGATCCGTGTTCTATGGGGAGTTGGGGGGCTCCCTGCAGCCCTGCTGTGGAGGGCACAACTGCAGGAATATGGGTGCCAGGGACTGGGTAGAGGCAGATGGTGGACGGCATTCCCGGACAAGTTGCGAGGACAAAAAGAGGGGAGCAGACCAGGGCAGCCAGAAAAGCAGGTAGAAAAAGTAACACAAAAAATATATATATATATATATATATATATGTTTCTTCCTGATGTCTAGTGGATCTCCCACCCTGCAGGTAGTGCCCACCACCCTGCTGTCCCCAACCCTGACCTAGCTGGAGACCAGCACAGCCCTCCCTCTCCTTCATGGTCAGCCACCAGACTGAGCTATAATGAATGAGTGTGTGCTTGTTGATAAGACAGCTTTGTGGGGGGATTGCCATGGGGGTCATAGACAAGAGGGGGTTCACAATGCCATTCCCCCCATCCTGACCCACTGCCAGTGACTGGCACATTCCTTCACTCTCATCTCTGACCCCCATGGCCAGCCTCCTGCAGAGGTGTCTTCAACTTGTCAATGAATGATCACGTTTGCTCAAGCACACACTCATTCATTGTAGCTCAGTCTGGCGGCTGGCCATGGTGAAGAGGGAGAACTTTGTCAGTCACTGGCTGGGGGTCAGGGCTGGGGGACAACTGGATGGTGGGGTACTACCTGCAGGGGTGGGGTTCCCGGGGAAGAAATATATATTTTTAATTACATGGTATCAGGGATAGGGAAGGGTCCCACTAGACACCAGGGAGAATAAGACTTTTTTTTTTTATTAGAGCTAGCCACAGCCAGGCATTGGGGACTGGGAGGGGGTCTGCTAGATACCAGAGAGGGAACCAAAACTTAGGAGACTGGGATGGGGGGGTGGCTGGACACCAGGAAACTGGAAATTAATTTACTTTTTACTGGTGTCAGCCATCGGGGGCAGTAGACACCTGAGAAAGGAATTCACCTTCAATTGGTGAGGGGACCACTACACACCGGGAATTTTATTGGGTGGCAGTCGCATGGCGGGGACTCAGCCAGCAGATTTGCCCTCATGACTGAGTTTCCACAGAAAACCATTTCACAATCATTTCCACAGAAAAAATTTCTGTGGAAACTTTGCGGAAATAATCATTCTGCATGTAATTCCACCATTTCATTTCTGGCAAAACTCAACGACATTTCCATATAATTTCAAAATTCCATGAAATTTCACTCCGCCAGAATCTGAAAATTCCACATAGCACTACTACTCAGCTTTTTACAGATGACTTTGTAGGTGCGTTTACACACACACACTGTAGTTTTAGCACCATTATAGCACATATGTGTGAACTGCACTGTTGTAGCCATTTCCCTTGCATCCACACACAGGAGTAGTGGAGCAGTGAAGGAGCTGTGGAAGTTTTGCAGGCACCCTAGCTCCCCCTCCACCTTGTATTTTATGCCCCTCTGCTGGCTTCCAACCCTGTGACTGCATCACTGCAGGGACTTAAAGCGCTGTTTACACAACCGCTTTTTCACTGGAGC
Organism: Neoceratodus forsteri; assembly: GCA_016271365.2. Taxonomy (NCBI): domain Eukaryota; kingdom Metazoa; phylum Chordata; order Ceratodontiformes; family Ceratodontidae; genus Neoceratodus; species Neoceratodus forsteri. Next base: position 1,059,085,205 of record CM057456.1, read on the forward strand.
AACCCAAGCACTCCTGTTCCTCTAGTGCAAAAGCAGCTGTGTGGATACCTATCAAATCTATCCACAACTGGCTTGAAGGCCATAAGCTGACCATCAACCTGGAAAAGACCCGGGTCATGCTCTTTGGCTCAGTGACCAAAACCAACTCCTGCCCATCTCCCCTAACCATCCGTGGTACCAATGGCACCCTCCTGCAGGCCGTGGACTCCATCAAGTACCTGGGCGTAACCCTTGACCCACAACTGGACCTCTCCACACATCTTCGGAATGATGCAAAGCCACAATTTTCAAGCTTGGGCTTTCCTACAGATCAAAAGGTTGCCTCACTCCCGCTGCCAGACTTGCCCTAACCAGGGGGATACTCCTTCCCACGCTCTGTTACAGGCTCGTATCCTTTGCCCCTCTACCACAGTCTTGCCTCACAAAATGGGACGCCACTTACAACATATGCTGCTTTGCCCTCTCTGCCCCTTGACTCACACAGTGCCGTAAGCTATACTCACAGCTGGAGTGGCTTCCCCCCAGTAAGCACCACACCTACGCCCTCGGTAATTTCATTGATAACATAGTCAGAACGGCCACGCCTTCCGCGCTCGCCCTGCCCCCCAAACATGTAACCCGGGCCTACTACCTAAGATCCAGTGCAGCCTTGGATCGCCTGGTACTAAAAACCTGCACCCATACTGGGGATCGAGCCTTCTCTGTCCAGGCACCCAGACTTTGGAACTCCCTTCCTGCTGCTATTCGTTCCTCTCCCTCTCATTCTTGCTTTAAAGCGTCCCTCTGGTGCTTCCTTAAATCAGCCTCAGCCTGTCTATGTGCTGTATAGACCCCTACAATGTCCCCCCCCCCGGCCTTCCTAGTCAACTGACACGGGGATGGCGCCCTTGTGCGCTGCTGCTATAGATTGCTGTTCAATCTTGTCAGTACCTGCTCTTAACACTTTCTCGCACTTCCTGCCCACGTCTTGCAGGGGGTCCCTGTCATTTCATTACCCTTTACCCCGGACTCTCCTGACTGTCAGAGTTTTGCTATCCTTGTTATATTACCAATATCTTACTGTTGTACTTATGTTTTCTACTTATTACCCCTGGTATGTATCTTATTGCTATTCATCTGACTTAGCATTTTTGCCTGATGTTCTATATGCTGTAACTACCCACTGGCACATGCCGGTTGCTCTTTCATGTTTTCTAACCATGTCTCGTGCACTGTCTGTATCCTGTAATCCTCCTTGGTCGCACCTGAAAATAGGCACTGGGCTGTCTAGTGTGCTTACCTGGTAAACAAAAGCAAATATATAAATAAATAAAATAAATCACAGTAAGTCACTCACTGCTCCGATGAGGGTTCCACTGCAATCTTGAGGACACTGGCCGGATTGGGCGGTGTAAGCAACCACATGGACAGGCTGCAGCACTTACTCCGATGTACATAGACAGTCCCACCTGCCTCCCAGGATCCTTCACTGCCGCCCATGATTTTTCCCACAGACATATAGCCCCTCTCCAGTGCAGCATGCATCAGCGCTGAGAGGGGCTATCTAGGAATGCCCCCGACAATCACAGCAAGTTAGGAGCGCTGCAGAAGTCATAGCGCATCGGCTGTGTAAACAGGCCTTTTAACTCCTGCACCATTTCAGATCCCCACCAGTGCAGAATCTTACAGGAGCTAAAATGGATCAATGTACAGCACTCCCAAATGTGTTTACACTTATTCTCTGGCAGTGAATCAGCTACTCTGCACCATTCACACTGGTGCAGAATGCTCAGTGTAAACAGACTTTTTCCATTGTAATGGAGTGTCACTGTGCTGTATGACATTTATACCACACAGCAGGATGGTCTTGCCAACTGTAATACTGACCACTATCAGAAAAGCTCTGTAAATCAGAAAAGACCCGCTTGTATAATGGTATTCGGTACACACAGGATATATACGCCTTTCTACTGTAGCAGTCTGCAAATCAAATGCCTAGGAAATAAGGTTCCAGACCTGGAGGACTTGTTGGCAGATGCAGACTGTGACATAGCAGCAATAACAGAGACATGGTACTCTGCTAATCATGGCTGGGAAGTCAGTGTACCAGGCTATACACTGTTCAGGAGGGACAGGGAGTGTAAAAAGGGTGGGGGAGTGGCCCTGTACGTCAGAGATGGTATAAAGGCTACAGAAGTTCAGGGAAGACAAGTGGAAGCCAAGGTAAAATGGGTCACCCTGGAGCCAGGGAATGGAACAGCAATATGCACAGGGGTGATCTACAGACCTCTGGTGCAGAGGGAGGAAGTAGACAGGGAATTAGTGAAGAACATACATGACATGGCAGCTAAAGGCGAAATCCTGCTTCTGAGTGATTTCAATATGCCGGACATGGATTGGGCTACCCAGATGGCTGCTTCAGCCAGAAGCACAGCCATCCTTAAATCCCTGCAGGGGGTTGGATTCAGGCAGCTGATGCATGAGCCAACCAGGGACAAGTCAGTTCTGGACCTGGTATGGACCAATGGGAAAAGAGTCGAAGAAATACAGGTGGAAGGGCAGCTGACCAGCACATGGTGTGGTTCAGCAAGGAGATATGGACTCAATTAAGCCACACAAGGGCAAGAGTATTAGATTTCAGGAGGGCAGATTTCACTGAAATGGGTAGATGTATTCAATCAGTCCTGGGGAAGGGAGAGGTAATAGAGGGAGTGGAAGAACAATGGGAGAAACTGAAAGGGGCCATAGTGGATATAACAAAACAGTGCATTAGTATAGTGGCCAAAGGGAAAAGAAGGAAACCACTATGGTTCTCCAAAGAGGTGTGGGACAAAGTCAGGGCTAAAAGGCTGAGTTTCAGGAAATATAAGGGGAGCCAAAGGGAGGAGAGAGGAGGACAGGGAGGTGTACTTTGAATGTCTAAGGGAAGCAGGGAAGGCTGTTAGGGGGACAAGGCAGAAATACTGAACAAATACTTCTGCTCAGTATTCACTAAGGAGGGGGAGGGTCACGGACCACAGTTAGGTTGCAGAGGCAATGGGGAGGGGAGGTGGAAACCAGTCCATTCACAGTGGAGATAGTTTTGGAAGGACTCACAAAGCTGAAGGTGGATAAGTCCATCGGGACAGATGGCATCCACTTAAGGATATTAAAGGAGCTGCGAAGGGAACTAGCAGCGCCTCTAGTGGCTCTGTTCACAGAGTCACTCAACACGGGTGTCATTCCAGAGGACTGGAGGAGGGCACATGTAGTCCCACTGCACAAAAGCAGTAGTAGGGAGGAGGCAGGGAACTACGTTCCAGTCAGCCTCACCTCAGTGGTGGAAAAGATCATGGAGACACTGCTGAAAGAAAGGATAGTGGCATATATGAAATCCAGTGGTGGTCAGGATCTGAGGCAACATGGGTTCACAGAAGGAAGGTCAAGTCAAACGAATCTAATAGATTTTTTTGATTGGGTGACTAGGGAACTAAATCAGGGAGGGGCAGTAGACATTGCCTACCTAGATTTGAGCAAAGCCTTCAACACCATCCCACATAGAAGGCTGATTAACAAGATGGGTAGTCTGGGCATGGGAGACAAGGTGGTGAACTGGGTTAGGAACTGGATAACAGACAGGAGACAGAGGGTGGTGATAAATGGGGTACAATCTGGGGAGAGGGGGGTGACCAGTGGGGTACCACAGGGATCAGTACTAGGACCAGTACTTTTCAATGCTTACATTAGTGACATTGCATAGGGGCTGGAAGAAAAGGTCTGCCTGTTTGTAGATGACACCAAGATCTGCAACAAGGTGGATACTCCAGAAGGGGTGCGGAAAATGAAGAGGGACCTGGAGAAGCTTGAAATATGGTCGGAGATGTGGAAACTGAGGTTCAATGCAAAGAAGTGCAAAATAATAGACCTGGGTAGAGGGAACCCTGGGGAGAGTTACAGGTTGGGGGGGCTGACTGTCACCAAAGAGGAAAGGGACCTATGGGTTATCATCTCTGATGACCTTAAGGTATCAAAGCAGTGTACAAAGGTGGCAAGGAGGGCCAGTGGCATGCTGGGCTGCACAGGCAGGGGTATCACTAGTAGGAGGTGGTGATGCCATTGTATAAAACATTGGTAAGGCCTCACCTGGAGCACTGCGTGCAGATCTGGAGGCCACACCTGGGCAAGGACATAAATGAGGTGGAGACTATCCAGAGAAGGGTAACAAAGATGGGACAGGGCTTGCACCACAAAACATACGAGAAGAGACTAAGGGACCTCAGTATGTACTCAATGGGGGAGAGGAGACATATGAACATACGAAATTTGCCAGCAGATAAAGGCCTAGAGGTCTATCAAGTCTGCTCGAATGTGCAGCTAGCACCCCTTATTCTGCAGCTGCCCCTCCCTTCCACCCTTCCCCTTCATTGACCCTCCCCCTTGTCCTGTCCCATCCCCTTTTGAAGCAGTCCACTGTTCTACTGGATAGCACTTCTGCAAGTAACGCATTCCACCCAGCCACCATCCTCTCTGTAAAAAAGTGTCTCCTCATCTCCCTCCTGAACCTTCCTCCCTCCAGTCTCATATCATGTCCCTGGTGTCCTCCCTCCCTTACTTTGAACAGCCCTCTGTACCTGTCTTGTTTATTCCTTTCATGTACTTAAAGGTTTCAATCATGTCCCCCTGTCCCTCCTCTCCTCCAGTGAGTACATGTTCAACTCCCTCAGCCTCCTCTCGTGTGATAAGTCCCCAGCCCCTTGATCATCCTTGTCGCCTTGCCTGCACCACCTCCAGTAACTAATGTCCCTCTTCAGATACTGGCGCCAGTACTGCCAGTACTCCAGGTGCAGTCTAACTAATGACCTATACAGTGGCAGAATCACCTCCTCCCCTCCTCGAGGATATACCCTTCCAATACAACCCAGCATTTTGTTGGCCTTTGCAGCTGCCTTCCTACATTGTGCCGAGTTGTTCATTGACCCTGTAATGAGCACCCCCAGATCCTTCTCCTCCTCTGTCTGGGCTAGCTGCACTCCCCCCAGCTGGTAACTCTTCCTTGGGTTCTTCATCCCAAAATGCAGCACCTTGCACTTTTTGGCATTAAACCCCAGTTGACAGGTGTCTGACCAGGTTTCATGCTTTGCCAGATTATCCTGTAACCCTTGCCATCCCCCTAGGTCATCCACCACTGCTCTTACCTTGGTATCATCAGCAAACAGACTGATCTTGCTCTTGATGTCCAATGATATGTCTGCAATGAATATCACAAACAACACTGGTCCCAACACCGAGTCCTGTGGAACACCGCTCATCACTACCCTTGGGTGTGAGAGCTCCCCACCCACCACCACCCTCTGTTGCCCTCCCTGAAGCCAGTTCCCTACCAATCTCACCAGCTTTGCACCTGCCCCTGTGCCTACTAACTCAATTCCCAGCCTTCCATGCGGCACTGAGTCGAATGCCTTAGTGAAGTCCAGTTACAGGACATCCACTGCATGGCCCCTGTCCAGTTGCCTAGTTACCCAGTCATAAAACTCCACCAGGCTGGTTTGGCAGGATCTGTCCCATATGAAGCCATGCTGTCTGCTGTCCTGTAGTCCTTTGGCCTCTAGGAGACCCACCAGCCTTTCCTTCAGGATAGTCTCCATTAGATTACCCACGATGGATGTGAGGCTCACTGGTCTGTAGTTTCCCAGTTCATCCTTGAGGCCACTCTTGTGGAGGGGCACCACATGAGCCATCCTCCAGTCCTGAGGTACACACCCCAAATGTAGTGAGGCATTAAATAGGTCTGCCAAAAGTCCTGCAAGGACCTCTGCCAGCTCCTTACATAGGGTCAGTGGCCACAGACAGTGGAGGGACATAATTGAAACTTTCACGTACCTCAAGGGCATAAACAAGGTGCAGGTGAGGGACCTTTTCCAATGTACAAAAAGTACTAGAACAAGAGGGCACAATATGAAATTCGAAGGGGGTAGATTAAGAGGTAATGTGAGGAAGTTTTTCTAAACAGAAAGGGTAGTCGATGCTTGGAATAGTTTGCCACAGGAGGTAGTGGGGGCAAGCACAGTGGAGGGGTTTAAGCATGCCTGGGACAGGCACAAGGGAAGCCTAAGAGGGGAGAGAGTGATGAAAAGCCATTGATTACATAGGGTCAGTGGCCACATACAATGTATAGAGCCTACGGGCAGACTGGATAGGCCTAGAGGTCCTTATCTGCCGACAATTTCTGTTTTTGTGTTTATATAAATGGCCCTTTAGTAGATACTATGTAGACTTATCAATACTTGGGAAATATGTAAGAGTACTGTTTTCTTATGATAAACATAAAGGAAAAATTCAGAAAACATTCCATTTTAAGCCCTCTACTACATAAGGTATACTCTGAGGCAAAAATAATACAAGTCACTCAGCTCCACATCATAATAGAGATCGCAAAATAGCGATTGTTACTAGGGCAAGTGTATATAGGCCAAAATGCAAATCCGTGGTATACACATTCTCATTACCCAATATCCAGCAACACTAAAGAGTGTTTATGTGGGAGTGCAGTGCCCCCCCCTCCCACTTAAGGATTACTAACTCCAGGGGGGTGCATGTCGGGGAGGGGGCAAAACACCTATTGCAGCAAATAAAATTGTCAGCCTCAGACAGCACAAAATAGTGCGTGCCAGTCCCCAGCCCCGAATCCAGTACCTGCTGCACCAGAGCTAGCCACCTTCACCATGACACCACATGGCTAGCTCGGTGACAGCAGGCACACCAGTCCCCCACAAACCCCTTCCCTGTCCCTCCCCTTACTCTTGCTATCCTCCCCTTCTGGTCGCCCTTCCCTATGCTCGCTTTCGCGTAGGGTCGCTACCCTTGCAGGGTAGCCCATGAGGAAAACGCTGAATATGAGTCACCGTTTCATACCCTGTTCATACTCAGAATACCTTTTCCCTTCAGTCAACCCCTTCTGAAGCCTTTAATGTCCAATGTCCAAAAGTTGCACAGATCTAAAGGCCACATCTCACTTCAGCCCAAAGACATACAACTCTGCCAACTTCGACTGACTCTGAGACCATCAAGAATAGAATCTGGCTTCAAACATAGAAACATAGAAACATAGACTTTGATGGCAGATAAGGACCGCTTGGCCCACCTAGTCTGCCCCTTTCCCCTACCTACAGGATAGGCCGCAGATCCTAGTTAACCAACAGCCTATTTCTTCCTACCCTCCACAAGAATTGCCTTATGTCTGTCCTATGCATTCTTGAATTCTCCCACAGTTTTAGACCCTGCAACTTCCTCAGGAAGGCTGTTCCATGCATCCACTACCCTCTCTGTGAAAAAATACTTCCTCACATTGCCCCTGAACTGCCCCCCATCTTTAAATTGTGTCCACTTGTTCTTGCACATCTCTTTTTCTGAAAGATGCTACCCTCTTGGTCTTTGTTGATTCCACTGAGGTACTTAAAAGTTTCTCTCATGTCTCCCTCTCCCTTCTTTCCTCAAGGGTATACATATTAAGCTCCTTTAGTCTCTCCTCGTACAGCTTCTCTTGCAGACCCTGCACCATTTTAGTTGCCCTCCTCTGGACTGCCTCTATCCTGTCTATGTCCTTGAGGAGCTGGGGTATCCAGAACTGGATGCAGTACTCCAAATGGGGTCTCACCAACTGTCTGTACAGAGGGATAACAACTTCCTGTTTTCTGCTGGTGATGCCTCTCCCTATGCCTCCCAGTATACCCCCAGCTCTCCCTATTGCCTTCTCACATTGCTTGCTAACCTTAAGGTCATGTGATATGATTATCCCTAGCTATTTGTTGCTAGTTGTTACTACCCCCCCCCCCCATTGTGTAATCTTCCCCTGGGTTCTTGTTTCCCAGGTGCATTATTTTGCACTTCGTTGCATTGAATCCTAGCTGCCATACTTCTGATCATTCCTCCAACCTTGCCAAGTCCCTCTCATCCTTTCCACGCCTCCTTGTGTATCAACCCTGTTGCAGATCTTTGTGTCATCTGCAAAGAGCACTTTTCTTCCAGTCCTTCTGCAATGTCACTTATAAAGACATTAAAAGGACTGGAGCCATACTGAACCCTGCAGTACCCACTAAGTAACCCTTTTTCTTCAGAGTGGACTCCATTTACAATTACCTTCTGTGTCCTGTTGTCCAGCCAATGTTTTACCCAGGCTACCACCCTGGGACCCACTCCCAGGCTGGTTAATTTGACTATTAATTTTTTGTGTGGGACTTGCTAAAGTCTAGGTAGGCCATGTCCACAGTCCTTCCCTGGTCTACTACTTTGGTCACCCAGTCAAAGAAATCTATTAGATTCATCTGACATGACCTTCCTGCTGTGAAGCTATGCTGCTTTGGGTCCTGTGCCCCACTGGCCTCTAGGTACTCAACAATTCTTTCCTTCAGAAGTGACTCCATCACTTTCCCTACCACAGAGGTCAAACTGACAGGTCTGTAGCTTCCTGCCTCTGTCTTGGTCCCACTTTTGTGAAGGGGAATCAAATCCACCTTCCTTCATTCCTCGAGTACCACACCATCCTCCCATGATTTGTTAAAAAGAATAGTCAGTGGTTTCACTAGTTCCCCCCTTAATTATTTTAGAATTCTGGGGTGAATTCCATCAGGCCCCATTGCTTTGTCCACCTTCAGTTTTAGGAGTTCTTGCAGAACTCTTTCTTCTGTGAAAGGACTGGGATCGACCCCCCTATCAAGAGTGCTTCTGTTAATTGGATAAGGCACTTCCCCCTCCTCTTTTGTGAATACTGAGCAGAAATATTCGTTCAGTACTCCTGATTTTTCACTGTCCCCCTCTGCCCACCCACCATTCATTCTATTCAGCCTCACTATCCCTCCCTTTGTCTTTCTACACTCTCAGATGTACCTATAAAAGGTTTTATCCCCCTTCTTAACCAAGTTGCCTATCTTTTCCTCAGTTTGGGCCTTTGCTATTCTGACTTCCCTCCCTGCTTCCTTCTGCCTTAACTGGTACAGCTATCTGTCCTGCTCCTTCTGTGTTTCCTCATACTTCCTGAATGCAATTTTTTTCTCCCTGACTTTCTAGCCATCTCTTTTGAGAACCATAGTGACTTTTTCTTTCATTTTGATTTGTTTATTTGCTTCACACAAAGGCTTGTTGACTCTGTGATGGCAGTTTTGATGATTCCCCATTGTTGCTCCACACCTCCTTCTAGCCTGTTTGCTAGTGCTTTTCTGAGGCACTCTCCCATCTTGCCAAAGTCAGTCCTCCTGAAGTCCATTACCCTCACTTCTGTATGGCTCGACTCTGTAGCTGAGTTTAACATGAACCACACTGTTTGATGGTTACTTGTTCCCAGATGGCAAACCACTTCTAGATCTGAGATCCTCTCACTGCCCCCATTTGAGAGTATGAGGGCTAAGATTGCTCCCTCATGAGTGGGTTCCGAAACTAGCTGTCTAAGGCCTGCCACGTGTAGGGCATTGAGAATGACCCTGCTCTTGGATGTGGCTGCAGCAAATATGCTCCAGTTAGCATCTGGCATATTCAGGTCTCCCATCAACAGTAGCTCCCCTTTCTCTGCCATCCTAAGAATGCCTTCTATCATATCCTTGTCCATTCCCTTCCCCTGACATGGGGGTCTGTACACAACCCCTGTGCAGATTGTGGTGCCCTTTCCAGTCTGCAAGGTGACCCACAGTGCCTCCTCTCCTCCCTGTTTACTCTTTCATTCAGTTGCTTTTATCCCTTCCTTTACATAGAGAGCTACTCCTCCCCCTCTTCTCCCCTGCCTGTCTCTCCTGTAGGTTATGTACCCTGGTATGTTAACATCCCAGTCATGGTTCTCTGTATACCATGTTTCTGTGACTGCTATGATATCCAGGCATCCCTCTTCCATCGAGGCCACCAGTTCAGGGAGCTTGTTGCCCAGACTATGGGCATTGGTACTCATTACCTTCCATTTCCTGATGGCCTTACTCCTTTTTGATGCATCCCTGTCCTTCTTGCCTTTGTCACTTTCCCCATTTACCCCTGCCCTTCTCCCTATCGACACCTCTATGTTGGTGTTTACCACATGCCCATGCTGACCCACCCTCCATCCCTCTACTTCCTGAGGGGCTCCTTCTCCTTCTCTGCCTCGCCCAGTCTGCAGGGCCATAGCTCCCTTTCTGGTTCCCTCGAGGTACTTCAAGCATGATCTCTGGTGGGGAACTGAGGAAGGAAGTGGCTGGACACATTTATATAGAAAGAGCCGAAATGGGACGTCATCATGGGCACACCCTGGTGACTGCTTGCAAAAAGTATCCATGTGGTTCTAGTGCCTGATGGCTATTGTTCCATAGGTGAGGCCTGGTGAAAGAGATTCTCTCAAAGATTTACTGTTACAGTAAGTACGTAACAGTTCTTTTCCACTTAAAATCTGGAAATGCAACACAGAAAATATTGGGCCATACACAAGGTTTACAATGGGGAAAAAGGCAATTTTAAGCTAAAACATTAGTAACACCATTAAAATAATGTGGTATATTTCATGTACATAATGAGTTGCAGTGGAATAACAATATTTGCAGCAAATCCACAAATGAGTGGCGAGATCTTCATAACTAACTTGAGGCTTTACCACTCATTAGTTATTGATCTTATCATTCACTAGTGGGGATAAATGTGTTATTCCACTATGACTCATAGGGCCAGATATTCAAAAGGGTTGAGCCATGCACAACAGGGTTGCGCATGCGCAAGTCCTACATTGCGCCATTCTGCGATATTCAGCAGGAGGCAGTTGCGCCACTGAAAACAGGCTGAGCAACAGCGCAATGCAAATGAATGCATCTTGCCAACTGGAGGGAGGAACCATGCATAAACTGCGCGGCCCGATATTCGGTCGGGCTGTGCAGGGGATAATGCAAGCGCAACCCCAACCTGCGCCTGCACAACTGACCAAAAAGGCTTAAGTTGAGGGCACCCACAGGTGAGCTGCTGTATTGCAGGGTGCAACACAGCAGCTGCCACCCGTGGCTGGCCCCCAACTCAGTCCCTGTGCCCCCCACCAGCCCGATTGCGGGCATCAAAGTAGCCCCCTCCCGTTCACATCCCTGGTGGTCAGTGGACCGTAATGCCCGATCGCGGGCAGATATAATAAACACCCCAGTGCTTGATCTCGTGGGCAGTAAGTAGCCCCCAACCCGAATATCTCCTGGTGGTCAGTGGACGCAATGCCGATCATGGGCAGAATGATATTGACACCCCCCACCCAAGCGTCTCCTGGTGTCTGATATACCCCACCACCCACCTGACCCCACCACCCGCTCCCCCTCCCCAGCAGCCAGCGGCGGCAGCATCCCACCAGCCTGCCGCCCGCCACCGCCCGACTGACTGGCGGTAGGCGCTACGCCCATTGGTGCAGAGCCAGAGCCAATGGGCGTGCAGCCCATACCTTTATGACGGTCCAGTTTATCTGCGTCTGACTGTCATCATCAATATAGACTACCGCCCATTGGCTCAACTCTACCTGTCAGCGTTACTATTAATCGGCGAGCTGACGAGTAACGAAGCGGTGGATGCTACCGCCCTGGCTGCGGGCGGGGTGGTGGGCAAGTGAGATGAGGACACTGGGCACACAGAAAGATGTTGAGGTGAGGGGTGATCTATATTCTGCCTGCAATCAGGCATTATGGTCCACTGGACCACCAGGAGATATTCGAGTTGGGGGCACTTTACTTACTGCCTCGATCGCGCACTGGGGGTTCTTGTTACATTCTGCTCGTGATCGGGCACTGGGGGTTCATTTTTACATTCTGCCCGCGATCGGGCACTGGGGTTCTTTTACATTCTGCCCGCAATCGGGCACTGGGGGTTCATTTTACATTCTGCCCGCGATCAGGCATTAAGGTCCACTGGACCACCGGGATGTGAACGGGAGGGAGCCACATTGATGCCCGCGATCGGGCTGCAGGTGCGTCCGGTCCTGACGGCTGCTGCCTGGCAGGCGCCAGGCGCAGTCCTCGGGATCGTGCACCCATGCTAATGCATGGCAAATGGGCTTATAATGACATGCAATGCCCCCCCCGTGCCTTGCATGTATTATAGCCCCATTTGCATGTCACCTTTTGAATATCGTGGATTTGCGCATGGCGCACTGGTACTTGCGCCACTGCAAGTTAACTGCTCCACTCTGTCAACTTATGCTTGCGCAAGTTCCACTGCGCCATGCACAGTGGCTGTGGCTGGGGAGCGACATTCAAAGGAGTTGCTCAATAGCGCAGCTCCTTTGAATATCGCACGGGACACACCCCTGCGCATCTATTTTGCGCAGCGCAAGGACTTGCGCCTTTGAATGGCACAGTTTGAATATCCAGCCCATTATGTATTAGAGTGGCATGGTAGCACTACTGTAGTTAGGGTTGAGTAGACTGCTTAATGTTAAACCTCTAAATTTGCACCTTCATAGCATTGCCCCTGTTCAACAGAACTGCATAAAAGTTTGTATGCACAGTGTGAGGGGTAAGGTCTCTTGATTTGCCAAGTTTTGTTTCAGTCGATTGTGCAAATTCTGAGATCCAGATAGTTTGTTTTTAGGAAAAATCAGGGAGCGAGTGTAGCTGTTTTTTTGTTATCGCATACAGCCCAGATGGTTTGAAATTTGAGGGTAAAAAGGGCTTGCCCCAGAATGGTGCCTTTCATTGATTTGTTGAAAAAATATGACTCTGTTCCCAAGTTAAAAGGATCTCAAATGTCGGTTCTGAGTATGCTCAGTAGGGTCTTTTGGACAGACATTTAATATCCTACTGAGCATTCTCAGAACCAAAATTTCAAATCCTTATAACTTGAGAATGGATTAATATCTTTTTACCAAATCAACGGAATGCACTATTCTGGGGCAAGCCCTTTCTACCCTGAGAATTTCAGACCAAAATTCCAAACTGACTGGGCTATAGGTTGTGACAAAAAAAAAACCTCATCAAAAAACCCAGATCTTTCATAAAAATGCACTATCCAGATCTTAGAATCCACACATCCAACTGGAACAAAACTTGGCAAATCAAGACACCTTGTCCCCCAGACTTTGCATGCAAAGTTTTGTGCAATTGCATTAAATGGGGGTGAAGCTATCAATATATTTATATACAGTAAGTGTATATAGACAGATAGATATATTGTGTATATATATATATATATATATATATATATATATATATATATATAGAAAAACATTTTTGCTATTTTTTTTTGTCATCACCTACAGTCCAGACAGTTTGTAATTTTGATTTGTAGAGAAAAAAAAAAGCAACAAATATGTTGCAGGTGATACCTTTTATTGGACTAACAAAATTATTTCTAAGACTAGCTTTCGAGAGATAAAACCCTCTTCCTCAGGTCAAAGTGGAAACAGCTGAGCAGAATGACAGATATAAAGGTTGGATGTGGATTCAAAACATAGACTAGCAGTTTACAGATCAAAGCATTGCAGTCCATTTGCACCCCTTACAAACAGGAAGACTCTGATTTTCACTGGAGTGTGTCTGTTGGAGAGATCCTGGTCTTCTAGCAACGTAGTATACATGTGACAATGTAGAAAGTGTGAGGAAGGCTGATACATTGGCTATATTTATTGCAATTTTGTCAAACGCCACCAGAGTTATTAAGGTGCAAAGATTGGGGTTTATCATTGAACTGCCTGCTCAACCCTAACTACTGTATACTTGTGCTACACCACTACAGTTATATCTATATATATACTGTATATATATATATATATATATATATAGAGAGAGAGAGATAAATACTATATATAGATAGATATATCGATATAGATATCTATATATATATATATACATACATACACTTGTTGATCTGCACCAAGCTTGGCCAATTTAAGTCACAACTGAAGATGCACATGGTTTCTAGTCAAAACAAGTGTGACTGTGACCTTAAGCCTCCCCACTCCCCTCCTTAATCTCTCATACACTGGTCCCAGCTCCTGGCTGCCCTCACCCCCTTCTACTTCATCCCCCCAGCTTTTTTAACTTCCCTTCTACTCTCGCTTTCTTTCTTCTCCCCATCTGCTTCCCGTGACAAGTCATCTCATTAGCTGCTATAATTACCCCCTTCCCTTACATTTGATAACGCTTGGCTCAGGCTGCCACCTGATACTCATGCCCTGCCCAGAATACCTCCTTCTCCTCTGTGGGTTACTGTATCATATTCCTAGCAATGTTAACTGCTCAGATTACTGTTAACACTCTGTTTCTTTATTGTGCTATGGAATGTAATCTTTTTTATAATCCTGTGCTTTAATGTATTGTTTGTTAGTCTATCTACTCCCTGATGCGGAACCTCTGTAAATGAGCTTCTAGCTGAAAGGTTTTTAATCCTAGCATCAATAAATAAATGCTATGTACATATATATATATATATATATACACATATATACATACATACAAACATACATATACACACACACACACACACACACACACACACACACACACGTGGGGGTAAAAATGACAAGATAAAAAATGTATCTTAGTGACATCAGTAACAGAAAGATATCAAAAAATATCATTGTTACTGTTGTCACAATGGATATTTTTTAAGGCCCTGGACACACTGAGGAACTTAAAATGGTGTTAGTGCCTTAAAACAGTTTAAATCCCCCTAACACTGTTTGCAGACAGACTACAAGCCCCTTAAAACGTTTTAACAAAAGTGTTTTTAAACCCAGCTAGATATCTAATCTTAAAACCATTTTTAAAAACATTTTAGAGCTAGCATGGCTTTACTTACAGGTCTGTCCAGGAGTAAAAGTGTTTTAAGCTGTAATGATTTAACTAAAACAGTTCTAGCTATAGTGTGTCCAGGCAAGAACAGTTCTGTGTTGTTGGACTTAACACAAAATAGTTATAAGGAGAACAGGTTTAACACTAGCAGTGTGGCCACACTAGACTGTTTTCAAAAATGCTTACCGAATAGTGTGGCTGCATTGAAATGGTTTAGCTAAACTGGTTTTAAAAACTGTTTTCAATAACAGTTCTGTAGTGTGTCCAGGGCCTAAGTTACTGTCATCACAGTGGAATACTGAACCAATTAGAGAACAGCTTCTGCAATGCTGATGACATCACAATGCCTAAGGCAGCACTGAAGCAGGCAGTTAAAATCGAAGAAAAGCAGCAACATTTTTAAATAAACTACAGATTTAAAAGCTATAACTTGTAAATTACTGTTGTATACATCAAATATATAATAGTCTGACTCAAAATAGGCAATTTATCATCACTTGTGAGTGGGCAGGACTTTCATAACTCACTCGTGGCTCTGCCATTCTTGAGTTATGGTCCTGCCCCCTCACACTTGAAGATAAATTGCATATTTTGAGTCAGCCTATTATATATTCTTTATTATGCAATAGGTATGGACATAAGTCCTATGTGATAAATCTGTGATGATGTCTCTACTATGTTTATAAATGTGAAATTTCACATTTATACACATAGTAGACACATCATCACAGATTTATAAACATAGTAGCAATGTTACAATCACTCCAGAACTCATTCAGAATGTTCGGTCTCAGTACCAGTACTAACCATATTCAAATGCAAATAACTTTAAAATGAAAAATAATAGCATAGTATTGTGAGTACAGAAGTTGTTCAGCACAAAAATATCTACAGTATGGAGTGGTGTTTCATTCATAGATACCATTCATGTTTTTTATAATTAGCAAAAAGCTGCAGAAAATTACATTTTGTATCCATTTGTTCAACAAACAAATGCAAGTAACTTTAAAATGAAAATGTAGCATGGTACTGTGAGCATGTCATTTGTTCAGCACAAAGTTTTCTACAAAATGAGCGGTGTTTCATTTAATAGCAACCACTGCGACAGGCGGACATACACTAGGAAAGTTAACAAAAGTCCCAGAAATTATCATTTAAAAAATGTATATATATATATATATATATATATATATATATTAGAGCAAAAACTCCATTTAATGCATCAGTTAGGGTTGTTCAACAGCCGACAAATGTGAGAAAATTTACGGTGTTAAATTTGAAAACCCCCTTGGACCCCAACCCCCACCCCAACGGCATTAGGAGTGCGCATTGAGGGTCGTCGGCCCTAACTCTCACCCCATCACATGTGTAAAGCAGCAGAAGTATCAGAGAATGGGGTGAGAGTTAGGACCGAACACCCCAATGTGCACCCCAATGCCGGTTGGGGGGTGGGCTGGAGGGTCCAAGGGGGGCTTTCAACCCTAACCCACCACTTGATGTCTTGTGACATAGTAACAGGAACAGCAACACAAACAGAAGTGCTAACAGTGCCACGCAATGTAACGCAAGCACGAATGAGAACAGAAAGGGTAATGCACATGGTGGCGTAGAAGGGAACGGTCCACTACGTGATGTCTTGTCACATAGTAACATGGTGCCCACAAACGGAAATGTCAGTGGGCATGGTTATGCAAAGTGAAACAGAAACAGTACTGTAGACACAAATGGCAAAAAATAGTGGAAACACAAGCGCAAATGAAAACGCCAAGGATAACGCACATGGTGCCGTAGACGTGAACGGTAAGTGAAACGGTTAAGGAACCGCAAGCGGGAAGGGCAACGGTAACACTAATGTAAGCACACAGGCTAGTTTTCCCCAAAAGCTGCATAGAGAAAGACAGTGAGTACAAAGAATGTATGCATAGTAATGGGTCTCGGAGCAGAAAATGAGGGGTTGGAATACTAAATAGCTTATATCTCAGGAACTGTACGACGTAGAAAAAAAATGTAAAAGTCATATGATTTATGACTTTCCCGGCTAATTCATACTTAGCTGCCACTGGGGGGCTAAGTGTTTTTTTGACAAAGTCCGTATCTCGCACCGTTTCCGAGATACAGGCCCTGAAAGGCGCGGCGAATGCCGTGATGTTATCCTATGGGAAAAAAGAGAAGTTCGGAGTGCCATAACTTTGGCTCCCTGTAATATTTTTTCACCAAACCACTAAAAGGCTCATCTATGGGATGTTGGCTGTCTTCCCTCCAAATTTCAGGCCAAAAGACCAAGCCGATATATTGCAGCAGGGCGCCAAAGGATTGCTGCAATGCGTCGGATGCCGTAATGTTATTCTATGGGGAAAAGCGTCAAATTTGGATTGCCGTAACTTTGCCGCCATGTAATATTTTTGCAACACAGCACTGAAAGGCACATCTGTGAGAGCCCCAGATGAATTTAAGCTAACCCTGGGAGTTTTCAGCAACCCCTCATCAGCCGTGCGGAGCTGTCGCACAGGGGTGTAAGGAATCGGATGCTCTTTCAAGTAGTCAGGACCAAGTCCGTGTAGGGCTTTGTAGGTTAACAAACCTACCTTAAAGGTGATCCGCCACTGAACCAGCAGTCAGTGCAGATCATGCAGCACTGGGGTAATATGAGATCTCCTTGATACCCCAGTCAATAAACGTGCAGCGGTGTTCTGCACTAGCTGCATGCAGTGGATCTCAACCCCAGGAAGCCCTAAGTAAAGAGAGTTACAATAGTCAATGCATGAGGTCACAAAGGCGTGGACCAAAATGGGCAAATCACTGGACAGAACAAGGTGCTTGATTCTGGAAATGTTCCTAAGATGGTAAAAGGCTAACTTGACAACTGCCAAAACCTGATGATGAAGGATCAGCCCATCGTCAAGTATCACTCCCAGGTCACGTGCCTGTTCAGAGGTAAGGATCTGAGCACTCCCCAAAAATAAACCAGAGGGCAGATCAGTCCTCAACCCTTCTGTCCTAATGTAGATGTAGTACCTGGTGGTCTAGTGGTACCCCCCCTCCCATCCGTATGCCTGATCGTGGGCATATGAATAGTACCATCCAACCTGGTGGCCTAATGGTTCCTCCCCCGCCATATGCCCAATTGTGGGCAGTCAAAGAGTAACACCCAACCCGGCGGTCTAGCAGTCCCCCTTCCTCCCTTCTGTAAGCCTGATCATGGGCATTTGTAATGCAGAACAATACCTGGTGGTCCAGTGATGCCCCTCCATCCCCCTTGTCAGCCCGATCGTGGGCATCAGTCCCAAACATGTACACCCGGTGGTCCATTGGTACCCCCCTCCCACACACAGAGAACCCTGACCACCCAGCATCATCCTGTCATCAGCAGGCCACTGCACCCCACCCGTGTACCACCCAGCCACCCACCGAATGACAGCTTACAGTATGATCTGTAAGTCTTTTGGTGCACGGTGTGTACCAATGGGCTTGCAGACCATATTGTACTACACCGGCACAAATATGACTGAACCATTCACATAGTTGTGTCGGGAGTAGTACAATATGGTCTGCAAGCCCATTGGCACACACACTGTGCACTAATAGGCTTACAGATCACACTATGAAGCTGTCATTCAGTGGGTGGCCGAGTGTAGTGAGGCGCAACTCCTCCGCCAATGATGGGGGGCACCAGGTGGCCAGGGACCTCTGTGGGTGGGAGGGGAGGTACCACTGGACCACCAGGTACTACATCTATGTTAGAACTGCCCACAATCAGGCACATGGGAGGGGGCTCCACTGGACTACCAGGGACTCACCTTACTATGTCAGCAGCTATACTGGGCATCAGGCGCATTGTACAGGGAGGCCCTGTGCACCACAAGCACATGCAAATGCACATGCAAATGGCCCCATTTGCACCGTGCATACATTATGGCCTCATTTGCATGCGCACTTCTGAATATCGTGGGTGATGCACCCAGCACACCTGCATTTGTGCTGGAGCAGTCCTAGACCTCCTTGTCTGGTGTATGCACCAGTGCATTGTACTTGCACATGGTGCATTCTGTGCCATATTCAACAGTGATGCGCCATGGTGCACCAACTTTGAATATCGCCCTGTCCTGGCCCCGGCTCATCTCAGTTGTGATGCACCCTCTCTTGTGCCACTGTCTGGCACAGTCTTAATATCTCTTCTTATATGTATAAATTTCATTTACACATATAGCAGCTCAGATAAGATTTATCACAGTGAATTTATCACCACTCCTATTACATAAATATACATATATATATATATATATATATATACACACACACATATGGAGATATATATATATAGACACATAAATATATATATATATATATAGGGTAAGAAAAAAGGAATCCTCTGGTTGGTTGAAACACATCAGATGACTATGCGTATATCAGAGCGTGACTGCAGACCTGAACTTTTACCTCCCTCCAAAACAATTTTGCCATTTTATAAGATAGATAACCCACTCTATGGTGTGCTGTCGTGCTCTGATATATGCATGCCTTAGGTGGTTAACGCACAAGACTGCACACCAAGGCGTGCATATATCAGAGCGTGACCACACACCTAGGAGTGAGTTATATATTACATATAGATATATACAGTTAGGATTGAGTAGGCACTTTTATACAAAACCTCAAATTTTGTACCTTAATAACTTTGCCACTGTATGACAGATTTGCCTGAAATTGTCCATGCACAGTCTGTCACCATAAATCTTTGGACCTGACAAGTTTCATTATGGTCGGATGTACGGTTGAAGAGCACCAGAATGCTAAAAAATGCAAAAAAACTGACATTTTGTGCATTTCTTTCCTCATGCCCACAGCCCGCACGGTTTGTCCATTCACTCCAAAAACTTCAGGCAACATGCAGCCATGGTCACCAATGTGCCTTTCAAAGATGTTGTGAAAAAATATTAAACGATTCAAAAGTTATTCAAAAAACAAATTTCCCATTATAGTCAATAAGAAAGTTATCTAAAATCACAAAACCTTCGCAAATGGCCAGTTTCAGTGTCGCAAGTGGTCCTTTTACTTTCGTGAGTCAGCCATTTTTTTTTCAGTTACAGCTCAGAAAAATGTCTGGCATTTAAAATTGGGACCCTTTAGGAACACAATTATTGTTGTGTTCACCTAGTCAGGTCCTGAGAATGATAGCCATGTCTTTTTTGGGAGGTTAAACGCCCGCCAGAAATTTACTTTGAAATTTTTTTGGAAAGTACTTTCGCAAAATACTTTTGCAAATGAGAAAGTTTTGTGATTTTTACTGCAAAAGTGTTGTGATTTGCAAAAGTACTTTGTAAAAGTATGGCCAAAATAACTGCAAATCTTTGCCACCCTTCTGCAACAAAACAGTTTGGTCTTTTGGGCTCAAATTTTCAGTGTGTTGAAAGCCAAGACCCCACAGATGTGCCTTTTGGTGGTTTGGTGCCAAAATATTACAGGGGTCCAAAGTTACTGCACTCCAAAGTTCAGCATTTTTTCCATAGGATAACAATACAGCATCCGCTGCCCTTTTGGATCCCGTATCTCGAAAATGGTTCGAGATATGGACTTTTCGTCGCAAAAATTCTTAGTTCCCCATTAGGGGGCTGAGTGAAGAACTAGTCTGGAAAGCCATAAATAACATGACATTTAAATTTTTTTCCTACCTCGTACGATTCATAAGATATTAGCTATTTACTCTTCCAATTCCTCATTTTCATGTCCAAGGCCCACTATTATGAGCACATTCTTAGTATTCACTGTGCTTTTTGATGCCCCTGTCTTAGAGACAATGCCTGTTATGAATTTACATTTGCGTTAGCGTTTACGTTACTGTTAGCATTTGTGTTACCATTACCATTGATGTTCTTGTTAGCATTTGCATTTGCATTACAATTTTCGTTACCGTTTGCATTTGCATTTGCATTACTGTTTCCACTAGCGTTTGTGTTTGCGTTACTATTACCGTTAGCATTACCGTTAACATTAGTGTTTGCTTTAGTGTTAGCATTTGCATTTGCATTTGCATTTGTCTTCTCGTTACCGTTACCATTACTGTTAGCATTAATGTTAGCGTTACTGTTACCGTTAGCATTAGCATTTGCATTTGCATTACCATTTGCGTTTTCATTAGTGTCTGTGGTTGCATTTGCGTTTATGTTACCATTTGCACTTGCATTTGCATTTGCGTTTGTGTTACTGTTAACATTAACGTTAGCGTTACCATTAGCATTGGCATTAGCATTTGCATTTGCATTAAATTATCATTACCATTAACATTTGCATTACCGTTAACATTAGCGTTAGCATTTGATATACCGTTACCGTTATCGTTAGGGTTATTATGAAGAAATGGGCAGTTTGGTGGAAGCGCGGGGCCCAAAGGGCTCCGCACTCCCACCAACACATACCATTCACTATTTATATTGCGCAGTCTCAAAAAGAAGGGAAATTAGAAAATCACTGTTACAAGGCTTCCTTACACTACAGGGCTGCAGTATGGCTTATTGCTTCTGTGTACATGGGCACCCAGGGCCCGGAGGGCCCACGTTCCCATAAACAAATGTGATTACGAAGAAATGGGCAGCTTGGTGGGAGCTGCTCCCACAACACATACAATTTACTATTTATATTACACTTTCTCAAAAAGAAGGGAAATTCATGGCAAAAAAAACTCCGTTAATGCATCACTTAGGGTTTTTCCAGAGTGAAAAACCTGTGGAAATGTGGTGTTAGGGTTACCACCCCAACGCCCCACCCACATGCTACCATGTTCTACATACCAACAGATGTCAGGGTGCAGCATGGGGTCATCAGTCCTAACTCTCACCCCGGAGGGTCCATGTTCCCACAAACACATATCATTACAGACAACTGGACAGCTTACATACAATTTACTATGGGGTCATCAGTCCTAACACACAACACATAATATACATATGTTTTTGGGGGGTTTAGAAGCCCCAGAAATGCATTTTTGACATTTTCTGAAAAACAGTTTCACAAAATACTTTTGTAAATGTGAAAGTGCGATATCTTGCATTTGCAAAACTTTCGCATTTGCAAAAGCATTTTGCGAAACTATTAACAATATAACTAAATCTTTGCCATCCTCTTGCAGCCAAATGGTTGGGTCCTTTGTCATATGTTTTTCTTGCTTTAAACTCTCCAAGAAATACATTTTTGACATTTCCTGAGGAGAAGATGGAAGGTCTGATACCTTTTATTAGACCAACAAGTGTCTTTTACAAAGACGGAATTATACACAAGCTTTTGGGGCCACACAGGTCCCTTCCTCATCTGAAGAAGGGACCTGTGTGGCCCCGAGAGCTTGTGTACAATTCCATCTTTGTACAAGACACTTGGTCCAATAAAAAGTATCAAACTTTCCATCTTCTCCTGTTTTGCAAGGACCAACATGGCTGGAATCTCTCTTTACATGATATTTTCTGAGAAATAGTTTCGCAAAATACTTTCACAAATGCAAAAGTGTTGTGTTTTGCGTTTGCAAAACTTTCGCATTTGCAAAAGTATTTTGTGAAACTATGCTCAAGATAACCGCAAATCTTTACCAACCTCTTGCAATCAAATTGTTGGGTCCTTTGGGCTAAAATTTGCAGAGTGCCAACCACTGCCCCCAGAGGGCCTGCGCTCTCTGATACACATATCATTATGAAGAAATGGGCAGCCTTCTGAAATTTGTCCCATATTAATTTCACTTACTATTGTCTGCAGTTTCCCTCATAGAATTCATAGCTCCTGCCCTTGGTCTGTTACCTTATTGGTCGCTCCCCTGCCTGAACCCACCCAGTCTGCCTTTGTTAGCTGTAGCCCTGCCCTATTCTTTCCCTACTTAACTTTGGCTTTCTCCTCTCTCTCTCTCTCTCTCTCTCTCTCTCTCTCTCAGGACTCCCCCACCCAGCTGGGCATGCCTCGAGCACTGCAGAACAGCCCTGCCCAGAAATAGCCCTGCAATAGCGGTCCTGTTTTCAGGAGACCGCCTGCCCACCGACCCACACGAGCAGGTAAACTTGGTTCCCTCCAGCATGGACCTTTGTTTGTACAGCTGAAACAGAGCATTTTTGAATCCTGGTTTTGGCACCTAAAACACCTGGGACTAAACTCTGCTCCTCGGAACCCCTTCAGGTCATCGCGCGGAGGATTGCTTCTGCTGAGCCTTACCAGTTCTAATCTTTCGATGTAAAAACTGCACAGCAGCTCTTGCAAGACTTAATTTTACTTGTAGAAGCTCTTTTGATCAGTAGTGTGTTGTGGCAATTATTTGTGAAATGGTTGCCGCTCTGAGGACTTACAGTATCTCAGAACAGCAGTCTCTGTCTCACTCAGCTGAACCCCGCCGGAGCATTGTGCCGGCTCCCCACCCACCCTATCTCGGCATTTGCCTATATAGCTTACCATTTGTCAGTATCAGAAACTAACAGGCCACTTTGCAATCTGCTCCTTATATTTATCTGCCACTAGGGGCATCTTGTTCTGTTATGCACTGGAACTCTGCTCTACATTGAAGTGCCCCTGTGTGTTTCTCCTCTCTCCAGCAGCTAACTCTCTGCTCACAAGTGCGAATTCTCTCCTGTGACTACACATCATGTCTTGAAATATTCTGCATTCACTAGTTACCTGCCTACTACTCCATTTCATGGCAAAATTTTCCCTGCCCCAATGTTCCCATATTTACTCCAAACAGCTATGCCCCAATTATGACTTCCACATTTCTAATCAACTGATCAGACCCACTGACCGCTTTGATCTCACTCTGCTACTAATCCCCAGATATTGCAATTATCGGCTTGTAACCTATGTCCTTTCACTCAGCCCTAAAGTCAATCCTGTCTTCTTGTGCTTTCATCATAAGCTATGGTATGCTTTGCTGCTTACTATCCTACTGGCTGGTGATGTGGAATTGAACCCTGGTCCTTTGCATCTTCAGGCGTGTAACAATGTCTCCTAGGCCACCACTACAGGGCTTTGCATAGCCCACCTTAACATTAGGAGCCTAATGTGAAACCTCTCTGAACTAGAGGCCTGGGTCTACATACATAATCCAGACATACTGTGCCTCTCGGAGACATGGCTCAAACCTTCCACCCCAGACTCTGTCTGCTCGCTAAAAGGTTACAATCTGCTCAGACATGACAGAATATCCCCAAAGCATGGGGAGATGTTGCGTTATTCTACAAGACTCATCTCAACGTCTCGCTGACTAAGATCTCTCTATCTTCCACATGTGAATCCCTTCACACACTCCTACTTCTTGGCCCTAAGAAACTACATATAATCACTGCCTACAATCCTCCCCTTGGTGGGTTGTCTGCCCTCATAAACTTACTTGAGGAAGCAGGGAATAGTGAGCTACTAATCCTTGGTCACATGAATCTAAATTGGCTAGGGCAAACTCAAAGCTCACTTCTAGAAACAATTAAAAACTATCACCTCCAGCAAGTGATAACCATGCCCACAAGGATCTCCCCGAGAGGAACATCCAGCACACTCTTGGACTGGATACTAACAAATAGGGTTGACAGAATTATTGATGCAGGCATCCTTCCAGACTCTATAGCTGATCACTCCCCCATCTTTTGCATATGGCAACATTCAGGCTCCCAATCTCTGTCACTACGCTATATCACCTTCAGTAACTATGCCAATTTAGACCAGGCCAAGTTCCTACGTGAAGTTTTGTCTATCAACTGGTGTTATCTTTCCCAGGCCCTGGATGCCCAATCAGCTCTAGACTATTTTCTAGATCAATTTCTAGCAATCCAAAATAGTCATATACCCGTCATGACCCGAAGTGTTCGAGCAAAACTATTATGTGGCTAAACAAAGATCTCCTAGCAGCACTACATGCTAGGAATAAGAGCTGGAGATGCTTTAGAAAATTTGGCCCCAATACTGACTTCCAGACCTATAGGGCACAGAGAAGTGCTTGTAAAAAGCAGATCAGGCTAGCTAAAAGCTCTTACTGCAAGAGACTTTTGCTGGAAGCATCTGGTGACCCCAGGAAATTTGAGGCACATGTAAAAACATTCCTAGGATCAAAGAAAACTCACCTTGTAGATGACATGGTCATTAATGGTGTCCAATGTAATGACCTTAGGACCATTGCTGAAGCATTCAACAGACAATTCTCTGACCTGTCCAGCTTCACATCCACGTTCCTTCCTTCTCAGCCTTCACCTAAACCTACTCCACCCATTGCATCCTTGTTCCTCCCCCCTTTTTACTTTAAGGCAGTAACTAAATCTGAAGTACTCAGCTTACTGAACTCTATCTCTGACAAAACCAGTGTGGGATCTGATGGCATTGAGCCCAAACTCTTAAAATTGGAAGCACCATTCATTGACCAACCTCCATCTAGAATTTTCACCCTCTATCTTGCACTGGAAAAGTCACATCAATCTGGAAAGTTGCCAAAGTCACCCCGGTCCCAAAACAAGGTGACAAAAGGGTTATGGCTAACTATCGGCCAATAGCTGTACTATCTGTCCTATGCAAAATATTGGAAAAATTAGTCTCAATCCAAGTAACTGAATTACTGACCAAATATAACCTCCTCTTGCCGATTCAGCATGGATTTCGGAAAGGCCATAGCACCGCCACGGCATTGCTGCATCTAACAAATGATATCCTAACTGCTATGGATAATGGACATCTCACAGGAGCACTCTTTATTGACCTCACTAAGGCTTTTGACCTTGTCGACCACCCTCTTCTACTTGAAAGCCTCCAAGCCCTTGGTTTCTCTTGTAACTCAGTGGCCTGGTTTAATAGCTATCTATCTAACAGAACCCAGCTTGTCAGATTCAATTCATCTGAGACAAGTGCCTTACCAGTTAACCTAGGTGTCCCTCAGGGGTTGATATTAGGCCCCCTTCTTTTCTCCATTTTTATAAATAGCATCTCATCAGCTATCCCAAATTGTTCCGTGATCCTCTATGCCGATGAACTGGTACTGTAATGCTGTGACAAGAACGTAGACCACATAATCCAATCTCTCTGATCTGCTTTCACATCTACTCAATCCTGGCTCTCCCTTCACAAGTTAATCCTTAATGCTCATAAAACTCAATCCATGCTGTTTGGAACTCCAGCCAAACTAAAATAAAATCGTGACTTATTTAAGGTATCTGGTCAGGGAGGGCTGGTCCTTGAATCAGTACGCTCTTTCAAGTATCTTGGTGTCCTCCTAGATGAAAATCTCATTACGACAAGCACATAACAGCTACCTGTAAAGTAGTCAATGCTAAAATTGGGGTAGCCTACAAAATAAGTTATGTCCTCACATAGTCAGCTAGATCAGCTATTGCTCATGGTATACTGCTTCCATCGCTAACTTATGGCATAGTCACTTACCTCTATGCATCCCACTCACTCCTCAGAAAATGGGATACCACCTATAATAGCATCTGCAGGTATGCCTCTCCCTCCCCCTGGTCAAAACATCACTGTCAGCTCTATGCTGACCTAAACTGGCTACCCCCTACTTCTGTTCAAGATCTCGCTCTTGGCTGCCTAACTGATAATATTCTCAGAGTAGGTACCCCTGCCTCACTTGCCTCACTGCTTACCCCATTGTCTTCCTCGCACAGTCTTCGATCATCTGATAAAGCCTTGCTGCTACTAACTAGATGCAAATCTAACAAAAGAACCCTAGCTTTCTCACACTCGGCAGTCAAACTCTGGAACTCCCTACCTCTGGATGTCCATCTAGCTCCTAGTTATGTCAATTTTAAAATCAAATATTCCTCCTTCCTCTTTAGCCAGGTCTCCTGTACCTGCTTCAAACCCCCCTGAATATGGCACCCTGCATCTGCTGCCACTTTTTCCCCTGTGGTAACTTTGATCTCCTCACTCCAGGCACTTAAGCTCTAAATGGTTACTGTTCAATGCCCTGAAACCGATTCTGTTGTTTGCATGTTGTATTGTATTTTACTATTTTTTTTCTCTCGCTCAGAAAATATTATGTTTTTGCCACCATATGATGGATTTGCTTGAAATCTTGTATGCCCAGTCTGGTACCATAGATCTCTGGATCTGGCAAGTTGTATTATGGACGGATGAGCAGTTCTGAAGCTGCAGAGCACCAAAAAACATGTAAAAATAGGGTTTTTGCTCGTTTCTTTGCTCGTGTCTACTGCCTGCATAATCTGTCTGTTTGGTCTGAAATCTTCAGGAAAGATGCAGTCTGGGTCACTGATGTGCCTTTTGAAGATTTGGTGAAAAAAATATTAAATCATTCAAAAGTTATTAAAAAAAAAAATCCCATTATAGTCAATGGGAAAAAAACATATGCGTCTCTCGAAAGCTGCCGTCACTACATGTTACTGTCACAAGTGACCCTTTTACTGCCATGTGGTGGCCATCTTGTTTTCAGTTAGCAAGAGAGAAAAATGCCTGGTGTTTACATTTGGGACCCCCTAGGTAAACACTGACTGTTGTGTTTATCTAGTCGGGTCCTGAGGATCACATCACTATCTTTTTTGGGAGGAAAAAAGTACAGAAATGCTTTTTTGGCTATCGGACCCTTCGTACTGTCGCAAATTATGACAGAACGGATGCGACAGTTTCGCAAATCACAAAAGTGTCGTGCCCATTATGTCGCAAAATTTTGCAAAACTGTTGCAATTTGTGACAGAACATAAGTCAAAACAACAATTCTTTGCCATCCCACAGCATCAAAACAGGGCTTTTGGGCTGAAATTTGCAGGGTGGCAAGTCCTGGTCCCACAGATGTGTCTTTTGGTGGTTTGGTCCTAAAGTAATCAGCGGGCCCATAGTTACAGTGTTCCAAAGTTAAGAAATTTCCCATAGGCTAACATTGAGGTGCCCATGGCAACTTTAGATGCTTATAATTCAGAAACGGTGTGTGAGATAAGGATTTTTTGTTCTCCGCAGCTTGGTCCACCTTTAGGTGAACTAAGTCTGCATAGAGGTTTTGAAGTCTTGAATATCACTGCAGTGGAATTTTTTTCACAGTTGCTAGAGTTACTGAGATATTGTCAAATCATTGTTACAAGGGTTCCTTTTCGGTACTATAGGGCTGCTGTATGGCTCTGTACTTATGTGTAAGTAGGAGTGCAGGGCCTAGAGGGCCCACACTTCCACATATGCATACCATCAGCAAAAATGGGCAGCGTGAGGAGAGTGTAGTGCCCAGAGGGCCCACGCTCCCACAACTGCATACCAGTTACATTAGAATTTCTCAAAAAGAAGAGAAATTCATTTCAAAAGACGTCATTAATGCATCAGTTAGGGTTGATAGTACACCGACAAGGCTGGTGTGAGGAGGGTGGGGTGGGGATGGAGTAGTAGAGGTTGGTAATCCTAACACTGAATTTTCAAACTTTTGTTGATGTACTATCAATTCTAACTGATGCATTAACAAAGTCTTTGGAATGAATATATATATATATATATATATATATATATATATATATATATACACACACACACACACACACACACATATCGTTTTAGCCTAATGTCTTTTCCAGGCAAATCAGGGTCATGAGCTCATTAAAACACACAAGTAGGATGAGATTCACACCGATAAAGCTCCCATAGTATAGTAAATGTTATTTGGACCTAACTAGTTCCCCAGCTTTTCGAGGGATAACCCTCTTCATTAGGAGGGTGATGAAGAAGGTTATCCCTCAAAGTGCCAGGGAACTTATGTCCTAATAAAAGTTACTATACTATTAGAGCTGTAGCCGTGTGAATAGAGTCCTACTGGTGTGTTTTGCTGTGCCTGTGCCTTCTGAGGTGCTGATCCATGGTAAGACTGTGCAGTGTGAAGGTCTGTGTGTTATGATGAGCTCATTAGCTGGGAGAAAGTACTGAAGTATGTCATTCTGCTGCAGCCCCCATGCATGAGTTAAAAGTAGAACATGGAAACATATGAATATAGAATTTGTCAGCAAAAAAGGACCGCTTGGCTGACCCAGTCCCTGCCTAGTCTGTCTCCACAGTCCCTAACTTGTCTCCAATGACCCTGTCTCCTCCCTGCCTATTTACTAATATTCCACTATGTCTATCCCATGCATGTTTGAAGCCACCTATTGTTTTCACCTCCACAACTTCCACTGGCAGTCTATTTCAGGCATCTACAACTCTTTCAGTGAACTAGTACTTCCTCACATCCCTCATAAACTTCTCTGGTCTTGCAATTCATTGGATTCAAGATACTCTACTAACCTTTCCTTTAACAGGGTTTTCATTTATTTCACCACCACTGAGGAGAGATTGATCTGCCTATAGTTGCTGTCCTCCTCTCTTCTGCTGCTGTTATATAGAGGAATCATGTCTGCTCTCCTCCAGTCCTCTTGAACCATGACTGTTTCCAGATAGCAGTTTAAAATGCCATCAGTGGGGCATCTAGCACTTCCCTGAGTTCCTTTAGTACTGTATCCTTGGATGTATCATGTCTGGTCGCATAGCCTTGTCCACTCTAAGAGCTGCAAATCTCTGGGAATCTCTCCTCTGAAAATGGACTTGTGTCCACCTTCCCCCCTTTGTTCATGCTGTTCCCTAATGCCCCCCCCACTGTGAGACTGAGCAGAAGTACCTGTTCAGCATTGCTCTCCTTATCCTCACTATAACTCCCTCTGCCTTCCTCTTCTCACTTATGTAACTGAAGAAAGTCTTATCTCCTTTAGCTACCCCCTTGGCTATCCTTTTTTCTGTCTGCACCTTTCCTCCCTTCACTGCCTTTCCTGTTTCCTTCTGTTTTACTGGATACACCACCCTGTCTTACTCCCTTTGCGTTTCCCTATACCTCCTGAATGCCATCCTTTCTTCGTTCCCCACCTTGGTCACTTCCATAGAGAACCATAACAGCCTCTTTTTCTTACTGCTTTTACTCACTGCCTTCATACAGAGGCTGGATGTTTCAATAATAACATGGAAACATAGACTGTGATGGCAGATAAGGGCTGCTAGGCCTACTTAGTCTGCCCACGTTTGTTACTCTTCATTTTTTGCTGCAGACCCTACTTGATCTACAGCACAATCTCTTCCCCCCACTTCCTTACCCCTATGATTCCCTTGTGCCTGTTCTAGGCATTTTTGAATCCCACCACTGTTTTTCCCTCACTACCTCTGCTGGAAAGCTGGTCCAGGTATTCACCACCCTCTCTGTGAATAAGCACTTCCCTCCTGAATTTACCCCCTCCAGTTTCATATCATGCCTCCTTGCTCTAGAGCACCTTTTTCTCTGAAAAATACCCCCTCATGTACTTTATGAACCCCGTGAGGTATTTAAATTTCTCTACCATATCCCCCTTCTCCCTCCTTTCCTCCAGGGTGTACATATTTAGCTCCCTTGGCCTCTTCTCATAGGGCTTTTGATGCACACCCTGCACCATTTTGGTAGCCCTCCTCTGGACCAGCTCCACTTTGTCTATACCCTTCCTGAGATGTGGTCTCCAGAACTGAACACACAACTCAATGTGGGGTATTAACAGCAATCTATATAGGGGCAGCACCACCTCCCTCTTCCTGCTGGCGATACCTCTTCTTATGTATCCCAGCATTGCACTAGCCCTTTTCACTGCCTTGTCACAGTGTCCATCCATCTTAAGGTCATCCAATATGATTGCCCTTCGGTCTCTTTCTTGCTTGGTCTTTGCCAGTATCCCTCCACCCATTCTGTACTTGGTTCCCAGGTTTCTATAGTCCAAGGGCATTATTTTGTACTTTTTTTGCATTAAAAGCCATTTGTCATACCCTTGACCACTCTTCCAGTTTTTACAGATCCTTGCCCATCCTCTCCACACACACACACACACACACACACACACACACACACACACGCACACACTCCCCCGGAGTGTCCACTGTATTGCAGAGCTTGGTGTCATCTGTAAAGAGGCAGATCTTCCCTTCCAGTTCCACCACTATGTCACTTATAAAGATATTGAATAAGACCGGTTCTAGCACTGATCCCTGACTTACCTCCACTGATCACCCTCCTTTCCTCGAAGTGAACTCCATTTACTACCACCCTCTGTCTCCTATCCGCTAACAAGTTTCTTACCTAGGTTACCACCTTATAATCCACTCCCAAGTTACCCAACTTGCTTACCAGTCTCCTATGTGGAGCGGTGTCAAAAGCCTTGATGAAGTCAAGGTAGGCCACGTTTACTGCTCCTCCCTGATCCAACTCACTTGTCACCCAATCAAAGAAATCTATAAGATTTGTCTTGGCATAACCTTCCCTCTGTGAATCTTAGCTCTACAGCCTCCCCCAACAGTTAAAATGCTAATCTAAGTAGCATTTAAACCTCCAACTAAGGACTGTGGCCCATCTCCTGGAAGGATGTAGGCCATCTCCCCCATAGAGGTCCATTTTCTCCCAGATTGGTCCCCAGACCCTAATTTAGCTGAAGCCCTCCTCCATGCACCATGCCTTCAACCAATTGTTAAAAGCTCTACTGCAGAGTGTTCTTTTCCCTCCCTGGCCATATACAGGTAATGCCTTGGCAAAAGCCACCCTGTATGCCACCTGCTTGAAGTCCCTCCCCAGCTTCCTGAAATTTCCATGCACTACTACCCCTATCCTGTCCCTTGCCAGATGATTTGTTCTGATGTGAACAATGACATCTAGCTCTCTTTCATCACCTACTGCCCTAGCAAGCCTCTGGATCTGCACTCCATCCCTCCAAGCCAAAGCACCTCTCAGGCAATCCACCTCCCCTCCTTCCCTCACTCCCAAGCCTATCCCCTAACAGTAGAGTTGCCTACCAGCAGCTCCTTCCTCCCCAGCTGTGAGCATCTTCCTCCCTCCTTGACATCTCCTCTTCAGAGGATCCCCAGTTCCCGCCTCCCTTCCCACTACTATGGGTGTCTCATCCGGGCTGCCCTGTCCTGCCAGTATGGCACAGAACTCCTGCAGTGGTATAGGCTGAGGAGTGTGTACCTGTCCCGTCACCCCCAGCCTTCCAGATCCCACCATGGTCCAACAGCTCTGCCTCTGCCTAGGCATTCTCTGAGAGAGTGGCAGCAGACTTGGTGTCCCTGGGTGGAGCAGCAAGTTCTCTGCACCCTTGACCTCAATCCAGAGAGGTGAATACAAATAGGGCAGCACTTCAGTCTCCAGAAAGTGTGCCAAAAGACTGAAGCCCCACACCCATTGCACTGGACCACTCCAATGCTCTTTCTTCTTTTACCTTAGTGCCTGTTGAAACGTCCCTGTAACTTTCTGCTTCCTTTCTATGCCTGTGGAATTCCTACCTCTCTGTTTGCTAGTCTGAAATTTAGGGTGCACTTTGTTTTCCTTTTTTAACCCACAAACCTATGCCTACCTTGCTCTAGGAGTCTAATACTTCTTACCCTCTTGCCTGAACTTTATTTGATAGCCTACCCTAGATAGGGTGTCTCCAAATTTCTGTTTTCAGCCCTGCTACCTATACCCACCTTATTCTGGTGCTTAATACTCCTTACCTACAGATGTTAACATACTACCTGTATCTACCTACCCTGAAGGTGATTCTTTCAGTATACCAGAACACAGTAGTGTGCTATCTCCTACCTTGACCTATTGTTCCTCCTACAGAGTCTCCTGCATTCTGAGGACTATCTGTGGATGTCTGTGGACATCTAAGGCAGAAGCCCCACTCCTGCACTGTTCCACTCATAGACTGGGACACAAGCATGAGGAATACACTGTGCAAGGAGTCATTTATAGTGCTCTTGTTAGAAGGTACTAAGCCTCTGGGAGCTCCATCCCCCAATCACACACCTGATTCACAAGGCTTTCTTAATCTACTCTCACCTCCAAGATTAATATCCTGAGCTAGGTTTCCCACATTACCTCTTACAAATTTGAAGACAGGTCGTAAAGTGCCCCAAACACTGATTAAAAATCTCTTTCCTCCATCTACCCACTTACACTGCTACTTCAAGTATGGAGCGAAAAATCTACACTTCCCTGCATTACTACCCCTACCCAGTAGCAGCACCAAAAATATCAGGCAGAAAATATAATTACTTTTTTATATAAATTAATTTTATAAGTAAACAAGAAAAAAAGCATATTGTAAACATCTGATATCAGCAATTCTTGGCCAGGCAAAGCCCCTTGGAAATATAACTCTAGGTCGTATTAAATACAAGGAAAACAGGCATATTATGTATGTCTTGATATCTACAGTTCCTGGCCAGCAAAGCCTCATGGAAATACAACTGTAACAGGTTATTAATAGTGTTATCACCAAGATTTACAATTAACTGCACAGATATTTAAAGGTAGTCAGTTGTTATCTTTTATTTTTGAATGACTAAATTGTTTTTCATTGGCTCATTACAATGTTTTCTACCTGGTAGTAGTAGGTGGGCTCTAAAGAGCAGTACTTTTCCTGAGGGCTGACATGTAGTTCTATTTCTTCTCATGCCTCATTGGCATTGTGACATCACAAATGACCAATTTTTCAGTAGGTGATTAGCTCTTCGTAGTCAGATGTGATGTCACAGACAGCAAGGTCATGGGCTGATAATGTAGGAGAAGGAATAGATCTAACTATGTTAGCCTCCAGGTAATGTACTCTTCCACATATCACACTGAGTACTGTCAGGTAGAAAATCTTCTAATTAGCAAAAAAGGGAAAAGAAAAATAACTTCAGTTATAAGAAGCAACAGTTCACTACTTTCGAAAGTTAATATTAAATTCAGCAGTGCACTAAATCTTTAAGCAATGTGCTTACTCGCCTCTCTATCAATAGTTCCAACAGTTGACCCTAGTGTGGTCTCAGATTACTATGCCTTATTTTACAGTAATGAGTTGGGTGATGACATGAGGATTGGAAAACTACTGAAGGAAAAAAAAATCTAAATTTAACTTCACAAAAATTTAGAAAATGCCTATAACTGCTGAATAGAAATGTTTGTAGTTGTTTATTCCCTTTACAAACAAACACACAAAAAGGTGATCTGTTACTTTTTATTGGACAAACAAAAAAGTTCACAAGCTGCAGGCGAATCTCAGATGGATAATTTTGAATACCTTGCCCACCAGTCCAAATTAGTTATAAGTCTAACTTGGATTTAGTGTCCATAACAGAGTCGTGGTGCACTGAGCACTATAATTGGGACATGACCATACTGGGCTACTCTCCATTCAGGAGGGACAGGGTTAGTGGAGTAATTATAGGGGGGGACAAGTCCCCCTCAACATTTTAGGTGAGCACATCTGTCACCCCCAACATTCAGGTTGTATGCTTTTGCTGCCTGCTGGTGAGATGGGAGGGGCACAGGAGCCTGCTGTTCTGTGGGCAGGGGGTTGGATTTTACTGGTGTGCTGGATCAGGTCCTGGGATTGAGAGCACCAAGAGACTGCAGCGAGCTATGGCAGCCAGACAGTTAGATGAGGGGGGGACCAGCGCTACACAAGTGGCCTGGCCAGAACCAGGAGGAGAAGAGTGAATTGTAGCAGGGAGGGAGAAAGTGATGGACCACATTGCACCTAGAAGTAGCATAAGCATGTGCCACTGTCAATAGCAAGGAATAGGGAGGAGCGGGTGGGAGACTGACTGCTTGCATTGAGGGAAAAAACTGCAGTGCTACCATCAATGTGTTTGCCTGCTTGGTGCTGCTTCACTTCCCTTCTCCTCCTCACTGTGACTGTCATGTCCTGTGACTCCTGCTGCTGCATCTGCCCTTTGAAGATGCCTGTGGAGGAGCTGCTGCTTTGCTTTCCAGCGTGGCAGTTGGAGGGGGGAGGCTGGGGTCTTATGGCCTGGGATCAAGTGGTTCAGGGCTGTGGGCACCAGTGAGTGACTGTGGGGGTCAGATGGTTGGATCAGTCTGGGTGTCAGTTGGTCTGAGCCTGCAGTGGAAGTTTGGAAGGCAGAGCAGAGGACAGGAAGAATATGGACTGCTGGAGGCTGCTGCAAGCAATGATGAATCAACAACTGCCTGGGAGGTAGGACTGACTGGTGATGCTGCAGTGCAGTGGGGGGTGAGTAGTGATTGGGGGCAGTGAGCCAGCATCATCATCATGCCACAGGGGCATTTACTAACAATGCTGTATGCATAAATTTGCAAAACAAGACACTGGCAAACAAGCAGAGGAGGTGGTGAAAGGGAATTCCAGTTTGCACAGGGCAGTTCTAAACTAGCAGGGGTCACACACTATTGGCCATTGATTTGGCACCAGTCAAGGTCAGGGAATGCCTGGGAAAAGAAGTCTGCTGCAATCTGTGAGGCATTCTCTTCCCTGTTGTGTCTGGAGTGGGCCAATGGCTCTACCAGTAGACTGTGACCAACACAATCAGCAGTCAGCACAAAACTGCTCAACTTGAGCTAATACAGCTCTAATAGTCTACAAAAGGCAAGGGTAGGTGATGTTTCTGCTTAATTATGTTTATTGGCAGACTGTTCTGCTTTGCTGTGTTGGTTGAACACAGTCTACAGTCAGTGTCTGATTTAAAATGCTGTGCTGGCTAGTGTCTCTCCTGTGTGCCACCTGAGCCTGACTGTTGCCTGCTTTGGTAGGGGCAGGGATCTGCTGGCTGGGGAGGAGGGGTTATATGGTTAGCCTAGCATGCAACTCCAGTGTTTTCCTCTATATTACCAAAGTTAAAGTGATTTCAGTGGGCTTGCACAACTGGATGAGATGTATGCTTGTATGACTTCAATGCATTGTAGCTGTTCACCTCTCTATTCATGGGATATACCATCCTGTAGGGGTATGATGCAAGAAACCCTAGAGGAGGGTTTCCCCACATAGGTGCCACAGGAATAATTTCCTTGGCTAAAGGTGGCTTAGGAAAAAGCCCAGAGGAAAGAGAGATGAGTCGCTGGAGGAGGAGGGGTGGATGGTGGTACTGGCCCGGAGGAGGGCCTTTTAATGCCTGGTTGGGGGAGTGGTTTGTTGCTCTGCCCATTGAACTCCAGCCAGCCCTCAGCCATCAGTTTCAATGGGCTTGCTCAACTGGATGAGATGTATGCTTGTGTGGCTTCGGTACATTGTGGCTGTTAGCCTAGGTATCCAAGGGATATACCACCCTGTAGGGGTACGACGCAAGCAACCCTAGAGGAGGATTCCCCCCCATAGGTGCTGCAGGAATAATTCCTTTGGTTAATGGTAACTTAGGAAGAAGCCCAAAAAGAATGCCCAAAAGGGTGTCGAGAATCAAAGAGGTGAAAAATCAGAATATATCAAGACCAGAAATTAAGGTGATAAATGTAGATAGCAAGGACAGAAGAAGAATGAGATATGAAGAGGACGATGAATTACATGAAAGCAGACAAGATGCAGAAGGGCAGATTTCCTAAAGAGAGAGGGAACAGCCGGGGCCACCATCCGACTCCATCCTAAACTACGGAACCTAAGGAAACTCCAACCCTATCTAATATTATGACCACTGGCATGGAGAAGAGGAAAAATAATCCTTTGAGGAGGAAACCTCTGGGGATCCAAGGCCTGGGTCGCCTTCCCTCCAGGCTGAAGGATGTTTTGATTAGTGACGGCTCAGCTGCTGCAATTTAGAGTTGAGAGCGAGTGAGAAGAAAAACATTCCAATTTAGAGGAAGCTCTCTCTGTCCTTCTAAATGGACAACTGTTGAGGATAACAAGTGATGTCTCTGCAACTAGACACTCAAAAGCAAGAGAGGAGAGAGAGAGAGATGACAGCTAAGGCACTCAGCTGGCCAATACAAGGCTATGAAACTGACTAGGTGAACCAGAGGTGGTCCTGAAGGAGAATAGCATAGAGGGTGCCTCTGAACCCACTCAGGCAGCCAAAGGGGCTCTGATGATGAGAGCCCCCCTCACAGCTGGATGGCATAAATTCTACATCCAGAGGTGTCGCTGAGATGAGGGATGACTGAAGGTCCACCCAGAGCGAAGACATTCTCACTATGGGCCAGGGAGAAGGACCCTGCTCTGAACTTTGCATGCTCTAGATGCAGACTTCATGGGTGCACAGCGAGACCGTCAGCTACAGGTTAGTCCCGAGCCAAGGAGCAATGGACATGGAAGGCATGTCTCCAAATGGAGAGCAGTTTGATGAGGTAGCATAAGACCCAATGAGAAGTATGCTCGATTAATCGATATGAATGAGTAGACCCTGAGATCAGAAAGAGTGAAGGAGAACCAGACTCATGTCATGAGGAAGCTACCCGTGACTGGTAACTATGGGAGTGCATGCCAACCAGGTCCATAGAGAGCCAAACTAGGAATGGATAGAATTGCACGAAGGTAGGAGCAAGAGTGGCCAGCTGAAGCCGGCAGCCAATGGTGAGGTAGATAGTACCAGGAGGACATCTGAATAGCTTTGATCAGAATGAGGGAATAGGGTTGCAGGAGGAAAAGACAAGTAGGCAGGGCGATATGCTGGAGGGAATATTAGGTGATGTGACTGAGTAGGGTATGGTAGTACAGTGGGATGGCAGGATAGGGAAGCCCCCAAAAGAAAGCAGAGGTCAGAGAAAGAGAGGAATGTAGGATGAAGGGAATGGGAGGAGGAGGACGAGCACCCACCACGGGGAAGTACAGTCAGGGATGAAATTAAGAAAGTGCATCATGGTGTAACCAAGGGCAATGAGCAGCAAAGGCCAGGGATAGCAGGGGCAGGAACAAATGGCAAATCCCAGAGGAAGGCTGCAGAGCATGCCAGCCAGGCATACAGTCCAGTCGGATTGATAGTCCTATGATGTGAAACAGGATGGGTGGCAAACAGGTTGGGTTGAGGTTGAGGAAAGGAAGGGTAGGAGAACCAGGAAGAACACAAGGTATAAAGGGAGGTAAGAGGAGACCAGAATAGAACCAACAGTAGGAGTCACAGTCCCCATAGAGAGCAACTGCCCCTTTAAAAGGGAGCCGGGAACCAATAAGGGAGATCGGGATCCAAACCACAAGGCAATAACAGTAGATGTGGTCCAAACATCAAGACAGGCCATCAAAAATGAAGTCCTGGAGCAGGTATGAGAGACCAGGAGGTGAGCATCGACCAGAGGGAGAACAGAAGTCGAGAGGAGTGAAGTAAATGCTGTCCCCCAGCTCACAGGAACCGCCGAGGAGCTCAACAGCACAGAGCAAAGGAAGTTGCTGTGGAGAGAACTAAAACAGAGGAGCGAGGCATCCTCTGTAGCAGTGGGGATGGGCAGAGTGGGCAGAAGGGACAGAGAGAGCAAAGGAAAATGGATTGAGGGAGAAGGAGAAGTGGGGAATGTATGAGGGAAAGCTGGGCAGTGGCAACACCAAAACAAACCCGGAAGAGGGAAGGCAACAGAGACAGGAGCAGCAAATGGAGAGAGGGATGGAGAGAGAGAGAGAGAGAGAGGAGGAAATGCAACTATGAAAAAGGTACAGGTGAAATGAGTGAGGAGGAGGGATGGGAGAACCAAGGAGCCACAGACAGTCACTGAGCAGTGAGACAGGAAAAGGAGCACAAGCAATAGAGGGGGCACATAGAGCCACGGCAGGGAGGTAGAACTAGCAAAACAGGCTACTCAGCATACTGGACCAGGATGGGAACAGGAAATAGGTATGCAAGTAAGGAAAAATTAACACCGGACTAGAGGAGACATGGGTGTCGGGAGGGAAGGAGGGAGAGAGAGCCACAGGCCAGTGGCAGCGAGCAGTAGGATAAACAGCAGGGAAATGGAATGGAGCCGGTGGTCAGAGGTGCTGCTAAAATGCAGTAAACAAAGAACAGGCAGGAGAACAGGAGAAGAGGTATGAGGAGCAGTGCCTCTAGCCGTAGCGAAGAAAATGAATGAGGACTGGCCCAGGGGACGGCCTTTTAAGGCCTGGTTTGGGGAGTGGTTTGTTACTTTGCCCACTGAACTCCAGCCAGCCCTCAGCCATCAATAAAAAAAAAAATCAAACCCTTACCCTGCAGGTGGGTCTAAGTGGATGATTCAAAGGAGTCATTATGGAAAGGAAGGGGGAAGGAGAAAGAGCTGTAGATCAAGTTGGGTCTATGGACCATGGTGATAATGTAGGTAGGGAAAAATGGGCAGACTGGGTAAGTCAAGTCCTTATCTGCCATCAAATTTTATGTTTCTGTGTTAACTTGAATTAACAGCTGTACAAAATAAAAAAAATAAGCATTTATCACTGCCAAATGTTTGCTACTTGCACTGCTGTTGTACTGGTGGGTCCTGCTAGCTTGTGTACATTTTTAATATGTATTTAACCAAAATAGACCAAATGAGATGTAATCTGTGATATGTCATTTGCAATTGTGTTCTAGTGTCTACTGCATTTCCCAGGATAGTAGAGGCAAGATGCAATATCTCATTTTTTTATTTTATTTATTTTTATTTAGTTTTTGTTGACTGGGTGAGGCACACTAGCCATAGAGATGACTATTTGCAGGCACAACCTGGGAGGCTACAAAGTAGAAAATATACATTACAGAGACAGTACAAAAAACCAGGTAAATAATACAATTTCCCATGATGGCAGAGACAAATAACATTATAGGAACTACAGTCTTGACCTAGTTATACAATGTAATTCTTAGAACATGGAGGCACATAAAACATTGGAAAGTAGCATTGAGGGTGTGATGTAAGGTAAAAACAAACAGTAGCATGAATAGTAGGGCTGTGAAGGAGCTGAATATCAATCTCCAAATACCACGAATATTAGGGCTTCCAAATATTCGGAAGCCCTTCCCTAATAGAGGACTATTCGGGAGGTATTCATATTCTGCATCCTTCCCCTGCACAGCCCTACTATAAACTGACATTTTAGCCACTTTTTGTACTAAAAAGGTGGGATAGTGCAATAAAAAATGTCTGGCTTTGGGTAAAGTTCGCCAACTCTTAGCGTGGTACTCCTCAATATTACCGCTGTGCCTCCAAAAAAAAATCTCTTTACCAGTCCACCTAAAAACCCTACCATCTCCCCCCACCCTCTAGCAGCCACAAAATCATACCCTCCTACCCACCCTTCACCCACAACTTGTTAAAATTTATTTAGAAAAAAACTTGTAAAGGAGAACCAGCACAACCCGCCCACCTCCACAGCCGGCCCCCATCTTACAAACTAAAGTGTCAGGCAGGCAGTGCAAGAAAGAATACACATTGAGGTACTCCATCTCCTCCTCCCTCGTCAGCAGCAGCATCAAAACACAGCACCCAACCTACTGCATCCCCCGCACCCAATTCTCCATATTAGCAGAGGTGATGCATGCCGTTCAAGCTGTCTCCCTCCTCTCCTCTGCTGAGCACCTTCTAATGAATGAAAGCACACTGCTTGTGGCTATAGTGAACCCAGCAGATCACGTGATCTGCTGGTTTCTGTGCAATGAAATAATCTTTCGTGTAGAGCACTCTGAGTCTGCAGAGGAGGAGGGTTGTGCTGGAATGGCAACAGTGATCGTCTTCTGCTAATATGGAGAATTGGGTGCGGCAGGGAGGTGCAGTAGGGTTGGGTGCTGTGTCTGACGTTGTTGCTGACAGGGAGAGGGAGGACAGAGTATTCTTTGCACTGCCTGTCACTTTAGTTTGTAAGATTGATGGGAGCCGGCTGTGGAGGTAGGTGGGTTGTGCCAGTCCTCCTTTAAAAGTTTTTTCTAAAGACAATTTAACAAATTGCAGGTTCTGGATGGGTAGGAAATTTGAATTTAATGGCTGCTAGAGGGTGGGGGGAGACAGTAGTGTTTGGGGGTGGCTGGGGAGGAAATTTGTTTATTTTTTGTAGGACTATGCCGAATACGAATATTCAGCTGAAGAACAAATATTTGGAAGCCGAATACCATATATTCGGACAAATATTAGAAATAAGGTATTTGCACAGCCCTAATGAATAGGGAGGAGGGAACAAAGGGAAAACATCCAGCTAAGCAAAAATACCATAAGTGCACACAGTAATGAACAATAAGGAATGAGTAGTGGTCTGGCGGAGTACGATTTTCAAAATAGTAAGGGAATCAAACAATGGCAGAGACACACAGTGGTTTAGTACCAGGTAAGTGCAAGCAAAGAAAATGAGCAGAAGGATAAAAGGGAGAGGAACTATTCGGGTAAAGTCAAAATCAACAGAAAGTTTAATGTAGGAGGACATGTCAGAGAAGCAAAATTAGAAGGGGTTAGATAATCTGGGTAAGGATAGGGCGTAGTAAGTGGACTAGACAGAGGAGGACCAGGTAAGATCAAAGCACAAGCAAGGGACAGATTTGGTTAGGAAATTTTGCAGCTCCTTTTTAAATATAGCATGAGTTGGCAAGTGACAGATGGCAAGGGAAAGAGAGTTCCAGTGCTTCTAGGCAAAATGAGAGAAAGCACAGGTACCCTTTGAGGTTTTACATTAGTGTTGTCCTGCTTGTGTAATGTATTTATGTATTCACTTTCAAAGGTACGTTGATAGAAATAATGGTATTTTTCCATAGATAATTTACTTTTTGCTGGGTAACATAGCACTCGCGATCCAAGGCTGACTGAGTGATGTTGTCCCCCCAAACCTTTACACTAAATTTACTCCTCTGGACAGGGTAGGAGGAGAGGAGGAGGGGCTATATTATATGTGATGGAGGGAATCAAAGTCACAGAGGTACAGGGTCACCTAGAGGAAAAGGGGGTGCTGGAGATGCTGTGAGACAACCTGCAGACAGGCTCTGGGGTCACTATCCTTTGTGAGGTACCGTACAGAACTCCAGCACGAGGAGAGGAGTTGAATGATGCACTTGGAAAAGTCATCATCAGAATGGTAAGTAAGCTGGAGGCATTGCCAGTTGGTGACTTCAATCTGCCAGCTGTGGAGTGGAGCTTAACAAGAGTGGCTTCAACAAAGCAAGGTCATCCTTGACTCATTACAAGGGTCTTTTCTCAGGAAGCTAGTTAAAGAACCCACTAGGGATGGGGCAATGCTGGATATGGTGTTTATTAATAGGGACAGCATTGCACACGTCACAGTGAGCAGTCCCCAGGATACCAGTGATCACCATACAGTGTAGCTCAACATAAAGTGGACAAGCTGAGGCATACTAAAGAGCAAACAAAAGCTACAGCACCAACTGATGCTCTGCCAAAGTATTTATTTCACCATTTAAGTAAAAAACAACATTTTAATGCAGAGACAAGAACTGTACCTTAGGGCTTTGCCTCATAGCAACGAGGCCTGTTTTTGCTCTTAGTGCACTGCAGCTTGTTCAGTTTCTAGTGTGATTTAAGAGAGCAGCATTGCCAGAGATTGGAGGAGCACAACCGGTCCTTTGGTGTTTTGGTTTAACATAAAGACAGAAACAGAGGCAAACCACATGAGGGCAAGAATCCTGGACTTTTGGAGAGTGGATTTTAAAGAAATGGGAGCCTGCCTCAGAAATTGCCTTATGGGGGGGATCGCAAGAGCTGGGAAGAGGCATAGTGGTGAAATGTAAGGGAGGGCATAATTAAAGCAACTAACCTCTATCTGAAGAAGTGAGTAAAAGCAGAAGGAAAAGGAGACCATTATGGCTCTCTAAGGAGGTGGCAAATGTGGTGAAGGGAACAAAGGTGGCATTCAGGAGGTATAAGGGAACACAGAGGGTGGAGAACGGGGAAGTATATCAAGTAAAGCAGAGGGAAGCAGGAAATGTGGTGGAGGGAGCAAAGCAGGGGCATCATTTCACCAAAACCATCAGGGTTGTAAGACCATGGATAAAAAATTGCCGATTAGACGTCGGTGATGTCCATTGTTACAGATGTCTTCTAGACTAAAAGCATGACATTCAAAAATCTGCAGGAGACCCCACCTCAGACATTCAATATAGCATGCAGCGCCATACTGGTACATTTCCGTGTCTTGTCACACAGCTCTGTGCACCTGTAGCACTCCCTTAATTGTCACAGTTCCATTTTTTATAGCATTTTCTTATTTTTTATTCTTGGTTACTTTCAGTCATTCTGTTCACTGGCATGTGTAAGCAGTCCACCACACAGCTGTGTGCACCAAAATCTTTCACAGGCTGAAAGAAAATATTGCCTGATTTATTTTATTTTACTAATCTCGAAACTGAACCAGGGGTTGTGGCTCTCTTCTGGTCACACACACACCCTCCTCACCACACCAAGCACTTTCCCAGGCCCAGACTAGTAACTTCAACAAAAAAAATGTAATAAATTGCCTCTTTTTTATATATTTAACCTCAGGCTCTAGGCTGGACCAATCAATTAGGGACAAAACAAAAGTGCTGCTTGTGATATTTTAACTTATTAGCAATATAAGTGCTGCCTAAATTTTCTTAGTAGCATAATAATGCTCAGCTGCTCTATGTTCTTTGCTTTATTCTCACTTTAATCTGGGCAGGGTTTGAGGTTCACTAGCTTCTATCTCAAGCCATTTGGCTAAGCACACACACACACACATACACCATGCATTTGCATCAAGGTTGTCGTGTACTCTAGTGGATTTTGGATTTTTTTAAACGGCAAGTAACCTGCTACAGTGGGTTTGTTTCGATGTTCAGCCTTTGTTCAGGTGCTGCTACTCGAATCTTCCTTCAGGCAGACAGTCCTGATGCAATGGCAGAAGCTTCTTCTCTCTGACCTCGGCTGGCAGTACCAGCGGCATGTTTTTGGTCACAGCTCAGACAAAGCTATGTGACTGATTCAACATAGTGCTGACTTGTTCAGTCATGTAGCCTGAGCAGCTGGGACACTGACGGGAACATGACAACACAAATCATTTGGATTTTGGGCTGCACAGTGCAGCTGAGCATGAATGTGGGTATGGGGAGAGATCTAGTGGTGACTTCATCCTCGTGAAAGACAGCCAAAAGACTGCACTACCAGTATACTGCCTAAAACCCCCCAGTCTTAAATGGTAGCTCCAGTCCAACCAATAACAGGGTGGCTCTTTCTAGCATAGTCAGAAGGTGCAGCAAACACAGAGCACCAACTGGAGTGCAATTTTCGGTTTGGCAGGGCTAGTGACTCACTACACGGGGGAGGGGATGAACGTCGCATGCAGACATGCTATGTGAGTGGTTGGGTTTGGAGTGAACTAAAGGGATTGCTAAAGAAGACAAGACTTTCCTCAGATACCTGCATCAGAAGAGGAAAATAAGGGGAGGGATAGTGTGGATTAGTAGGGTGGAAGAGGGGACTGCACAGAGGATGACCAAGAAAAAGCTGCCATCCTAAACAGGTACTCCTATACTCCTACTTAGTCTTTACAGTGGACAAGGGGGGATGGACCACCAGGGAGCAGCAGGAATGGGAGAGGGAGGTGGACAGAAGTCCATTTGCAGAGGAAAGACTCCAGAATGGATTTACAACTCTGAAGGTGGACAAGGCTATGAACCTAGACAGTATACATTCATGGGCACTAAATGAACTCATGGAGGTGCTAGCTGCCCCACTGACAGCTTTGCTCAGCAGCTCACTGGAAACAGGCATATTTCTGGAGAGCTGGAGAAGGACTGATGTGGTCCTTCTACATAAGAGTGACAGCAGGGGAGGCTAACAACTATAGGCTGCTCAGTCTTATTTCAGTAGTGGGGAAATTAATGAAAACCCTACTAAAGGAGAGACTGGTGGAGTATTTGAATCCAATGGGCTGCAAGACCACAGGCAGCATGTATTCACAGGGGGAGGATCATGCTTGAAGAATCTGATAGATTTGTTTGACAGGGTGACCAGAGAAATAGATCAGAGGAAGGCAATGGATGTGGTCTATCTGGACTTTAGCAAGGCCTTTGACATTATGCCACGTGGGAAGCTGATTAAGAAATTGAACAGCCTATTGGTGGGATTCAAAGTGGTGAATTAGGTCAGAAGCGGGTTAATGGATATGAAACATAGGGTGGTCATTAACACAACTCACTCTAATGAAGAAAGAATGACTAGCAGGGTACCACAGGGATCAGTACTGGGACCAGTCTTCTTCAATGTCTTCATAGGGGACATTGCAGAAAAACTGTCAGGAAAGACAGATGACACCAAAATCTTCAAAAGGGTGGACATTAAGGTGGGGGTGGGGTAAATGTACAAGGATCTAGGAAACCTCAGTGAGTAGCCTAAAGCATGGCAGTTGGGGTTCAATGCCAGAAAGTGCAAAATTATGCACCTAGGGCATAAGAACTCAGGAACTAAGCATAGGATTGGGGGTACTGACAGTCACTAAACAAGTAAGGGACCTTGGGGTTATCTTGTACGAGGACCTCAAGGTGCTAAGGCAGTGTGGCAAAGCAGTGGGAAGGACAAGTAGGATGCTGGGG
Source organism: Neoceratodus forsteri (assembly GCA_016271365.2). NCBI lineage: Eukaryota > Metazoa > Chordata > Ceratodontiformes > Ceratodontidae > Neoceratodus > Neoceratodus forsteri. The sequence goes on from CM057456.1 coordinate 1,059,130,093, forward strand.
TGCATAGAGAGGGTTATCTTCAGCAGAAGGAGGGAGGTTGTGTTGCCACTGCATCACTCACTAGTGAGACCTCACCTGGAGTACTGTGTACAGTTTTGGAGACCAAACCTCAGAAAGGACATAGAGTGGAGGTAGTCCAGAGGAGGTCAATTAAATGGTGCAGAGTTTGCATAAGAAACCCTGCCAGGAGAGACTGAGGGATCTCAACATGTACACCCCAGAACACAGGAGTGAGAGAGTGAGAGAGAGGTGACATGATAGTGACCAACAAGTACAAGTTTTAAATGGGTGGGAGCACTAGGATCAGAGACTATGAGATGAAGCTTGGGGGGGTTCAATAGAGATGTGAAGAAATATTTCTTCACAGAAAAGGTGGTAGATGACTGGAATGGACTGCCAGTGGAAGTGGTGGAAGTTAAAACAGCAGGGGCTTCAAGCATGCATCGGATAGACACAAGGGTATATTAGAAAAGAGGCAAGGAGGTGTGAAGGTTGCCAGAAACCAGATAAGATATGTAGAGGCAGATTAAACAAGAAGGTCTGGGCAGACTGGGTGGGCCATGTGATTCTTTTCTGCCAACAAATTCTATGTTTCTGTAAGCAGGAGTGGTAATGGGAAAACATTCTGGGGGAACCATCATCTTTGGCTCTGGAAATAAAAGGATAGATTTTCAAAGCTTCATTTTTGGCGCATCTCTGTCAAGCTGTGGCAGAAATGTGGTACCTAAGATACAGTAAAAGTTGTGCAACATTCTGTATGTGCACACACTTTTGCAACAGTTGCCACAATTTGAGGCAGCTTGCATCCAAAAAATCGGTGCATCATTTTTTGTTGCCTGCGTCATTCTAAAAGCCTCAAATCATGGCAATTGCCCCAACATTAGATCACTTTCTAAGTGGTCTACATTTTGGGTGCAAGTGCTGGACATGCAACCAGATTGGGCTACAACTTGAGGGGGGATGATCATACCCTCCCTCCCGTGGATCAATAGAGTAACCATTTAACCTGGTACACTTTTCTGCGATCTAAATAAAAATAAGGCTTATTTCAGGCATCCAGTAAACTCTGGGGTAGCACACCGAAGAGGTAAATTGGGAAAATAGCAGGATGTTGGATCATAAATGACACAAGAGAGAACAAATTTACAAATTGTTTGGTTTTTGTATGACTCTTAAAACCACATGCATTCATAGAGTACATTCAGAAGTTTCTTGGTTTGAGGTTTCTGAATGTGAGTGTGGGGTTTGGAGTAATATACAGAAACCAAACCATAAAAATAAGGCACACTTTTTCCCTTGTAATATGTTTACACTTCCAGCCCATGCAGCAGTAGATCCTCCCCACTTTTTTTCATGGTACTATGTCAGGCTTAGTTTCATGACTGAAAATGCAGTTCTGTACATTCCCACCTGTTTCCACTACTGGGACTGATTGCCTGCAGCCCCTGCTGCTCCTGTTCCCATGTCACACTGCTTCCACAAATTGGGACTAAACATGGATCATCAAATAATTCCTCGGGTTATGTGATTATTTACCCCCTGTCTTTAAAAAGCCACTCAGATTTGAATAGTTCTAATCAAATAACTTCAGAAACTTCACTTGTATTTGTGGCTGGTAATTGTAGTATGCTCTGGGACTGCAACCAATGAAGTCATGTGACATCACAGAACAACCTAAAGCGTTTGTTTAGCAACAAAATTAGGAAGTCAGAAACAAGGATAAACATTTTGCTTAGTGTCTGTGTTTTGAAAATTTTTAAGGAAAGCATTTGGAGTAATAATCTGTTTAAGAACAAGGCCTGTATTTTCAAAGAGATGCCATGGATGTAATAGCAAATTGCATCACTTTTGCCTTGCAAATCCGAAGGGTGCACTACCATCAGAATATGCTGCACCTATACTTACATGCAGATTAGTGACAAAAAAATGATGCAAATGTAATGCAGTTAGGATGAGCCTGCAAAAATGCAGTAAATACAATGCACATATGTTGCAATTATGGCACAAGTATGAGTGCTGGTTTTTATGCAGCTATGCAAATACACTGCAATGTTATGTTGCATCCTTGTGGTACAAATGTGTATGGTCTTAATACAACTGCATCATTTTTAAGCATTTTGAAAATACCACCCTAAGTACTGGCTAAAATATAAAATTTAAAGCACCAGTACTAAATATTTTCAAAAATATGTAGTTGGCAGTTTGAACTACAGGTGGGCTGATCCATTCTGATTCTATTTACAGAACAGCGTTAATTAGCACCCTAAAAGGTTCTTATTTTCAAATCACTTTGCAAATCAAATGCATGAATTTGCATATGTATTTATATTACCAACATACTGGCTAATTTGCATGTTGAGTTACAAGAGCTACTGGATAAGGGAAGGATTTTTTGTTCTAAATATTAGAACTAGCCTGGTTCTTTTGGTATTTTGATCTTTTCGACTGGTTCTGTTCAGAAGAAGGAAAAAACATAGCACACACATTTTTCTTTTTTGTTCTATTTCAGTAATGAGGTGAGAAGTGAGAGCTATGATTTTGGTCCTCAAAACCCAGTGTTACTGACTCTTTGACATATTAGTATTATATTATGTACAATTTAAGAATAACCCCACCTGATAGGGTATTAATCCACCGCAGACTAGCACTTATTCCTACCCTGTTCCTCCCTGTCCCTCTCCCTACTTACCTTAGCTCTACTAAGTCAATCTCATCTCTGTGGCTCTTAGCCTGCTCTCCCCATCTCACACCTGCTCCTCTCCCTACTGCCCTGCCATTCTATCCTGCCCTCACCTCCTACCCACCTCCACGTTACTTCACCTATCACCTGTCGCTCTCCTATCTCCAGCTTTACCAGCACTGCTTAGGGAATGAGCCTGTTGATCTCCCACTTCTGCACCCCTCTCCCTCCTCCCCTCACCTGAAACTATTTTGAAGAATTATAGCCTGTAACTTGTGACAATGCCTGCTCCCAAAGCAGCTGGTTACGTACTCTCAAACTTGTAATTGAGACTGCTTGTAATTAATGACTTAGTTAATTATCTTGCCCAACTAGCATTCCTATGTTAGATACATGTTGTTCTCCATATGTGAATTGTGACATTGTAACTGTTTGTACTGTCTCTTGACATAGAATCTTTGTAAAAGAGCTCTTAACTCAAAGGTTATTTCCAAATTGTTAAATAAATAAATAATAAAATAAATCTCCGGTGGGGAGACTGGAATGAAATAGCTGAAGCCACCATCTTTATGGTAGTAAAATGCACACTAATTACAAAAATAATAATAAAAGCTGTTATAAAATAGTTGGCGTAATTTATTACTAATATTTCAATATAGAATCTAAGGCTGTTCTCGATACATTAGTGCTAAACAAGGGTATGATGAATGCTTCTGCTGGCTAACTAGTAATGCTTCTTCAAAGCAATTTTGATCCAAATCATTGCATTTTATTGTCATGTTTTCTAGGTTCCGGGATTTGTCCCATTATTGGTCTTTTTGATCTTTTATATAAAGTGGCATTTACTCCACTGTGTGTTTCAAAAACAAAATATTATCCTCTACTGATCTTACAATCACTGTGCTGTTGGTATCACATGGAAAGGACACTGATATCATAAACGTACTGTAGTAGTGAGCAGTGGCAAGTCACATAGTACTGCAGATTACAACATTTAACTTACTGCAGCACCACCATGAAGGAGTGTGAGTGCAGCATGCTGTGCCACGAGATGCACTGCCACAAGTCCTACTGTTGGACACCACTGAAAGTGCACCATGGGATCACAGGCCACATAAATATTTATTTATCTGGTTTTATTTAGTTTTTGTTGACTGGGAAAGGAGGGCTAGACAAGTCTGCTTATTTTCAGCGTCATCCCGGGGGAGGGGGGAGATACAGATAGTAACTAACTGAAATTGAACCAGACTAAGCTGTTGGTAGTATTTTTAGTCAATGGGGAAATGTGGCCAGGACACCAGGGAATTCTCCTACTCTTTTTGAGAAGTGCCATGGGATCTTTAACGTGCACATGAACAACCATCAGACATCTCTTCTGAAAGATGGCACCTCAGGAGTGTAGCATCCCCCTCATGATGCACTACAGTGTCAGTATTGAGATTTTACCCCAAGTGCCTGGTGTGGGGCTTGAACCCACAACCTTCCACTCTTCTGGCCTCAGAGGCAAGTGTGAAACCTGCTGAGCCACTGACATTGAGATTCACATTTACAATGGACTGTTTCTAAGTGGTTTACCCAATGTTCGCCATGGAAATGACCCAGAGTGCCATGCACAAAGCAAGGCAACCCTTGCAGAGGTGGTCAAAGTTTGTAATACTCACAGCCTATACAACTGTTACAGGCAGGAGGTAAGCGAATAACACAACTTCACCACTACCTATTGTGGAGCCAACAAGAGACCATGATGACCATTGCAGAACAAACTCTGGAAGAGAACACTACAGGGGAATGGGGCTAGGGATCAGGGCTCGACTGAACTTTGGGGAGTCTGGACATAAGGATGAGTGAGTGGAGGGGCCACTTGACCCCCAGGGCAGAACCCATGAAGCCAGAAAGAATTCCTGACATTGGTGACCCAAAAGCATACCTGAAGGAGCGGCTCAGGCAGATGGGGAATGTCTTTGGTGGTAGCAACAGTCCCATACTCCCTGGTCATGAAATATTGACATGCAACTGGAGCTACAGTGTCATTTCTCCCAATCCCCGGATGAAGCACTCTATCACAGTTTCATCCAGTGATATCTTGCAGAATGCTACAGGACACAGTGTAATTCAGTTGTAATTACTCCAATTTGTCACTCAGGAAACTGACATCAGATTACAGAGTGCTTCAGCCTGGTGAGCATCATGGTATGCCATTTCCAGACAGCCGTGGGTCTGGCCAAGAGATTTGCATTGTGACTCTTCCACCGATGACTTAGTCAGCATTTTGTGTATGTCAGTTTTTGTTGTGGGTGCAACTGGATGCCTTTTTCCACACCATCTGTGACAGAGAATCAGACTCCAAAATCAGTATTAAAGCTTTTTACCCAAACCTCATGGTTAGAGTGGCAAAATAGCACTGCAACCCTAGGAAAGATAATTAGAAACTGTATTTACTGGTAAACACTGCTAGCTGGTATTTAGGTTCACAGTGCTCTGCTTTCTAGAAACCTGTGACTCAGACAGAATAAACTTGCCCCATATTCTTATATAGAAACTGTTTCTTCTATGGTTAATGGTTGCTATCTATTTTACAAAAACAGTAAAATAATGCACTGTACCCAACTAGAATATAGCCATGCTGTTTTACTGCAGTTAATTGCAGTATGCTAAGCCCCTTAAGGGTTAATTACTTGAGCCTCTTGCAAATTGCTGGGGGACTGCTTGTTTACTTGTTAGCCTACTAATCAGAGCAAGGAAAAAATGTACTGTATTTAGACATGTAAAAGCAAGCTAGAATCTTGTAGGAAGTGAGCGTTTTTGTCGCTTTATTTGATGTTAGAATACCTTCAGTATTTAATTACAGCCAACTGATTTGGGACTTCTAAATTGTTGCTATAAGAATTCCATTACTCTCTGATTGCAAAGGGATGAAAAATAATACAAATTTCTGTCTTAAACATATAAGATAAGTTGCATTAAAACTATTCTTCAGGCCATCCTAATGACGTGGAGGGCTGAGGAATCAGTGCCTTACCTCCTGCCACGCCAGTGACCCATATTCGTGGTGCGAGCAGGTCACTGGGGGCCAGCCGGGGAGGGAGAGGATCAAGCATCTGGAGGACAGCTCTCCTCTCCCGGGAAGGAGTGGGACCGGAGACCGGTGCATGCCTAGCCCCTAGTGGTGGCTGGAGGCTGGCACACCGTCTCTAAAAAGAGAAGAGGCAGAGACCAAGCAGACGCCCAGCATGCCACATGCGTGGCTTGGCCATTGGTGTCATTGCACACCACGGCTCCACATTAAGGGATAGGAAGAAACACGGAGCCTGAAAAATTCCACAGACCAGCAGAATGATGCCGGCCCCCTACAAGCACCGTACCCAGCCAGCTGGCACCTCAAGCCAGAGCTAAGTACCAGTTTTTGAAACCAACTTCAAACCACTGTTTGAAGTACTACTGTTACTGATAAAATAGCGTGAGAACCTACGGGTCAGAACAACCTTCTTGCTCCTTGCATAACCTTAGTAGTATGGACGCCAGGGTGACAGGGCTGGGGGGGGTGGAAGGGAGCCAATCAGTGGCGGAGATAAAGAAATAAAGTAAAAAAAAAAAATACTATTCTTCATGTAGGCAGTGGTTAAACTGGGCAGGATCCCATAGGAACTCAGTCCACCACCTCTTAAAATAATAACATAGAAATACAGAATTTGATGGCAGATAAGGACCATACAGCCCACCTAGTCTGCCCATTTTCCTACTCAGGTTTGACAGCCCAGATCCTATTTGATCTGTGGCATACCTTCTCTGCCCATCTCCAGGGTACCCTTATGTCTATCCCATGGGCTCTTGAACCCCCTTACGGTTTTAGCCCTCACCACCTCCTCTGGAAGGCTGTTCCACGGATCTACCACCCTTTCTGTGAAAAAGTACTTCCTGACATTCCCCCTGAGCCTTCCTTCCTCCCTCCCCCCTCCCTCCAGCCTCATATTATGTCCCCTTATCCTTGTGCAATGCTTCCTCTGAAATATGCTTCCATCCTGTACCCTGTTTATACCCCTAAGGTACTTGAACGTCTGTCATATCCCCACTCTCTCTCCTCTCCTCCAATGAATAAATATTAAGGTCCTTGAGTCTTTCCTCATACGGTTTCTGGTGCAGCTCATGTACCATTTTCATTGCCCTTGTCTGGACTACCTCCATCCTATCTATGTCCTTCCTGAGATGCAGTCTCCAGAACTGGATGCAGTACTCCAGATGAGGCCTTACCATTTTTCTGTACAGTGGCATCACCACCTCTTTCTTTCTGCTGGTTATGCCCCTACCTATGCATCCCAGCATTTTGTTTGCCTTCCCCACCACTTTTTCACACTGCTTGGTTGCCTTTAGGTCATCTGATATGATGATCCCCAGGTCTCTCTCTTGCTTTGTGGTGGCCAGAGCCTCCCCCCTGCATGACAGTTCCACCACTGCTGTGATCTTTCTCTGCTGACTTACAAAAGAGTTCCACCACCTAAAAATGACAGTTCCACCACCTAGAAATCAAGATGTGGGAGTTCCTCCACCTAAACATTTCCAAATTAACCACTGCCTGTAGGTAATACTTGGAATGATGAATGGGCATTATCAGGATTTATAATTATAGTAGTAATTTAGTTTGAATTAATATATTTGATTAAATATTTGCATAATTTTCTAATCATAAATTTTAGGGTAGGGGAAATGGGGCTAACAGAGGGTACTGTTGATTGAATAAGAAAAAAAAATACTGAATTATTTGCTTGTAGACATCCAGTTATAGTGTGCTAGAAACTGCTAATTGTATTACATTTTATTGCAGACTGTTTTCTTTTGTTTGTTTAAAAGGTTCTACTTTTTTTTTGTTCTTTGGTAACTGATATGGCCCACTAGGCACAAGTTCCTGTTGTCAGGTGCAGCCCTGGAGCACTGAGGAGGTTAAGTGACTTGCTCAAGTCACACAGTATGCAAGTGGAGGTTGTAGGAATCAAATCCAGATCTTTTGAATGTACCAAGCTCATTCATAGCTCATTACTCTAACCTCTAGGTTCTACAGCCAGTCCAAAAGAGGAAGGGGGAATATGTTTTTCCCAGAATGGTTCCTACACTCACGTGGCCTGAGCATCCATGCTTCCTGCCTCTTTAGCTACTGTAGGAGAAGTTTTAGCCTATTTAGAATAGCTTGTGTATATCTGTGGAGAATATCCTTCAGTTAATGCAACCTGTGGTAGGACTATGGAGTCGAATTGACTTTTTCTAGCCTTTGAAAAGTGAAACCATATTTTTCCTTGTAGCTGGTCCCTTGTAAACCTGAGAACTAGTTCTGAAACACTGAGTAAAGGAAACAAAGTGATACAAAAACATGTCTCCATGCATGAAAGATATTCCTGCTCCGATGGTTTGCTGTACTGTGCTGACTTCTTACCTTTCAAGAAACAGCAGCAGCACTATGTACAAGATGATACCTATTAAACAGCAAGCTGCTCTATCCTAAATTCAATATTTGCATTCTAGATTTTTCCAGTTGTATCATTTAAGCCTTTCATGTCCCGATTTTAAATAAACAAATAACAGTTAAGTAAAAGAACTTTCCTAATGTATAGGTGTAAATAGATATAGATACAGATACAGATATAGCTGGAGCAACCTACATAGAGCACTGTACTCCAAATGTTCTACTACCATCAAAGTAGAGCCACAATTTACCAGACAAAAAAACATACAAAATATGCTCTGCAATAAAGCAGTCACAAATATTTGTAAATGTGATGAAGAAAAGAACAACGGTTAAAAAGAAAGCAAAACATTGTATATAGACATAAATTAAAGTAGTATGCACAAGTTTCCTTATTCTTAACCACAAAGAAGTGGACATTTTAGTTTTGAAACTTACCTTATCCCCAGTGATCTAGTGTTAAACAAGAAGATGAACAACAATCCAGCCCATTGGATGGCACACCTTTTTATAGCTGGAGAACAGCACTGGAGTGAATAGATGGAGCACGTCAGATGTGTTTCTGAAAGGTCCACCTTTTCTTTGGAGCCCAATTAAAGGCCACTTATCAATGCTGGAGTTTTCTTTCCTCAGTGACACGTCCTGATCCACTTCATCAGAGGTTCGATGACAAGAGTGCAGCATTAGAGGCTAAAAAGACATCATCTTAGAGAAGAATCACTCAGGGAGAGGACACATTAATGAGGTGCAGGTAGGAGTTAGGAGGTGGATCCGACGTCAGTGCAATCATTTTAAACATTGATCCACATTGATCTGCTGGATTTCAGCCCCCTGGGTGTAGTGTAAATGAAATAACAAAATGCAAGAGAAACTGACTGCAACTGAGTGGCAAATATCACGCATTCATGACTTCAAAATGTCAGGGACAATGAGGTCACAAACTAATGTACTATTATTAACTAAATGTTTAGTTGGTCAATATTATTCCTTTACTTCCACTGTGTTTCTTACCATGCAATGTTTGGTTAGGTTTTCCTCTTCAGTCCATTGGCCATAGCATTGCACAATTACTGACATGTTATAGTTAAGAAATTGGGTGATTAAGTAGTAAGACCATACTTTGGATCTGACAAGGTTTATAAAGGCATTCATATGTTTAAATTATAGACAATAAAACAGATGAGGACTACTCTGATTATACCAGTTGAAACCTTTTCTTATGCAATTGTTAAAAAACATGTGATTCTTTGGAAAGAATATTTAATTCTGCAAGAGAAATACAACCTTTATGTGTAATACTTTTATAGAGAGCATGCAACACTGAAATCTCTTCAGACAGAGGATGCATACTTTCTTCACTCCCAAAAACAGAATTCCATCTTTGGATTTACTCCAAGGTTAAGTACTGATCATTTTATGTTTTTGCACTGCTTCCCTGCCAAGTTTATGTAAAAGGATGTAAAATAGAATATCATATGAAAGGTTCCAGTGTATTGAGTAACTGACCTAAAAGGAACAGGACCTCCTGCATTCAGTTAAAATCAAAACATGAATGAAGTGATATAGTTTTTAAGAGGCTAAACAAAATGAGGGATGAGAAAAACAAACTGTAAATGTAAAGAACTAAGCTAAACATGAGGGATGCATTTTACAGTATATTTTCATTTGATCCCAAGATTTATAAAGGCTCTACCATATTTTTACATAGAGTTGGATGAATTTTATTGAATTCATATTTGCATGTTTCATAAAACATGGGTAAACATCTACAAAAATTGCAGAAATTCACAGAGTTCATGACAGTACTGAGTATGGGGCATGTAGAGTTTTTTTTTCACATATTAGAAATTCATGGCAGCTTTCTTCACAAACTGGCCAGACTATGGGGGAAACATGTCACAAAAGTTGCACTTTGAAATACAAGCATTTTCCATTGTTTTTGTAGAATATGTTATTTTATGAGAATTTGGCCAGTGAAATTAAAATTCCACCCAGTTCTACTCTTAGCTCTTAAACATTAATTCCTAATAAACATAATACTCATCCTTAAACATGGAGAGGGGGTTACCAACAAGGAGTACATCATAAAATCATGAATACAGAACATCTGCAAATAACTTCATAAATTGTGGTTTTGACACATATAAAGTTCACTGTTTATTTTGAATGATAGATCATACTAATTTCTGTTTAAAAATGTACTCTATAGTTGCATCTTCTCCTTTTAAGGCACGTGGGTCTGACGGTAAAAAAAAAGTAATATTATTTATTTTATTAATTGTATTACATTCCACATAATGTGAAGTACTTAGATTGGTTTACTGGTTTTCTAGGTACCAACAATTCTGGAAGGAAAGAATTGTTGAGTACCTAGAGGCCAGTGGGGCACAGGACCCAAGGCAGCATGGTTTCACAGCAGGAAGGTCATGTCAGATGAACCTAATAGATTTCTTTGACTGGGTGACCAAAGTAGTAGACCAGGGAGGGGCTGTGGATATGGCCTACCTAGATTTTAACAAGGCATTCGACACAGTCTCACACAAAAGATTAATATACAAGTTAGCCAGCCTTGGAGTGGGTCCCACGGTGGTAGCCTGGATAAAAAACTGGCTGGACAACAGGACACAAAGGGTAATAGTAAACAGAGTCCACAGTGAAGAAAGGAGGGTAAGTAGTGGGGTACCGCAGGGTTCTGTACTGGGACCGGACCTCTTTAATATCTTTATAAGTGACATTGGAGAGCACCTGGAAGGAAAGGTATGCCTCTTTGCAGATGACACAAAGATCTGCAACAGGGTTAATACACAAGGTGGGGGTGGAAAGAATGAAAAGGGACTTGGCAAGGTTGGAGGAATGGTCAAATATGTGGCAGCTCAGATCCAATGCAAAGAAGTGCAAGGCAATGCATCTGGGAAACAAAAACCCAGGGGAAGAGTACACAATGGGGGGTGAGTTAATAACAACAACAAAAATCAAAAGAGACCTAGGAGTAATTATATCAGATGACCTAAAGGTGGGCAAGCAATGTGAGAAGGCAGTAGGGAGGGCTGGGGGGATACTGGGATGCATAAGGAGAGGCAACAACAGTAGAAAACAGGAAGCTGTTATCCCTCTCTACAGTCAGTTAGTGAGACCCCATCTGGAGTACTGCATGCAATTCTGGAGACCCCATCTCCGCAAAGACATAGACAGAGTGGAGGGTGTTCAGAGGAGGGCAACCAAAATGGTGCAAGGTCTGCACCTGAAGACATACGAGGAGAGACTAAAGCAGCTTAATATGTATACCCTTGAGGAAAGGAGGGAGAGGGGGGACATGATAGAAACTTTCAAGTATCTCAAGGGAATTAACAAGGTACAAGAGGGTAGCATCTTTCAGAAGAAGAGATGTGAAAGAACAAGGAGGCACAATTTGAAAATAGAGGGGGGATGGCTCAGAGGTAATGTTAGAAAGTATTTTTTCACAGAGAGAGTTTTGGATGCATGGAACAGCCTTCCTGAGGAGGTTGTGGAGTCAGAAACAGTGGGAGAATTCAAGAATGCATGGGACAGGCATGAGGCAATTCTAGTGGGGGGTAGGAGGAAGTAAGCTGCTGATTAACTAGAATCTACAGCTTATCCATCAGGTAGGGAAATGGGCAGACTGGGTGGGCCAAGCTGTCCTTATCTGCCATCAAATTCTATGTTTCTGTGTTAATTGTAATAAGCACAGGTACTGTGTGACAGTAGTAAAAGACTACTGTCAACTTAACATTAAAAGGGAAAAACTTCAAGAAGGATTAAAGAAAACTTATCTTTAACAAGAGGCTGCTGGATAGGTGGAACAATCTACCAGGTAATGTGATTAATGCCAAAACCATCTAAGGGTTTAAAACCCAATGCGATACATACAGGAGGTAATGAGAAGCAAAAAATGATGGTGGAAGCTATTGGAGCTCCTAATGCATTCAGAAATTCTTGGCAACAACAACGGGGCAGACATGATGGACTTCAGGGACCTGACACAGTCACAGTGGTGGGTTGCAGGTTAGGTTTCAGGGAGCAGAGACACTCTCCATACTGCCACCCACCAAAACTGCCATACACCAAGGCACAGTGCTGTCTGTAGGGCCGCACAGCCTCATTATGAAAATAGCTACTCTAGATGTTAGTGGTCAGACATAGGCTGTGAGATCACTACCATGATGAATTGTGACAGCTGCAGGGGTTGAAAAATCGCATGCCATGGATCCTGTGCTGGCACTCGGTGCTACTGCTACAGTCATCCCCCTCATCATGTCCCTTTATGACAATTTCTGGAGACTGTAGTGCAGAATTATCATGTCCCTTGATAGTCTTCCCTGGAGGTCTAGTGGCCACAATGTGTATTCATCTAATAATTCCTTTTCCTGGTGTCCAGTGGCTCCTCCCTCCCTAGCCCTGTTCCCACCGATTGTGATGTTCAGTGCTGCCTTACCCATCCCCTGCCATAACAGGCATTCCAGCTCACAAAGCAGTGACCCCTTGAAGAACTGCTTTTAATTGTTCTTTACTCCTTGGGGTTGCTGCACCTTGCAACTGGGATGAGGGTTGTGAGGGCACCATTCATGCATCCCAGCACCCTTACTAAAAGAGCCTCCCCTGCTCCTTTCCCTGTGCTGCCACACTGACCAGTGACACAGCATGGGGAAAGACTTGCAACACCTTGGTGTAAAGCACAAAGGGAAGCAACACAGAACCGTGCCACAAAACTGTCCTTGCAATCATTCTGTGGCAATTGATTATGACCGTGTATGAGATCTTTAGTCTTCTTCTGCCTTGTGCCATCTGGGTACTATATTTATATCTGTGTTTCATTTTCACATCGAAGGTGTATTTATAATAAAATTATATATAATAAAATTATAGTTTGTAAAAAACTGCAAAACTAAATAATAATGTGAAATGTACTCCTGTACTGTGTTTTTGTCAAAGTTGCCTCTCCTCTGCATTTTCAAAGCTTTAACCTGATGTGAGAAGCTGAGGTCACTATATAGCAGTGTTCTTCCTGCAAAATAAATACAAATTGAACTCCTCAGTTTGCAGAACATATATTCTGTGACTGTAAGCTTGTATTTCATTACTTGAAAAAAACATCCTTAAAGGACTCTGGATTGAAATCATTTCAGATTAGAATTGAAAGAACTCCTGACATAGTTGACAACTTTGAACAAATGTAACATTCAGGCATAAATGTAGCTTATATTTTATATTTTATTCTGTAATTCTCAACCTAATTTCTTTATTAGGAGCGGTATTTGCATGAATACAGTATCTCTGCCCTTTTAGCTCTGGCTGCCTGCCTATACCTGACATCATAATTCTGCTTATGACATCAAAATATGTTGCTATGGAGATAAGTATGATGTCATAAACAGAGGACTGTGATGTCATGTGTAGAGAAGCAGTCAAAACAGATATAGTCTAGGAGACAGAAATCTTGTTTTCATGCAACTGTTTTCAATAAAAAGGAACATCAGGAATTGATTACTGAACATATATGAAGTGATAAATAAAATGGGATGGAGTTAAATATAACTTGAATTTTTTAATGTTTTCCTATTGCTGTCAGGGGCTCTTCAAATGACTGCACCAGAATGTTTTGGTACTACAAGATTAAGGAGGGAGTAGCAACACAAACAAGCCTTGGCTAGTGCCAGTCATGTTTGCTTGCTTGCATTTGCTGTGTAGCTTCTGGGTGTAGATAGCGCAGCAGATAAAATTAACAAACAAGCATTTGTCAATGCCGAATGTTTGCTTGCTGATATTAGCATTGGACATGCAGGAGTTAGACAGATGAAGAGTGTGAATGGCAGTGAAGTATTGAACTCACGTCAACCCCACCTCCCCCCTGCAGAGATGGACAGGCATTGGGGTGTACCTTTGGGTCATTGCCCATAACGCTCACGGCATTTCACCTCACCCTATCCTGCAGACACCGACAAATGTTGAGGTATGCCTTGGGGTGTTTGGCTTTACAGTCGCCCCATTTCATAAGGACATACGCTGAAATGTGTGCAGTATAGGAGAATGGGATCAACTCTGGGGCTGAAGAGTCCAAGGCACACCTCGATGCCTGTCAGTGGCTTCAGGGTGGGGGTTGGGGTGGAATGGTGTGAGCATTATAGCTGGCAATCCAAAGGCACACCCTGATGATTGTCAGTCTGTACAGGGTGGGACGTTATGGTTAGAAACCCTAATGCGCTGGACATTTGTTGGTATTTCCACTACAAATTTTCAACATGGCCTTTTTGTGACCCCCACCTCATGAAAGCATTTGGGACCCCTGGTCATGCACAGTGGCACTATGATTTTGTTAATCTGTCCCGAACATTGATTTCACACAGCGACCACGCCATTCTGTGCCAGACGTACGAAAACACAGTTCAGGTAGGATGTGAAAAATGGCACCAGTACCATTCATAGGGAGGTGTGAAGTGAAGGCAATATTGAAATTCTGGAGTGAAAATATTAAAAATGCTCGAAGATCCTTGCGTACAAGGAAACTGCACATGCATGCTCGTAACACAGTCATTTAGTGGAATTATTTCATCAAATTTTCAAAATAGGCATTTTGTGACCTCTGCTCATGAACAATGTCATTATGATTTTGTTAATCTGCCCCAAACATTGATTTCCCATAGCGACCGTGCCATTGTGCACCAGATGTGTGAAAACACATTTCAGGCAGGATGTGAAAAATGACAGCTGTACTGTTCATAAGGAGGTGTGCAAAATTGACAATGCTGAAAATCTTGAGAGAAAGTATTACAAATTGTCGAAGTTATGAGTGTGTGTGAAAATGGCATATTGCACATTTGTAACATAGTCATTTTATGGACTTTTTTTTGCCACCAAATATTCAACATAGGCATTTTGGGACCTCCGCTCATGAACAGTGTCACTGTGATTTTCTTAATCTGTCCCGAACACTGATTTCCCACAGTGACCACGCTATTGTGCATTGGAAGTGTGAAAACACATTTTGGTCAGGATGTGAAAAATGGCAGCTATACTGTTCATAAGAAGGTATGAAAAAATGGCAGTGTTGAAAATCTGGAGTGAAAATATTACAAATTTGCTAATTTACGAGTGTACGTGGAAATTGTGCAATACACGCTTGTAACACAGTCATTTTTTGGAATTGTTTCACCAAATTTGCAACATAGGCTTTTTGGGAGCCCACCTCATGAACAGTGACACTGTCATTTCATTACTCAGTCCTGAAAGGGGATTCTGTGTAGTGACTGCAAAATCACCTTTCAGGACAAAATAACCAGATGACAGTCACTGAATTCATGAGATGGAGTCCCAAGAACTCATGTTGAAAATTTGGTGCCAAAATTCACAAAATGGCTGAGATAGCCACCTAATTGAACCCCCCCCCCCCATTTATGCCATTATACAGCTTACCGGCATTTCTTCAGTTTGCTGTCTACTTTGAAGAGTGCAGACGTGTTCCCGCTCCACTGAGGATCATTGTACCAAGCTCTGGAGGTAAGTATGGGGGCGAGAAGGATGTAGGAAGGTCGGGTGTGCATAGGGTGGGTGCAGGCACCAAAGACAATGAGGTACAGTTTTCTGTTTTTACAGGGTTTTAAGGAACAAAAAGACCTAGAGGGATGGTTTTTCTATTACAGGTACCACAGTGTGCCACCTGGGTGTTTGCTGGGGGGGAGCTGTAGCCGACGGGGATTCGGCACCCCGTCAGCACACAACAAATGGGGGGACATTATGCCAATGGGGATTGGGTTCCCCATCAGAAAATGAACTTGGGAGGGGGCATGCCAACAGGGGTATTGGGCACCCCCATCAGCTTTAATGGGGACTGTGAGAGGCAGACGGTGACAGCCGCCGCCATGTTTATTTAAAACAAATGAGGGGGACAATATAATAATAATAATTACTTTATTTAATAGAGCGCCTTTCATAGTACCAAGGCGCTTAACAAATACATAAAATTCAAGAAATTCAGTAAATATCAATAAAGTCACAAGTTCAGGAAAAGCTTTACCCCATAAGAAAGTCTTCAGTGCCTGCTTAAAGCTCCCCAATGTCCTGCACTCACATAGCTGTCGAGGCAGAGAATTCCAGAGGGGAAGGACAACAAACAAAAAAGCGTGAGCCCCAGATGAATTCAGGCTAACCCTCAGAATCTCCAGCAACCCCTTGTCAGCTGAGTGGAGCTGTCGCACAGGGGTGTAAGGCACCAGGAACTCTTTCAAGTAGTCAGAGCCAAGTCCGTGTAGGGCTTTGTAGGTTAATAAACCTGCCTTAAAAGTGATCTGCCACTGAACCGGCAGCCAGTGCAGATCGCGCAGCACTGGAGTAATGTGAGATCTCCTGGATACCCCAGTCAATAAATGTGCAGCAGCATTCTGCACTAGCTGCAAGCAGTGGATATCAACCCCAGGAAGCCCTAAGTAAAGGGAGTTACAGTAGTCAAGGCACGAGGTCACAAAGGCATGGACCAAAACAGACAAGTCACCAGACGGAATGAGATGCTTGATCCTAGCAATGTTCCTAAGATAGTAAAAGGCTAACTTGATGACTGCTGACACCTGATGATGAAGGATCAGCCCATCGCCAAGTATAACTCCCAGGTCACACACCCATTCAGAGGTAAGGATCTGAGCGCCCCCCCAAGACTAAACCAGAGGACAGATCAGTCCTCAATCCATCTGTCCTGCAACCCAGGTCCACCACCAAAACCGCCAACGGGGATTGGGCTACCCTGTCAGTAAATGAACTGGGGAGGGGGCTTGCTGACAGAGGGATTGGACACTCCCGTCGACTTTCATGGGGACTATGAGAGGTGGCCAGCATCAGCTACCACCATGTTTATTGAAATAGGGCACCAGACAAGGCAAGCTTTGATTCGCCACTGGAATCAGGGACCACCCCAGCAGCAAAAACAGCTGATTGTTAAATGATGGGGCACTCCCTGATTGCAGCGGCAAGTTTCTTTCAAGTTGGTGGCATGCAACAATACTGCTGTCATCGATAGCATGCTCCTGTATTGGCGCCACAGAGACCAGCACCAAAATTGACTGCTGGCATTGGCCACAACACCTCCACAACTCATTACTACAGCAAGCTGCCACAATATATTTCTTGTGCATATGCACAAGAAAACATAATAACCCAAGTTTTAATAGGGAAATTGTCATAATTGGGAAATGAAGAGGTTCAGATATGTGTGTTGTTTTCTTAGATTGTGACCCCAAATTTTTAAGATAGTACTTTCATTACCCCAGCATTTGAAAATGACAGGTGTCATTTATCAAATCCCTCCCCAAAACTTGATTTTGTGATATGACCATAAAAACAGGTTTGGGAGGGGGATTTGAAAATGACACCAGCTATGTCTGGGAGGTGGGGAACCAAAAAAGACTATGTTGAAAATGTGGGTTCAAAATGCAAAACAAATGCAATATCATGAGTGAATGTTGACACATTTTAACATTTTTCATAACTTTTTGAGATTCTGACCATGAATTTTCAGCATAGGCTTTTTGTTACCCCCCACACACACACACACACACACACACACACACCTTATGAACGTGACAGGTGCCATTTATGAAATCCTACCCACAATGTCTTTTTGCAGCATGACCACAAAGATATTTTTTGTGAGATTTTCAAAATGACACCTGTGATGTTCCTACAGCGGATTAAAAAAGTGCCAGTGTTGAAAATTTGTGGTCAACATCTAAATAAATAGCAAAGTTATGAGTATACATTGAAACATTTCAATGTTTCTTCACAACTTCCTTGTTTTTGAGATTGTTACCCCAATTTTTGACATAGTCTTTTTTATTAACCCCACCTTATGATCAAGGCAGGTGTCATTTTTTAAATCCCAAATCAAAGGTGATCTTGTGGAGCAACTGTGAAAACATGTTTTGAAGGGGGTTTGAAAAGTTAGACCTGTCTTGTTCATGTGGCTGGATAAAGAAAGATTATGTTGAAAATTTAGAGTGAAAATGTCACAAATAACAAAGGTATGAGTAAAAGTTCAAAGCACATTAAACGTCATTAACCAGACTTACTTATTTTCAGTCCTTTCACAGACAGGCTCAGTAGCAAAAGGATCTTCACTAGTCACAGATAGGATTGCTTTGTGGAACCCTTAAAGAAAGCGGGTGCAGGGGTTGTGAGTGGTGGGAGCTAAGAGAGGGGGATCAGGATGGGGTTTCAGAGGAAGACCAGAAGGCATTGCTGGATCAGTTTCTTTGTTTCAGTTTTAAAGGGGAAAGAAAAAGAACAGTGAGGCGTGGTTTTCTTTTTATCAGGTTTTGATACTGGGGACTGGGCATCCCATTGTCGGTGGGTTGCTTGGTGACATCACGGCTTTGGCTCCATTCGTTGCAAACATTTGTGGAGGCTGTTGTTTGACAGCACCTGGGGTTGGGTATCCCAGTGTCTGAGTGCATCAGGGGAAGGAAGGTTATTTGCTAGCACTGGGAGTTGCAACCCCTGTGTTGGACACTGTGTCTGGTTTGGGCAAGGGAATACTGGTGGTGGGATTTAGCACCCACTGCTGTTATAGTACTTGTTCAGCTTGGGGGGATCTGTGTTAGCTGAATCAGGCAGGAAGTTGTGGTATGTACAGCAGGGCTGAGCACCAGCTGCCGGTATAGTGGTTGTGCAGCTGGGTGGGGTGGGGGAATGCAGAGGGCGTTTTTTGTTTTGTAATGGCTGGGTCAGATGGGGGGATAACGATGGTGAGTAAAGCAATTGTGCAGCTGTATGTCAACATGATCGCCACATACAGGAAGTAACTGCGGCCATTGTGAAACATCTCTGCCATCCCAAGGATGGCAAAGAAACAAACCACGGAACAACACCAGTGAAGCGGAATGAACTGCACAGGAAACTTTAGTGGTAGGAAGTGCAAGCTGCACATAAAAACCCACTTCCATCCTGTATTTTCTAGCTTTGTGATTGGCTATGTACTTTAAAGGACAATGCAGCAGAAATGTGGACAGTGGGCATAATTTGGGAAGAGACTGGGTATCCTGAAGCTGTGATAACTGGAGGAGAGCCAAACCCCAAATAGCCCTCTCATGGTTCAGATCGATCACACCGTGATCGCTAGCCTTTGGCAAGCAAACATAAAAAGCACACCAGCACAACCCTTTGGGTAAAAAGAACACTGTTTAAAGAGCTAGTGTGCTGCCTAAAACAAATATTAGATTTTAAAAGCAGCCAACCATTACCTTTTATATCTGAGGTACTTTTTCTTTTCCCTAAGTTTAAATAGAAGATTGTTTACCTGAAGTTAGTAGGTGTGTTGGGTTGAACAGTTCTTAGCCTGGCAGCTGACGTATCTTGCTCTACTGCCCCACACTACATCGGCAGTGTAACCTCGCTGACTGTGACATCACTGCTACTTAGGAACAGCAAGTGAGTGACTGCCAGGTAAGTCACCTGTGATGTCACTGTCAGTGAGATCATAACTCTAATGATGTACTGTGAGGCAGCAGAGTTAGATATGTCAGCTGCCAGGCTAAGAGCTGTTCCACACATCCAGCACAATATTGTCACATAGAAGACTTTCTGATGAGCAAAAGGAAAAAGAATAATACTTCAAAAATAAAAAGTTACAACTGACTACTACTACTTAAAAATTGTATAATTTCCATGTCTGCCTATTTTGGCTCCACTAGCTCTTTATGAATAATATTATTCTGGAGGTGCCCACCCTTGTTACTCATTTATATGACTATTTCTTCTGAAAGATCTCCGTTTGATTCATACACTGAACATTATAAAGTGTGTGCAATGACATGCATACTATCTCTGTCTACCACCCCCAACACCTTCCTCTGGTTTTACACAAATTATGCTAGATGTTTCCCAACTGGAGGCAGCTGCAAAGCAGGGCAGCAGCATACACCATGCATGCTCTGTTTGACAGTGCTGTAGAAATGTTAATGTAGAGAAGAATACAGGTCTTCCTGAAGAAATAACCACAGGGATGAATTGGGGTGGGGTGGAGGGAGAGCGTGTGTAACCATATACAGGTAAGTTATGAGTGAACTTTGGACAGCTGCTTTAACTTGATGGTTGTCTTTGAAGGACAGGTTTTCACTTGTCTGAAATAGTCAATGACCATTTTATTAATTGTGTTTTATTTAAAAACTTCCCACTTGTACAATAATTGCTTTTTTGTTTATGCAATGAAAACACTAGAATTTTAACTTTACTTTTAAAACTGTCAGTAAGTATAATTAGCTAGAGTTCTGGTATTTTGATGTCAGAAAACCCTGACTACAAAGGAGCCCAAAGTATATATATTTTTATTTTGTTAAACAAGTTCTTTCTCTGTCCCCTAGTCTGCCATTCCCCCTAATGGCACCCCCTCCAGCCCCATTACATACCATCTCTTGGACTTATATCTTAGCCAGCTGCTTGCCCAACACCAATGTGCTCTTTAATGTCTTTATAAGTGACATTGTGGAGAGACTGGAAGGAAAAGTATGTCTCCGCAGATGACACAAAGATCTGCAACAGGGTCGATACAGAAGGTGGAGTGGAAAGGATGAGTAGGGACTTGGCAAGGTTGGAGGAATGGTCAAATGTATGACAGCTTAGATTCAATGCAAAGAAGTGCAAACTAATGCACCTGGGAAACAAAAACCCAGGGGAAGGGTACGCAGTTGCTATGTTTACACGTAGTGGGAATCAATTACTTTGTAATCAATTCTTTTCATTCAGATTGTAATCCTTTTTGGTTTACATGGTGTTGGACTGATGAGGATGAACAACCAGATTCAAAATCCTCACGCTGTGTGTTTAAATGTAATTGGAATCAGTCACCTTGTAATCAATTCAAACTGAGCTGATTACAGGGTGACTGATTCCCACTGCATGTAAATACACAGCTACTGAGGATTTTGAATCTGGTTGCATTCCTTTTGCAGCAGTTTCAACAGTAAGTATAGCAGAATCAATTCAGGAATCAGGTTTACATGTACAAAGTCACCGGGGTCAAAAGAATCAATGCTTTTGAACCATTGCAGTTGAACACGGTTCTGACTGAAACAGGAACCCAACTCAGATTGACTTTACATGAGCTTCCAACTTAGGAATGTAGCATTGATTCCACTGAAACTGGAGTCTGAACCTGGTTCCACTGTGCATCTAAACAAGGCAATTGGGGGGTGAGATACTAACAACAAAAAAAATTGAACGGGACCTGGGAGTAGTCATATCAGATTACTTCAATTTGGGTAAGCAATGGGAGAAGGCACTAAGGAGGGCTGGCGGGATTCTGGGATGCATAGGGAGAGGCATCACCAGTAGAAAACAATAAATTGTTATATCTCTGTACTAAAGTTGGTGAGACCCCATCTGGAGTACTGTGTGCAGTTCTGGAGACCCCATCTTCACAAGGACATAGACAGGATGGAGGCTGTCCAGAGGAGGGCAACTAAAATGGTTCAGGGTCTGCACTAGAAGACATACAAAGAGAGATTAAAGGAGCTTAATATGTTTACCCTCGAGGAAAGGAGGGAGAGGGGGAGCATGATAGAAACTTTCAAGTACCTCAAGGGAATCCACAAAGTCCAAGAGGGCAGCATCTTTCAGAAAAATAGATGTGCAAGAGCAAGGGGGCACAATTTGAAGATAGAGGGGGGATGGCTCAGAGGTAATGTGAGGAAGTATTTCTTCACAGAGAGGGCTGTAGATACATGGAACGGCCTTTCTGAGAAGGTAGTGGAGTCAAAAACAGTGGGGGAATTCAAGAATGCATGGGACAGACATAAGGCAATTCTACTGGGGGGTAGGAGGAAAAAGGCTGTTGGTTAACTACGATCTGCAGCTTATCCATTAGTTAGGAAAATGGGCAGACTAGGTGGGCCAAGCAGTCTTTTTCTGCCATCAAATTCTATGTTTCTATGTAGGGTGCCATAGTTAGTGGTGCGTGGGCCAGCAGGGGGTACCAGTATCATCTTTGTCAGGCTGAGGCATTTCTCCTCCATTTTTTCTGAGGCTTGCCACTGTGCAATGATTCACATGCATGTGCATGGTGGTGAGCATGCATGTTAAGTCTGTTGCCACCCCTACCCCATTGTTGTGCACCCACTGCACTTCCACACAGTCATCACTAGGTGGCAGACAAGTAGCAGAATGCAGTAGCCCCACTCCAAAGGATGGAGAATGTCCATGGGATGCTGATTCCTGCCTACCTTGGCTGACACCCAGGCCTTAGAAGTTCATTCCCAAACCTGCCAAACCTCACCTGCATAGTGAGGGGAAGTGTTAATGCTGTGCTACTGAGCTTGCCCAAGTATTTCAGTGAGAAACTGTAAATTTATTTCTGTCTTGTTCAAAAGAAATAGACATTTGCTTCAATAACAAATTTCACCTTTTATGTTGTCAACCCATGTGATTTTGCAGTTAATAAATTAATACTCATCTTCTGTTTTCTTCTTGCGTAAAATCTGATTAGGAAGAAAACATCATCAGCTAAATCATAACAAAAGCTTGCAGAATATCAAAAAATCCATTTTCTAGAAAACCTTAAATTTTCAGTGGAAGAATGTTTTATTTCTCTCTCTCTCTCTCTCTCTCTCTCTCTCTCTCTCTCTCTTTCTCTCTCTCTCTCTCTCTCTCTAAAAAGCAGCAAACAGATTTAATGTTTCCCATTAAATACACTGTCTGCCAGGCCAGCAAAGATTTTGTGATGGTTGCATTGGATTCCTTTTCACTACAGTAGTACTTGACCAAAATTCCAACAGATCAGTTGGAGCCAGAATGGACAGCTCTGAGGTATTGGGGGGACAGTCTTCGTTAACAAACTCATATTTCGTGCTTTAGTACAGTCTACCTAGACATACCCACTGATGCTAAGCAGACCCCTGCCCCTGTTCTCCTCAGAGTCATCAGTACTGGTGCAGTGAAAAAGAGGGACCTGACTAAGGCTACCAAGATTTCAGCTTTTGCGATTGTCACCCAATCCACCGGGCCCACTATGTTTCAAGAGTCAGATGTTGGAATATTAATACTTCTGAACTTTAGTCCATAGGACTAAGAAGGTCTTCTTGGAGGTGGAGGTTAAAGAGGATGGTGTTGTGCAAGGGGAGGGGGTGACGGGATGCTCTGAATCCTTTCCGGCCATTAGGGCATGGTATTACAGTACCGAGTCATTACAGCACCAAATGCCAGATTCACCGCCCCCTCCTGAGGTCTGCCCCCCCAAGATAGTGTCCTTAGAAAGAAGGAGGGGTGGGGCACAGCCCTCTGCCAGCAAAAAAAGAGGACAGCGACTTTCTCATTTGGTGCCAAAATGACCAGGCGCACTGCCGCTGGCACTCTGAAGTTGTAGAACCATGCTGAATATGGTGACTGGACATTTAAGAAAGGCCTCAGCTTCACTCCCAATCATGGACTAGGGACAAGAAAGCTAAAGGTTATTAATACTCCTGTGTTGGTCCATAACTGACAGGGCCAGAGATGGTGTGTTTAGGGAAGGCCAGGGAGTGCTTTACAAAAGATGGTGTCTGGTAGGGTGAGGGTCTGGAAGGATCCAGATTTTTTCATAACATATAGAAGAACTAGGGAAAGGGTGGGATGGGAAATGACTGAAGGAGATGAAGCTGCCTTTGGACTAGTCCTGAATCCTTGGAGGAGGAGGTGAAAGGCTTTTAAAGTTTTTTTTTATTCAGTCAGATCCCATTGACTTATTGATTGTATTGTGTGACAAATGTCAAATTAGTCTTGGCCAGTCTTCATTTTCTTTTTTACTACAGTAGTACAATTTTCCCAGGAGTAACCTTGGCTACCAGTATTGCTTTTGCTACTGTTTCTGGTCTACAGTATATCTCCTGTTCATTAATCTGTGCTGCATTTCAGAGATGCCATTCTCAATTGCTAAGTGGTCATGTGACAACCCAACAACCCAGCTGAGCTATGTCCAACAGGGGCCACAACCCCTTCCCACATGATCGCAAATGGCAGTGCAACCATTTGGGAAAGGGACCAAGCTGCAATGCAAATCCCCCGCATAGTGGCCCTTGCATGCCTTGTTACACCCTCCAATACCTCCAGAGGGAAACCACTGGCCCAAATGAATGCAATGTGATGGGGATTTAGAAACAGATAATGATATCAGAAAAAGGCCTCATGACCCAGCTAGTCTGCCCAATGCTAACTACTGTATGTTGCAAATATTCCTAGCGGTCGCTTGCATTTGTATCCATCATGCCATTCTTCACAATCAACTTTTACTATCCCACTATGTCTAGCCAATCTGTATTGAAATCCCAACACCTTTTTGGCACAGACCACTTCCCTTAGCAACTTGTTCCACCTTTTCATCACCCTCTCTGTAAAGAAACACTTCCAGTCATCTCTTTTGAACCTCCCTCCCACCAGTTTTATAGAGTTTCCCATTTTACCTGTGTCTGTACTCATTGTGAATAAACTACTGCTGTCCACCAGTGTATCCCATGTAGAGTTTTATAGGTCTCTGTGTTGTCACCCCTCTCCCTCCTGGCCTCCAGTGCGTACATGTCCACATCCTTTAGGCATTCCTCATAGGACATCCCATGCTGTGTCTAAATCATCTTTGTGGCCTTCTCTGCACAGTCTCCACCTTATCCCTTTCTCTTTTCAATTGTGGCCTTATCAGGAATCTGTACAGAGGCAGGATCACCTCCCTTCTTCTGCTGCTAATGCCCCAGATTTATTTAATTGTAGTTTGATTTAATGAGCAGAGACATTTATTTACTTATTTATTTGTTTAGTTAGTTGTTTGCTTATTTCAAAATTTTTACCATAAAAGACATACTGAGCTGATATAAGCTTGTTTCCAGATGTGTCCTTGGGGGAAGGGAGAAACGGAGAAAATGAGTAGAAACAATGAGATACAAAAGTACAAATAATGCAAATAATAGGTAAATAAGCATCACTATTTACAAATTGTGCAAAGGCAAACCATTCTGTGTGCCTAAGGACACTACAATGCATAAAGTGCTGAGGGAGAACAATTTGCTTTGCAGCATGCAAAAGGCAATATAGACATTATGGTAGGAACAATGAATTGCAATTGGAGGAGGGTGCCTGGGGGAGTTGCATTAGTGTCAGCTCAGTGAGCAGAGGTGCATGGTAGGATGCCCTTTCACAGACAGTAACTACCAGCTTGCAACATTGCATTACATCCTGAGCCCAGCCCAATGCCATGCTGCAACCTGGTTATCGGTGTAGGCCAGCATGCTAGCAGGTGCTAGGGCTGTGTAAGCAATGAATATGAATCCTTGAATATCATGAATAATAGGGTACTCAGGGACAGAATACTTAAGTAATTGTCATTATTCAGGATATTTGGTCTTAGGAGTTAGATGTTAAAAAACCTTTTAAATTAAAAAGAGGTCAGTCAGCGAAGCAGCTTATGGGTCAGATGTGTCTTTAATGAACTCCATGTTTTTGAGGACTTATTTTATGTTTAAAATATCACTTTATAACAATTTACCAGAGTTTTCTACATTGATTACCCTGCCACAGACCTCCTGGCTGAAATGGCTCCAACAAAAGCCAGAAAATGAGCACCGTGCAGCCTGGAAGTGTTCCTTTCTTCTGCGGCTGAAACAAAAGGGCTTGGGACTACACAACCGAGTGGTTCAGGTAGATATCTGCCAGAAGTACAAATACTCATGGTGTTACAGAACACACAGGCAATCAGTGAGGAGACAAATAAATAAGAGGCTGGCTGCCGTTGAAGCAAAGCTGGGTGATGTCGATGGCAGTATAAATTGAACATGCCATTGCTGATATAACACAGGGAGCGTAGCAGCAGCAAATGCTGAATGTTACTTTGGTAAAGGGCATTAACTTTTTCCACTCCAAAGCTGAGTCACTGGACAATAGACTTTAACAGGGCAACATTCGGGTGGTAGGTTTTCCACCTCACTTTGCTTATTGTCTGGAGCTGGCCCCAGCTTTGCAACATCTTATATTTACTGATCCTGCCCTTTTACTTCTGGATGCTGGCATGAAGATTGTGAAAGTTTTTGTGATCTGCATTTGGACCCAGGCCAGGGAAGGGCTTCTCAGAGACTTAGGAGCCATAGCCATGTTTCTCTGCCCTGATGCCTGTACTCCCCTCATGCAGGCAGCTAGATCCCAAGGCAACATTGTCTAGGAGTGTAGTAAATTGATATTCTTTCCAGATATCTCTTCCCAGACTAAAGACCACAAATGGCAGCTCAGGCTGTTAAAAAGGCATTCCTAGAGAATATCACTGTGGTAAAGTTGCTTTTCCTGAGCTGGCTGCAGGTACACTAGGAAAATGAGGTGCATATTTAATAGATCTGGACTCTGCCCTCTCATTTGCAGAGCAGCATAATGCAAAGGTAGCACTGTGGTGTAGGAGATGGATGAGGATAACGATTGACTATTGGACATTTTTGTCTGCCATGTCACCTGACTATTTCCATTCATGCTATTACTACTTTAATTTGTGCTGTTACTACTGTCACAAATGCACTCAGCAGGTCAGGCCTTCTGCTCCCACAGTGCCATCCACCAAGCGCAATAGTGTGAACAGGTAACAGACAGAGTAACCCTCCTGTCTACTTTTGGGTCCAAATCACCTTTAGCCTCAAGTTCTGGGGGGATTCAAACTGTGACCCTTATACTAGCGTACGCAATGTACAGGCTCAGGTATGTACCCTCTTTGGGGAATGCGGTACAGTCTTTCACCAGGGCACCAAGCCAGGCTTCCAAAATGAACCCTTAAAACTCTATAAGAGACCTCAGGTATATTCTTACCTTTTTACTCAAGCTCAGTAACACCGTCAAGCTGTTGAACAATTGTCCGACTTTACCATCTATACGTCAGATGCAAAAAAAGAACTGGCAGACACCCAGGCAGTCTTTCAAAGAAAAGGTATTTTACTAAAAGATGATAAAAATATGACAAATGTAAACACAGAACAATATATCAAAGAGCTCACAGTCACATAAAAGAACAAGGGAAAATTACAAAGCAAAACTCCTACCAGAATACATTTAGACCTTTGCTGTCTAAGGTATTACCTCTGGAAGTGCTTTTTAAAGTAGATCAGAGAGCTGTGTCTCTCTAGAGTCCCAAAATGATATGACATTCATTTTGGACACACGTATCAGTTTAAACTGTATCTCCATACCCCTTCTGTGAGTCATCTAGCTCCTCCTTTTAGAATAAAAAAAATACAACATGGTGTCCTATCAGGAGGTATATCAAATAAGGTGACATCAGCAAAAACTCATTTCCCAAATTATGAATCTTTCATCAACTGGTTCCTCTGAGGTTTATAACCCTGCAGTCCATCACCTAAATGTGATATAGACAACAGGAATCAGATAAATGATGTCCTGTTCTGTAATAAAATGTATATTTAGTTTCCAACTTCCAAAGCATGAGGTCATAAAAAGGCCATAAAATGCAATTTCTCAAGGAAGTCAATCACATTACAGAGATCGCCTGGTCAGTTTACATATCCTGTAGCTTCACTAAAAACATGGGGGGGGCACCCATGGAAGCACAGGCTGTCTTATGTGAGACAATCACACACTATATTTTTATATTGCAAATATCGTACAACAATCATAACCAGCTGGCCAAGCATCACAATCCTCCCCACCTAGTCTGAATCTGGGGGCTCTATCCCCTGCAGGGGATGAGCTCCCCAAGTCAGTTCAATCCTCACAGAGACGCGACAAGCCATCTGTGTTCTGATTGATCGTTCCAGCCCTATGTGAGATCGTCATGTCATACCCTTGCAAGGCAAGACTCCATCTTCATAGTCTACCATTAGTTTTTCCCATTTGCATCAGCCAAACCAGGGGGTTGTGGTCAGTTTGTACCTCAAAATGCTGCCCATATAAGTATGACTGTAACTTCTTTAGTGCCCACATTATGGCAAGACACTCTTTTTCCACAGTAGAGTAAGTCTGCTCCCTGGGAAGTAACTTTTTACTCAGGTACACCACAGGGCAATTTTTCCCTTGGTTGGATGTCTGACTCAGTACTGCCCTAATACCCACATCTGAGGCATCAGTCTGGACTATAAAGGGTTTGCTATAGTCAGGACTTGTTAATACAGGAGCACTTCACAGTGCCTCCTTCAGTCTGGTAAAGGCTTTTTCACAGGCTGGTTCCCAGGTAATTTTCTTAGGCATCTTTTTCTTTACCAGGTCAGATAGGGGAGCAGCCAGGACACTGTAATTGGGTACAAATTTCCTATAGTACCCTGCTGTCCCTAGAAAACTCCTGACCTGCTTCTGCGTTTCTGGTCTGGCCATGCCTTGAGCACCTCTATTTCTACTTGGTTAGGACGGAGCTGTCCCCAGCCTACAACATGCCCAAGGTATGACACTTCAGCCATGGCCACTTGGCAATTCTCAGCTTTGACAGTGAGCCTGGCACTCTGTATCCTGCCCAGCACTTCCCTAAGGTGGGACAGATGTTCCTCCTAGCTGACACTAAAGATGGCAATGCCATCCAGGTATGCCACTGTGTACTCCTCAGCACCATTTAACACCTGGTTCACCAACCTTTGGAAAGTGGCCGGGATGCGCTTCATTCCGGAAGGCATTACTTTAAATTCAAATAAGCCTATCAGAGTGATGAAGGCTGACCTCTCCCTTGCTCTGTCAGTTAATTCTACCTGTCAATACCCCTTTGTCAGGTCCATAGTAGTAAAGTATGTCGCCTCTCTCAACTTGTCCAGGAGTTCATCCATCCGGGGCACCGGGTGGGCATCTGACTTCATGACTGCATTCGGTCCACGATAGTCCACACAGAAATGAGTAGAGCCATCTGGCTTGGGCACAAGGACTACGGGTGAGGCCCAGGGGCTGTGGGATCTCTGGATTACCCCTAAATCCAGCATTTCCTCCACCTCCTTCCTAATGTCCTTTTGGACAGCCTCTGACACCCAATATGCTGTCCGACGTATGGGTATCTGTGTCCCTGTCTCCACATCATGTGTCGTGAAGGGTGTTAGTCCAGGTTTGGCACTAAACAGTGGAGCAAAGTCTGCTAAAACCTCCCTTACTTCCTGGATCTTGTCCGGGGCCAGCTGGGGAGATAATTTAACTGCCTCCACAGAGTACTCCTGCTTGTTTTCTTCCAGCAAGTCCAGAAGGGGGTCTCCTTCATCCGTCCCCTCCCCAGGACTACATACTGCAAACACCATGTCAGCCCTATTTGCATATGGCTTCATCATGTTGACATGGTACATTCTTTCTCTATGTCATCTGTCAGGTAAATTTATGATATAGTTCACATCATTTACCTTTCTAACTACTTTGTACGGTCCTGCTCACTCAGCCTGCAGCTTGTCTTTCCAGACTAGAATGAGGACCATAACTTCTTGACCCACTGTGTATGAGCAAGCTCTGGCTCTGTGGTCATACCACACCTTTTTGTTTCTGTTGGGCAGCTGCCAGGTTGCTCCGGGCTGTCCCCATAAGTTCCTTCAGCCTTTCCCTAAACCTAAGGATGTAATCCACTATGGGAGTGCCCTGGGTGGTGTGCTTGCCTTCCTAGTCCTCCTGGATCAAGTCTAGGGGCCCAAATACCCCATATCCATATAAGAGCTCAAAGGGGGAAAATCCTGTCAACTCTTGGGGCACCTCCCTGTATGCAAACAACAGGTGGGGAAGGTATTTCTCCCAGTCCCTCCCAAGCTGTTCAGAAAACGCTTGGAGCATTGACTTCAGGGTACCGTTAAATCTTTCCACAAGCCCATTGGCTTGTGGGTAATAAGGTGTCATGCACCTCTGCACCACCCCACACTTCTCCCACAAATATTTCATCAGGTCCAACATGAAGGAACCCCCACAATCAGTGATAACCTCCTGCAGAAACCCAATATGGGAGAAAATCCCAAGTAAGGCATCTGCCACTTTGTCTGTCCTCAGTGAGGATAGGATGCCTACCTCTGGATACCGGTTGGCATAATCCACCAGAGTCAGGATGAACCTCTTCCTGGTGGAGCTGGGGGTATTTAAAGGCCCCACAATATCCATTCCCACCCTCTGGAATGGCTCCTCCCACTGTGGACAATGGAATTAGGGTGGCTTGGGCTTTCTTACCCGCCTTCCCTATTTCTTGGTACCGGTGACAAGACCTGCAATATTCCTTCACCTGCTGGGTGAAGTTGGGCCAATATAAATTCTGGGCCTACTGCTGCATAGTGCCCACAATTCCCAGATGACCAGACAATGGAATATCAGGTGCAATCTTGAGCAACTGCTCACGGTACCCCTGGGGAACAACAAGCTGCCTGCCTATCACCCCTCCCTCTGTCTTTACATCCTAAGTATACATCAGTCCATTTTCCCAATAAACCTCATGTTTCGTGTCACCTCCCTGTGCTCCATCAGTGTCTGCCCAAGCCCTCAGCTTCTCTAGACTAGGGTCACTTTACTGAGCAGCTGCAAACTCCTTACACATTCCCAAGGCATAGGACAGGTCCCCTTTGGTCTCTAAACTAGGGTCCCTAGCACTAGTGTCAGGGCACTCAGGATCACTGTCACCCCTAACCCTCTGACAATGGGCCACCCCTCCTTCTTTGGAGTAACCCTCCGTAGCTGTGTGGTTAGCTGCTACTGGGGAAATTTCTACCCCCTTTTCACTAGTCTCCATATCAGGAGACACAGGCTGGGGAACCAGCCTCCCAGTGATTTCCACAGTGGCTTCTATGGGGTCCAGGGAAGTACAATTTCCCCTTCCCACTTGGCTATGGGTAACTACACACACCATCCCCTGTTTGAGATTGTTGCCAAGGATGACATCAACTGCTTAAGTTTTGGCTGCAACTGCCTGTTGCTGCACAGTTCCCCCTGTTTCACCCCAGTCTAGGAGAACACTAGCAAGTGGCAATGTGGTCTCCTCACCAGTGAACCCTTGTACAGTTACAAATTTATTGGGTATCAGCTGACCAGGCTCTACCAGATCCCCTTTTACCAGCATCAGGGATGCCCCTGTGGCCCTTAACCCTTGTGTCTGTATACCATTCACCGTGACCAGGTGCATGTGTTCCCTCATGTTCACAGGCATGTTTCCAGGGACACACAAACAACCCACTTCTTTCCTAGCCCCATGTTGCATATTGCTCATCCTTTTGGGACACTGTCTGGCAATATGCCCAGTTTCTTTGCAAACCCAATTCATTTCTTTTCTCAGAGAAATCTTTTCTTTGAAACCTGGAGCTAACTGGTTTTGGTGGAGGCAGTGAGGGTTTTAGCTGCCCTGAAGGCACTCTTTTCCCCTTTCTGTGCTGCCATGCCCACCCCATTCACTCTCAGAGCAGGTCTGCTCTTTGCATAGCAGTCCGAGAGTTCAGCAGCCTCTTGCACTGTTTTGGGATCTTGGTCCTCCAGCCAGGTTTTCAGCTCTGCTGGGCATGCCCCCCAAAACTGCGCTAACAATATAGCATTTTCAATTTTATCTACAGAGTTTGCTTCAATTCCTTCCCACCAAGGTTTTAAAAACTGACGTTGTTTCATGGCTAGCTCCTCGTAGCTCATGTCAGGGCTTCTCCTGAGCTTACGGAATTTAGCTCTGTATGCTTCTGCAGTTAAATCAAACTTTTTTAAAAGTGCACCTTTAAGTTTGCTGTAATCATTACTGTCCTCATTGTCCATTTGACCCAATGCATCCCGAGCTTTCCCGGTAAGTAGCGGGGATAGCTGGAAGCTCCAGGACCCTCTAGGAATCTTTGCCTGAAAACAAACCTTTTTAAAGGAATTTAAAAAGATGTCCATATCCTCCCCTTCTTTAAATTCAGCTATCAATTTGGAATTTAATTTGTAACCCAGTCCTGTAATTCCAGTTAAACCCAAGACACTTACCTGCCCTGGTGCTGGTGGTTGGAGCCGTAACTTCTCCAGTTCATGTCACCTCTGGTGCTCATGCTCTCTTCACAGTCTGCCTTTCACTGTTCACAGTCAGCTTCTTGCTGTTCTCGCTCCCTCTTCTCCTCTGTGGCTCACTGTTCTCACTCCCTCTTCTCCTCTGCAGCTCTCTGCTCTTGCTTCTCTTTTCTCTGGAACTCCAGCTCCATTCTGCGCAACTCAATCTGCAGCCTGATTGCTTCTGGTTCCAGAATGCTGGTGACCTTCCCCTGCTGCTGTGCCCCTTAGCTTGCACTGGCCCTGCTGCCCTCCTCACTGGATCTGGACACTGCACTGACTGCTGGCCCCTCCACATCCAATGTTTGGTCCTTTACAGTCACAGTCTGTGACTCAATACTCTGGGCATCTGCTGCCATCAGGGCATTCACGAGGTTCTGCTTGGTGGTTCTCCCCTCGTGCAGGACTCCTCTCTTTGCTGCTTCAGGTAGTCTGCAGTGTGCTCACTGTAGTTGGAAGTCATCTTCTTCCCTAACTATGGCTACTCTAACATGCACTTTAAAAAAAATAAAACAGGTAGGAACTTGACTGTAAGCAAAATTATATAGTTCTATTTTCTTTTTTAAAAATAAATCACTGCCTTATTTTGCAAGTGAGTTGTACAGTATTAAGCTGACACACTGAACAGTAAAAGATTGTGTTACCAATTTTTCACATTGTTGCCAACCAAATCTGTTACAAACACACTCAGCAGGTCAGGCCTTCTGCTCCCACAATGCCAACCTCCGAGTTCAATTGTGTGAACAGGTAACAGACAGGGTAACCCTCCTGTCTGCTTTTGGGTCCAAATAACCTTTAGTTTCAAGTTCTGGGGGGATTCAAACTCTGAATCTTATGCTAGCGTACCCAATGTACATGCTCAGATACATACCCACTTCAGGGATTGCAGTACAATCTTTCACCATGGGCACCAAGCCAGGCTTCCAAAATGAACCCTTAGAACTCTATAAGAGACCTTAGGTATATTCTTACCTTTTTACTCAAGCTCAGTAACACCATCAAGCTGATGAACAGTTGTCAAACTCAACCATCTATACGTCACATGCAAAAAAAGAACTGGCAGACACCCAGGCAGTCTTTCAAAGAAAAGGTATTTTACTAAAAGATGATAAAAATATGACAAATGTAAACACAGAACAATATATCAAAGAGCTCACAATCACATAAAAGAACAAGGGAAGATTACAAAACAAAACTCCTACCACAATACATATAGACCTTAGCTTTGCTGAAACCTGGGGGGGAGCACCCATGGAAGCACAAGCTGTCTTATGTGAGACAATCACATACTATATTTTTGTATTACAAATATCATACAACAATCATAACCAGCTGACCAAGTGTCACAACTACCAGTACTATGATGTGCAAATTGTGTGAGCATCTGATCTGCAGCTGTTTAAAATATTTTCTGTATGGTTCTCTGATTTTCCTAATGAGCACAGATAGATCCAACAGTCCACTGATGGTACAGCGAACTCATGTGCATGACAACCATCACAGCGACAGGAATCGGCTGATAGCCACACATCATTGGGATGGTCTCTGCTGACTCCAGGACTGCCTCACCAGTGAATTGTACCCTCCCCCAAGACAACCCCAACTTGGAGTTAGTAATCCCCGACAACGCAATGCCAACACCCGGCATTGCGGCTGTCGCTGTCTGGGATGTCGCCGCTGCAGATGTCGCAGTGCCATAGTAAAACCAGAACTGATAGCATCAAAAGACCATCTGAAAAAAAATAGAAAAATAAATTGTTGCTGACATGCAGTAACTTGAGGAATGAAGCATTAAGTTAATAAGGATAATAGAAACATAGAAGTTGTCGGCAGAGAAGGACCTCTTGGCCCACTTCATTTGCCCTGTTTCCCTACCTACTGTGCCAACACAGGCCCTACTTGATTGCCAGTCTTTCCCCCTTTGCCTTATTTTTTTTTTTTTTTAATTTAACATACTTTATTTTGCAAGAAAAAATTAAGCACGTAAAGAAAGCATCAGGTCACAGAATTTCACAACAGACCAGACATGAATAACATGGGATTATACAAGGCAACATCCACATTCTGTACTACATAGGCAAATACATTACAACACATTTCATATTAATAAACCTTCCCCTCCCTTCCCACCCTGCATACCATCCCCAACCCTCATCTCTCCCTCTATCCCCGAGACAAGGGTCAAAAATGCAGCAGGCAAAAAACGAATGCTATATCCTTGCTTACCACAGCGGGGAAAACTAGCTTATCCATTTGTAAAATGTTGATAGCCAGTCCCCAGTGTCCCTTGGCTTGGAAAGAGTCAGACCTGGTTCCTGCCCCCACTCCATTAGGCAAAGGGTGCAAAACAGTAAGAAGAGACTCCAACTTACCCCATTTTTTAGAATAAGACAGAAGCCGATTCCTAATGCTGGCAATCATTTTTTCTACTCTGAGGTTAAACAAAATTTCATTCAGCCACGCTGGAAAAGTGACAACTTCTTGGTCAAGCTAATGAAGGAGTATTAACTTTTTAACAGATAGAGATATGAGTAAAATATGGAGTCTCCTCTCCTTTACTGGAATATTGGCCACATCTCCCGGAATACATATTTCAGGCTTGAAATAATCCTGCAAGCCTAGTAAGGGGTCTAGATCTAACTTAATTCTCTCCCAAAGGGGTGTAATCTTGGGACACTCCCAGAGAATGTGAAGAAGGTTCTCCTCTGCCAAACCACATCTCATGCATTGGCTACTAGGGAGCCTGCCCATTCTGTTCAAGTGGCATGGAGTGAGATATATGTTGTGCCCCTTGCCTTATTTCTAAGGTCCTTATGTGTCTATCCCATGCATGCTTGAATCCTGTTACCTTTTTAGCACCAACCACCTCTGCTGGAAGGTTGTTCCAGGCATCCACCACCCTTTCTGTGAAGAAGTATTTCCTCACATCTCCTCTGAGTCTCCCCCCCTCCATCCTTTTCCATGTAAAATTATACTTTCATGTACCTTTTTAATACCTGTGAGGTATGTGAATGGTTCTTTCATGCCCCTTTTCCCTCCTTTCCTCTTGAGAGTACGTACTTAATTTCTTGAGTATTTCTTCATAGGACTTTTGATGTAAGCCCTGCACCATTTTGGTTGCCCCCTTCTGTACCACCTCCACCCTATCTACAGTATGTCCTTCCAGAGATACAACCTCCAGAACTGGATACAGTACTCAAGGTGGGGCCTCACCATTGATCTATACAGGGGTAACACTACCTCTCTCTCCTTCTGCTGGTGATACCCCTCCTTATTCACCCATGCATCCTGCTAGTTTTCCCCACCACGTTATCACAATGCTTTGCTACCTTTAGATCATCAGAAATGATTACGCCCAAATCGCTTTCCTGTTTTGTAGTTGCCAGTACCTCCCCTGCCAATTGATACATTGTTCCCAGGTTTCTGTGCCCCAAGTGCATGATTTTCCTTTTTTTGCATTGAAACTTAGTTGCCAAACCCTTGATCTGTCTTCCAGCTTTTATCAGATCATCCCTCATTCCCCCCCCCCATGTGTACACTCTGTTGCAGATTTTTATGTCATCCAGGAACAGGCATACTTTCCCTTCCAGCCCTCCTACAATGTCACTAATAAAGACATTAATAAGGATCAGGCCTAATACTGACCCCACAGCACCGCATTGGTCACCTTGCCTTCTTCAGAGTGAACACCATTCACCACCACCCTCTGAATCCTGTTGCTTAGCAAACTTCTTACCCATTTTACTACTTTTGGACCTACTTCTAGGCTGTGCAGTTTGCTCACCAGTCTTCTGTGTGGAACAGTGTTGAAGGCTTTACTGAAATCCAGGTAGGCTACATCCACCACTCCACCCTGATCCACATCCCTGATCACCCAGTCAAACTGTTCAATCAGGTTTGTCTGGCAAGATCTCTCCCCCTGTGAAACCATGCTGCCTTGGATCCTGTAATCCGCTGGTCATAAGGTATTCCCCAATCCTTTCCTTCAGTAGTGAGTCCATTACTTTACCCCCCACCAAAGTCAGGCTGACAGATCTGTAATTTTCTGCTTCGTTTCTATTACTACTCTTGTGAAGTGGGACCACATCTGCCTTCCTCCATTCCCCTTGAACGTCCCCAAATCTAATGATAGGTTGAACAGGGCTGTCAGAGGTGCAGCCAGCACTTCCTTTAGCTCCCTCAGTATTCTAAGGGGTACCTCATCAGGCTTCATTGCCTTGTTCACTTTTAGTTGTGCTAGACTAGTTCATTGAGGGCTCTCTTCTCTGTAAAAGGATCAGTGTCCACCTCCCTTCCTTTAATGCTCTTGACCCTAATTTGTAGTCCATCACCTACCCCTTCCTCCGTAAATACTGAACAGAAGTATTTGTTCACTATGTCTGCTTTTTTTTTTTTTTGGTCTTCTTCCACACAAACCCCTCATTCCCCTTTTAGCCTTACTATCCCTCCTTTGGTCTTCCACTTTTTGCTTATATACCTAAAGAATGTTTTATCCCCCCCTTTTTACTGACTTGGCAATATTCTCCTCCATTTGTGCCTTTGCGCTCCTAACTGCTTTCCCTGCTTCTCTTTGTTTCTCCTGATATCTCTCCCTATCCATCTCCTTCTGTGTTATCTTGCACCTTCTAAATGCTAGTTTTTTTGCTCTTACTTTCTCTGCTACTTCTTTAGAAAACCATAGCAGTCACTTTTTCCTCTTGCCCTTGTAACCGGCCTGACACAGAAGTTTGTTGTGTTCTCAATTACCTCCTTTATTTTTGCCCACTGTTCCTTGACTCCACCCAGTTTCACTATCCCTGCTAAGGCATCCCTGAGGCATTCCCACATTTTCTTAAAATTGGCCCTCCTGAAATCCAGGACCCTCATTTTAGTGTGGTTTGATACTTGCCTAGTTCTTATATTGAACCACACCGTACAATGATCAATGGTCCCAAGGTGGCTACCCACCATGACATCAGCAGCATTGTCACAGACATCAATAGACTGCAGACTACCTATAATCCTTAATAGAAAGATGGGGAGGGCAACCATCACTTTACTGCAAAAAGGGTTTTCTGTCCCAGTTTTCATTCAAACCCCCTGGATTTACAGTATTTAATTTAAAAATCCAGTAACTTTTTCTTCGCAAAAGAAGAGCTAGTCTGCCCCCCCAGGTATTTTCACATATTCCAAACCCATGAACATTAGGAATTTTGGGTTGGTTTTATGTTTCCCAAAAAGTGTCTCCCTATTGGGGTATCTATTTTGCAGCTGACAATTGACCATATCTGTTCTTGAATTCCTTCTTTTAACATCTTGGCAGTTCTTCCCATGTACCATAGACCACAAGTGCACCATGTGATGTAAACTATAAAGGTGATATTACAGGATATAAAATCCCTGATCTTTACTTGAAAATTATTGCTGGGATTATCAAACCTCTTGCCAGGTTGAAATACTGACATACATTATAGCGCCGCATCGGGAGTATCCTTTGGGACATGTTTGTAACCATGTTCAGGATGTGTTTACAGGTCTAAAGAATTACTGTATGTACCAACTTGGGCTTTTTCCAAATGAAACCCATGTTTTTTCCCCAACAGTTTCTGCGACTGTGGGATGATGATCCCCCATTAGAATGAGCCAGTTGTGCCAAATCACATTACCAATTTGTCCTGCAAGATGATTAAAGTCAGTTCAATGTTTGTGGAATAGCAATGGGAAGAGATGGGGTATATAGTGCTTGTGTAACTTGCAGTATGTTTTGTGGCTTTACTCTATTCCCACCCTTGAGTATTAAGTATGTAGGTAGTAATTTGAAGGGAACAGAAGACCCCAAAAGATACCTCCTCCAACTCATGGAGAGTATGACCCCCTGGCACTCAGGAGAAGAAAAACCCTCAGGTGAAGGAAACCTCTGAGGACCCATGGCCAGAGGTCTGCCTGTCCTCTGGGCATACTAAAAGGAAAAGGACCTAGGTTCTAGTAACCATAGTTAAGTTGAGGTTGGTGAGCTGCTTGGGGAGATAGTGATCCACCCTCTAACCATGGATGATGCAGATTAAACAATGATCCTGAAGTTGAAGAGCAGGTCTTTTCTGAATGAGCAAGAGAATCCAAAGTGTGAAGCAAATCCAGTTGAAGGAGGGTGAAGGAAGTCCAAGTTTCCAGATGATGGATGATGAATGATGCTTGTCCCACATAATCCCAAGGGTGTAATGAGCAGAGGGAGCATGACTTGATCTATAAGTTACTAGATGGAGAATGGTGGAAATGCTATAGTATGAGAAGTCATTCATGAATAATCCAATTTGTGACAGGTTTGAATGTCAAGGTATGGTCTGGAGGCAAGGAATTCAGTAATGAACGAGGAGTCGCTAAGGAAGCATTCATGAAGTAGAAATGAGTAGAAGAGAGTCTTTGACTGCCCTGGAGATGATGGTTCATTCTCAATCCAAGGATGATGCAGACTGAATGATGATCCTGAGGATGAAGGGTACTTCTTTTCCATAGGGATGGTAGAATCCTATGTGTGGAGCAGATCCAGTTGAAGAAGGACTAATGTAGTCCATATTTCCAAGGTGATGAAAGATGCATATCCAAAGGGATTTTAGAGGCATAATGAGTCAGAAGAGCATAATTTGATCGATATAAAAAAACACACAGTAAGTACACTGTGGGATTTGCGATGATTTGTAAAGTTATGGGTGACTGATCCAATTCGGGTAAGGTTTGATGTTCAGGGTAGTCTGGAGGTAAAGAATTGATTAGTGAGTGATAAATCACTAAGTAAGCATCCCACAGTAATATGAGTAGAGGAGAATTTGAGTGACTGATGAGAGTAATGCCATAAATGAATAGTAAACAAATAAAAGAAGATTTGCAGAGCGGTCCAGATGGTAGCCAAACATATATGGGGAATGATTGGAAATTTGGTATAAAGGATGAATGGCTTCTTTGGTCATGATGTTCATGACTTTATATGTAAATATTCTGCTGGTACACTGCCTGGAGTAAGTGTGGGTATTTCTGTGGTGTGATCGTCTAGGAGATGCACTGTGGTGGCATAGGTTGGTTAAGTTTACAGGTAATCCTAATGCTGAAGTACTTGAGAGAAGCTTGGGGCAGATGTAAGGAAGAGTCTGTGGGCTGGATTGGTAGTGAGATAGATTAGTGCAGGATGCCATAGGATCTTAGTGCTACAGCTGTTAATACCAATTAAGAGGCAAAACTGAGTTGGTGAGTTTGTCTTGACTGTTACGGATTGCTGGTTAGAAGTCAGGAGAGCCAATTCTTGGTGATGGTCTTTGCTGTAGAGATTAACAAAGGTAATTCAAGAAGAAGAGGCTGAAGGGTAAGGTGGAAGAGAGGTTAACCCGGCTAAAGGTACTAGGTGAAAAGGTGCGGATGATTGTATAAGGAATGACGATGTCTAGGAGCGGAAGCGATGGTTTGGATGGCATGGAGTTGGCAATGAGCTAGGCGGTGAAGATCCCATGATGAATCTTCTGGAAGACATCTGTGAAATTTTTAAAGCAAGCAATGACTGTTGAGGAGTAGAAGACAAGTAACATGGTGAACAAAGACAGTGTTGGTAGGAGAGGCTGCAGAAGGTAAAATGGATGGTGTACATAGATGAATGGGTTATCTTGCGATTCCTGGTATCCACACAAGTGATGCTGATTATTAAGTCAGAGCATAGCAGAAGGATTTAAGTCCTTTCCATGTAGGAGGACAGCCCATGAGACAAGGTGGACAAGGAAGTCATGGTAATGGAATGGACCGGAGTCAGAGGGTATATCCAATAGAGATAGAGAAGATCTTCCTATTGTTTGGACAAATGGGATTCCATGACTGATCCTGAGGAGCTGATTGGGCAGCATATAAGACTCCATGATGGCGAAAGAGTCTATGAAGCATGTTAGCAAGGGGATGTTTGCTGACAGTAGTATTTCTCCAGAGTAATGAAAGAGTGATCCAATGAGAAGTGGAAAGGTACTGTTAGAATGGCCAGAGTAGGAGCATGAAATGAATAATATGGAAGAGCAGTTGACCTGGTAGGAGTGTGTTTGGAGATAAGGTATTAGGCCCAAAAGAACCACAGCAAGCAGCACAAGGCCCCAAGCCCGCAAGGCAGAGTGGAGATGCAGCCAGACAATCAGGAAGGAAGTCCAGATCGAGTCCGGAGGAACTGGAGGAACTATCCAAGGAAGGTGATGAGCTAGGTGAAGCTGGATGACAAACTGCAGGAAGGAACAGAACTGGGTCAGCCCCCAGTGAACAGCAGCAGGATTCAGGAAGGCCATAGAGTCACTAGAAGACAATCCATGGAGGTCAAAAGCAAAGTGCAGTACTCAGATCATCAGGGCTGAGGTACAGTAGCTCCCATGTCCAACAATGGCATTAACTAACTAGAGAAGGGATGAAAGGAGTTGGAGTGAAGAAGGAGAAGGACTCACATCTGAAAGAGAAATTAAACTCAGCCATCAACTGGAAAGGTGACCTTCAGCACGGAAGTCCCAGAGAAAGGCGTACTGGATCAAAAGAGATGCTGGACCAGGTGGCAAGAACCACATCATGAGGGACTGGAGGCCAAGAGGTTGGGTATGATGGGCCATAGAAGAGCGGAATAGTGAGTGGAGCAGAAGGATGTGATACATTCAAGCAGAGGGGTCCTGTGGTTGGAGGGAAGTGGCAAACTGGCAGGATGAAAGCAAACTAGTCAATGAGATCCTGGTTCAGAAGGGAAGCAGCAACCTAGCAAGAGTCAGTGGATGCATTAAGGAGCAGATCCATTAACAGGCTACTATGCCCAGTAGTCGAGGAGAAGACCCACGGTTGATGTCGTCAGGAAGAGCTGAGGGGTGGAAGGCAGGTGGAGTGGAAAGGCCTCATTCCCGAAGGGAAGCAGCAACCTGCATTGGGTAGAGGAAACAGATGGTTGACACTGTGGTACAAGCTCAGGCTAAGGACCAGGCAAGGTAGTGTGGTGAGGCTGGAAGAAAAGCTGCAAGCAAGGAGAATTGGAGACCACTAGCAGTAGGAGGTCCAGTTCCGAAGGGTTGTGGCATCGCATAGCAGGTGGAGAATGAACACATGGGAAGCAGCAGAATGGAAGGACATGCATCCATACGGAAGTTCTATGTGAGATGATCCTGACCGGAAGAAAGTATGTGGTGCAGGAGATTAGTTCCAGAATGGAAGTGGCAATCCGCAAAGGGTTCAGGACGCAAACAGGGGAAACAGTCGATTTCGGAGTCAAGCTCCCAGTCATGGAAGTCAGTGAATAGGATGATGACTAGAGGCTGCAGAGGAGGTAAGATGGAGAAGGCAAGTCGAGCAAAGTCATGTTCCTGAAGGGAAGTAGTAGCTGGGCAGCAAGCTGAGAATATGTAATGTTTCAGCTATGAGATGGGAGTTTAGACACCCATCGGTGATGGCTGAGGTGGGATGATCCTGTCTTGAGGCATCTAGACATAATTAGGATGAGTAAGGCACATGGTGAAGAAGTTCAGTTCCCGAAGGGAAGCAGCAACTGGTATAAGGTAGGGAAGCGTGCTAAGACTCAGTAGCATGTAGACATGACTCCCATCCCTGGTAGTCAGGGCGAGCTAACCTTCATTCGATGCTGCCAAGCAGAGTTAGGGATGGAGGATATCAGGTTGGTAAATAGTAGGAGTAGTGAATGGAATGAAATCCCATCCCCAGTAGACAGGGGAAGCCTACCATCGCTCAGCACCTCAGAAGATGCGAGTTAGGGATGGAGACCAGAATACTGCTGGTATGAGCTGGCTAGAGTGCAAACACTGCTGTACAAAGAAGGTAGAATTAGGACATGTAAACAGGGATAGGATGATGAAATGTTAGGAGACACTGGGATATAGGAGGGATGGTATGTATGATGACAACAGTAGGGATAACGTATAAGGGAAGTGCCTGAGGGCATAAATAGAGGAAGGAACTGTGCCAGATGGAGGCAGGCAAAAGGAGCGGATCATGATATGGAGGAAGTATGAACTAAGGGGAGTACAGGGAGGAAGAATGTAGCTAACGGTCTGGGGTATGGATCCTTACATTCAAGGGGGAGAGCACCAGACTGCGCAGTGGTGGCAGCAGGAGCATCCTGGAGAGGGACCGAAGTATGTGACAGGAGGGAGCAAAGGGCAACATGAGGCATACCTAAAGCACCTATGGAAGAGGCCATAAAACACCGCCCTGCATCCCCTTGCTAATCTATAAGGTAAGTGAGCAACTGACGACCCCCACCATTGCTGAGACGAATTTAGATAACTTAGATGGCAAGGGGAGGATGATACAAGGCCAGGGCATACATGTAAACATATGAGAATGAGGAATGGAGAAAATGCTTCGAATAACTGGAATGGATCCGTATGGTAGAAGTGCAGGGTAATGAGCTAGAAGCCAGTGCTCCAGTAGAGCGGTTGCAGTAGTGTGCACTAGAGACAAACAACTGATGCTGCACATCTACTAAAGGAGAGTGAGGTACTTACTGTGGAGCGTGCTGGAGAAGCAGCTGGGTGAGCCCATTCATCCAAGGAGGAAAGTAGGCTGGAAGGGCAGAACTGAAGGGCCAGGAAATCACGAGGTGGACTGAAGAGATAGAGACATGAGAGGCAATGGGTAAAGGGAAAGGAACAGTGAGTTGAGCTGAAAACTTTGCTGCCCAAGAGAGGTGAAACGATGGGTTATCACAGGGCTCAGTGATGCGAGAAATTCCCACCATGGACTGACAGCCTGCACTGCAGAGTGCAAGGGTCTGACTGAGATCCAATTCCATCGGCGTCTGGTATTTCACCAAGGAATAATTTGACATGTATCCAAATGTGATGTAAAATTCTTCCTCCAGAGAAGAAACAAGGCGAAACAGTCTGGGAGCGAGGACAGGAGGCTGGAGCGCACGTGGAAAGAGGAGAGGACTGAACGGGAAGACATAGAAACATAGAATTTGATGGCAGATAAGGACCGCTTGGCCCACCTAGTCTGGCCATTTCCCTGTCTAATGGATAAGCTGCAGGTCCTAGTAAACCAACAGCCTACTTCTTCCTACCCCCCCCCACCAGAATTCCCTTATGTCTGTCCCATGCATTCTTGGATTCCTCCACTGTTTTTGACTCCACTACCTCCTCAGGAATGCTGTTCCATGCATCCACAACCCTCTCCGTGAAAAAATACTTCCTCACATTACCTCTGAGCCATCCCCCCTCTATCTTCAAATTGTGCCCCCTTGTTCTTGCACATCTCTTTTTCTGAAAGATGCTACCCTCTTGGACTTTGTTGATTCCCTTGAGGTACTTGAAAGTTTCTATCATATCCCTCCTCTCCATCCTTTTTTCAAGGGAGAGGGGGGCAAAGACATCGGTAAGTGCTTAAGTCTGGGAGTCAGGCTGAGTGGGGAGGTGTGAAAGTGCCAGTGGTAGGGAAAGGGAGCCCAAAAGGAGAACAACTGACAGGGGACTCCCAAACACCCAGGAAGTAGGGAGCAGAAAGAGAGCATGGGGATGGCTAGAGTGGCTGTGGGGAGAGGGAGGAGTCGGCACACCAGCAGAGCAAAATGTGACCGACAAGGAAGCACACAAGGGAACGAATAAAATGGGAGAGCCAAGCAAACACAGGAACAAGTAAGAGAGGGGACATGAAAACAAAACGGGACAGCAGAACCAGGGGAGAATGAAAGAGAGCAGCAAGCACGAAGCAGCACAGCACACAAGCCACGCAAAGAGGCCAGACAAAAAACACTCCCTAAGCAAGAGAGGTGCATTGGTGGAGGGCTTAAATAGAGGTTGTGGGAGGAGCTATTCCCCACATTGAATCTCTGGCCAAGCTCTCCCATAGAAAAAGTTACAGATCCGCAGTCACGCCTGATGTTGTTTGTGTTAGTTTTAGATTGCAACAAGTGGCACTTTTCTTTAGATCTAACTTCCATTGAAGTCCTCTGTAGCACATTTCCCTGATAGCCTCTCTCTTTAAATCTGTGCTTTAGTTCAAGTGCTTGGGCATCAAATGCATTGATGTCTGAACAGTTTCTTCTAAGCTGAAGAAATTGGCTATAGGGGATTAATTTCTTAAGTGATTCAGTATGTGCACTGTCATTTCCTAAAAGGGAACAGTCAACACAAAGGGTCCCACACCCAAGTGTGGGGCTAGTCCCAATGTGCACTTTGTGTGCAAAAACATTTTGTTTTACTTACTGTTTGCTGTAGTTCAGTAGACTGTATCTGACCAATTTTGTTTTCTTCCAGGTTGACATCTTCTGTAACTACAAATCCCAGACTCCCCTTCAGTTGACATCAGAACAAGACTGCAGCAGTGGGAGATTCAATACCTTGCAGTGCATGTTAGAGATTTTATTGTTCCAATGGGATGTCTTCTGGCTAAGCCTTCTTTTATCCTGGGGCTAAGTAGAGTCCTTTGTCACTATAATTAGCCTAGGGAGGACAGTGGGACAAGCAAACAAAAGAGTCAGTGCTTATATAAACTCTAACATGCACTGCAGGGTTAAGCAATATACCATGACAGGACGTGGGTTATGCTGTGATTTACCCACACTTGGTGTGGTTTGATTATGTGGCCGCAGGCTGAGTGAGTAAACCACACCAGAAGTGACTAATTCCCAGCATAACCCATACCCTGCAGTGGTATATTGCGATTATACAATGGCTCCATTTTTATGACAAAAAAAAGCCTTGTTTGTATTTTAAATCAGTCTTTTTTTTATTTATTACCCCACTTCATAAAGTAGTGCTGTGTTGCTAGGGAGATACTGTGTGTGTTGGTAGGTAGATGCTGAAGTGATTGGTTTGAGCAATGCTGCATGCTGTCTCCTTCATAACTCCATGCGGTCTCCTTTACCACTCTGT
Organism: Neoceratodus forsteri; assembly: GCA_016271365.2. Lineage (NCBI taxonomy): Eukaryota > Metazoa > Chordata > Ceratodontiformes > Ceratodontidae > Neoceratodus > Neoceratodus forsteri. The sequence goes on from CM057456.1 coordinate 1,059,175,013, forward strand.
GCTGTCTTACTTTTTCTCTTAATAAAAAAAAAGACAATGCTTTCTCCACTCTGTAACAAGTAACAGAGCATGACAAAGTGTGATCCAAGTGTTCATGGGCTGCCCTGCATCAGTGTACTTGCTTCCGGGTGCAATTAGTCGGTCTGACTCGATGATTTGTTCACTTTAAATTCTACTTGGGAAAGAGATAGTGAGCTGCTAATGGTTCTGACAGTTTTCGGACAGGTTGTAGGAGGTTTTTTTTTGTGAGGGAATCAGTGTGTACTGCAGTTATTGGGGTTCATAGGACTTGACTGCAGGTTGATGGTATGTGGGGTGGATTTTGGGAGAGGGCCGTGGTCCGGAAAATGGAATTTTGAATGGTGAGGATTTTTTTTTTATTTCATTTCTGTGAGGAGTCATAATATGTCCTGTATTTTTTGGACAGCAAGCAGTGTCTTTTGTGTGCTTGTGTGTGTGTGTGTGTGTGTGTGTGTGTGTGTGTGTGTGTGTGAGCGCGTTACAACAGGAAGTGAGAGAGTGCATTGAGGAAAAGACTAATTTTGTCAGTACAGGAAACAAAATGTAACTGTGATGTTGAAGGGGCTTCTGACAAAATTGTGTCATTCTTTACATGCGCACACTTTCTCTCTCTCTTCCTTTCAGTTGTAAAACAAATTGCTGGTCGCACTTTCGGGATGATCACCAGTTGCTCTCTCTGTGTTGGAGTCCTGTTCCCTGTCAGTTGGATGCTGAGAGCTAGTGATTTTGTTTAGTAACTATCTCCCCTTCCGACCGTCCCCGTCTTTGCAAGTTATGGCTTTGTCGTGGTCAGAGTGATTTCATGGGGACTCCTGCATCTGACTGGTGGATGGCACTTTTTCCCATTGTTATATCAGAGGATTTACCATGCATAAAATGTGCCACTCAGCCAATCAATTCAAGAATTATCAGGCCCCATTGTATAATTTTAAATATCCCACTGCTGCAGCCCTGCTCTGATGTCAGCTGCAAGGGATTCTGGAATTTGTAGTTACAGAAGATGTCAGCCTGGAAGTAAGCAAAATTATAATCTACTATACTTCAGTAAACAGTAAGTAAAACAAAATGTTTTTCCACAACACAGTACACATTGGGACCAGCCCCCACAGTTGCATGTGGAGCTCTTGGTGCCAACTGTTCCTCTTTAATAAAGAATAAATGGCAGTGTCTTTTCTAAACCCCTTGGTTGTCCCTGTAGTATCAGCTGCTGATGAAAGGGCTATGTCAAGGAAATTCATGCTTGAATTACTTATGGTGGTGGTGAATCTTTTCATATTGAGGCTATCAACAGATTCTTTAGCTTTCTTCAGTACCTCTTGGCACACAAGTGCAGTTGTCATATAACAATGCCAGTACACCACCTTTATTGTGAACAAATTGGCTTCGGGATTCATAAGTATGTTGTACTCCCACAGCCTGAGGAACAGGCTGGCATAGGAGGGGGCCATAAAGGCCCCCATCACCATGCCACAAATCTGCAGGTAGTGTTCCTGTTAAAACTCAAAAGTGTTTTGGATCAGCACAATATCTAGAGCTCTAATTATGTAACCCATGGGGATGACCTTGTTTTAGAGGGCTTTTACTGAGATAGTATCTACAAGCTGTGATGCTATCGCTGTGACAAGTAAGCATTAAGCCACTCCAAAGGTGGCATCTAATGGTGAAATTAATGCATGATTGGGACCATTCTACAACGGCCCGACCATGCATTAATTCCCCATTAGATGCCACCTTTGGAGTGGCTTAATGCACTTGTAACATGACAAGTGCAAGGCCACTATTTGTCCGATCATCCTTCATTTGCTCTGGAACAATAATCAGCATGACAACTTATTCCACATTGATAATTATGCTTGACATGTGTTACTTTCTAAGGCTCTGTGCAAGTGACAGCATGCGCGTGCACGTTGCTGAGATGACATTGAGTATTATAGTGGGTATGATTTTGCAACACATTTTAAGTTTTATGAAAGTATGAACATCAACGTAGAATAATACTAACAGGTGGAAACTTGCTACTTCTACTGCGCTACTGTTTTTCTGTCTGCTCGTTTGCATGTCACATCAATGGTGTGATGCACTGTGTGGAAAATGTCTTCCATGCGTGGCTTAGTGTGTTCCAACAGTGGCAGTAATTTTGTGCCCTGCTTGTACAGCATGCCCAGCAGTATGACGACCAATAGGTGGCGCTTTCCAACGAATACAGGACTTCTGCTCTTTTTTCCTAATGATGTGTTTCATGGCACCATACTGTTACTGTTCCACTACAAATCTGCTCAAACTAATATTGTAACATGGCTAAAATAACAACATCACAGGGAAGAAAGACGATTGGTGCAGGCGCATCACCTGGTACAAGAGCAACACAGCATTATTCCAGCCATAATGCTGTGTTGACAGCGTGAACACACTTAGAAACAATGCTACTAATGTATGTGTTAGGAGTAGTTGGAACAATAGGTGGCACAACCAGCATAGACAATGACAGCCAAGCTGCAGCCCGAAGAGAGATAGTGCAGGAGTGTGTTCCCCAATCCTGCTACTGTGAACGACCGGAGATTGCAAACAACGGGCAATTATGCTCTTTCTGACCTACCCACTTAGTAGTGTACACGTCGGTCAATGATGGAACACAGGAGTCGGAACTAGAGTCGAATAAGAGGTCACGGTGAAAGAAAAGAGAAGTTGTGTCAGTGTCTCAAAGTGCCACCTATTGGTCAGAATCATGACCAAAACTTGAGGCAAAAGGCACTGCCTCGCCAACTCAATGAATTGTGAATGACTCCGGAGAGGAATGGGCCAGAGATAAGACTTCTACATCAGGTAAAAGTGCAGTCTGAGCCACAGGGCGAGTTGTGCGAGGCACATAATATTAGTTGGAGCAAATTTGTAGTGAAACAGTACGGCGCCATGAAACACATCACTAGGAAAAAAGAGCAGAAGTCCTGTACTCATCGGAAAGCGCCACCTATTGGTCGCCATACTGCCGGGCATGCTGTACAAGCAGGGCACAAAATTACTGCCACTGTTGGAGCATACTAAGCCATGCACGGAAGACATTTTCCCCACAATGCATCACACCATCAATGTGACATACAAACGAGCGGACAGAAAAACAGTAGCGCAGTAGAAGTAGCAAGTTTCCACTTGTTAGTATTGTTCTATGTCGATGTTCATACTTACACAAAACTTAAACTGTGTCGCAAAGTTGTACCCACTGTATTACTCAATGTTAGCTCAGCAACGAGCACGCGCATGTTATCAATTGCACAGAGCCTTAGAAAGTAACACACGTCAAGCATAATTATCGATGTGGAATAAGTTGTCGTGCTGATTATTATTCCATTGCAAATAAAGGATGATCTAACAAATAGTGGCCTTGCACTTGCCATGTTACAAGGGCATTAAGCCACTCCAAAGGTGGCATCTAATGGGAAATTAATGCATCGTTGGGCCATTGTAGGCACTTGGCCTGCGGCCTCACGCCACAGCGGTCCCAACCATGCATTAATTCGGCCAAGTGCCTGCAACGGCCCAACCATGCATTAATCCCCCATTAGATGCCACCTTCAAAGTGGCTTAATGCTTACTTGGTCCACCTAGTCTGCCCATTTCCCTGCCTAATGGATAAGCTGCAGATTCTAGTTACCCAACAGTCAACTTCCTCCTACCCCACACTAGAATTGCCTTAAGTCTGTCCCATGCATTCTTGAATTCTCCCACTGTTTTTGACTCCACTACCTCCTCAGGAAGGCCATTTCATGTATCTACAACCCTCTCCATGAAAAAATACTTCCTCACATTACCTCTGAGCCATCCTCCCTCTATCTTCAAATTGTGTCCCCTTGTTCTTGCACATCTCTTTTTCTGAAAAATGCTACCCTCTTGGACTTTGTTGATTCCCTTGAGGTATTTGAAAGTTTCTATCATGTCCCCCCTTCCTCCTTTCTTAGAGGTTAGGTCTTAAGCTTCTTTAATCTCTCTTTGTATGTCTTCTGGTACAGACACGGCACCATTTGAGTCACCTTCCTCTGAACAGCCTCCATCCTATGTCCTTGTGGGGATGGGGATAAGGCTGTGATCTATGCAGAGCTCTGTGGTATGCTATTAGAAAGAGCACAGGTAGTATGAGAATAGAAAGGGGCAGACCCAGGAAGAGTAGGCAGGCTGAAGACCATTGTCATTGTGGAAAGAAGTACAAAGAATTGCTCAGGTTGGTAGCAGAATGTGGACAGTGGTCAGGGTAGTGCCAGTTTGGGAGGGTGGGTGTATGAGTGGTAGGGGATCAGTGATGTGAGTGGAGGAGAAGGGGGTGCAAATGGGGAGACTGCAGTCACAATTGGATAGGTGCACAAAAGCATTGTGAAGCTGCTGGAGTACATAGGGAGGAGGCCCCCTTTGGAGAAAAAGTCACAGCTACTGTTAGTTGTAAGGTGCTGATGGAGCGACCATTTGAAGGGGCCAAGTTTGGGACTAAACAGGATTTCTCTGTTTAGAACATTGTATCACTGAGGCACCCTGTAGGCAAACGACCTCTGTCCCATGGAGATCCGACATCTGGGGACCTGGAAGGTTTGATAGAGAGAACTTCAGGTATGCTGGGAGTTACAGTGGGCATTGAACAGCTTTTCAACACCAGGCGGAGTGAGATCAAGGAGCATCTTTTTGGTTAACAGGCAGGTCTGATATTGAATCCTGCTAAAGAGCAGAAGCCACCCAGACTGCGCATACAGGTCACAGGTGTGAGTTAGGCAGGCAGCGCCAGTGAGGAGTCTACATGCTTTGTTGAGGGCCACAGATCTCCTACAGAGGGCAGTCGGGGAAGTAGAGCTGTAAATGACCAGTCCATAGTCGATGATAGAGGTAACAGAGCTGTGAATTGCCAGTCTAAGGCCCTGTACACACTTGTAATCCGTTTCTTGAACCGTTTTTAAAAACATTTTTAACCTACCGTGCTAATGTGTTCACATTCAAATCTGCTGCCTGGCATTTCTGCTTGTAAAAGCGTGTTGTAGTACGGTATTGCATTCAGACTACAGATAATCGCATCTGTTTTACAACCTGGTGTTACAGTGCGACGGTCGAGGTATCCCATAGTGCTCAGCGGTCCCAGTGTCCTTTGCAGTGTTAACAAATGCCGTGGAGACCTAGCTGTCAGTTTGTTCTAACAGCGTACAGGCTCATTTTTACACAAGGTGAATTGAAGTTATTAGGAGGTGTGCTCTAACAACATGGATAGGTCTAATGCATAGGTTATTTTATTGTTTGTGTGAACAATGATACTGTGGCCAGATCCAATCAGTACATGGGAAATGCAACAAGTGGTAGTTCACAGTTGTATGAACACTGTTGCTCTGACAATGTTGGGGTGTGGGGCGAGCGTGATGCATCCAGCAGAGCAGACTTGGGTTTGATTCTCACAACCTGCACTTGCATGCTGTGTGACACTAAGCAAGCCACTGAACCACCCAGTGTTTCCTTGTCACCCCTGAAAAACAGGTGCTGTAGCCTACTTGCCAAGTTACCAAACAGTAATAATACGGGAATATATAACCATACATTTGTGGCATGCATGCCAGCAGTGTGATCTGAACAGTGAATTCAATCCAGTAGTTCTTAAACATACATGATTCTGTTGCATGTAAACATATGTTGATAAAATGCAAAAATATGCATTGTACATGATGAATTGTGCAATTTGGTTTATTTCCATTTTTTGGGGGCGCGTGCTGATGCACTACAGTAACTGTTGCCATTGCCTCATTACATGTCTTGCACATGCTTGGCAAAAGTTGCTGTGTGGTTCACACAGAGGGGTTTAACTTCATTTATAGGAAATACTGATTTGTACCACAACTGCAGGAATACTATTACTGACATATTACATTATATTATAGATCACCTCTGCATGATTACCAGCAATTATGATTAACTCACTTCAACTTGCTTTAATTCTGGCATCTTTCCACTTTCTTGTCCGACTAAGGATTATGAGACAGAAACTTAACATGATTCGGAAAGCTAGGGTAATCAGACAATGAAGCCTTGTCCTACCCACAGTCAGTGTGGCTCAACATTTGTGCTACATACAGAATTTCTTGTCAGGGTCATACATGGGTGGCACAGTGCAACATACAGTGTGGATTGTGGATCGCAATGACTGTTGGTGGGAGGAGATTGTTCTTATGACTTGGAGCCCTGATCAATGGGTGTCTAATTTTCGGATGTCTAGAGACACATTGAATTGGATTTGCACAGAGATTGGACCATGTATATAAAGGGAAAAACACAAGGCTGAGGCAAGCCATTAAAGTGGATAAAAGAATGGCGATAGTCTTGTGGAGATTGGCTACCAACATAGAGTACCGTACTCTAAGCCATTTTCTGGAGTTGGAAGATCAACTGTTTGCCATATTGTTTTGGATGTCTGCTCAGCATTGGTTAAGATTCTTATGCCACGGGTCATATGTATACAACATATGGAAGATGTTGTTTCAGGCTTTGAGCAGGAGTGGTGGTTCCCTAATTGTGGAGGTGCAGTGGATGCAACTCATTTTCCAATTCTATGCCCACCATTCAATGCTACCAAGTACTACAATCGGAAATGTTTCTATTCCATTGTCATTCAGGCACTGGTGACTCACAGATATCAATTGCTGGATATAAATGTAGGGTGGCCAGGAAAGGTGCATGATACACGAGTCTTTAAAAATAGTGCACTGTTTGACAAGGGGCAGAAGGGTACCCTATTCCCTCCATTGCAACGAGTGATTGAAGATGTACAGGTGCCTATGCTGGTAATTGGTGATCCAGCTTATCCACTGTTGCCATGGCTTATGAAGCCATACTCTGATTACGAAGACAGAGTAAAAAGACTGTTTAACTACCGTCTGAGTAAGGCTCGCATGGTCGTCGAGTGTGCGTTTGGTCGATTAAAGGGTAGATGGCGTTGTCTCTTGAAACGCAGTGATTTTCACATAGACAACATACCAATAGTAATATCTGCATGTTGCGTTTTACACAATATATGCGAGCGAAAGGGTGAACAATTCAGTTCTACATGGATGGAGTTGGATGATCCTGACCCTACCTATCAGTGGGACCAAGAGATTAATGTCACCGATGACATGACTGGGGCTGCCCAAACAAGGCAAGCCATGATGATACGAGATGCTCTTGCTCAGCACTTCACCCATGAAAATGGACCTTGTGTTTATTGTGGCAGACACATGTCTTAATGAAGGTTTTCCTCAATATGTGGTGTTTATCTGTATGGTCTCACATTATTTGATAAATAGATTTTTACGGGTCCTTCCTCCCTATTCATGATAATTATACTCTCTACCTCAGCCACTCACAGCCTGCAGTAGTGCTGCCAAGTTTAGTAAACGTAAGGACAGGGTTTTGGCGTCACGTCATAAATGTCCCACCCTGTCACTGAAGAGGTGCACCTTGACCTCACTCATAAAGGTCATAGATGGCACTCAGTTATGGCACTGCATCCACATATTGTGCACACGTTACAGCACTCATGCATTGAGTAATGAAAATTAAACATATATATAGTTCTATTAAGAATTTCATTCATTTATTGCAGCAAGTAATTTTAACCAACTGCTCAGCATTGTTTTTAAAAGGTGTTAAAATTAACAACATGAAAACCAAGTTGTGCTTGTTATCTTCTGCTTTTACTACAGTTACCTATTTCAAAGTTATATAACTATGTAATACCATATCTCTACACTTTAAAATATTTCAGTCATTACAGTGTTTAACAAGTCTTAAAAGTTCCAAGCAGCATGAACAATAAAAAAAGTCAATGCTCTTATCAAACTGTCAACTGTTTTTATTTGTAACTTAGCATTGCAAATGTTTAAGTTTCATTAAGTAACAGATGCATAACTGCACAAACAGCAACAGCAAATTACACACATCAATGGTACTGAAGTAAATATCTCCATCATGAAGACGTCATGGCTGAGCTGATGTTTTAAAGCTGTCCAAGTCATTGCTTCAGAAAAAAGCTCTTCTGTCGTGCTTCTTGATAGACCAGTCACCATGTACCCACTGTACTGGCTATAGCTGGAAACTGTCTGCTGATAATTTGGTGTATGCTGCATAGCAAGATGCATGTGCTGCTGCTGCTGCTGCACATTTTGCTGCTGAGGTGACATACTGCTGCTTGACTGAGTAGCTGTTGCTGCCTCAAACGGGGTTGTAACTGACTGCATAACATTGCTTTGAGGACACATAATTTGTAGCAATGTTTTGAAGAATGCTGCATTCTGCTCTGTCTCATGCCTTCTCATTCTTTCCTCCATTTCTCTGTCTGCGGCCACTCTTTCACGCTCCAGCTGTAACAGCTTGTCATACTGCTCACCAATAAGTTTCCAGTGGGTTCAAATGCACATTCAATTATTTCCTGGATCGAGATATTTTACTTTTCCTTAGATTATTCAAGGGTTCAGATCCAATTCTTTTGGGTGCCCGATTGACCTCTGCTGTTGAAGTGAGGGATGTGGAAGGGCATGGCTCCTCTTCATCCATTTTGTGGCACCATGATGCCCTTTCGGCTACATCAGTATGCTGATTTCAGTGCTTGCACTTGAAATTGACAGGTCACTTTCTGTAACAGCAAGCACATCACAATATGTTGGTTATATGCTGGGTGATGTATTCATGATGACACTAATGTATGTGGCATTCTATGTTCCCTTTGTATATCACGTTCAAGTGTGAAGCTCATATACATTCCATATTTTATTGTATGCCACTAAGAAATTGTTTCATGTACTTTTAAGAAGCACATAATTCAGGAGGCAACAGTTTACCAGGACTACTTATGCAGTGGGAAGACATATTTGTGTTATAGCCTACTACCATCGAGACACAGAAACGTAGAAATTTGATGGCAGGTATGGACTGCTTGGCACACCCAGTCTACCCATTTACCTACATAATGGATAAACTGCAGATCTTACTTAACCAGCAGCCTACTTCTTCGTACACCCACTCCATAGAATTGAATTATGTCTCACCCATGCATTCTTGAATTACCATGACATCCTCAGTAATGCTGTTCCATATGTCAACCACCCTCTATGTGAAACAAGAATTCCTCACATTACCTGTAATCCGTCCCCCCTCTGTTTTAAGAACTGTGCCCCTTGTTCTTGCACACCTCCTTTTCTGAAGATAGTACCCTATTTGACTTTGTTCATTCCCTTGCAGTACTTAACAGTTTGTATCATGTCATAGGTGCTAATCATAGTAATAAATAAACCACTAATTATTCCCATTGCCATTAACACAGAAAGCCATCAGTCATTCCCAGAATCAAGTGCTATCCTGACTTCAAGTACATGAAATGTGGTAAGGATGAAGAAAGCGAAACTCCAAATACACCCTCTATCGTTGACAATATACATTAGTTATTCTGCTAACCGATGTAGGGCTTTGGAAAAATGACCTTAATTACAAGGGATTGATGGCATAACAACATGCCCACAGGTAGAACTGTGTATTGAGGAACTTCAAATATTTAAATTTTGGTTTTAAAACATTGTGGACATACCATCAGTGTACAGGACCTCGTAGGTCGCATCTTCATCATTGGCAATAGCTTCATCATCATTAACGTCACCACTCTGTATTACAACAGGTGGCACAGAGGTGAGACGAGTTCCGAGAATATGGTCTAACTGATCATAAAATGGGCAGGTTACTCTGCCAGCACCAGACTTCCGATTGGAATCCTTCACTTTATGATATCTCACTCTGTTTTATTTTCTCTCTGCACTGCTTGGCAGACCTATCGTACCCCCTGGACATCAGGTGAGCAGAGATCTGTTCATAAATTCTGCTGCTTTGGCGGTATCTATTAAGCTCTTCTTGAACAGACTCCATTGACCAATAATCAAGCAATATTTTAGTGGCCTCCTCGGACCAGCTTGCTGCTCGATCACTCGTGATGGCTCTCAGCTATACAGATTTACCACGCTTACACTTCTGCATTTGCAGTCAGGATGACACTCAGGATTTCTGGGCCATTGGAGGATCAGGGCTACAAGGGTTTAACATGCTTTGGGCACACACACTCAGAACCACAACCGAGCTTGAATAGAAATGTTTTAAAAAACGGGTTCAAGACTACCTTTCCAGCTGGGTTTCTTTAAAACGTTTTTATTACAGCATAAGTGTGTACGCAAAGCGTGTTAGGCAGTTTTAAAACGTTTTAAGATGCTTAAAACGTTTTAAAACTACAAGTGCGTACAGGGCCTAAGAGTATCAGCAGTCATGCTGTGCTTATATCTGTGTAGTAAGCCAAACCTAATATTAACAGCCTTAGCAACATTGTCAATGTGCTGTGCATAGGAAAGGAAGCTGTCCATCGTGATGCCAAGCTATTTAAACTGTGTGACCTGTTCAAGCGGGACACCAGAGCAATTCCTGATGGTAAGGGACTGGGATTTCTGCTTGCTGCGTGCACTGCTGAATAAATAACCTTAGTTTTGCTGTAGTTCAAGACCAGCTTGTGGGAGCTGAACTACTCAAAGTCAAGCTGTAGGTGATGCTCAAGGAGTTTAGTGCCGTGGTGAATGATGTAAATGACAGCATCATCTGCATAGAGTAGTATTTTCTGACGGCAGGTGCTAAGGAGGTTGTTTAAGAAAAAATTTAAAAGTAGAGATCCCAAGATGGAGTGCTTAGGTATGCCATAAAGGACTGGTTTTCATTCTGAGATGATATTGGCAATCCTAACTTGCTGAGCTTAGTACTCCAAATAACTTTTGAACCTGAGTAGTGCACTCTTGGAAGGCCCAATTGAGGACATCTGTTTAAGTAGGAGTGGGTGGTTAGCAGTATCAAAGGCTTTTATTAGGTCAATGAAAGCTACACACACACATAGTTTCCCTGATCTAATGAACTGTGAATGAAACCCGTGAATTCCAGGAGGGCAGTGGTGGTGCTGTGCCCTTTTCTAAATCCATGCTGTTGTGGGCATTGGATTTCATATTTTTCCAGATATTCTACTAGTTGGTCTGACACTATGCACGCCAATGCTTTGGACAAAGGAGGAAGGACGGAGATAGTCCTGTCGTTGATGTGCAATGCTTTATCTCTACTTTTGTGAACAGGTATTGTAAGTGCCAGTTTCCATTGTAAGGGGAACTGTGCCCAACCTTAGTGTAAGGTTCAAGATCTTTATAATAAATGCAAAGATTTCTTCTAGTACAAGAGAAACCATCTTTAGGTCGAGGGAATCCCCACTATGTCTAGATCTACCTAGGACCTTGTGAATGTAGGTTCTGGACAGATGCAGTGGAACCTCTTTAAAGTAGAACTGTGGGATGGGGTGACCTGAGAATGTTGTGTCCAGGACAGCACTAGTGGTGGGAGTGTCAAACAAATCAGGTGGAAGGACAATACCCAGGTCCGAAAATGCATTGTTGAAGGTATTAGTTATAGTGTCAAGGTCAAGTGTCAGTGTTTCATTGATGCTGAGCATAGTGGGTGTCAGTTTAGGGTCTTTACCAGTGAGGTCGTTTATGTTGCTTCCCTGAAATATTTGCTTTTTGCGCTTCGAATAGCTTGCGTGCATTCATTTCTGGCAGTTTTGTATTTTTGTACATCCACTTGTTTATGGGTGGCTCTTACACATTGCTAGAGGTGGTCCCTTAGTTTTAGATGAGTAATAAGCTCAGGTGTTATCCACAGACTGGAGTTCCCTTTAACCTTCTTTTTTCTCACAGGCGCATATATATCTCAGGTCACAATAAATTGTCTGATGAAGAGGTCCAGAGCTACGTTTACATCATTGATTGCATCAAGTGGTGCCCAGTCCCATCTACGAAGATATGATTTGAATGTCTCAAGGTACTCCTGTCTTAACACTCTGCTATACACTAATTTAGGAGGGGGGGGATTGTTGCACTTATTTGACCGAACACAGATAACAGGTTCATGATCACACTTAATCTCCCAACAGATGTTTTTCAGGACTGCTTTTCTCTAGGGGCTAAGTACAGTCCTCTGTGACTGTACATAGCACAGGGAGAATAGTAGGACTAGAAAACAAAAGATCATGGCCCAATTCACATGAAATCACAAAGGCAATGCAAAATTTTGTGCTGCGCTGTGTGGTTGGTCAGGCATCCAGAATTGCTATTTACAGTTGGATTGTGCTATCTGACTGTGCATGGGGGTAGTTCAAGTCAGCAGTAACCCCAGTACTGCCATCACTACCTCAGTAGTGCTGCCTCGACGTGCAGCCAGGAGCATAAACCCACAAGGAACAGCACAGGGAGCTATTTTAAATTCATAAAGGCAGCAATGCAAATGAGCCTATTTGGCATGCAAGGTGCTAGGTGGCTATTTTCATGCCTATTATGGGCCCGTTTGCATACACTGTGAGGAGTGTAGCATGCCCCCCCAGCCCCTGCCCAATAAGCAGTCCCAGTCCCCGGCACTAGTGGCCCCTCCCCCTACCATTCACCAATTGCTGTCCTGAGAAAAAACAACAGTTTCCCCTAGTGGCTAGTGCCCCCTGCCACCATTCACCGATAGCTGGCATGATATACAATATAGATAATCCCTGGTGGTCTAGTGGTCCCCCACCTCGCTGAACACCAGCCTGATATAAATAAAGACATTCCATATTGGTCCAGTGGCCACCTCCTGGTTGCTGATCACCACCCAATATCAAAAATATAAGTGTTCCCTGTTGTCCAGTGGTCCCCTTCCCCTACCCAAAGCCCTGCCAGAAATAGAAATAATATTCCCTGGTGGCTAGTGGTCCCACTGCTACCAGACCACTAGTCTGATATATAAAAAAGACTTCCCTGGTGGCCAGTAGTCCCTTCCCCCACCTGATCACCTGCTAACATTGACATCACATTTCCTGGTGTCCAGTGTAACCTGCCATCCTAATCTCCTGTACAGTTAAGATAATATTTCACTGGTAGTCTAGTGAATGCCCCCCTTCCTATCCCCAGTCCCCAGTAAGTGAATTACTGTCTATTCCCTGGTGGTCTAGTGTGTCCCCCCACTCTGGCAGTTAGTGTCCCACCACCACCCTCCTGCCTATCCCGAAACTGAGCCAGTGACCAGCACAGCCCTCCTCTCTCAACCACAGCTTGCCACTGACTGAGCTGTCAATGAGTGTGTACTGTATACAATACATGCTCATTGACATTGATTGACAGCTCAGAGTGAGCTGTCATTCCATGGTGACATACTGGCCCAGATATTCAAAGGGTTGCGTATGGTGCAACAGTGTTGCACCATCGCCGCTCACTGATTCACCCTGGTCGCATATTCAAATGGGGAATTACCTGGCACAAATCCGATGTGCGGTAGCACATCAGTAATGTATGCAGGCACAGGTAGGGGCATGCCTGTGCACGCCTCTGCATCCGATATTCAGCCGGGATGTGCTGGAGCCATCATCGCAACCCTACTTACGCCCGCCTGCGCCAATCCAAAAAAGGAGACAATGGCTGGCCACCCACAGGTGAGCTGCTGTATTACGAGAGTGCAACGCGGCGGCTGCCGCATAGGTGGCCTAACTCGGCTGCACCTCGTGGTGGCGCCCCATTCCCAATCGCAGGCATCAGTTAAAAATAATAACGTCCAATATCCCTGGTGGTCCAGTGGACCGCTGTCAGCCCGATCATGGGCTTAAGTAAAAAAAAAAAAATAATCCTATATCCCTGGTGGTCCAGTGGACTGCTGTCTGCCCAATCACGGGCTTAAGTAAATAAAAAAAAGAATCCAATATCCCTGGTGGTCCAGTGGGCCATTGTCTGCCTGATCGCAGGCTTAAATAAAAAAATAAAACAATCCTATATCCCTGGTGGTCCAGTGGACTGCTGTCTGCCCGATTGCAGGCTTAAGTAACTAAAAATAAGAATCCTATATCCCTGGTGGTCCAGTGGACCGCTGTCTGCCCGATCACGGGCTTAAGTAAATAAAAATAAGAATCCTAGATCCCTGGTGGTCCAGTGGACCCCCCTCCCCACCTGGCCACTGATCCCCACCACCCTGCTCCCCCCCCGGTCAGCGGCAGGCAGCAGCACCCCACCTGCCTGCAGCCCCGCCACCCACCGAATGACACCGTGAGGTAGGGCTGTATGCCCTTTGGTCCCATAGCCAGGCCAATGGGCATGTAGCCCATACCGTACTACACATTCCAGATATGTGAAGGGATCCATTCACATATCTGGAGTCAATGAAACATGGGCTTGCGCTCTTCATTGGCTCATGCTGTGGACTAATGGGCATACAGCCCTACCTACGGTGTCAGTCAGTGAGTGGTGAGGCGACAGGCGGTGGGTGCTGCCACGCCACTGGCCGAGGGGAGCTGAGAGTGGTGAGGAAAGCAAATGGGCAGGTCAGGAAGGATCCACTGGACCCTGAGATTATAAATTCTTTATATTTTACTTATGCCCGTGATCAGGCAGACAGTGGTCCACTGGACCACCAGGGGATATAAGATTCTGTATTTAATTTACCAAACCAGCAGTGGACGACAACGGTCCACTGGACCACCAGGGATATAGGGAGTCAATTTATTTTACTAGTGCCCGTGATCGGGCTGTGGGGCACATTGCTGCCCTGCAGGGGGCCTTGGTCCCCGGAGGCTGCTGCCTGGCCGGGTGCCAGGTGCAAGTCGTTGTGGATCGGCACACCTGCATGCAAATGGGGCCATAATGACATGCAAATGGCCCCATTTGTGCCTTGCATACATTATGGCCCCATTTGCATGTGCATGTTTGAATATTGCGGTTGCTGCACATAGCACAATGGAACTTGCACTAGCGCATCCCCCTGCTCCACTCTGGCCACTTGCGCTGGTGCAGTGCCACTGCACCATGCACACTGCGGGTGGCCAAGGTGTGCTATTCAATGATGCTGAGCCATGGCGCAACTCCATTGAATATCACCTGATCAATGCCCCTTCGCAGCCAAGTTGCGCTGCGCTGAGGCTTGTGCCGCAGCCTGGCGCAGTTTGAATATCTGGGCCACTGTATACAGTACATGCTCACTGACTGCTCAATCGGTGACCAGTCATGGTTAAGAGAGGAGGGCTGTGCTGGTCACGAGCTCGGGTTTGGGATGGGGGGAGCAGGTTGGTGAGACACTCCCTGCTGGGGTGAGGCAGATGGAGGGTGCATTAGACCACCAAGGAATAGATGTTAATTCACTTACTGGGGATTGGGGATGGAGGGTGTTAACTAAACCACCAGTGAAATGTTTATCTTGACAATACAGGGGATGGGGGGGTTTACACTGGACACCAGGGAATGTGATGTCAACATCGGGCGGGTGTTTGGGTGGGGGAGGGATCGCTAGCCACCAGCGAATATTATTTCTGTTTCAGGCAGGGCTATAGGTTGGGGGGCACTGGACATTAGGGAATTCTTATATTTTTGATAGCAAGCTGGCGATCAGCTGGGGGGCCACTAGACCACTAGGGATTATCAATATTGTATATCGGGCTGGAAATCAGCAAACGGCGGCAGGGGAGGAACACTGGCCACCAGGGGGATATTTTCTTTTCTCATTGATCCAGCGATCAGCAGGGGGGGGAAGGACCACTAACGACCAGGGAAGATTTAAATATATTTTATATCTTGGAACAGGCCAGCGATCAGTGAGGGGGAGGACCACTAGACACCAGGTAAAAATATTGACTTATTCTTGGGTCTGCATTCGGCTGTGGGCACTGCAGTACTTCTGACAATCACTAGGGCTGTGGGGGATTAAAGGGGCACTGTCAGCTTTGTCACTTAGTTTTTGGCCAAACGTGAACAGTGTGCCTGTTGGCACACACCTATCACATATATACTGCAGAACGTCCCTATATATGCAAAACGTAATGCTTTTTTACCATTTTTATACATTTTGCAGACATAGCTGTCCATTCGGGTCCATGTTAAGTCCTCCACATACTGGAAATACATCCAAGCCAGGGTCGCACATCTGCCATGAGTGTGACTCTGAAGTACAATTTTTTTCATCAACATGTAGCTACATATTGCGCAGGTCCTTTACGCTATTTTAAAATGCTCCATCTACTGTATAAGCAACTGCAAACTGAGCACTGGGAGTACTGTAATTTATTTTTGTACATTGCAGCCGAAATCTCATGCATGTACACCAGAGGCATGACCAAAGATCTTGTGCATGTGCAAGAGCGTGCCGTTAGTGTGCATGTGTGGGATTTCGGCTGCGATGTACAAAAATGAATTACAGTACTCCCCGTGCTTGGTTTGCAGTTGCTTATAGATGGAGCATTTTAGAATAGTGTAAGGAACCCGCGCAATATGTAACTACATGTTGAGTATGAAAAAATTGTACTTCGGGGCCGCACTCATGGCAGACGCATGGCCCCGGCCTGGATGTGCTTCCAGTATGCAGAAGATTTAACATGGGCCCGAATGGAAATCTACTTCTGTAAAATGTATAAAAACAGTAAAAAACATGACATTTTGCATATATAGGGATGTTCTGTAGTATGTATGTGACAAATGTATGCTAACAGGCACACTGTTCACTTTTGGCCAGAAATGAAGGGGCAAAGCTGATAGTGCCCCTTTAAAGCAAGTCTTGGTTAGCAGTATTTGCTTCGTGCAAGGTGACCCGCAAAAGGCCCTTGCGAAGAGCAAATGCTTTGTGAATGGGACAGCACCATATACAGGACCCCTTCCCCTCATTTGCATTGAAGCCCCCTCCACAAGCCCTGGTGCAAACCCAGTTTGAGAATACAGACTGGGCTTTTGTAAATACCGAAGTGGCACAAAACACGGTTTGTGCCGGGGCCAAGTTTTGTGACTCTGGCCCCAGAGCTTATATAAACTCCAACATGCACTGCAGGCTATTTTTTTTTTAACTTATTTTATCTATTCCTCCTCGGCTTGGGGGGGTTGTATCTATGGTCCCCCCCAATCCGGCAGTCACTTTTGCCCCACCTCAGCCGCAGCCTAAGCTCAACCCCTATGCCCTCCCCTCCTCAGCCACATCGCCATGGGGACTTATCCCACTCACCGCAGAAGGCCAGATGTGCACCAGGGAAGCTAACTTTGGTGAGTCTGTCATGATGCCAGTGGACCACCATCACATGCATGGGGAGGCTTTCTTCTTATGCTTCCCCTCTTAATGGCACAGGCATACAATGATGCCAAGGATGTTCCGTGCATGTGTCCGCACCCAGCACATCTGGTATCAGCCTGCATCAACCCCACAGCAGACCACAACTTGTACCAACACCCAGCCACTGCCAGGAGCCAGCCCATCTGTGGTGATCCCTTCCCACCCTCCCTAGAGGAGGACAGCAGTCCCTGGGATGCTCTATCCTCCTCCCCCCTCCCTCCCAGCCAACCCCCAGAACCCGAGGTTGCTCTCTATTCCTGGTCACTGGTGTGGTGCGAGGTGTGGCATCCAGTGCCTCAACCCTCAGCGCCACCAGGCCAGCCACACTACAGGCTATTAAATCTTCTCACTGCTGCCTACTGATCTGATGTCATCTGCAAGTGATTCTGGGATATGTAGTAATATAAGATGTCATCCTACAACTAAGGGAAATTAATCTGATACACTCTACTATACTACAGTAAACAGTAAACAGACCCAAAATACTTCTGCATGCAAAGTGCACATTGGAGCCAACCCTACACCTGAGTGTTGAGGCCCTTAGTGTGACTATTCCCATTTATGGTAGGATAGTATGGTTTGTACATGTTGTTGGAGAAAGGAATTGATGAATTGTGATTCTCAGTTATCGAACCCACCCCTGAAACAACTGGCCTCCCCATGGGCAGTGGTGCTGGAAGGTTCTGGAAAGTGGTAGGTCCAAGGATTTACAGAGTGCCCCAACCCCACTCTATTATCTCTGCCCCAAACTTTCTGCCACCCCCCACTAAGTTTCTATAACCAGATTTGTAAACCATGCACAGTTAAATACAACAATGTAAGTATATTAATACAGTGTGATAAACAGCAACATAAAAATGTATTTAGAGCA
Organism: Neoceratodus forsteri; assembly: GCA_016271365.2. NCBI lineage: Eukaryota > Metazoa > Chordata > Ceratodontiformes > Ceratodontidae > Neoceratodus > Neoceratodus forsteri. Next base: position 1,059,193,059 of record CM057456.1, read on the forward strand.
AGGAAGCAACACAGATAAGATACAAAATAGGTGCAAATGTAAAACAATTAGGGCAGTCAGTTGTCAACATGTCAGAGGGTGAAAGTACGTTGCATCAGGAATACATGTGAAAAACAAGCAATCTGTGATATTAGTAAAAAATGTATCACCCATTCAATGGAGGCTGTGCAAAAAGTCATTACTGGAAACCAGTCAAAGTGCAAAAATTCATGGTAAACTTCGCCAAATATAGAGTATGCAGAATCCGGCGCAGGTAAAACAAAACAAACAAAAAATCATTGCTTATTTTAAGGAAAGCATAAGCCCTCCCCAAACCCCAACAAGCCAGAGTTGATATAAATATGCTGCACGCTGCCAAGTATCCTATGCAAAACCAAAATCAAGTAATAAAAACATCATTACCCCCACCACCACCACCACCACCAAAATGCCGGATCAGATCAATTCACTGTACATTTTCAATCCCCAGTCAACCAGTACAGAACTCAGAGCAAGTGAAAAAATAATAGTACATAATGAATGTAACAAAAAACCCACCCTTCCCAAATGACGTAGTTAGAGAACCTATAGCATACACTTATTACTGAACATTTTCAGTTAAAGCCTACACCAGCCCAGCCCCGCACCTAATAGCAAATTTAGCCCAAAGCAGATAAAAGTTATATACATTTTCAACATAACCCCAACCCCCAATAGAGTACAGCTGGGCTCAAATTATTATGTTGTGTTGTAGCTGATATAAGCCATTGGCTCCAAGAGTTCAAACTTACCAGTGTCTGCAACTTGCCAGTCTATCCTGGTTTGTTACCAAATTACTGGTGTCCAGAGCGAACCTGAACATATGTGTCGTGATCATACCTCTCAATAGTCACTGATTGTCAGGCTGTCCCTGTTTTTGCCTCAAACATTTCCTAGGCCCTTCATAAAGCTGGCATTTTATCATTGAAAAATAGTCACTTAAAGCATACAAATATTGCCACACATTAATGCTACTATATATATAGATATATAGATATAAATATACACAATAAAAAGACATATTCTCACTGGAGTGAGATAAATGCTGTTGACGTAGCAACTGTGAGATTATTTACATTTACACGCAGTTGCTATGTCATGAAGTGATATTCTCACTCTAGCTATGTCACTACAAGCAGTATGCTCACCACAGTATATTTCTACATCAAACATTTTCTAAACATGACCCAGCATAAAAAGGATCCACAGAAAACCTTGACGTCACTGCAAGAAATGCAAAACACTACATTTCAACATATTTGAAACACACGCTTGTTGCATTCAACCAAAGTGCAGCTCTCCAAAGCACATTTTCTGGAGCTGGAAGGACACTACTTTCTTCAACTGTGAGCTGCGTGAGAAATTCTATATTGCACTTGATATCTGCAACAAACGTGCACTTTTGCTTAATTCTGTGGGAGATGAAACTAACTACCCTTGGTAATTGCTTTTTATTCACATATTTATTTAGTGTTTAACCAAGAAGGGGCTTGAAAACTTGGTTTATCTTGTTTGTAACTTCAGAAAGATTTAAATACTGCATTTGGGTAGGTCCTTGGAGGTAGCTAGATTGTCTACTAGGATTTGCTGACAGTTAAACTATTTTTAAATGAATTACAGGTGTCTGAGGAGTTGAAAAAGAAACTTGCAAACTCTGCTTATCTTGGAAGTAACCTCATAAGTGTTTGAATACTGCATTCTGGTTGTCCCTTGGGGGTAGCTGGATTGACTACTAGGATTTTGGGACAGAAACTATTTTTAAATAATTTACTGGTGCGTAGGAGTTTGTGATAGTTAAACTCTTTTTAACAAAGTTACTGGGGTTAAGGAGTGGTCACAGAAAAACCTGCAGTGTAAATTGAAACACAGACAGCCTTAGGGGGCAGGACATTGTTTTCAGACCAAACAGGTTGTATTGGAACAGGAAGGGCTACATCATAACCATTGGCAACAAATTGCCCTGGGTGGAGATATCCAGACTAGATCAGATTATTGTAAGTTACTGAAGGCTGCAATTTTCAAAGACACACAAAGCACATTTTCTGGAGCTGGAAGGACACTACTTTCTTCAACTGTGAGCTGTGTGAGAAATTCTATATTGCACTTGATATCTGCAACAAACGTGCACTTTTGCTTAATTCTGTGGGAGGTGAAACTAACTACCCTTGGTAATTGCTTTTTATTCACATATTTATTCAGTGTTTAACCAAGAAGGGGCTTGCAAACTCAGTTTATCTTGTTAGTAACTTCAGAAAGATTTAAATACTGCATTTGGGTAGGTCCTTGGAGGTAGCTAGATTGTCTATTAGGATTTGCTGACAGTTAAACTATTTTTAAATGAATTACAGGTGTCTGATGAGTTGAAAAAGAAACTTGCAAACTCTGCTTATCTTGGAAGTAACCTCATAAGTGTTTGAATACTGCATTCTGGTTGTCCCTTGGGGGTAGCTGGATTGACTACTAGGATTTTGGGACAGAAACTATTTTTAAATAATTTACTGGTGCGTAGGAGTTTGTGATAGTTAAACTCCTTTTAACAAAGTTACTGGGGTTAAGGAGTGGGCACAGAAAAACCTGCAGTGTGAAACAGGAAAAGATAGTCTTTCAAGCAACAGAGGGTGGTGGATCTAGGTTTACGTTTGTTTGTTACAATTCTTAAGATTTTCAGTGCAGGAAGAGTTTAAAGCACAGCTGACTTATTTTGGGGCTGACAGCTCTCAGAGCACAAGCCACCAGCCTGTTTTGTGGCTGGGGAGGTTTACCTGTGTCTGACTTGGATGTGTGGATTTTTCTCTGTCTGATTAGTAGGGTATTTCTCTATCAAATTGTTGTGTAGGGCATCTTGCTGACAGGAAGGCACTCATTGCAGCAGTGGGTCAGAGCTTTAGCTGATTGTTTTATGAGGGCACAGTTTAGGTCCAACTGCTTCCCACCCCTCACCCCACCCACCCCTGGTTGTCCTCAGCCTCCTTAGTCTCCACTGCGGGAGTACCTATAAAGTCCTTTATACCTGGGGTTCTGACATCATTTCCTCAAGAGTGCAAGGTGCATGTCACTGTCATATCCTCTCTAGCACACTGCACTGACAATATAAGCATACACATTGTATAATATAAATATATATCTATTTCTATATTACAAACCAATCACACACACACACACACACACACACACACGTAAAAACAATGTGGGGAGTAGTGCAATGTAATGGCTGTGGGGCAGCAGTCTTCAGGGAGTCTTTCTGGAGGCTGAGATGCTGCCTATTTGCAGACAATCTCTGCCCTGAGGAGGAAGTTGCCCATCTTCAGGCCACACTGGACAGTAGTACAGGGACCTTCCCAGGCCACACTGGACAGTAGGAAGGAACCTCCCCATCCAGGGAGCACCACAGCCACCACCACTACCTCAGAGGTTGCAAAGAAAGCACAGCAGTTGGACCACAGTGGGCTCAGGGAGGGTGAGGATAGTGGAACAGGGGCACACCCAGTCAGTTGTTCCACACCACAATCCATACACCATTCTGGGGGAGCATAGCACCCCTATGGATGCACCCGCAGAGGAGACTAAGGAGGCTGAGGACAACTGTCACAAGGGAGGCCCACAGGAAGGAGGCAGAGGACACCACAAGGAAAGGAAGCAGATCCTAGTGGGGGAGTCAATTATTAGGGGGATAGAACTGGGAGGAGCTGGGAAAACTGAAGTAAGGTGCCTGCCTGGTGCCATGGCTTGGAGGGACAGGAAGTGCATCCTCAGGATCCCAAGAACAGCTGCAAGGGATTCTGAGCTGGACATAATCGTCCACCTAGGGACAAATGACTTGGCTCATCATGAGGTTAGAGCAGTGCAGGAGGACATTGCAGAGTTGGGGAGGGGCCTAAGACAAGTAGCACACATGGTATCCTTCTCAGAGGTGCTGCCTGTCAAAGGCATGGGGGAGGCAAGGGTAATTGCCACCATGCAGTTTAATGAATGGTTGAAAAATGGATGCGGAGCACAGGGTTTAGCTTCATTGGGGACTGGGGTTCCACCTGGGGGACACCAGCCTATACTGCAGGATGGTCTGCATCTGTCCAGGAAGGGAACAAGTCTTTTGAGCAATCAGTTTAAATGCTTCATTGGCAAGCTTTTAAACTAGTCAAAGGAGGCACTGACAAGCAGCAGAAAATCCAGCATCTCCCTACAAAACAGGGTACTAAATGAGAAAAAGACCGAGGTAGAACAGTCAGTGGGGATGCTGCAACAGAAGGTAAAGCCATCAAAAATGGAGAGCAATGAGTACCAATGCCCATAGTCTAGATAACAAGCTTCCTGAATTAGTGGCCTTGATGGAGGAGGAACATCTGGATATCATGGCAGTCACAGAAACATGGTACACAAAACCATGACTGGGACATAAACATACCAGGATAACACTATCTACAGGAGGGACAGGAGGGTAAAAGGAGGAGGAGAGTAGTTCTTTACATAAGGAAGGAATAAAAGCAACAGAACAAAAGGGTAAACAGGGAGGAGGAGAAGAAGCACTGTGGGTAGAAATTTGGAGACAGGCAGTAACACAATCCGCACAGGGTTGTATCTGAACCCCTCTCTCAGGGGAGAAAATGGACAAGGAAATGATAGAAAGTATACTTATAATGGCAGAAAGAGGGGAGATATTGCTGATGGGTGATCTGAATATGCCAGATGTTAACTGGAGTGCAGTTGCAGCTGCCACTTTGAAGAATGCAGTTATTCTAGATGCCCTACAGGGGGCATGCCTTAGACAACTAGTACTGGGAGGGGAGTTGCTAGCAGTCACAAAGGAAGGAAGAAAGAGACTTGGGCATCATCATCACTGATGACCTAAAATCATCCAAGCAGACCTCTAAAGCAGTAGGTAAGGCTAGGGGTGTTAGGGTGTATTAGTAGGGTATCACAAGTCGTAAGAGGAGGTAATAATCCCTCTGTACAAGACATTAGTTAAGCCCCATCTGGAGTACTGCATGCAGTATTGGAAGCCACACCTTCTCAGGGACATTAACCAAATTGAGGCAGTCCAGAAAGAGCAAAATGGTGCAGGGACTGCATCAGAAGACATATGAGGACAGATTAATGGAGCTCAATATCTATACCTTGAGCAAAGGAGGAGAGAGGTGATATGATCGAGACATTTAAACACCTTAAGGGCATAAACAAGGTGAAAGAGTCTAACATGCTTAAATATAAGAAAATAGCAGGACAAGAGGACACAGCATAAGATTAGAGGAGGCGATTAAGGGAATGTGGAAATTCTTTTCACAGAAGGTGGTAGATGCATGGAATGGCTTACCACAAGAGTGGTGGCTATGAATACAGTGCAGGGCTTCAAACAGGCATGGGATAAGCATAAGGGAGCAATACAAATGACTATGAATAGATAGGTCACTGACAGAGCAAAGGCCGATGGCACATTTATAAGGTAGAAAAAGAAATGGGCAGACTGGATGGGCCTTGCGGTCCTTATCTGCCGTCAACTTCTATGTTTCTATGTTTCTATGTTTCTATGAGCCCACTCGAGAGGGAGCAATATTAGACTTGATACTCTCAAATGGAGATGGAGAGAGGATCACAGATGTAGAAGTGGGTAGCCATCTGGGAACTAGCGACCATCGAACAGTATGGTTCACAATAAACACAGCAATAGAGTCAAGCCATACAAAGACAAAAGTACTGGACTTTAGGAGGGCTGACTTTGCCAAAATAGGTGAGTGCAAGGAATGCACTAGCAAATGGGCAGGAAGGAGGGTGGAAGAACAATGAGGAATAATAAAACTGCCATCACAGAGTAGCTGAGCCTTTGTGTGAAGCAAATAAACAAAGCAAGGCGATGTAAGAAACCACTATGGTTCTCAAAGGAAGTGGCAGTGAAGGTTCAAGAGAAAAGAAAGCATTCAGGAAGTACAAGGAATCGCAGAAGGAGCAGGACAGAGAACTGTATCAGTTAAAGCAAAGGAGGCTGGGAAGGCAGTCAGAACAGCAAAGGCCCAAACCGAGGAAAAGATAGCCAACTCAGTTAAGAAGGGGATAAAACCTTTTATAGGTACATCAGGGAGCAAAGGAAGACCAAGGGAGGGACAGTGAGGCTTAATAAAGGGAGGGAGGGTGGGCAGAGGGAGACTGTGAAAAGGCAGAGATACTAAACAAATATTTTTGCTCAGTATTTACAAATGAAGAGGAGTACATAAAACAAACAGTAGTAACACTCTGGATACAGAAGTTGATACCAGCCCATTTACAGAAGAAAGGGTGAAAGAACTTTTAAAACTGAAGGTGGACAAAGCAATGGGGCCTGATGGGATTCATCCCAGAATTCTAAAAGAACTAAGGGTAGAACTAGTGACACCACTGACTACCCTTTTTAACAAATTATAGGAGGAAGGGGTGGTACCCGAGGATTGGAGGAGAGCAGATGTGATTCCCCTTCACAAAAGTGGGAGCAAGGCAGAAGCAGGAAACTATAGACCTGTTAGTTTAACCTCAGTGATAGGGAAAATGATGGAATCACTTCAAAGGAAAGAATTGTCGAGTATCTAGAGGCCAGAGGGCACAGGACCCTAGGCAGCATGGATTCACAGGGAAGGTCATGCCAGATGAATCTGATAGATTTCTTTGACTGGGTGACCAAAGTAGTAGATCAGGGAGGGGCTGTGGACATGGCCTACCTAGACTTCGAAGGCATTTGACACAGTCCCACACAAAAGATTAATATACAAGTTAGCCAGCCTGGGGTGGGTCCCAAGATGACAGCCTGGGTAAGAATTGGCTAAAGAATAGGACACAGAAGTAATAGTAAATGGAGTCACTCAGAAGAAAGGAGGGTTACTAGTGGGGTACCACGAGGTTCAGTATTAGAACGGTCCTCTTCAATGTCTTTATAAGCGACATTGCAGAAGGACTGGAAGGAAAAGTATGTCTCTTTGCAGATGACACTAAGATCTGCAACAGAGTTGATGCACAGGGTGGGGTGGAAAGGATGAGAAGGGACTTGGCAAGGTTAGAGGAATGGTCAAATGTATGGCAGCTTAGATTCAATGCTAAAGTTCAAGGTAATGCACCTGGGAAACAAAACCCAGGAAGAAGTACACAATGGGGTGAGATACTAACAACGACAAAAATGGAAAGGGACCTGGGGGTAGTCATATCAGATGACCTAAGATGGGCAAAGCAATGTGAGAGGGCAGCAAGGAGGGTCGGGGGATACTGGGATGCATGAGAGGCATCACCAGTAGAAAACAGAAGTTATTATCCCTCTGTACAGACAGCTGGTTAGACCCCATCTGGAGTACTGTGTGCAGTTCTGGAGACCCAATCTCCGCAAAGACATAGACAGGATGGAAGCTGTCCAGAGGAGGGCAACTAAAATGGTGCAGGTTCTGCACGGAAGACATATGAAGAGAGACTTAGGAGCTTAATATGTATAGCCTCAAGGAAAGGAGGAGAGGGGACATGATAGAAACTTTCAAGTACCTCAAGGGAATCAACAAGTCAAGAGGTAGCATCTTTCAAAAAGGGTGTGTAAGAACAAGAGGCAAATTTGAAGATAGAGGGGTGGCTCAGAGGTAATTTAAGGAGTATTTTTTCACAGAGAGGTTGTGGATGCATGGAGCAGCCTTCGGAGAGGTTGTGGAGTCAAAATCAGTGGCGAATTCAAGCATGCATGGGATAGTCATAAGGCAATTCTAGGGGGTGGGGGTAGGAAGAAGTAGGCTGCTGGTTAACTAGGATCTGCAGCTTATCCAGTAGGTAGGGAAATGGGCAGACTGGGTGGGCCAAGCGGTCCTTATCTGCCATCAAATTCTATGTTTCTCCACAAATCATACGTGACCTGAACCCGAAACTGAAACTGTGCCAGGAAACAAATGCTGAATGAATTTAACACATTCCCACACTATGTACTATACCCCATTGCAAGTTTTCCCAGAATGTTCACAAATTCTTCACTACCTCACTTCTTCAGTCTTCATCGGAGATCGAAATGTAAAAAAAAGGCACTCCATGAAAATGAAAGTCCTGCAGCCACACTACCGCTAACAAAATGCGCAAGAACTCAGAAATAAACCACTCAGCCACCAGACTGCACAGTACAGTGGATGCCAAATAAGATCACAGGGTAAAAATGCACACCAAATTAACAATAAACCATGAAAGAAAAAGAAATATAACAAAAACACCATCCAGGAAGACGGCAATTAAACTCCCACCCACTCAGCATACTAAACCAATCAAAGCATCACACAAACAAAACTTAACCAATCACAAAGAACAGCCTAAAATACCAACCAATAACAAAACAGAACTACTTCACATTCATGCCTACAACCAATCACATAGCAGCAATCACCCCATTCACAACACAAAGCAAAATTCCATAGAAAAAAACATACTAGACCGAGTACAAACACAAATAAAACTAACATAAATGTGTCCCCCATTGCATAAATCGAACACATGATGGGCAGTAGTGAGATATTGAAAATAATCTCACTCCTGCATCGTGAGGTATGCATATCTCACTCGTGCCAAATTGCTGCGCATCATTTATCTCATATATATATATATATTACAGACAAAAAACTCTGTTTAATGCATCAGTTAGGGTTGTTCCACAGCGTCAAAAGCAAGGAAATTTGCCGTTAGGGTTGAAAGCCCCCCTTGGACCCCTCCAGCCCACCCTCAACTGGCATCGGGGTGCGCGTTGGGGTCATCGGCCCTAACTCTCACCCGTCACATGTGTAGAAACTGAGGAATAGGAGAATGGGGTGAGAGTTAGGACCGATGACCCGATCGCACCCGATGCCGGTTGGGGGTGGGCTGGAGAAGATCAAGGAGCTTTCAAACCTAACAGCGTTTTCCTTGCTTTATTGGCTGTGGAATTAACCTAACTGATGCATTAAATGGAATTTTTGCCTCTAATTTCCTTCTTTTGAGTATGATGGCGAGAAATAATGAATGTAATCTGGGCAGCAGGAGCCCACCACATGATGTCTTGTGACATAGTAACAGGAACTGCAATGCAAACAGAAGCACCAACAGTGGTGCATAGTACTTATAAGCGTAAATGGGAAAGGAAATGTTAATAGAAATGCAAAAGCAAAAAGTAGAAAGTGAACAGTAGCGCAAATGGACATTGAGCGCATACGAAAATGCAACTGGTAACAAGAACAGTGATGGCAGCGGTATTTTAAATGGAAATGTTAAGTGTCACAGTGAAAGAATCACGAAAGGAACAGAAGCGGAAAGCGAATGCAGCGCACCGTAAGCATGACTTCCGTAACATGCACAGGCACGGTACCACAATTGTAAATGCAAATGGTAAAGTTAAGATGAAGAATAATGCCAAAGGAAACAGAAACAGAAATGGGAACAGAATCGTGTATGGAAACGTAAACCAAAACGCTCATGAGTACAGTACCGCAATTGTAAACGCAAATGGTAATGGTAACAGCAACAATAACAACAAAGGAAACAGAAACACAAAAGGAAATGCAAGCGCATATGGAAATGCAAATTGTAATGCGCAGGGGCACAGTAACGCATTTGCAAACACAAATGGTAACAGTAACAGCAAGGAAGACGCAAAACGAAAGAGAAACGGAAACGCAAAGAAAAGGGCTGCTGGAAATGCAAATGGCAATGCACATGGTGATGTAAACAAAAATGCTAACAGAAACAGTAGTGGAAACACAAATGGTAACAGTAACAAAAATACAAGCGCAAATGACAACGCAAAGGGTAATGCACACAGTGGAGTACATGGGAATGGCAACGCAAACAGAGACATAAACGTAAGTGGAAACAGTAACTGTAACAGTAACGGAAGTGCATCCCCTGTTTTTGCCATACAGGTGCATAGAGAAATACAGTGTGTACAAAGAATGTATGCATTGCAATGGGCATCGAAGCTTAAAACGAGCATTGGAAGTACTTAATTGCTAATATCTAAGCAACTGCACATCGTAGAAAAAAAATTAAAATTTCACAGAAATCATGATTTTCCTGGCTAGCTTTTTGCAGTTTCATAGCCCAAAGGGCTATGCAATTCGCAACAAAAAAATCTGTATCTCGCATCGTTTGAGATATGAACTCTGAAAAGTGAGGCATACGCCACCATGTTAGTCTATGGAGAAAAATGCCAACTTCAGAGTACTGTAACTTTGGAGCCATGCAATATGTTTTCACCAAACCACCGAAAGGCACATCTGTGAGATGTTGGCTACCTTCCCTCCAAATTTCAGCTCAAAAGACCAAACCGTTCTTTCACAGCAGGATGGCAAAGAATTCCTGTCATTTTGGCCAAGTCTGAAAAGTAGTGTTGCAATTTGCGAAAGTTTTCTCAAATATTTGCAAAAGTGTAATGAGCACAACACTACTTTGTAACACTACTTTTTCCAGAAATTTGAAAAACATATTTATGGGGTGTTTAACCCCAAAATAAAGACATGGCTAGCATCCTCAGGGTCCGACTAGGTGAACACAGAAAAAATTGTGTCCCTAAAGGGTCCCAAATTTAAATGGCTAGCATTTTTCTGATCACCAACTGAAAACAAAATGGCAGATTTGCGACACTACTAGGGCCATTTGAGACACTAAAAAGTGCATTTGCGAAAGTGTTGCACTTTTTGTTAACTTTTCCCATTGACTTATAATGGGAACTTGTTTTTTGAATAACTTTTGAACCGTTCAATATTTTTTCACAAAATCTTCAAAAGGCACATTGGGGACCCTGGCTGCATGTTCCCTGATGTTTTTGGACCAGTTGCACAAACCATGCGATCTGTAGGCGAGAGCAAAGAAATCGAAAAAAAGCATAATTGTGCAATTCGTTGTCACTTAATAACTCTGCAGTTGTGTACCTGACCAGTACAAAACTCAGTAGATCCCAAGATCTACCATGCCCAATCAGGCCTACCAAATTTCAGGCAAATCTGTTGAACGGTGGTAAAGTTATTAAGGTGCAAAATTTGACCCTTTAACCTTAAAAGTGCTACTCAACCCTAACTATGGTAGCACTACTGTGCTACCATAATATATATATATATATATATATATATATATATATATATATATATTAATGCTACTATATCTTTCTCCTTCAGGAAATTTTTTCACATTGGCAAGTTCATACTATAGCAATCTTCTTGAGCTAATATTTCCATTTTGTAGGATGAGTCCCTGATGTTGGTCATTTGTCCCAGAGTTTGTAAGCCCTGTAGTTGATTTACAGACAGAAGTTTGGGAGCTGCTTTGACTTATTTTCTGGTAAACTGATGTATTCGGCAGCAGATGCACAGGCTGAATGTCAGGACTGTCACAGGCCCAACACCCCCCTTCCCCAAGCATGCAATGATCAACAAGTATGTGTGTCATTTCTTTACCACACTTATTGTGTGGTTCTTGTCTTGAGTTTTAAAAATTATATACATAAAAGAAAGTGTCACACACATAGTAACTTCCCATGGTGTGATTCTTGTCTTGAACTTTAAAAATGTTATACATAAAAGAAAGTGTCACACACATAGTAACATCCGAAGGTGGGGTTCTTGTCTTGAGCTTTAAAAATGATATACATAAAAGAAAGTGTCACACACACAGTAACATCCCAAGGTGTGGTTCTTGTCTTGAGCTTTAACAATGATATACATAAAAGACAGTGCCACACATATAGTAACATCCCAAGATGTGGTTCTTGTCTAGACCTTTAAAAATTATATATATAAAAGACAGTGCCACACATATAGTAACATCCCAAAGTGTGGTTCTTTTCTTCAGCTTTAAAAATTATATACAGAAAATACAGCGCCACACATATAGTAACATCCCAAAATGTGGTTTTTGTCTAGACCTTTAAAAATTATATACAGAAACGATAGTGCCACACACATAGTAACAACCCAATGTGTGGTTCTTGTCTTGCGCTTTAAAAATTATATGCACAAAAGACAGTGCCACACATATAGTAACATCCTAATTATCCGAGTCACAACAAATAACCCAAACATTTGATTTACTGTTTTTTATATCACTGCAGGTTCCAAGTACTACTAAATTCTTGTTAATTAAACTGAAGTCTTCAAGCTGAGCATCAGTGTGTCAGACATATGGCTGGATTAAAACAATAATGTGTAATTTATGAGGGCAGGCAACACAGTAGGAGGAAGAATATGCAAGATCACATTGGGTCAAGAGACATCGGAGTCACTGCAGCAACTTTCCTTGACTGAAGAGCATAGGAGGCTCTAATCAAGACAGTTCAGACAGCAGCTTTTGGAAATCAATACTCCTTATGTGAAAGCTTGAAACAAACAAACTCTGGTCAGAGCCAATACAGCTGCAAAATGATGTTATTGATGATGGAAATTATAATTATTATTATGGAAATATTTACTTTTACAGTATCACTGTGTCTTTGTAGGGTGATAACCAAACAAGGGCATTGTTTTTATAGATACCGTACATCTCAAACTAAAGAAGTGTACAGTATGTGGGCTTGCAAGATCCCATAGAATGCCAAGCTGATAGGCACCACAAAAAGGAGGAAGCATGATCAAAGCTACAGCTCACAGAATGCCAAACTGATAAGCACCAGAGAAATTGCAACTGATGCTGTCAGATCTATCTACAGAGATCAATGTATTGTACAGGAAAATGTATTTCCTGGAAGTCTGAAATCTCTCCGGTGCTTATCATTTAGTAACATAATAACATAGTAATTGATGGCAGATAAGGACTGCTAGGCTCACCTAGTCTGCCTGTAATTCTTGCTTGCATCAACAGCCACTGACCTTGCTTAGTCATTGGTTTTCACCTCTCATTCCCACTACTAGGGTTCTCTTATGCCTATCCCATGTACATTTGAAACCCCCACTGTGCTAGCTCCCACCACATCCTGGGGTAGGTTATTCCAAGCATCCACCATCTTTTCTGTAAAGAATAACTTCCTCACATTCCCCTTTATCCTTCCCCCTTCTAACTTCATATCATGCCCCCTCATCCTTGTACATCTCCTATACTGAAAGATGTCATCCACCTGGACTTTCTTCAAGCCTTTAAGATACTTAAAGGTTTCCCGCACCTCTCCTCCAGTGTATCCATATTGAGGTGTTTCAATCTCTTCTCTTGTGTCTTCTGGTACAAGCCCCTTACCATCTTAGTTGCCCTTCTCTGGACCACCTCCACCTTGTCCACATCTTTGTGAAGATGTGGCCTGCAGAACTGTACTCTGTACTCCAGATGAGGCCTCACTAGCATTTTGTACAGTGGTATCACCACCTCCCTTCTTCTGCTGGTGTTACCCCTTCCTATGCACCCCAACATGTCACTGGCCCTCCCCACTGCCTTGTTACACAGTTAGGCCACCTTTATGTCATCCAAGAAGATTATCCCTAAATCCCTTTCTTCCCTGGTAACTGTCAGCAACTCCCCCATCCTGTAACTCTCTCCAGGGTTTCTGCAACCCAGGTGCATCATTTTGCACTTCTTGGCATTAAATTTTAATTGCCACCCTTTGGACCATTCTTCCAGCTTTCCTAGGTACCTCCTCATTTTCTCAACCCTCTCTGGAGTCTCTACCCTGTTGCAGATTTTGGTGTCATCTGCAAACAGGTAAACCTTCTCCTCCAGTCCTTCAACAATATCACTAATTAAGACATTAAAAAGGACTGGTCCCAGGACTGATCCCTGCGGCAACCCACTGGTTACTCCCCCTTTCCTTGGGTTGTATCCCATTTACCACCACCCTCTGCTTTCTGTTCCTCAACCAGTTTCTAACCCAGTTCTCCACTTTTTGGCCCAACCACAGGCTACCCAACTTGTTAAATAGTCTTCTGTGGGGAACGGTGTTGAAGGCCTTACTGAAATCAAGGTAGGTGATATTTACCGCCACCCCGATCCACTTACTTCATCACCCAGTCAACAAAGTCTATTACGTTTGCTTGAAATGACCTTCCTGCTGTTAATCCATGCTGTCTTGGATCCCGTGCTCCACTGAATTCCAAGTGTTCTACAATCCTTTCCTTAAGCAGTGCTTCCATAATCTTGCCCACTACTGAAGTGAAATTGAATGGCCTCTAATTACCTGCTTCCTTCCTGCTTACACTCTTGTGAAAGGGGGCTACGTGTGCCAACTCCAGTCCTCCGGAACCACCCCTGTATTAAGTGACTCACTAAACAGGGCTGACAGTGGTGCTGCTAGCTCCTTCTGAAGCTCCCTTTGTATCCTGGGGTGTATACCATCTGGTCCCATTTCTTTGTCCACCCTCAGTTTTGTGAGTTCTTCCAGAACTCTCTCTTCTGTGAATTGGCTGGTGTTTACCTCCCATGCCCCAATGTCTTTGCTGTCCAATTGTGGTCCTGGTCCCTTCCCCTCCTCATCAAATACCAAGCAGAAGTATTCATTCAGTATAGATGCTTTATCTAGGTCCCCCTCCACACACACCCCTTCCTCCCCTCTGAATCTTACAATTCCTCCTCAGCCTTCCTTCTTTCACTGATGTACCTATAGAAAGTCTTGTCTCCATTCTTTAACATCTGTGCTAATCTTTCCTCTGTCTTCACCTTTGCACTCCTTACTGCCTTTCCTGCTTCCCTCTGCCTAGGTACACTGCCCTATCTCCATCCCTTTGTGACCCCTTGTATTTTCTGAAAGCCACCTTTTGGTCCTTTACTTTCCCTGCCATCTCCCTTGAAAACCATAGTGGTGTGCCCCTTCTTTTTCCCTTCTTTCTTGGCCTAGTCCACTGATTTGTCACATCTACTATGGCACCTTTTAGGTGTGCCCACTGCTCCTCTACCCATCCTCCTGACTCCTTGCTCACCAGGGCTTATCCATTTAGCATTATGTGAGATGTTGCTTCAATCATGCTTCCACCCTTTCTGTGGTGCCTATTGGCTCAGCATTCTGTGGGGTCTTGGAAGCCCACATGCAACACTTCTTTAGTTTGAGGTGCACAATATCTATAAAAACAATGCTCTTGTTTGGTTATCACCTTGCAAAGTCCGCAGTGATACTGTAAAAGTAAATATTTCTAAAATAATAATTTCCACTATCAATAACATAATTTTGCAGCTGTATTGGCTCTGACCAGAGTTTGTTATAATAATGGTTACAGCAATCTTGGAAACTGAGAGATCGCAGGTTCAAACCCTGCTAGATCCAAATACTCACTGTGCATCCCAGAGCAAGTCATTTAAAGAAGACAAGAAATTATTGTGTCTTATAAAGATTAACAAGATTATAAATTATAATTATAAAGATTGCTCACAAAACATTGTCTGGTGTGGTTTTATGTATGTGCCAGTACTTTGACTCTGGATTACAGCTTCCATTTTTCTCCATGAACTGACAGCGTTTTGGCAGAATTTGTCAATTTAGTGAGAAAGATCAGATTGTGCAGTGTGTTCTAGTTGATTGCACTGATGATGTCCATAACTCCCTCACAGACAGCCAGAATAGCTGTTTCACAGGCAACTGAATCAGCATCTAGAAAAGCCCCTCACCTCATTGAAAATATTAATTTATGTGAAAGGTCTGTGTCAGAGATTCACTGTTTGAGAGTACCGTGGCAGTCGAAGCTGTGTTTGCTTTGAAAGTAAAACATGCTCTATTATTTTTTTAATTGAACAGTGAGTGTGCAGTTACAAGAGATGTTAGCTCAATCAGGACAGCTAAACATATTACAGATGTACAAAGAGTCTGTCTTGGTTACATTAAAATTTGAAGATCCACTGAGTTTGATTGTGTGACATTTTCTGGCTATACAGTGATCTAGTGACTGTAGTAAATGCACTCAAAAAGTGTTCCACTTACAAAAAAAACACTCTTTACATTAAAAACCAAACTGCTAAACCACATTACAGCTAGCAAATTTCTGACAAGAAGAGCAGTTATCATGGTATGTTTGAAACACTGTTTGTGAAAGTCTGATGCTTGGATGGTCCCCAACTGATATGACAGCTCCTAATTCACTCAAACTATGCTGTATAGCAAAAAACAGCAAAAACCACAGTTTACTTTTCAAAAGGATCGCTAGATCACTGTATTGCTAGAAAATGTCACACAATCAAAAAATGTGAGCCCTGAAAGTGTAATGCAACCACAACAAACTCTTTGTACGTCTGTAATATGTCTTGTGGTTCTAATTGAGCTGACACCTCCTGTAACTACACACTCTATCTAATAAAAAAAGTGCATTTTACTTTTACTTCGTGCCCAAAGCAGACACAGCTCTGAGTGCCACAGTACTCTCAAACAGTAAATCCCTGACACAGACTTTTCATATAAATAAATGTTTTAGGTGAGGTGAGGTGAGTAGTTTTTCCTGATGCCTATTCAGTTGTCTGTGAAACAGCTGTTCAAACTCCAGGAATCCCTCACTTCAGCTTAACAATCTGCAATCATTCCACTGGGACGAGCTGCCCCCCAACCTAGAATTTTATGCTAATTAGGGAACTTAGAATGATGTTCAAAAACTCTGCTGTATGGTCATGCTCACCAATCCCCTCTAACAGCAGATTCATTTCTCTGCCTCAGAGGAAACATCGTCGCAAAGCCACTCTTCACATCAGTCATCTATGGTTAAATTTAGATTAATTTGTTTGAGCTTTCAGTGTTTCTTTTGTTATTTATTGAAAAGTATGCATTAGTTAGTTAGGCTAGGTTTTGGGGGATTTCTTCAGTCCCTCATCAGTTCCCAGGGTCCAAAGAACAGTATCTGAGGTTCATTTCCGCCTTTAGGACTGCGTTCCTTTAAAAAAAATAAAAAAAAAAAGATCATTTTTCTTTGAAAACTGCTCTTGCAGTTCCCTTTTCTTCTAGTCATGGTTCTGGTTTTGGTGGAGCTGAAACAATTTTCCCCAGTTTCTGGTTTCTTTTTCAACTTGTTTCTAGCAGTTCCCATATTATTGGGGAACTGAGCTGTGTTTTTATTTCTAGTAAAGGAAACAATGTTTTCTTCTTGGGTTGTCAGTTATTGCCATGTCTGATAGATCTCAAAAGAAAATGGGACCCTTTAGAAATTGTGCAAATTGTTTTCAAACTCCTGACTAAAGCAGACTGCCATGAGTTATGTTTTAAGTGTCTGGGTCCAGATCTCAATTTTTCTAGTTGGGCTGTGTATTAAGTTTGCCCCAAAAGGATTAAATAAAAGTGTTAAAAAATTTGAAGTCATCATGGCTTCTCAGTCTGCCTCTTCATCACAAACAGCCTCAGGTGAGGATTCAGTCCTTCAGAGTAAGCAGAAGGACACATCTGCTAATGATTGCACAAAGGTCATGGTGTCTGACAGGAAGAACCCTGAATCAAGTAAGTGTAAAAGAGCCACTGAGCAGACATCAGAACTGGTGCATGCTGAGATAAAGCACAAAGAAAACATGTCACTGCCCCTCCTGCTGAAGAAGCAAAGGAGACACCTGTTGACAGATGCAAACTGCCCTCAGTTGAGGACATGACAAAAGCACAGCGGTTTTTCCAGGCTTTCCAAGCTATGGGGACCTTTATGACCATGTCTGCCCCACCACCCAGGCTTCAGTACCACTAGTAATGCATGTGGTGGAGGAGTCTGAATTGTATTATGAAGATGAGGAGGAGGAAGGGGATCCAAAGGGTTCCCCTGAGCACAATTTTGGTTCCCCTCCTCTTTCCTCAAAGGATTATACCCCACACTATTCTTTTGTGATGCAAAGGGAAAATATCCTCAATTTCTCACCCCAGGAAGCAACAGAAGATGAGGATGAGGATGACGTTGAATTCCTGGACATGATGGACATAACCCCCACAAAGAGGGTGCTCTTGCCCATCCATAAGTCTCTCAAGAAATCCACCTGCAAGCTGCTAGCAGTGCCCACCTCTGTTGCTGGCATTGACTATAAAATAGAAAGAACAAAGTGGATAGGCAGGGTACTGAGTATTTATATGTACATCCTGATCGTGAGTGAGTGGTACAGACTGCTACCTATGACAAGGCTAAGGTGCTCCTTTCCTCTCAGCTCCTAGAAAGGGATTCTGGGAAGTTGGATAGTATGAGGAAAAAAGTCTATACTTCAGCTTCTTTGCTTCTGGAACAGGCAGCTCATATGCTGCTCAGTATTAAAAGGCACTTTGGTGCTCAGTTGTGGCCATGAGCAAAAATGCTGCTGGTGAATTGGCTCAGGATCTAGCAGGCACAGCAAAAGCTGCCATGGATGCCACTGAATACTAGTTTCATATGGCCATAGATGCCAGTGACACTGTCTCCAGGGTCATGGCACATGCAGTGTCCCTTAGGAGATTTGCATGGCTTAGGACTACAAACCTTTCCCAGGACACTCACACAAATGCCATGGAATTTTCCTATGAGGGAAATTCATTGTTTGGTTACAAGATAGAGGCTTACATGAAAAAGATGTATGATTATAAGACCTCCTACAAAAGTAACACTGAGAAAGAGAAGTTCACCGTTTCCCATAGGCCTTATAGCAGGGGCAGTAGGAGATGGAGATATTACCTCTGTGCTTATGTGACCTATGACTATTCTCCCCAGAGGTGCTTCTTCAGAAGTAGGGGCAAAAGGGCTGCCAGGCATGGGGAGACCACCCAGCCTCCAAAGCCCAGGCAAAAGAGAACACCTGACATTTTGGTCTAGGTCACCCAACTATTACCAGTGGGAGGAAGATTGTCTCACTGTCTACAGGCATGGGAACATATTACCACAGACAGGTGGGTCCTGGAGATAGACAGGGCCTTTCATTGCAGTTTAAGAGACTCCAAAAGCTGTGCAAAGGCAGAGTCGTCTCACCGCATACTCTAGCTAAAAAAAACTCCTGCTGGAGTTGGAGGTAAAAAAAAAACTGCTGCAAGCAAGTACAGTGGAAAAAGTTCCTCCTCCCAGTGCAGAAGGGGGCTGTACTCAAGATATTTCCTAATCCATAAGAAAAATGAAGACTAGCAACCTATTTGAGACCTAAGATTTCTAAATAAGCATTTGAAAAAGGAAAAGTTGGTAACCCTGGGCCCAGTGGTTAAATCACTGCAACAAGGACATTGGTTGAGGTCACTGGGTTTGAAAGACGCTTACTTCCACATACCAGTAAGACCCTCTCACAGAAAGTACCTCAGATTAATGGTAAGGAATTGCCACTAGCAGTTTAGAGCCCTTCCCTTTGGACATTCCTCAGCTCCCAGGGTTCTCACAAAGTGCCTGGCAGTAGTAGCAGCACATTTGAGGAGGGAGGGGGTGGTAGTTTTTCCCTACCTGGATGACTGGTTGTTCTCAGGGAGGCCACAACAGGAGGCCAATGCCTCCCTTTAGCTCACCCAGTGAACCATGAAGGAGCTGAGTTTCCTGATAAATGTCCAAAAGTCCCACACAGAACCAGTTCAGGTGCTGGACTTCATAGAGGCAGAATTGGATACCCATCAGAGACAGCATTCCTCCCTCAGGGCAGCTGAAACCTGCAAGAGACTTCCTTCAGTTATTGGGGCACATGGTCTCCTCCATGGCAGTAGTATCAGGTGCCAGATTTCAAATGAGAGATGTTCAGTACCACCAGGGGGCTCACTGGTCCCAAAGGAGGAATCCTCTGTCAAAGCTAATACCCATGACAAAGTGCCTGTTAAAAACACTGGAGCAGTGGAAGGAAGAGGAAAATCTCAGGGAGGGGGTTCCCTTCCTCTA
This sequence comes from Neoceratodus forsteri, assembly GCA_016271365.2. Taxonomy (NCBI): domain Eukaryota; kingdom Metazoa; phylum Chordata; order Ceratodontiformes; family Ceratodontidae; genus Neoceratodus; species Neoceratodus forsteri. The sequence continues at coordinate 1,059,212,744 of CM057456.1, forward strand.
GCAATCACCTACAGTGATGCTCACTACAGATGTCTCCCACCTGGGCTGGGGCACCCACCTGGAGGACTGCACTGTAAGCAGGGTGTGGACCCCTCTGGAGTCTCAAGAGCACATAAATCTCTTGTAAGTCAAGGCTATTTATCTGGCAATGCAGGTCTTGTTCTGTCATGTCAGGGGTCAGTCAGTCCAGATTAGAACAGAAAACACCACTACCATGTATTATATCAACAAACGGGAAGGAACAAGATCTTCCAAATTGTGCACAGAAGCAATGAAGATCTGGAGCCTGGTGTACTCACCGGAGGTACAGTTATCTGCAGTGTGTCTGCCAGGAAAAGACAATGTCCTTGCAGATTCCCTGAGCTGAATCAGTCAAAGACACCATGAATGGACTCTAAACAAACAAGTCCTCTCTGCAGTGTTCAGAAGGGGAGACACACCAAGGATAGAACTATTTGCCTCTTGGGAAAACCATAAGTTCCCCCTCTTTTGTTGAAGACCTCCCTCTGTGGGGACAGTCCCAGAGGACACCCTAGTCCTCATTTGGACAAGGAAATTCCTTTATGCATTTTCCCCATTCCCACTCATATTGAGGGTGCTGCTGAAATTCAGAAGAGAGTCTGCAACAATGATTCTAATCACTCCAGTCTGGGCAAAGCAGACCTGGTACTCTCTGCTCCTGTCCCTTGCCATCAAGTCTCCAATCATCCTTCCTCAGAGGTCCAATCTGTTGACATTATCTCAGGGCAGGATAACATTTCCAAACCTGAGGAACCTGCACCTCAGAGCTAGGTGCTTGAGAATTTTCTGGGCTAAACCTCTCAGAAAAGGTTTTTCATATCTTTAAGGTTTCTGGGAAGCCAGCAACCAGGAAAGCCTTTACTTCAAAATGGAAAATGGTTCTCCATAGGGTGCTCTTCCAGATGGCTCAGTCCTTTTCAAGTGAACTTATGTACTGTGTTGGATTATCTGGTCCACCTACAGTCCCTGAGTCTCCTGCCCTCAACCTTGAAGGTGCATCTGGCAGCACTTTCAGCGTATGTCTCAGCTGGCAAGGATACGTCCATAACCTCACAGGCTATTTTCAAGAGGTTCTTCAGGTGTTTTACTCACCTGAATCCCACTTTTAGGGATCTAGTTCCCCTGGAATCTGAATCTGTGTATTGCACAGCTATTTGAGGCTCCATGCAAGCCTATGAAAGCTGCTGACCTGAAGTGTGTCACCTAGAAAACAGTTTTCCTAGTGGCCCTCACATGTGCCAGAAGGGTGAGTGAGCTTCAAGCCCTCCGTACAGATCCTAACTGCATCATTTTCCACAGGGACAATGTGGTCCTGAGGACTAACAGGAAATTCCTCCCAAAAGTGGTCTCTAAGTTTCATCTAAACCAATCAGTCGCACTCCCTCTGTTCTTTACTGACAGTTCCACACCAGGGGAGCAAAAGCTCCACAGCCTAAAAGAGCTTTGGGGTATTATTTGGACAGTAAAAGGATGTCAGGTCTATGAATTCACAGTTATTTGTCAACTACGATGAGGTAGGCCAAGAAAAGCCAGTGTCTAGGAAAATCATTTCTCACTGGAGAGTGACTTGTATTCAGTTCTGGTATGGCAAAGCTGAAAAGCTTCTCCCTGAGGACCTAAGGGCCAGTTCTACAAGGGGTATCTCCACCTCTGTGGCAGCATTCAGAGGTGTCTCCTTGCAGGAAATGTGTAAGGCAGCTACCTGGAAGTCTGTGCACACTTTTACAAAACACTAATGTCTGGACATACAGTCCAGAAGGAACACTAGCTTTGGCACTGCTGTCCTGCAGAACCTTTTCCCCAAATGGATTTTGTACCAAGCCTCTCAAGGTACTGCTATGGAATCTGCAGATTGTTAAGCATAAGTGAGGGATTCCGGAACTGGAAGAAAAAAGTAAAATAGGCAGCCCAAGGTTTACCATCATTTAGAGGAAATGTTCATATATCTAACACATAAAGTCCACGTGAATAGTCAGCAATTACCATAATGGAAGGAGACCTTCTTCAAGACTGAAGACAACCTCATGTTGTTCCCAGCACCTTTTGAGCTGATATAGTATCATTATATAGGCAAAATGAATAATACATATGTAATGTTTCTCTCTTCACTCCTTCCTGGAGCACCTTTTAAATGAAGGCAATAAAACTAACATATATTGAAGTTGCAACACTCATCATAACTTTGCCAGCTATTACAAGCACACTGGCTATATTAACTTCATTAACTGTATTGACATTATTAACCGGCTGTTACACAGAAACTATTGGCAGATAAGGACCGCTAGGCCCATCCAGTCTGCCCGTAGGCCCCATATATGTATGCATCCACTCACCCTAAGTGGTCAATAGATTTTCATCACTCCCTTCACACCCAAGATTACCCTGTGCTTGTCCCAGGCATGTTTAAACCCCTAGACTGTGCATGACCCGACCACCTCTTGTGGCAGATTATTCCAAGCATTCACCACCCTCCCTGTGTAGGAAAACTTTCTCACGTTACCTCTTAATCTCACCCCCTTCAATTTCATATCATGCCCCCTGTTAATTTGGCTTAATTAATTATTGTTCTATATAAGCTTGTACAGTATGTACTCTGTTTTATATAAGAACAGCCTGACTTCCAAAATGTCACCTACCGCATGGTCTCTCCTGTGCTAATGCTCTTGTTTAGGTGCCAGCTCAGAACTTTCATAAAAACTGAGGCAGTGCCTATAGACTATGGGTTCAGAATACATCCATTGCCTTTAAGCACCCTCTTTATAGTCAGACTCTTAGCAATGTATGTCAAATCTGTTAAACTGGTTGTAAGTGGGTCAATTACATTTACTAAACATACCACCAACAGCTTAATCTGTTACTGGTTCGGTTCTCTTCCCTCCTACCTCTCCTCCTCACTTAGTACCCCCCCTCCCAACCACTACTCACTGAGATCTGACTACCTACACACCTTCTCTATCCCCAGCAGATCTACATCCTCTGGCCAAAAAGCTTTTTCACACCATCTCCCAAAACTGTGAAATGCTCTCCCCCCACAAATCAACCACTCCTCATCTCTGAATTCCTTCTCTTCAGCTCTACTCAACTATCTGATCCCTAACTGCTCTTGTTCTTGACCCCCTCCCTGAATACTGCTCTCACCTCCGCCCCCCTCTCCCCCTCCACCTATCGCTCTTAATGACCTAGCACTTACCACTTGTGTCTTGCTACTCATGCTTCTCTCCCTTGTTGTATTGAATCATAATGAATCCCCCGTATGATTGCACTGTATTACCTGTATGCACCGACTGTCATATATTTATGCTCCTGTCTCTGTACTGTACTATGCTTTGTTTTCTGTATCATTCAAATATGCTGTATTTTCCCACTCCCCCTTCCCCCGGGACGTACCATGAGACGAGCATTAAGTTGCTCAGTGTACCCTTCCTGGTTAAACATTTCAATAAATAAATAAATAAATCTGGTTCAAGGTCAGTTGACTTTCATCTGTATCCCCCTTCCTCGGGTCATGCCTGAAAATAGGCAGAATTTGTCTAGTGCACTTACCCAGTCAACAAAAACTAACTAAATAAGTAAATACATGTTGCTGTAGTACGAGTTTTACATTTTCTCCTTTTGGAAAATCATACTGAGCATGCTCAGAAGCCATATTTTTAAAACCTCATAACTCAAAAACCAACTCTTTTTCTCAAAATCATTGGAAGGCACCTTTTTAGGCCAAGCTGCTTCTACTCTGAAAACTTCAGAACACATTTCCAAATCATCTTTACTTTAGATGTAAGCAAAACAAAATAGCCCAAAGTGTGCTTTTTAATATTTTTTCCCTCCCCAGACTTCAAAATCTGAGCAAGCAGCCATCACAAAACTTGCCCAATCATACGTACTTGGCACCATGACTGCGCATGCAAAGTTTCATGCAAATTTGTCAAATGGTGCCAAAGTTATTAAGGCTTAAAGCTCATGACAAAATTAGTTCTAACAACTTACTGTAAGAATCAGCTCATGACCTTAAAATTCTTAGGTTACAAGAAACAGCTATCCCGAAAACCCTACTGACCATGCTCAGAAGTCATATTTTTAAAACCTTAAAATTTGAGAACTGATTAATATTTTTTTTCAAGAAATCTTTGAAAGACACCTCCTTGGGTCAAGTCACTTCCCAAATGGATTTTCTGTGGTTCGCTGCCCGAGGAAGGGTTGTTGGGGCAGTGGTCATCGTTTTTAGATCTGAGTTAAATTTGATGGCACACCCAGTGGGAGAGGCCTCATTATTTCAATACGTGGTCTTGCATGGGGGTCCAGGTACAGGTTTTCATAGATTCATAGAAGAGTGACAGCAGAAAAAGACTGAACTAGGCACACCAAGTCTGCCCATTTGCCTAGCTATCTGCTTGGACCTGTGCCTCCCCCCTTTAACACTCCCATGTGGTTGTCCCATGCCCTTTTAAATCCCTCCACTGTTTCCTCTTCAACGACTGCTTCTGGGAGTCTGTTCCACTTTTCTATGACTCTCTCTCTGAGTAATAATATTTTCCGATGTTACCCCTGAGCTGTCCTCCCTCCACCTGCAGGTCATGCCACCTCGTCCTCTGACTTCCTTTCATCTTGAAGATGCTCCCCCCTGGCACCCTGTTTATACCCTTAAGGTACTTGAAGGTCTCGATCATGTCACCCCTCTCCCTCCTCTGCTCCTGGGTGTACATGTTCAAATCTCTCAACCTTTCTTCATAGGATATGTGGCTTAACCCTTTTATTATATTTGTCACTCTCCTCTGAACCCTCTCTATCCTCCCCATATCCTTCCTGAGGTATGGCCTCCAGAACTGGACTCCGTACTCCAAGTGTGGTCTAACCAAATAGGTGTACAAGGGTGCTATGACCTCTCTAGTCCTACTGGTGATCCCCCGTTCGATGCATCCCAGCATTCCACTCCCCCTGGCCATTGCCCTCCTGCACTGCCCTTCCATCTTCAGGTCCCCGGATATAATGATGATGCCTAAGTCCCTTTTTTGCTCCATCTCCTCCAACTCTCTGCCCCCCATACAGTATCTTGCCTTCTGATTTCTGTAGCCCAGATGCATCATTTTACATTTTTCTGCATTGAATTCAAGCTGCCACCTTTTTGACCATGCCTCAAGTCTCCCCAAATCTCTCTGTATTTGTTCCACCCCTTCCTCCATGTCCACCCTATTGTAGATTTTAATATAGTCTGCAAACATACTCACACCCCCCTCAAGGCCCTCCACGATGTCTCCTATGAATATATATTGAACAGTAGGGGCCCCAGCACTGATCCCTGGGGGACCTCGCTCATGGCCTTGCCTTCCCTGGATGCCACCCCATTTATTATGACCCTCTGCCTCCTTTTCCCCAGCCAGTTTCCCACCCATTTGACTACCCTCTGCCCCATCCCCAGTCCTGCCATTTTACACAGCAGCCCCCCATGAGGCACTGAGTCAAATGCCTTTCTGAAATCCAAATAAGCTACATCTACCACTCTACCTTGATCTATTTTCTTGGTGACCCCATCAAAATACTATATCAAATTTGTTTGACAGGATCTGCCCCTAGTAAACCCATGTTGTCTTGGATTCATCAGGCCGTCTGTCTCCAGGTAGCTGGTGATCCTGCCTTTTACTAGTTTCTCCATTAGCTTGCCTACCACTGATGTCAAGCTCATGGGCCTGTAACTTCCCACTTCCTCGCTCCCTCCCCCCTTATGCAGAGGGACCACATTTGCCTGCCTCCAGTCCTCCGGCACCACCCCTGTTTTCAGGGACCGATTGAAGAGTGCAGTCAAGGGTCCTGCCAATACCTCCTTTAACTCTCTTAACACCCTTGGGTGCACCCCATCTGGCCCCATTGCCCTATCCACCTTCATGCAGCCCAGTTCTTCCAATATTTCCTCCACAAGAAACGGCCTCATCTCCACCCCCTTCCCCAGCCATTTCATTACCTGCTCTGCTGCCTTCTTCTCCTTCTTCCTCCCTCTTGCACACTGAGCAGGTGTCTAGTAGGTCTACCTTTTCTCTGTCTCCTTGTAGCGTCACCCCCTCTTTTGTTCTTAACTGGAGAATCTCCTGCTAGTCTTCCTTTTTTCATTTACATATCGAAAGAAAGTCTTATCCCCTTTTTTGACCCCTCTCACTATTCGCTCCTCTGTCTGTGCCTTTGCCCTCCTTACCTTTACCCCTGCTTCTCTCTGGCTCACCTGGTATTTTACCCAGTTCGCTTCCATCTGAGTTGTCTTGAACCTCCTAAAGGCTTTCCTTTTTGTCCTTACCTTTTTTGCTACTACCCTTGTATACCACAGAGGTTTTCTCCTCCTCTTATTTTTACTCTCTCTCGGCACATATGTCAGTGGCCCCTACAATAGCTTCCTTGATCTTCCCCCACTTTGTCTCCACCTCCATCAACTCCCCCAACCCCTGCAATGCCCTCTCTACTATTTCCCCCATTCTCCTGAAGTCCATCCTCCTGAAATCCAGGACCTTTAACCTAGACTGGTGAACCTCTGTAGTATTTCTCATTTTAAACCTGACTGTGTTGTGGTCATTTGTACCGAAATGTTCCCCCACTGATACCTCTTCCAACCTTCCCCCATTCTTCAGGACCAGATCAAGAGTAGCTCTTGCCCTGGTTGGCTCCCTGACCAGTTGATTTAGGAGGGCCAGCTGCAGGAAGTCCAATATTTTTCTGCTGCTGGTTGAAGCAGCCGAAAGGGTGTTCCAGTCTGCATCCGGTATATTTAGGTCCCCCATCAGCACCACCTCCCCCCTTGCCGCCATTCTCACGAACTTGTCAGCCATACTTCTATCCACAGATTCATGCTGTGCTGTGGGTCTGTACAACACCCCCATATGCACTGACTCCCCTTTCCCCACTGCCAACGAGACCCAGAGTCCTTCTGCCTCTCCCCACTTACCCTGCAATTCTGATGCCCTGATACTCTCCTTTACATAGAGTGCAACCCCCCCCTTTACCTCCCTGTCCTTCCTGAACAATTTGTACCCTGGTATCTCCATTTCCCATCCCTGCTCCTGGTGGCACCATTTTTCTGTTACCCCCACTATATCAAGGCCCTCATCTGCCATTTTTGCCATTAGATCAGGGATATTTCTACCTAGACTTTCGGCATTCGTGCACATAACCCTCCATGCCCCTCTCTCCTCCTTCCCTATATGTTTGTCTCCTTTACCCTTTTGCTGTGTGTATAGGGCTTTTTGTCCCCCCACCTCCTACCTCAACAGCCGGGCTTTTCCCTGCCCTCCTCCCTCCCTTGTTTAGTTTAAATGGTAGCTTCTGTCCACGTAATCATCCTGTTTACATTTGAGCACTGCTTTCCCCTCCCCGTTTAGGTGCAGCCTATCTGGGGCATAAAGGCTCGTGTCACTCCATGTTGACCCCCAATCTCCTATCACACCATACCCCTTCTGGGCACATCAACCTACAAACCAATCATTGACTTCCTCAATATTTTGCCTTGCCTCCATGCTGGCCCTTGGTACAGGTAGCAACTCCAAGAAGGACAGGGATTTGAAGTCCGAATTGTAGCAGAACCTGGCCAGCGCCATAAACCTGACCTGCACCTCCATCACGCTGCTCTTTGCTAGGTCATTTGTGCCTAAGTGGAAGATCAGATGCGTTTTCTTATCCATTTCCCTCTACCTCGAGGGGATCCACTGGATAACTTTGGCAGCCATCATACCTGGCAGGCACTCCACCCATATGTTTTCCCTCTCTCTCTTCCCTTCTCCCCACGTAACTCCTTTTATAATAGAGTCCCCCACTATTAAGACTATCCCTTTTTTCCTCCTGGACACCCTTCCCTGCTGCCATTCTCCTCCTTTTTTCAAATTTCTTCTCCTCCATCCCCTTGCTTTCTCCGTCCCCCCCCCCGAATCTACCTGAGCCTTTCTCCCCTCATCCTCCATCTGTACCCTTCCCCAGGCCCCTTCCTGGATTTCTGATTTCTTTGTGCCACCCTTAACCCTCCTCTAAAGCTCTTCAGTCCTCTCTTTCTCCAACCTGCTCTTCTCCCTCACACAAATCTTGGTTTTCTGACACTTCTATTGTACTACCCTTCCTTGTGCATTGCTCCCTTTGATCTCCTCCCCACATGCTTTTCTCTTTTTTCCTTGTACCCTGACCTTTATTGCCGGGCCCTACTCCACTTCCCTTCCTGCTGAAACCCCCTTTCCCGCTTTCTGCCTGGTTTTATTTCACCCCCTTCCTCCTTTCCATTTCTTATCTGTTCACGCTCCTCACTCCCCGGTCCCTTTGCTGCTAATCCAGGGTCCCCTCCCCCCCTACTCTCTGCCCTCTTCACATACTACCCCTCTTTCTCTGGTCTCCTGTGACCCCCCCCACCCTTGCCTGGTGTTACGGGCACTCCGCATTCTGGGCTCCTCTGCCAGTCTGCCCCTGTTCCTCCAGCCCACCTCCAGTTCCTCTCCTTGTGCTTGAGGTTTCAACCCCCTGTATATGTTTGCAGGCCACCCCATGCCCCTTCCTTTTCCACTCTATCAGCTGTCTCCGAACTCCTTGCACTTCCTCCCTGAGCTTTGCCAGCTGGTGGCACACTGGGCAACCTCCAAATTTCCAAGCCCAGCCTATTACCATGGCTGCCCCACACCCCGTGCATCCAACCACCCTCCCAAAGATGCCAGCTCTAGCAACTTGAGGCCGCATTCCTACTCTGTCTTGCATCATTAGTCACTCTTCCCTTTTAATAATACTGTACTAGCACTTTTGCACCTACAATAGGTAGTTTCCTTTCTCCGAGCCTTTTCAGACAACCACACATCATCAAGTTTCCAAATGCACTGTGCTCCAATGTCCTGCACCGAAGCCACCACTCTCTAACTTTCCTTTGAATACAAAAAAACCTCAATCAATGTTATTTAAAAAAAAAAAATCCACTAAAGTCAGGTCCAATAACCCAAATCAGGTACACCTCAAAGTCAGGTTCAAAAAAAACTCTCCATGTTCTTTAAAACCACTAAAGTCAGGCCATTCCTCCTCCTAGGCTCCACCTCCACTACTTATTTAATAGAGGTCGGGGCCGGGGTGGGTGGTGTGAGAGGAAAATACAGCTGTTTCAGCGTCTGATTGTGTGAGAGGCTGGGCCTTCCTTATATCCCCTGCCGCAATTCAAAACTTTGCGCCCTCTCTCCTGATAGGCCGCTTTCCTTTACCCTTGTCTGCCGCCGACTGCAGCCACCGGGAACTCCCACTCACCCTGCTCCTGCTTCATAGCACTGGCTCTTCTGTCCCCCATTGCACTCTTTTCCTGCAGCCCTGGCCTGCTCAAGTACGAGCCGCTGGGAGACCTACACTCTGCGCTTCCCCCGAAAACAAAAACAACTACAGCTCCTTTTCAGTGGTTGTAGGATCTTCCTTGTCTATCAACCTCTAGGTCATGAGAGGGAATTCTTTCAGGCAATCATGGGATTCATTGCCACCAAAAGTATTGGAATTGCCCAGATGTTAATTCAGGGTGATTTCAGTTCCTGGGTCGATGATGAACTCTTGCATTTTGGACAAGCTTTCCTCTGAGTAATGAATTCACTGGGCCTTACTCAAGTGCTTACTTCTGTGATCCATCAACATGGTCATGCCTTAGATTTGGTCTTTTCCTCAGGGCTCAAGTTTGAGGGCCTCAAGATTGATCCAGTCAGCTGATTGAATCACTGCACTATCAAATTTTCCTTCAGGGTCCTTTCCTGTAGTCCACTCACAGTGGAGATAGTCTAGTACCACAATTTAAAAGGCTACCGCCAGAAGGACTAATGGTGACAGGCTGTTCTGGGTGTGATGACACCATGTGGCATGGGATCAGAGGAGGTAGTGGCAGCTTATAACAGGGTCATCTCAGCAGCCTTCAGTACTGTGGCACCATCCTGTGTACTTCCCCAGGTATCATGCTGTGGTTCACCATGGTTCAGTGGGGAACTCAGGGAGCTGAAGGACAGGGGGCAGATGCTGGCGTGTTGTTGCAGGAGATCCAGGGCCAAGAAAGGCAGACTGGCTTTGAGTATCCAGATGAATACCATGGGCAATAACCCAGAAAAAGGCAGACTTTCTGTGTAGGGAGATTGCTTCTGGGAGGAACTGACCAGCTCAGCTCTTTTGGACTGTAGACAGGCTACTCCATCCAACCTGTCTGGAGTCCATGAGTGTTTTCACTCACTAAATGTAAGGAGTTTACTTTGATTCTTCTTGAACAGATTGTCCTCTGTTCAGGCCAGGATCTCCTCAAGTGAGCTGTGACAACCCAGCAGAGTTGAGCCGACACGTATCACATGCACTCAGCTGTCTTGGGCTGAGTTCAAAACAGTGATGGTGGAGGATTTGAGTGGGATGATTTCAGAGATGCAACCAGCATTTTGTGAACTGGACCCAAGCCCAACTCAATTACTGATGTGCTATGTTGGGCATCTAGGCCCAGTATTTGCTGGAATTGTTTGGTGCTCCTTGTTGGAAGGGGTCTTCTCGACTGTATTGAAAGATGCCCTGCTGAAGCCCCTTCTGAAAAAGCCATCTTTGGACCCAGACATTCTGGCAAATTACCAACCTATCTTTAACCTCCCCTTTTTGGGGAAGGTTACGGGAGGAGATGGCTGCATTGCAGCTAGAAGCCACCTCATAGCTTTTGATATCTATGAACCTCTCCAGTAGGGTTTGAGATCCAAGCATAGCATGTAGACTGTACTGGTTAGTGTGCATAATAACCTCCTCAGGGTGAGAGATAGAGTGAAACAGTCAATTCCTGTCCCTCTAAAACTCTTCTTAGCTTTTGACACTGTGGACCACGAGCTATTGTTGGATCAACTGAGGGAGTACATAGTACTCATTGAGAAGGTCATTTACTGGTTTGAGTCCTTTCTCAGGGACAGGATACAGAAGGTTTTGTTGGTGAATTTCTCCTCACATCCAATGCCACTGCTCTGTGGAGTGCCCCTGGGTTGGTCCTCTTGCCCATGTTATTCACAGCATACTTGCTTCCCCTGGGGGTTCATAAGATGGTACAGATAGGGGTTTCATTGTTATATTGGTGATACCCAGCTTTACCTGTCACTTGCATCCAGGATGCCTGATGCAGAGGATGTGCTGAATAAATGCTTGGCTGAGATACAGGGCCGGATGTCATTGAACTGGGTGAGACTCAACCCTGACAACACTGAAGAACTAGTGGTGGATCTGCATCGCAGGCAGAGTGTGGTTTCTGGAAAATCACAAAAAATACCACGCATTCACAAAGGGATTCTCAAAAACCTTTTACTGGAACAAATTGCTAGACAAACATACACAAACCTTGGTGCTTCGAGGGATCTTAGCGCTCTTCATCAAGAGATGGAATTACATTGCCACACCTGAAATATATATAGAGCTAATGGTACTACACCATTGCTCACATGACAGGTCAAAGAATTTAACCATTTGATGCTTTGACAAAATAAAAACAAGTTCTAGTCAGAGCCAAAATGTCTGCAGCATTTGACCTGATAAGGAATAAATTTAGTGTGCATTACCCATGCTACTAGATGTGTTCAGACCTGCTGCTGGCTGCGACTCCCTCTGGGCTGCAGCTGTGGTGCTGTCAGGTTCATGTCAAGGTGCAAAGTAAACAGCAGCATGTCTGAGCTGTTTGGCACACTGTTAGCAAGGCAGGCAAAGCAAGCAGTACCAACTAATACCAGGCCTCACCTTCCCATCCCCCCCTCCACTCACCTGTGGAGCAACAAAACCAAGACCTTGTCCAGCAGAAAAGAGAAAATTTCCCATCAGTGACACCCAAATTGCCTGCCCAGACCAGGCTCCCTGCCACACTGGTACGAGTTGAAGAATTAATTGACAAAATCAGTGATCTCATGGAGTCAGAAATCGGTGAATTGTCATATCTGGAGGCATGTCTGTACTGGGTGGTGGGAAGTGTGTCAAAAGGGAGTGAATAACTGCAGAATTACATCAGGATATGAGGTGTTTTGAAGGTTTTCTCCATGGTGTCCCTTCGGAGTCACTCCTCATCTGAATTCTGAATCATAACCAGATGAATACAATTACAGCTTGGGGATGTCCAAGACAGAATAATATGTACATGTCGAATACTTGAGATTGACAATACAAGTTTTGCAAAGCGGGTGACTTAGTAAGCACCAAATCATCCATTCTGTTGATCTTTCTGTACAAGACAAATACGCCTGTCATCTATCGTACAAATTATAGTGAGATAATACTGTCTAACATTATTCAGAGTAGTTCAAATGTTCCAGGTTAAATTTGGGGTAGTCACAAAAAAGGAAAAAGACATTCCTATTAGTAAGGGGAAATACAGTCTGTGAAGGAACTCCATTCTCATTCATTGATTTTCTAACCTCGGTTCCTGCCTTTTCTGTGCCCCTATCAAGTTGCTCATTCCATGAAGATCTGGCACAGTCTAGTGGTCAAATGCGGAATTGCGTGGGGTGGCAAAAATTCGTTATGCACAATTTCAGAAGACGCATTTGCAAGGAAGGTATCACCCGGGAACTCCTCTACACAGAAGGCGCAGAACAAGGTCTTTATTTTATTGCACAAGGCCAACATTTCACAACATATCAATTATCCTACTCAAGTACTTAATGTGTAATTTTGACAGTGGAAAGAATTTCCTGCCCACGCTGACTGTGACACGGCTGTGTTGGGAACTAGAATTATAATAGGAGCACACATTAACAAGAAGAAGTCTTGTACGGAGCCTTTTCTGGAACACCAAACTAGTGTTTTATTGCCTGAGTAGGGAGTTGTGCCAGAAAAGCCATCAAAGAAACAGTAAGCTATGAAAACCCAGCCATCAGTAATGGCTTACTGCACACCCCTGTCTCCATTCGCTTAGCAGTGCTGCAGACATGGGCAAAGGGGAAAAATATATACATAGTAAACAATCAAAAGAAGTTTGGGATTCTCTAATTTGAGCAAAAAAATCCATGGGTCCCTTAATTTCTGCAAAATGCAGCTGTTTGAGACCTTTGTGTGTGTGTGTGTGTGTGTGTGTGTGTGTGTGTGTGTGTTGGGGGGCACAGGGTGTTTTCAGTAAATGTAGCGCTCTGTCTTACATTCACGGAGGGATAATACTGTGAGGGGCAAGTACAGCTTTAGACAGTTGGAGTCATATCAGTTTAAACTGAATATTACTGAAAATGCTGAAGTGCTCTAAAATTGTACTATTGCAAACAATTACTCTACTTGGAAAATCCTTAATACTAATAGCAAAGACTTCCAGTTGGCACAATGAAAAACATTTCATTCAGAAAACCTAGATTTCCAAGACATTTCATATTAAGACAGGCTAATAATAAATGCTAATATTCTAACGGAACTGTTATTTAATGAGTGACCAGTAAAGATGGCAACTGTAACTAGAAACTGAAAATGCCTAGGTCAAGAACTGATTACAAATATTCTATGCAACATAAGCAGTCCTTCCCTTTATTTCTTGCTTAACACCAACAATACTTTCAAACTGTGGCTGTAAATTCAGATACTGATGTTAAATCACATGACTAGAGTATTTAATTCCAATTAGGCTTGAACAGACAACCTTCACGCCTCCAGTGCAGACCCCAACTTGTCAACTATACCCCAAAAGTGCTGTACAAACGCAGAAGCGGGCAGAGAAAACATCACTGCCATTTGGGAGAGTGGGAGATTAAAAGATGCAAGACTAAGCCAGGGAGACAATACTAATTGTGCTCCTCTCCCATATTACCTATTTGAACACGACCTGCAGACCAAAGGAGGGCTAGCACACTATGAGGGGGACTCGTAGTCCCTGACACTGCTTGGCTCACGTCCAGTACTTTCATGCTTTCCTTTGTGAGGCTGGTAAAATACTCGCTGTCACACTGCTTGCATCCATTCTTCCAGGTTTCCTTTCCCCTCATAAGGTGGCAGGCGCACATCTCCATGGAGCCAATAGACTGACAGAGTGCATCCACCCCCAAGCCTTTATAGATATGCTCTCAATGGGAGAGTCTGCAACAACTGAAATCCCTGATTGCTGAATGAACGTAACGCGGCATCAATTTTTTTTTTTTTGCAAATAAGGTAGGAAACAGATTTAGGCACACTAGCTCTTAAAGTTTAGCCATGCAAGGTTTAGTAGCATCACAGAACATGTCATTTGGGCTATATTTGGGTGTCAGTAGGCCTGCCAGCTATTTTGTTCTATGATCATGGCTTTCATTTATAAGGTTCTGTATGAAATACCATTCAGTTGTACATATAATATTAAATGCCTTATTAAACTATCAATTCATCAGTGATTACATTCTTTGCATTTTATTTGTGTGCCGAATTGGGCCTTGTAAAATGTTTATTTGTATCGGGGAATGTTACAAGAAAAAATAGCCGAGCCTGCAATGGGTGTGGGGAGGGAGTGGAGGCGTACAGCGTGAGACTGTGGGAGGGTTTGTCTACAACCATAGTAAACTCCATGTGGGGCGGAGTTGGGGTGGGTTAAACATACTGTGTGGGGGAAGGCACCTCTGGAGACATGAAGCAGCAAGAAAAATAGGGCTGTTTAACTACCATGCTTTATACAGTCAGCGTAGTACTTGAGCTGGGCTTTCCATGGAAGAAATACTGCTGTGTGGATGGAAAACATGACATAGGTCCTTTTCTGATGCAAAACATCTGCAGGTTCTGCCCACTGCAGACATAATAAGCTACTAGATTGACACCGTGGAACCTTCCGTTTTGGAGTTTCGGAAAGATCCTTCCATAACTCCAAAATAGTGCACTCACTCCCTGGCCCCCCAAGGGCAAGCTATTTTGCCCATCAGCACATGGCAGCTTATTCTCTCATCTTTACAAACAAGGCTCTGGACTTCAACATCTCTGTAAATAAATCGGGGGAAGGGCTCACTCCCCACCCCTCACGGGCGCACTGTTTCACCTAGCAGCACATGGCAGCTTGTTCTATCATCTTTACACACCAGGCTCTGGATTTCAGCATTTCTGCAAATAAATCAGGGGGAGGGGAAAGGAAGCAATCACTCCCAAAAGTCCCAACCAAGCAATTTAAATCTAGAAAACCTTTTCCTTTTCACAGACGTATTGATGTATAATGAATTCATATTTGAGGAGCACAACAAGTATCGGGTTTAGCCTAACATAAACAACAAGTGTTGGGGGAAGGAATTTCTACCTGATATTCCACCTAATCACTATATTGGACTTATCTGGGCCATATGGTGTTCTCCACGAAGTGAAGGAAGTGAAGAAAATGAGACATAGCATACCGGAGTTAATGCCCACGGTGATAACCACTTCAACCACCCACAATAGCTTTCCATGCAATAACTTTTCCAAGAAACTGCTTTCTGAGGCAGTGACAATTTTAAACATACCAACTACTCATAGTAGCTTTCCATTTCCATACCAACAACCAAGGTGACAACTTCAAATACTTCAAACATCTGCAGTGATTTTCTGTTAGAAGCAAACAACTGCGTAGCATTCCATTCCTCTAGGTCAGGCATGCAATGCATCAAGGTACATGAGGGCAGCGCTGTCACTGCAGATGTTTGAAGTATTTGAAGTTAGCTCTGTGGTTGTTGGTATTCAAATGGAACGCTACTGCGAGTAGTTGTAGTGCTTAAAATTGCCATTGCCACAGAAAGCTGTTGCGCAGAAAGCTGTTGCGGGTGGTTGAAGTGATTATCACTGTGGGTATTCACTCCGGTAAGCTACGGCTCATATTCCTTAGTTCCTTCACTTCATGGAGAACACCATATGACTCAGATAAGTCCAATATAGAGACTTTTCAAACTGACAATTTTTGAGAAAAGCCATTGCATTTTAAACATCAAAAGTGAGCAGAAGTTGTATCTCTTTGGCTCGGCTGTTTGTTAGTGGAGACAAAATATTTTTTAAGTCAAAGGTAAAAGACTGGACCTTCAGAGACCACGCTATTGTTTAAATATTACTACTTTAAAACAGAACAGAAGATACACAGATTAGAAAGGAGTATAATTTGTGGACTCTGACTGATTGGGTGTTAGAAAGAATTTCTCTGCGATGGGTGTGGGGAGAGGGTGGAGGTGTACAGCATGAGAATGTGGGAGGGTTCATCTACAACTGTAGTAAACTCCGTGTGGGGTGGAGTTGGGGCAGGTTAAACATATTCTGTGGGGGAGGGCACCTCTGGAGACATGAAGCGGCAAGAAAAATAGGGCTGTTTAACTACCATGACTTATACAGTCAGTGTAGTACTTGGGCTGGGCTCTCTGTAGAAGAAATACTGTTGTGCAGACGGAAAACATGATGTAGGTCCTTTTATGATGCGAAACGTCTGCAGGCTCCGCCCATTGCAGACGTAATAAATGAAATTCAAAAACGTGACTCGATTGTGACATATTGACAGATTCACAAACACAGCAAATGTCTATATTAAAAAAGGTTGCTTGATAATATCAAATTCTTTTGTGAAAAAATATTTGAGCTAAATTTAGTAAGGCATCAGTATTTGATGTGGAGCACTGCCATAATTAAAGGTCATAAATTCTTTTTCACAAAAAAATTTTTTAGAGAAAATTGGACTGCTATGTCTGTAAATGTGTTAAATGCAGGATCTTAACAAGAAAGAAAAATGAATAAATACACAGTAAATGTAATATAATACAAATTATCTATAATATATCAGATTTAGGAAAAAAACAAACTTAAAGGGAAACGTCCACATACAGGCGGACCCCACCTCCTTGTGAAGTGGGGCCCGATTAGTAGTTGCAGTAAAAAAAATAAATAAATAAACGTGCTTGCTTCTCATTTGTTTGAAATTGTATCTGGTTGATCCTGCACCCTCATTGCCCCAGCATTTTAAGAGGCAGAGCCCTCCGCGTCGCGCCCACAAGCACCTGTGACTGTCCTCCTAATGACGTTTCAGGCAGGGAGCAGCCGGGGGCATCTATATACTTAATATGTGGCTCCTTTCTTAAAATAGCTCTGGTGTGGAGCCTGGACATTCTTGGGCATTTGTGATTCAAGTACTGGCTGACAAGTACCTGGCCAGTCAGTACTTGGTCTTGGTGTAGCCCGGACACACATAGATTCTAAACCAGAGCTATTTGAAGATTTGACAATACAGATTACTATATTGCCAAATCTTCAAATATCTCTGGTTTAGAATCTTTGTGTGTCCGGGCTACACCGAGACCAAGTATCGACTGGCAGGGTACTTATCAGCCAGTACTTGTATTAAAAATGCCCAAGAATGTCTAGGCTCCAAACTGGAGCTATTTTAAAAAAGGAGCCACATATTAAGTATATAGATGCCCCCGGCTGCTCCCCACCTGAAACGTCATCATGGGGAAAGCCCGGGTGTTTGTGAGTGCAACAGGGAGGGCTCTGCTTCCTAAAATGCTGGGGCAACAAGGGCACAGGATCAACCAGATATAATTTCAAATAAATGAGAAGCAAGTACATTTATTTTTTATTTTTTCTACTGCATCTACTAATCAGACCCCACTTCACATGGAGGTGGGGTCCGCCTGTATGTGGACGTTTCCCTTTAAGATAAATTTGACATACTGTGTCTTAAAAATATCAAGTTGGTACAGAGGAGAGAAAACATTTTACACAAGATTGTTGTATCATTTTAGATATACATTGTCAGATCTATTTCCTTATTGAGTCTTTTTGGAAATATATTATCTAAACTAAAAATCCATCTGGATTTTTTCTGATGTAACAGAGTGACTCAGTCACCTCTCCTAACTTTAGGTGTGGTTGCTGCCAAGAGGGAGACTGCGCTTTAGCATGGATCCTCTAGGCTTTTAGTTTCCACCATGGTGAGAAATTTTGGGTTCATTCCAGACATGTGGCTGACACTTGAGGCTCAGGTGTTAGCAGTAGTCCGGAGTGACTCTCGTGATCTATGGAACATCAGCCAGACTAGATCCCTATTTTCCCCTGAGGATTTGGCAACCATAATACATGTGTTTGTGATGTCTCAGCTCAATTACTGTAAAGCTCTGTACCTCAGGTTTAGTGAAGGTACGCTATGGCACCTGCAGCTAGCGTGGAACTCAGCAGCCAAGGGTGTGCTATGTCTCCACAGTGCTGCGTTATTGCATTGGCTGCTGGTAAAGCAACATGCATCTTGTCTCCTTTAAAGTTGGTTTGCTGACTTACAAGACCCTACATGGGTTGTGACCTGGCTACCTGGCTGAGCTCCTGCATCCTCACTTGTCCTACTGCCCTCTCTGCTCCAGTGAGATGGGCCTGCAGTCAGCGCAAAGGACCAGGCTGAAAACCTTTGGAGACTGGGCCTTCAGGGTGGCTGGCCCAGTTTTCTGGAACTCACTCCCGAGGGCCCTTACAGAGGCCCCCCTCAGTGAGCCCTTTAAGAGGGGTCTAAAAACACATCTGTTACACAGGCATTTGATGAATACTGAAGCTATTTGCTATCTAACTGATCCCAGCTGATTTTATGACTGCTTAGTTAATTATTTTAAGCTATTATATACTTGTTTTTATGGGAGAAAGCAAACAGTGGGCAGCTGCAGTCACCAATACGGAGCTGAACCAAAACAGAAAGCTAAGAAACTAGAACCGTTCAGTTGCTCATAACACCATGCAATGAATCCAACACTAGGATACTTTTACTTATTTTATTAAAGTGCATAAAATGCACTAGTAGCACCCCTCTCACAGCCAGTAATGTGTCAACGTTTCGCATACAAGATGCTTTTTCAAGATATCATACTACAGTGACAGCTGACTTAAATACACAAATGTCAGAAATACACTCTATGACTGCTACCTTATATATAATAAAAGATGTGCAGCAAAAATTGATTCCAAAATATAAAAGTGTAAAAATGCAAACAGACTGAATATTGAAGAATGATGTATCTAAATGTGATATCGTAATGTTTTTAAAAAATAAACATGTGTTACCACATATATGTGGAAACTGTTTAACAAAATAAATAACTGATACCAGTAATTGCCACTAAGTGGAATGATTCCATGTGTCACCCACATAATCTCTGCATATTGTATCTAATATATATATATATATATATATATACTAGTTTCTGTACTCGTTTTATGACTGCTTACTGCACTGTAAGGTGCCCTGTACCTCAGGGAAAAGGCACCAATATCAATAAAATCTACCACTACTGTTTCTACCCTTAAAATTTCAAAACAAAATTCCAAACCATTTTCACTTTCAATGTGAGCTCACAAAATGACCAAAAGGTGTGTTTTTAATGTTTTTACACTCCCTGTATCTCAGAATCCAGATGAACGACTGTTATAAAACGTGCCAGATCATAAGAACCTGACACCCTGATCACGAATGCAAAATGATTTATTCTAAAAGAGGGCCCTGGAACTGAGCAGTAGATTGAGAGAGAGGGGGTTATAGAGAGACTGACATTCAGAAGACAAAACAAGAGATCAAGTATATGAACAGCGAGGAGATGCTTGAGGGCCACCCTTGGCAGAGTGACATTTACCACCACCTTTGGTGGAGGACATATTGATGTGGTTAACGTTGTCAGAAAAAAATCTGAATATTATAAGTGTAATCCCACCCTTCCCAGTGTCTAGGAGTATTCAAGATGTTAACTAAGGGGGAGTGGGCCACTTGTAGCCAGAAACATAGTCCCAGAAATTAAACTCATTACCTGGGTTCTGATGAGAGGTCTTCAGGGGGTGCAGGCATTTCTCAGCAGCAGGGTACCAACAGCTGGGGGGCAAGCTTAGCTAATTCAATCACAAAGTGCCATAATTAAGTCCATTGTCCACGCAGGAGTAAAAGAGAAAAAATGATTTAATTATGCACATTTGATCAAGTCACTCCATTGAGCTTGGGGTGCAAATCAACGGTGGGTAACCTTCTGGGCACAGAGCCTGATATAGTCTGCAGCAACTTTCATTTCCCAAAAGCTTTCACCACAGTGCTCCCTCTGAGTTGAAGAAGCTCTGCAAATCCTGGCAGCAGCAACTTTCAGTGGGCCAAAACAAAGCCACAAAATGCACGGTTTCCTCTAAGATCTCTCCTGCACAAACTTACTTTTCACCTCTTAATTTTAATAGGTACACTGGCCACTCACCACACATACAGCTACAGAATTTAGAGTAGCTAGCTGAAAATAGAGTGGTAACTCCCAGTGCCGGTGGTTCGAATTTGGAGCACTCCAAACAATGTCTGTCCATAACAAATAAAGACCCACAAAGAAATGTCCAAGTCCCCTCTATATGAAGCCAGTGCAGCTCTGAGCATCTCAGGGCAACATAGACTCTGCAGAGCCCTGGTGATCCCAGAGACCCATGCACTTTCCCCTCTTTGGCTGCATAGGCTCCTAGAACACCTCCAGCTAGGCTAAAGTGCCACCAGACAGGGATGCAGGCAGGCTGCCACCACTGCACTCCCTACAGTGTGGACTGTCACCACTGTACTGCCCCATCAGCCTGGGCACAGCACTTCATTTGCCCCACGGACAAGGATTCCAGGACCCACCTGTACTGCTTCACCTCTGTGCCTGAGATCATGAGGTGGGCCGCTGCCTTGCATCCTGAGTTCTGGCTCCCCAATAGTGCAGGTGGTCCACATACTGCTCCGGACCCCACACAGACTCCCTCACCACTACATCACTGCTGGTCTTTGAGGAGGGAAGGCCTGGGTGGCATACAGCCCACCACGGCCCTACACCTCAGCCCTCATTGCTGAATCAAACACATGCCACCTCTTCTCTCTTCACCTCTTCTCTCTTCCTCTCTCCCAGAGACTTCCTCTTTCATGCCAAAAACCTCCCCCTTTGAAAAATTCCAGGCAGAAGGCCCCCCTCCACCAACAGGCAGGGCCCTAGCTCCAGACACTACACTATCTAACTAGTAAGCTCCCAAAGAGGGCTTACATAAGAGCAACACAAAGCATATGTCCTTATCTAGACAGACCACTTTGAACATCTTTTAGAAGGGAACATAATGTCAGGGACCGTTTTGTCCACAGTTATCAGTTACCACTATATTTAGACAGAAGAGTGCCAGAAAAATGGGTCTGTTCCTCCCATGGTAGATGTAAGATATGTCAAACAATGACTAAGACTGATACCTTCACATCCCCTAAGACAGGAATGTATGAGAAAATAAGGAAACTCACCTGTGAAACAGAGAGAGAGAGTTGTTTGCTGCTTAAACTGTACCTGTGAGCATCATTATGTGCAACACACTGAAAGGTAGTTTAAAGGGAGGGTGAGTGAGCATCTGAAAGGAATACAGGGAAATAATTTTGACTATGCCACGGCAAATCACAAGCAAGAGTGTGAACAAACTTGAACACTTTGTGGGGCCATTGGCACTGAGAAACTAACCAAGAATGGGGGTGGGCTTTGACAACATCCTCAATAAAATAGAACAATATTGGATTTTTAAATTGGGAGCATTAGAAAAAGCAGGACTTAATGGGAAGTTTGAAGTAGCCTCATTCAAAAGAAAACAACTGTGGTGGATGGTGTATTATGCACCCATTAGTTTTGTTTTTGTTTTTATTTGATTTCAGCAGTCAAACAATACACCACACAGCACTGATACAATACAAAGACAGTTAAAACAAACAGCAGACCCAACTATGTACAAGAACTGTAACACAAATTCATACAAATTACATTTGTATTCACCATGTATGGGCTACTTACAGATTACAAGCAAATAAAAATGAATTACTGTATCATATAATGTCACACTGACTTACCCTGGCCCTATAACATTAGAGATTAAAGTATGTAAGGTTTCCCACTTAGGCCTATAGGTTTTCATTTTATTGCGAATACTGGCTAATATATTTTCTGCTTCAAGTGCAACCAACCAATAAGTCCCCAGTGCAGTGCAGTGCAGACCACAAGGCCCGACACTTCTGCTTGGCTGAGCCTCACCAGGGGGCCAGCCAGTGGCAAGGCAATTCCTCCCATCCACACCACAGGGGCAACCAGCTGGCCCATCTAACCGGTCAGTCAACCCAGTCATTCACAGCACTACTAAGACCTCATTTGGATTTGAGGATTATATGAACATATGAGTCTGCCAGCAGAAACAGGACTTGCGGTCTATAAAGTTAGTCTACTAGCATCCTTATATTGCAGCTTATATTCCTATATTATATAGCTTAGATTATAGATGTTTAATGCATATGCCTCTTGCAGTTGTTAGCTCTTTCTTCTTGATAATGTTTTTATAATAAGTGGATTATGTTTGTATAAGGTTTATTTATTTTTCATTGCTGGTAAATGCACTATTCACTGTGAACACTTACTGTAAATAAGTTTGAATCCCTCCACTGCCTCTTGTAATTGTGCTAGGAATGGCTGGATTGGCTGACCAATTGAATGGGCCGGCTGGTCACCCCTTTTGCACAAATGGGAGGGAGTACCAGACCAGCAGCCAGCCCCCTGACAAAGCACCAGCAAGTGAAGTGTCGGGGTCCATGGCTTGCACTGTACTGAGGTCTCGCCTGTCAATGCATCGGGATTTGGATTGCCGGAAACAAATTTTATGTCAGTATCAGCAATGGGCATCCGAGCCCACCCTGTCCAGGTGCACTCCATTGCTCTTAGGTGAGTGCGGTACCCTTAGTTTGTATCAATACCATGTATCTTTTTTGTTGGCCAATCAGTTTACCCTTACAATCACCTACTTTGCACACTTGTGGTATGACAGGCATACTGATTAGGCAGTAAGAGGTCAGAGCTCCCCTTTATATTCTCCCTAAAGGGCTGAGTTTTACTGCAGTGCTATAAAATGTGGGAGAGGTCCCGCGTGACCTGGCCACACCTAGAGCAGTTGCCTGATTCAAACCTACCCATTTTAACCAATTTAGTAGATGAAAAGTACAGTATGTCATTTAGGATTTTAATTTGGAGCAGCCTGTGCCTATTACATGTTTTGTGTGCATACAGGTTCTTCCATATCTGTTGCCACTTCTCTATATCTCTTTATCCAGATTAAGTGCTTTGCACCTGTAGGAGCAAATCCCTGTCAGTTTTTGTGGATTGATCTCCTACAACTTGGCATCCAAATATGAGACTACATGAATGAGCCCTGCTTTCACGGCCAGGGTCTCTAATTCACCTTTTCCAATTTTTTCCCAAGGCAAGGGTCTCAGAGACTTTGCAAGGGAGTGGGTTAAAATTGGAACCTTTTGGAACTGGAGACTTCATATTTCATTTTAAAAGTCTCACATATTATGCATGCATTATTATTAAGTTGTTCATTCTGACTAACCTTTTTTGGTAGATTTTTGGACTGTAATCCTGCTGTCTGGTAGTTATATATATCCCCTTTATATATAAAATATGTGTTAGGAATGTTATCCCAAAATTTTTTTTCAGTAACAAAATATACAACCAGTGCCATTTGCATGCATGACCGATCCCTGGGTATCCAATTTTTCATTACAGATAATAAAGTTCTTTGAGCACGTCTGATGGTTTGTTTACTACAGTTACTATTAATATGTTGGGGTAATACAGACTTTTTTAAAAAATAATTAGACTGGAGTAAGTAATATAATAAGGATACAGTGGACAGTCCACTATACTTTAACACTGTGTAAGTGTATTTAAACATTGATAATTTGGATTTATGTATTACCATATTTGTTGCATACTTTAGCATTTGCATAAAGTGGAGATCCTTCATATATTGTGTTATTTTTTTCTAGGTTATACAATATGGACACAGTACACCAAAAATAAAGAAGTGATGTGCCTTTGCATGAATTGGTGATCCCTTATGTTTCATACAAAATTTCACACAAAGTAATGAGGAGTTTAGGGGGCCCATTGGACCCATACATGCTCCTTTCCTTTTACCCATAATATGTCAGCTTATGGCCCTTTAAGATATAGGCATCCAAGTTTCTTTTAAACTGAGCCTTATTTACAACGAATACAAATTTCTATGGTAACCCATTCTATGGAGCCACCACTCTCTGTGTGTAGAAATCCATCCATCTACTTGAGTTACAATTTATATGTCTTAGCTAAAGATGGTGTCTTCTAGTGCCCAGTTTATCATTTTTAAATTGTAGATTCAATTAATTTAATATATAATCATCTTGCATTATATCATAACACAGCATCAAATCCCCTCTCACTCTTCTAGTCTCTGGTGACACTAGCCTCAGATTAGCCAGTCTATGCTCATAAGATCTATCCCGCATACCATGCACCATCCTAGTGGCCCTCCTCTGCACCCTCTCCAATCCTACCACCGCCCCCCTATTTATGGGTCCCCACATTGGGGCACCATAATACAGAATAGGTCTCACATATGCCCTGTATAAAGGCATGATCACTGCCTCATTCCTGCGTCTGAAGTTCTTCTTTATATTCCATGAAACCCTAATTGCTTTTGTTATCTGTTTGTCACACTGAGCCTGGTATTTCAATTCCTGATCCACCCATATGCCCAGTCCTTTCCACTTCTGACTTCCTTAAGGTATGCCCATTTATCTTACAATTATATTTCAAATTCCTATCTCCCATATGGATCACACAGCATTTATCTATGTTAAAACTCATTCCTCTTTGAATGCCCATTTATGGATTTCATCCAAATCCCTCTGAATTGTCGCTGCACCTACAGATTGTGTTACCAGGCCAGCAAGCTCTGTATCATCTGCATACTTGCTTACCCAATTTTGAGCCCCCTTGCCCATCTGTGCAATGAAAATTCTAAACAGCACCATCCCCAGGACTGACCCCTAAGGAACCCCCCCAGTCACAGGGATCCCATCAGACAGATACCCATTTATACACACCCTCTGGTTCTTATCCGCCAGCCATGCCTGGATCCATTGGCATACTCTATAATGCATATCAATATCTAATAAACAGTTTAATATTTCTTTGTGTGGCACTTTATCAAATGTCTTTGCAAAATCCAAGTATATACAGTCCACCAGTTCCCCCCATCCAATGCCGCTGGAATATTCTCATAGAAACACAGCATGTTTGTAAGACACGACCTACCAGCCACAAAACCATGCTGTTCCTTATCATCCCAACCAGTCTTGGTCAAATACACATTTATTACATCCTTCAGTATTGATTCCATCAGTTTACCCGGTACCGAAGTCAAACTTATGGGCCTATAGTTTGTGCAATCTGCTCTATCACCCTTCTTATGAATGAGTATCACACTCGTCCTCAGCCAATCCCCTGGCACTACTCCCTCCCCCAGTGGCTGCTGAAGGTTGATGGCTAAGGGTATAGCAATGTTTGGTGAAAGTAGTTTTAATATGTTATGTGAGATATTATCAGGCCCTGCAGCATCTGTATTTTTTAGTGTCCTTATTTTATCTAGTATAATTTCAACAGATATCTCTATGTCTTTTATTTGGGTTAAACTTTACATGTCCACTAGATTTAGAAGCAAAAACTGTACTAAAATATGTATTAAAGGTGTTAGCCACCTCGGTTGGATCTGATAATTGGGCCCCTACTTCCTTAATGGTGCATAGGATATTATTTGTTTTCCTCTATCAATTTACATAGCTATAGAAACTCTGCATATTATTTTTATGTGCTGAGGTAGCCAGTCCAACTTCCATCCTTCATTTATTTTGTTTTATCAGATTTTTACACTTTTTCTGGACCTGTTTATATTTAACCCAGGTGCTGGTATTTGTATTTCTTTTATATTTTTGATACAACCGTTTTTTTCTACTTATTATTTTAATGATTGACTTTGTAAGCCATTTAAGTTTTTTTCCTTTCCTATTGTAGACCTTAACCCTTTTAATGTTCTTATTACATATCTTATCTATCTGCTCCTTAAATATATTTCACATTTCCTCAACTGGTTTACTCCCCAGTAGGTCTTCCCAGTTTATAGTATCAATTTCTCTCAATATTTTAACTTTATCTGCTGTTCTAAAGCTAAAAACCCCTCTACATCCTTTCTGTAATGGTATATATTGCTGATATGTGAAACTTACTCCCTCGTGGTCACTACTCCCCAATGGTGCCGTTGTATGGCAACCCTTGATGTTAATATTCTTCCCTGCCATAACCAAATCTAGGGTATTATTCCCTCTAGTAGGTGCTGTCACATATTGAGTCATGTCCAACTCCTGGCAAAGCTCTAGGAATGCCTTACTATTTAAATCTGTGGTCTGTTGGCTGCCCCAGTTAATGCCACTTAAGCAATAATGCCTGACAGGGTGTGTGTCATGCTGGGATAACATCATTCCTCAGGTGGTTATGCATGAGACCGTAGGCCAAGTGCATCCAATACCTGAGGTGTGACGTTATCCCAAATGACACACACCCTGGAGGGCATTATTGCTATTACACAATGGCTCATTGTTATATATAAAATAAAAAAAATAATTTTAAAGAATGTTTTTATTAGTGTGGAAAAATATTTTTGTTTCTTAAGAGGAGATGCAAAAAAAGAGCATATGCTCATGCCCTATATGGTCATCCGTATTGGTTCACAGTGCTGAGACTAGACCCGTGATGTTGTGCTGTGATAACATCACGGGTCCAGTCCCAGACTGACCAATCAGAGACCAGGAAATTTTCTTGCCATTGCATAATATAGTTTAGGTCCCCCACCATTATCACTTTACCTAGTTCATAAGCTCTAGTCAATTCTACACTAATCTGATCTGACAACTCTTTTGATGCCCTTGGGGATCTATAACATATTCTATTTATTACGGGTGATTGAATACATGTGATTAACTGTATCCAGATGCTTTCTGGCACTATGTCCCCCACCCTAACCTTTTCAGTTATATCAAGAGCTTTTATATTATCTGATATATATGCTGCTACTCCCCTGCCTCTCCTTCCTTCTCTATCCTTGTGGAATAGGGTGTAACCAGGGATTTCTTTAGCCCGGTCCCTTTCTACTGTCCACCAAGTTTCTGTAATAAACACCATGTCCACCCCCTCTTCTGCATATGAGTGCCTCGAGTTCCTCTTGCATGTGTCATGTATTCATCCCTGGATAAATTATTGTGAACACATTATAATGAGGAAACAATTTCATTGAAGAGTATGTGGACTATTATTCTCATTAGTTATTTGTATGATGGCTAGTAGATGCTTTTAATTGTATAAATGTATTTTGCTTTTTTTTCACGTTTTGTACTGATAGCGTAGCCAATCATATTGAACTGTATCGATCTTGTGACACATTTTGTATAAAATACTGCTTTCCGACTGGCTACACAACCTCTGATGAAGCTCCAATGAGGGGGAAGGAAACATTGGGTCAGGAGCCCCATGCCTAACTGCTCCATATGACTGCAGTGTTTGTATGCATTTTAATAAAATATGAAGTAACAAAAAACACTTGATCTAGTACATGCTTGCTTAGGCTGAGAGTGGAAACAGGGGTGAGTGCTAATACTTGTTTTTCATGAAGTGTCATGCAATTTCATTGAATAGCACCAAAGTCATTAATGTGCAAAAATCAGGGTTCAGCATTAAAGCATCTAATCAACCCTATACTAAGAAATCAAAATTTTAAAACATCATAACTCAAGAACTGATTCATATTTTTTTAACAAAATCTTCAAAAGGCACCTCTTTGGGCTGTGCTGTTCTACCCTAAAAATTTGAGAACAAAATTCCAAACTGTTATTGCTGTAGGTGCAAGCAAAGAATGGGCAGAAGTTTATTTTTTTTATGTTTTTCACACTCTCTGGATGTTGGAATCTAGATGTGTGGCGGTCATGAAGCTTGCCCAATCTTAAGATTCAGGCACCCAAACTGCACGTGCAACTTTTCATACAATTTTTTTCAAATGGCACCAAAGTTATTAAGGTGAAAAAATTGTGGTTTGAAAAGATCCTCTGCTGGCCCGGTGGCACAGAGGGCTGAGGTGCTGGCACCTTACCTCACACCACATCAGTGACCTGGGTTCGGGAACAGACCCAGGCACCGGAGGGTCGGCAGGGGAAGGAGTAGGACTGAGCATCCAGAGGACTGCTCTCTTCTCCTGGGATGGGTTGGGGATTGGCATCGCTCTGTAGCGGCCCCCAGTGGAGACCTGGGGAAGCTCAGAGGTGATGCAACTAGGGAGAAAATTGGAGGAAAACTGAAAAAATGGTGTCTCCTCCTGCCAGATGATGGCTGTCCGGACCAGTGCCCCCTCGAGCTCTGTGGCAGCCAGCCCGACCACAGCAGCACCCAGGACCAATGCCTAGGCCAATAGACCATTTCTCCTTGGAAGAGGAAGACCCACCCGACTCAAGAGTTATGTTGGGTTACCCTGAGGTGGCTGCAATGTGGGGTCAGGGTTGGTGGCAGAGATGAGTGAGAGGTGAGTGTTCTTGGCAATTGGCCTGAAGGAGAGGTATGGGAGTCACAGGAGAGACAAACAAATAATACAAAAAAAAAAAACATTCTCTGCTCATCTTTAACTATACAGACATTTCCATACGGCAGTATTTGGGTTTTTATGTATGCATACTGTAGCTTGGGGTAGACATGTCCATAGCCATCGTCCCCCCTTTGTATATAAAGAATGATTCCTTTTAAAATACACTAGTTGTTCTTTTATAAATACAGAATAAATTAATTCAGTGACATGATGTTGGGGGATGGGGCACCAGATAAACAGAGACAGCTTTTATATCTTGTTCTGCCCAGTCCTACCTAGTTAATGTGGAAAGTAAGAGAGCCCTAGTGACTCTTCTCTCCTCCTCTCCTCCCTCATCTGTTAATACCATTTCCACCAAGCTTACGTATCTCTGCCACTCATTTTTCAATCCCCCCACTGTTTTTGCACAGGCCACCTCTTTTAGTAGCTTATTCTACCCCTCCACCACCATTTCCATGAAAAAGTATTTTCTAATATCCTTCTTAAATTTGTCAGACCCCTTCCCTGCAAGCGTCATGTTGTTGCTCTGGTGCGTGTGTTCCCCTAAGTTTGAACAATCTCCTGCCACTCACCTTGTTTACCTCATGGAGGTATTTGTATTTCTCAGTTATATCCCCTCTCACCTTTCTCATCGCCACCTAGTACATGTTTAGGTCTTTCAACCTAACCGTGTAAACCCTTTCCTGCTGTCCCTAAATCATCTTGGCTACCCTCCTCTGTACCATCTCCACTTTGTTTCTATTCTTCAAATGTGGTCTCCAAACTTGCACACATTATTCCAGGTGAGGATGAATCAATGCTCTATACAGTATCAGAGGCATCTATCTTCTCTAGCTGCCGACTCTCCTTGCTTTGTATACCAAAATCCTATTTGCTCTTCTCACTGCCCTACTACTTTGCACTGTTGTCTTCAGACTATCCGTAATTATTACCCCAAGAACCTCTCCTCTATTGTGCTTTTCACTACTACCTTCCCCATACTGTATTCAGTTTTGGGGTTATTTACCCCATGTACAGTACATCACATTGGCACTTCTTGGCATTAAACTGTAACTGTCATATCTTTGACCTCTTCTCTAATACACCAGGTCCTTTTTCATAATTCTGACTCCACCATCGCTCCCACCCAGGCCCAGATCATAGTATTATCTGCAAAGATGCATCTCTTGCCTTATACAGTAT
Source organism: Neoceratodus forsteri (assembly GCA_016271365.2). Taxonomy (NCBI): domain Eukaryota; kingdom Metazoa; phylum Chordata; order Ceratodontiformes; family Ceratodontidae; genus Neoceratodus; species Neoceratodus forsteri. The sequence continues at coordinate 1,059,242,339 of CM057456.1, forward strand.
CACTGCCCCTATGTCACAGATGAAGTTTGAGAAGAGGACTAGTCCCAGGACTGATCCCAGTAGTACACAACGACTGATCCCTCTGACCCTGAGAATTCCACATTAATTACCACCATCTGGGTTCTGCCACTCAACCAATTTCCCAACTATCTGGTGACTTTGTTCCCCATTCCCGTGTCATTTATCTTCTTTACCAACTGTCCACGTGGGATAGTATCAAAGGTTTTGCTGAAGTCAAGGTACAGTATGTCTACTGCCTGTCTCTTGTCCACTTCCTTTGTCGCCCAAAGAAATCAGGTTTGTCTGACAGACACACACACACACACACATATGAATCCATGTTGTCTTTTGTACTGGAGTCCTTTTGCTTCCAGGAATCTTATCAGCCACTCCCTTATACCCTGGCAGCCTATCCACTATAGACATGAGACTGACAGGTCTGTAGTTCCCTGGTTTATCTCTGCTCTTGCTCTTTTGCAGGTGAACTACATTCACTGTCTCCCAGTCACTGGTTCCATCTCTATCTCTGGTGAGTAGTTAAAGATCTCAGTCAGTGGCTGTGCTAGGACCTGCCCCATCTCCTTTAGCACATTGGGATGCAGTCCATCTGGGCCCATTGACTTATCTACCTTCAATGTCCTTAAGTCCTCTAGTACTCTATTCATCAAGATTGGGTCCTCCTTGACACGCTCTCCTCTTCCCCTTTACCTGCTGGCACAGTCAGGAAATGGATCTTTTCCTCTACCGTGCACACCGAGCAGAAATATTTGGTCAGGATGTCCACCTTTCCTTTATTCACCTCCTCCCACTCATTTCCCTTCTTCCACCTGACTATTCCCTCCGTAGGTTTTCGCTTCACCCATATGCAATGAAAGAACACTGTATCTTCCTTCTTCATTCCTTCAAATATCTTCAGCTCCATGTCAGCCTTAGCCTTCCTTGTGGCTCTGCTGGCTTATTTCTTCTGTGTTTTAAAAGGCTACCCTTCCATTTGACTGGGTTTATATGTAACCACCCTTTCGCCTTCTCTTTGTGGCTGCTGGCAAGAAAGGATAACCCTTGCTTGGTGCCAACTGGGGTGAGCAGGGCCCAGGGAGACCCTTTATGAACATATGAACATACATATCTGCCAGCAGATACTGGCCAAATGGTCTATTGCATCTGATTGATTGTGCAGCACAGAGGTTAGACTCCTGCTGCTCCTCCCCAACCCTTGTTCCCCTCTCTTCCCCCCTCATCTTCCCACTGACTAGTATCTTGCCCTTAACCCTATCGCACCCCCTTTTAAAACTCTCCACTGTTTTAAGAGATATCACTTCTTCAGGAAGCACATTCCATCCCCCTACCACCCTCTCCATAAAGTAATGCTTCTTCGCCTCCCTCCTGACTTTAGCCTCAACCAACTTCAGGATGTGCCCCTTAGTAATCCCTTCTCCCTTTAATCAAAACATGCCCTCTGAACTAACCCTGTTGATGCCCTTTAAGTAGATGAAGCTTTTGATCATATCATCCCTTTCCCTTCTCTCCTCCAGTGAGTATATGTTGAAGTCCCTCAACCTATCCTCGTAAGGTGTCCCCCACCATACCTCGGATCATTTTAGTCGCCTCCACTGTACCCCCTCCAGTAACCTGATGTTCTTCTTTAAGTACGGGTTCCAGAACTGTACACAGTACTCCAAGTGAGGCCTCACCAGTGACCTGTACAGTGGCAGAATAACTTCCTCCCTCCTAGAGGTGATTCCTCTAGCAATGCACCCCAGCATTCTATTGACTTTTGCTGCTGCTTTCCTACATTGAGATAAATGGTTCATATTCTTTGTGACCATTACCCCAAATCCTTTTCCTCCTCAGAGATGGACAGCTGAACCCCTCCCAGATGGTAACTGTACCCAGGATTCTTCACTCCAAAGTGCATGACTTTGCACTTCTTAGCACTGAATCCCAGCTGCCAAGTGTCTGACCACTGCTCAAGCCTTCCCAAATCTTCTTGGAGGCATTTTCCTCCCTCTACCCCACCCACAGCTGCCTTTATCTTGGTGTCATCCACAAATAGACTGATTCTGCTCTTAACTCCAACTGCTATATCAGCTGTGAAGATGTTAAACAGCACCGGCCCCAGCACTGAACCCTGTGGGACTCCACTGGTGACTGCCCATGAGTTAAGAGATCCCGCCCAACAACCACCCTCTGATGTCTGTCCCCCAACCAGTTACCAACCCACTTAACCAGTTTCTCTCCTGCTCCCTGGTTCCTCAATTTACTAGTTAATCTGCCATGCAATACCAAGTCAAAGGCCTTGCTGAAATCCAGATACAGGACATCTATGGCTCAACTGGTGTCTAGCTCTTTTGTTACCCAGTCAAAAAAGTGAATCAGGTTTGTTTGACATGATCTCCTAGAGATGAACCCATGCTGTTTGTCATCCATAAGACCGTTCACTTCCAAGAAGGTCACCAATCTTTCCTTTAGGATTGTTTCCATGAGCTTACCCACAATGGATGTCAGACGGACTGGCCTATAGTTACCAGGCTCATCCTTGGGACCACTCTTGTGCAGGGGAACCACATGTGCTATCCTCCAGTCCTGAGGCACGCACCCTGTCTGCAGGGAGGTATTGAACAAGTCTGCCAATGGTGCCACCAGGACCTCAGCTAACTCCCTCAGGACTCTGGGGTGCAGCCCATCTGACCCTGAAGCCTTGTCCGTGTTCAGTGACTTAAGGCCCTCAAGCACTCTGCTCACAGGGATCTCCCCATCCATTATCCTATCTCCTTCCATGTCAGTGTTGTCCTGCCCCTGCGTTATTGGCCCATGTCTCTCCCTGGTAAAAACTGAGCAGAAGTACTCATTGAGCACCTCTGCCTGTTCAACCCCCTTCTGTACCAAACCTCCATCCTTCTTTAACCTGGTGATTTGCTTCTTGCAGTTCCTCTTCCACCTTATGTACTGTGCTTGAAGAAAGCCTTGTCCCCCTCCTTAATCCCCTCTGCTAGCCTTAGCTCCTTTGAAGCCTTGGCAGCCCTCACAGCCCTGCTCACCTCCCTGGTTTTCCTTGTGTACTCCTCTCTATCTCTTTTGGACCCCTTCCATCTTCTGAAGGCTGTCTTTTTCTCCCTCACCCTTATCTGCACCTCCTTTGACCACCAACATGGTTTCTCGGTCCCTGACTTCTTACTGCATTTCTTTGTGCAGGTGTCTGGGGCCGCTAACAGGCCTTCCTTCAAGATGGTCCACTTCTGGATGGTATCCATGTCAGGGGTGATGATAGCCAAATGACCCCTCAGGATGTCAGCCATCCTGCAGAAGTCAGTCCCTTTGATGTCCACTGTCTTGGTTTTTTGAAGACATCCCTCCCTACCCATATTCAGGGAGCACCACACTGTTTGGGGGTCACTACCTGCTAGGGGTTCCTCAGTCCATATGCCCTGCACGTCGTCTCCATTGGTCAGCACAAGATGCAAGATGTTCCCCTCCCTTGTCGGTTCTGCCACCTTTTGCGACAGGAATACATCCTGGAAGGCTTCCAGAATGTTCTGCTCCTTAGCACTTGTGCTAGACATGGTTTTCCAATCCACCCCTGGTAGACTGAAATCCCCAACAGTCACGGTACCACCCCTTCCACAGTGTTTTCGTAACTGAACTGCCAGTTCTCTGTCAATGCCCTCTGATTGTGAAGGTGGTCAGTACACAACCCCCAGTCTGATCCTTTTACCTTTATTGTTCTGCAGTTGAACCCATAAGGCTTCTGGCCTCCCTTTGTCTCCATCCTCCATACTGCTCACTATCCATTGCCTCAAAAATGAAGCCATCCTTTTGTCCTATCCATGCAATACAGTACCATGATGTCCCAGTCATGATGCTGGTTGGCACACGTCTTGGTGATGGCAGCTATATCCACCTCCCCTTCTGCCATTAATGATTGGCGCTCAGGTATTTTGTTTCCCAAGCTCCATACATTTATTGACACCACCCTCCAGCTAGATCCCCTGCTTGTCCCAATACTGCCCTCCCCCCTACCTCCTCCGCTTTTTGCTTGCCCCCCTTCCCCTTCTTGCTAGCTGGGGAGAGGTGCATTACCTCCCTTTTCTTTTGGCTCTAGATGCTGCCCAGTGCTATGCCTCCCCCCGCTTAGTCAGTTTAAATTATACTTGGCTGTAATGAACTCCCCCAGTTTCTGTTTCAGGACACAGGCACTCTCCTTGCTCAGGTGAAGCCTAACTGGTGAGTAGAGGTTCTTGTTGTCCCATGTTGCCCCCCCAATCCTCTACTAACCCAGACCCCATAGTTCTACACCACTCTGCCAGCCATGCATTAAATTCTATGATCCTCTGTTTCCTGGCTGTGCTTGCCCTGGGTACAGGTAGGATCTCAGAGAATGTGACTGTTTGCCCCTCGATGCTGCACAACCTGCCCAACTCCCTGAAACTGTCCTGTACTTCCTCCACTCTGCTGCCCTCCAGATCATTACTGCCTAAGTGCTCCACTATGTGAGGCTTCACCCTCTGCCTTCTCACACATTTAATGACATGCTGTCCTACACTACCTGCCATCATATCTGGCATGCATTCCACCTAGATAGAACTCTTCCTGGCTCCTTTGCCCCACCATCTGATACCTTTCACTATTGAGTCACCCAGTATGATGATCCTCTGTTCTAATCCCTGCAGTCCCCCCTCAGTTTTCTCACCCATAAGCTACCTCTCACCCCGCTGTCCCACCCCTCCAGCACTGTCATCATCACTGTTGTCTCTGCTTCCTCCCTCCATTGTGCTCACTCCAAGGAGTGTCTCTTTTTTCTCACTGGCATAGCGTTTCTGCCCTCCCTCCTATCTCCCATGATCCTAGTGATCCCCCTTCCTCTCCTATATCCCGGTCCCAAATCCAATTAACTTTTCCATGCCATCATGCTTGCCTCCTGGCTGGCCTCCCCTTTGCAGGCCACAGTCCCCTTGTGGGTCATCATTGCCCATGCCCCCATTTCCTCCAGCTGTACCTATTCCTTCCCCCCCCCAAAGCCTTCTTAAGTTCTGATGCACTCTGGACCCCCACCCCTGTCATATCACCAGCTGGCTCACTGTCATCCCCACTGCCTACCCCTCATGTTTGCCCTCCCAGCCCCCCATACTCACCAACATTACCACCGTCATTCAACCTCTGCCCACCATCTGCTTGCTCGCCCTTCCCTAATGCCTCTTCCATCCCACCCCCCTCCTTAGCCTCTGCTATCCTACTTGTATCCTCCAACACCCTGACCTTGCCAGCAGCCAGGCTGATGGCCTCTGTTGTGTTTCTTGAAATTCCTGCCCTCCAGCTCCTTCAGACTAGCCAGCACAGAGAACCTGTTGCTCTCCTCTATCATCTCTCCTTGGATTGTCCCTTATACATTGTACTGAGTGCTCCTAGTTCCATTCCCTCCCAGGTCCACGTCTAACCCTTTTTTGGGGCCATTGTCCACCCATTTGCCCCTTCCTGTAGTGGCTCATGAGGGTAAGGTGGTGCTGTCCCATTTGCTCCCCCTACCTGTTCCATTCTGTGCCAGTGGTCTGTGCCATTTGAGTATGCCTTCCTTTGGTCCCTTGTTCCCAGCTAGCCCCTCCATCCCCTTTCCTCTCTTTCGTATAGCTCCCTCCTCAGCCATACAATTTCCTATCTTAGCTGCACAAACTGCTTGCACACCGAGCACGCCCTGCCCTCCATGCAATCTTTAAGAAGATGGCATCACCACAACCATTGCAGTTAACTATCCTTCCTGCATCCCCTCCTGCACTGTTCCTGCTCATCATCCCCAACCCAGTGCCCATCCCCACTCCTGCCTCTGCCTCTGCCCTTGAAGCCTGTCTGCCCAATCACCTGGCACCCCGTACTCTTTACTTACCTAGTTCCAATGCCCCCCAATCTAGTACTATATCCTAACTCGATACCATTAAGATATGATATCTTCCTTGATCATTTAATTCTGTTGCACAGCTCGGACCATAATGTTACATTGACACCTGTGATTATTAGGGAAGTTTCTTTTCTCCAATCAGGAGGCAGCAGCCTCACTATAAATGGAGATGAGCTCAGGGAGGGAGGAATGGGGGAGGGTGGGTTTGGGCCTACCGCGGTCTCTCACGAGAAAATCAACCCCTTCACAGTAAATAGCAGCAACCCTTGGCCATTTTATGCCCTTGCTAGTAAAAGAAAAAAAAAGTTTAAGTTCACTTCCCTCCAAACTATGCTCCTGCTGTCTTCTGCTGTGGCCCGTTTGTTCCTCCCTTAAAAGTGTAGCCTGCTCCTCCCCCACTGCATACTGTGGTAAACAATCCCAGCTCACATCAATTTAAACTCAGAAACAGAACACAGAATTACCTGAAACAGTTACATCACCCACCGAAACTTCCAGAAGTGTAGCCTGCTCCTCCCCCACTGCAAACTGTGTCTAGGGGTAAGATGGACTGCTCACAAGAGAACTCCCCCTTCAATAATATCCCTTAACTATAAACTGCCAGGTCCTTAGCCATGTGGCCAGTACAGCATAGAAGACCAGTGCTCAGACAGAATAAAATCACACTGCACTGTGTTTTCTGCAGCAGTTACTCTTTATTGGCATCTATTCAGATACAGATTGGAACACAATCCCCTGCCACTCTCCTTGTTAGCACTGTACAGACAAGTTTGATCCTGACCCTAGACACCTCCCTCTCTCCTCCCCCCCATCCACTTTAAAAGATGCTCTTTCCCAATCCCTCCACACCTGTTGCATTTGCACTCTATCCCCCTGATACCTAGTATCCACTTACTATTATCATCTCACCTCCTCCCCTTCCTTCCCTCTCATCGTCCTCTTTTCCCACCTTATTCATACTCCCCTCTCCCTTCCTTCCCTACCTCCTCCCCTTCCCCACCCCCCACCATGCCTCTACTACTGTAAGCCTCTTCAAGTACGTTTTTCTTCCCATGGTATTTCGAATGGTGTTATTTGTATCTATTTACTATTGCCTTACACTTGCCATCCTCATTATGTTTTTCAACAATCTGTATGTAATTTTATGTCCATAACACTCCTTCTAAACTATGTAATTCCAATGTTGATGATTTCCTCATTGTACCCGTCCCCCGGGTATCATCTAGAAATGAGCTTCAGCTCAGTGTGCCTTTCCTGGTCACCAACTTTAAATACACAAATAAATGAGTTAGGACATTGGGATTCCTTGACAAAGGTTGTACCTCACACTGACAACAGGAGTCACACGACCCCCCTACACACCAGTGGGTAAAGTTACACCTGGGGTCAGAGCCTGTTCTACTCTGCACAAATGTATAAGTTTTCCTACTATGCTATTAACTTTTGGGGTTACTGCATATTTTACCTATCCATGGCACCATGGGGCCTGTTCAGTTAGTGATACAGGAGGCATTCACTGCTGTATCAAATCAAATCAAATTTTATTTATAAAAAAGCGCATTTCCAACCAAGTTCAATGACAACAATATTAATTAAAACAACACAATCACAATTCATCAATATATAAAATACATATAATTCCCAATAATATCAGCAACTTAAGATTCTGAGAGCAGTCAGGGAAAGCAAGAGTGAATAAAAAGGTCTTAAGTGCACTCTTAAACCTTTCGATGGTCAGGCACTCTTTCAACCAACGAGGTAGAGAGTTCCACAGGGTAGGGGCCACAAAAGCAAAAAAACAAGCCCCCGATGTTTTAAGCTGAATCCTAGGAACCTCTAGCAATCTCTCATCAGAGGAGCGGAGTGAGCGGAAGGGGCAGTAGGGGCACAGGAGATCTTGCAAGTAATGAGATCCCTGCCCACGTAGGGCTTTGTACTGTAGGGATATCACACTCAGACATCAGTTCACTGGTGAGCATCTGTGTGTTTCTTGATACTGATGGCAGTCGCTCCGTCCCAGACCAGTCTCCCCACTGGAGCCCAGAGACATCCCCATGACGCATCTCTGCATCTGCTACTCACTAAATTCTGTGGTGGAAACACAGCAACAGCATGTACTCCAGCCTGCTCTCTGGCAGTGGCTGGCAATCACCTCAGCCTCTCTGCCAAAGGCAGAAGTTCAGGTACCCATACAGTCAGTGTGGCTCAGCTGGTAGGACATTTGCCTCTGGGCCAGAAGGTCATGGGTTCTCATCCTACTTCAGGACTGGGCTCATACCATAAATACTGGCACCTGAGTTCAGTACTAAGGGGAAGGCGGTACTGTTGGGGTTTGCTGTCCTTCAGATGAGAGGTTAAACACAGGTCCTTTCTACCCATCTCTGGTGTTGTCCTGGTGGGTGTCCAGATGGAAATAAAAGAAGCCAAGGCACTTTTCACGAGAGTAGGGTATATTCCCCAGTGTTCTGACCAACATTCCCCTTCCCATAAAACTGGTTCATGCAATTGTTCAAGGCTGTGTGTGGTTGTTGATGTGCAAAATGGCTGCCATTGTAAATTAAGTCACTTTACTACCAGTCTTTCATTGCTTGTAAAGCACTTTGGGATACAATGTTTAGGAAACGTGCCATATAAATACTGATTCTTCTTCTACCTGTTCCAACCAAGGATCTCCTGCCATGCAGTGTAGGAATATCTCCAACCTTATCAGCATTGTCTCTCTCACCAGTTTTCTCATCAGCAGTAGCTCAGCTGGCAGCATGACACAGGCACAAGACCACAAAGCCCCCCAAAGGTGACACCCCCTCTTCTGTGGGACCCCTACTCTCCCATAAGGCTGCCAGGAACTCCCCTTGAGGGACGCCCCTAAAGGTTCCCAAACCCTCCCAGTGTGTAACTTTACATACTCCCAGAATTAAAGCTATCAACATTAAATAGCCTCAGATCCCTTCCCTAGGATCTATATTACTGTCTTGGGCCTGTGCCTGGACACTACCAGGCAACTGAGCATGAACATGAAGTGATCTCAAAGTCTAGATCCATCAACAGCTGTCAGATGTGAGGTCCATGTCACTTCAGAGAAGTCACTAAAACAACAACCTCAAGGGCACCCTGACACCCTCCACACACACTCTCTTTGTCTCATTAAGTTCTGCTACTGGACTAGGTCAGACTCATGGTTACGCTTTATTTTAAGTGTCACTTAACTACACTGTAACTACATTGCAATTGCAATGTGGTTGCATGCAACAGACATGTAACTACAGTGTAATTACCCTATTTGTAAACTCTGTGTCTGTCATTCTGGTAAACAACCCCCCCATGCCCAAATGACAGGAGGGGGTTGTCACATGTATTTCTAAATGCCTTTTTCTTTTCCCTCACAACTGCCCTCACTTCACTTGTGAGCCACAATGGTTTCTTACCCCTCCTATTCTTCCCTATTACACACACACAAAGATTTGTGAAATCTGATATCCCATTTTTTATCACTTTCCACTTCTCTTCTACCCCCTCTGCCCTTCTTATCCATTCTAGTTTCCCTTGCAACAATTCCCTCATCCTATAAAAATTAGCCCTCCAATATGCAGGATTTTGAATGAGACCTTTCTACACTTCAAGTCTTATGTCAAACCGTACCATCTTGTGGTCACTGGCTCCCAGTGGATCCAGCATCATGACCTAACTTATACTGTCCTCATTTGTAAGGACTAAATTAAAGATGGCTGCTCAACACTCTTTACTAGGACTGTTTCCTGAAAAACCTTTACCAGCTGTTGGCTTCTCATCCTTGCTGCTTATGGGATCCTCCAGTCCATGTCTGGCATGTTGAAGTCCCCCAGTAGCAGCACATCCTCCTCTGCCTTGTTGCCAGTACCTGCACACATATTGTTTCTGTGTACTCACCTTTCCCCATGTCCTCAGTCTCAGTAACCTTTCTACTCTCCCTTACATATAATGTCACACTTCCCTTTTCCTTCCCTCTCTATCCCTTCCGAATACTACTGTATAACACCTTATTTTCGCTGAAAATTTATTTCTGCTATATCTGCAGGACAGTCCTTGTCCTCAGAAATAAATTTACAGTGAAAATAAATGGACCATTATGTCAAAAAACACAGAAGAAAGATTTAAATATTGGACTGCCACTACATTGCCCATGTAGTCAGATGCCAACATGTAGCCAAACAGCACTCAGATTGTTGCAAGACCTGAACATCAGAGCTACCACTAATTTGCCATTACAGATGGCAATCACTGAGAATGCAGACATGCTGTCTCTGAACCCACCATTCACAGTAAACAGTGAAGTACAGTACCTTTTCTAGAAATCCACATAGGATGTGGAAAGCGGTACAATTCGTCCTCATAATCTATTTTTCGTGTGTTGTTTTCATTAAGTTCCAAGTCAGCAGATGCTAAATCAAACTAATTCAAATGAACCACCACATTGTAAAGCTGGCTCATGGAGAAGCCTATACCATGTGACAATGCAGCGGTTCGTTTGATTCATTGATCACAGATTACGTTTGATTCCTGGATTATGAATTTGACATTTACTACTTCCTACCAAGAGTTGCTAGCAGTCACAAAGGAAGAAAGAGACTTGGGCATCATCATCACTGATGACCTGAAATCATCCAAGCAGACCTCTAAAGCAGTAGGTAAGGCTAGGGGGGTGTTAGGGTGTATTAGTAGGGGTATCACAAGTCGTAAGAGGGAGGTAATAATCCCTCTGTACAAGACATTGGTTAGGCCCCATCTGGAGTACTGCGTGCAGTATTGGAGCCACACCTTCACAAGGACATTAACCAAATTGAGGCAGTCAGAGAAGGGCAACCAAATGGTGCAGGGACTGCATCAGAAGACATATGAGGACAGATTAACGGAGCTCAATATGTATACCCTTGAGCAAAGGAGGAGAGAGGTGATATGATCGAGACATTTAAACACCTTAAGGCATAAACAAGGTGAAAGAGTCTAACATGTTTAAATATAAGAAAAATAGCAGGACAAGAGGACACAGCATGAGATTAGAGGGAGGCCGATTAAGGGGAATGTGAGGAAATTTTTCACAGAAAGGGTGGTAGATGCATGGAATGGCTTACCACAAGAAGTAGTGGCTATGAATACAGTGCAGGGCTTCAAACAGGCATGGGATAGGCATAAGGGAGCAATACAAATGACTATGAATAGATAGGTCACTGACATAGCAAAGGCCGATGGCACATTTATAAGGTAGAAAAAGAAATGGGCAGACTGGATGGGCCTTGCGGTCCTTATCTGCCGACAACTTCTATGTTTCTATGTTTCTATGTTTCCTAAATCTTATTGAGTTTCATGAAAGGTACTGTACTTCATTGTTTATTGTGAATGGGGAGTCAATGTGTTGGCATTCTTGGCGTTCGGCAGTCCGAGGTTCAAAGCTTGCAGAAAAATGTTTGATCATTTCTCTTACCAAGCTGGGAAATGACTTAGATGCTGGTCACATTTTGGAGGACGTTTTTCTATTCTTCTCTAATTGAGATTAGTTGGGATATCAGCAAGTTACAAAAGTTCTGTGGCAGCAGGTGACTGAACTTATTGACATCGAGTGGACAGACAACAGTACTGTAAATGCGTTAATATAAGTTTACGCGGAACTGCCCATGGACCCGGACTGCGCAGAATATAAGGTGCACTGAAATAAAGTGTTATACAGTATATCCCCTGTTATGGTCATGTCCATGTTTATTTCAATTGAATTCTGTTGGTGAAAGTCTGATTAGCCTTAAAAGGGACAGACTGAAACAATTACCTTGTTAAGGGATACAGTGATTAAATAATTTCTATTAGTGTTACAAATATACAAGCAACCCTACTGGCCAAAACTCTGGTTAATTAATTTTGATAATGTGTACTGTTAGCAGTATAGTGGCCCAAGCTTGTTTCAAAACATCGAAGACAAGTTTTCCTTTACTGTACTACCCTCTGCATGGTATTAGTGGCCCAGGGATAAGCCAGAGGTGTTGGCTTGTTTCTGAAGATTAAGAAAAATTAGAGTTACATGTACTTAAGAAATAATCCTCAGACCTGTTTACTTAAGGGATTTTTTTCTTTGAAATACATAAGCTCATGGAATTGGTGGCAGTATAGCATAGTGGTTAAGACCACTGAGCTGCAAACCTAGAGAACTGGGTTTGAATCCCACAGCCACCACTTCCATACTGTGTGACCATGAGCAGGTCATTTAACTTCCCAGTGTTCCCAGGATGCAGCTGGAAACAAACCTTGTCTTTGTGTATCTTTCCAGGTCAAAAAGTATAAAGGTAAAAAAAAACTGCAGGCTGCATACAGCAGCAAAGCACATCAGAAACATATGCAGTTCATGTGCTATTTAGGTCCTTTTTCCTAGCTGCACTCAAACTTTATTCCTTTTCAAAGGATAGAAAGTCTTCCCCAGGGACTAATAACTGTGATCATATTCAAAGCCTTTTTATACCATCACCAAATAAAAACACATGTGAAAAATACATTTCTACTGGTTATCTAATTTAATTAAAATGCTGATGTTTCTTAAAATATTTTAAGAGCAAATGAAAACCGTATAAGCAAATGAGAAATATTTAATGTAAAAAGATTATCAGAGGGATGATATAAGTATTGTTCCCCCATACAAATAAACTTATTGAGTGCGACTTGATGGACTAACAGTATTCTATGTGTGTTTTAATTGGTGGCAGCAAAAAAAAGCACTGACAATGATCACAGTTATTTCTCTCTGAGGAACACTTTCCATCAAAACTGTAACAGAAGGTAAAAGAAATGTACACTGCTAGAGACAGGTGCTTTCACAAGCAGATAGACACTCAAAAGAAACACTCAAAGTATGGCATTTACAGGTAAAATATAAAAATTGCACAGTGAACTGATGTGCTAGCAAAATGTTTTTTTGTTTTTTGTTTTTATTTAGCCAGGAGAGGCACACTAAGTTGAAAGCTTGTTTACAGGTGTGACCTGGTAGCACAAGGAAGTTAAGTGACTTGCTCAGAGTCACACAGAATGCAAGTGGGGGCTGTGGGATTCAAATCCAGATCTACAGATTTGCAGCTCAGAGCCTTAAACCACTGCACTATATTGTTTCTGTTTTATATAAAGAACAAGCAGACCAAATAAATGGAAAGCACAGGCAAAACAGGCTGCTACTACCCTGCTTGGATCCTAAGCTACGCATCTATAGGACAAAACAAGAGGACGACTCGATCCCTGGATCCATGCGCTCTAGTTTGTATCAAATGCAGAAAGACTCGTGCTTTTAAAAATCTTTTTCCCAATCTGAGAAGAATTCTCCTCCTTTTGCTACTGTGCTCAGGAGACATTGAACTTAATCCTGGTCCCACAAGGTTGCTCTCATCACCATCCGAAATTACTCATCTGAAAGGAATCAGTTTCCTACATGCCAATGTCTGTAGCCTGCTAAAGAAGCTGGAGTTTGTCCAGGCCTGGATTATCCACACCGCCCCAGATATTCTTGTGATTTTGAATCCTGGCTTCGAGTATCCACAACAGACAGCGAGGTCAATATCCCCATTACCTACTTTTCAGAGCAGATAGAAGGACTGGGGGAGAGTAGCCATTTATGTTAAAAACATATTCACAGTATCTGTACTAGATGCTACTTCCATTGCAGGAGGATTCGAATGCCTGTCCCTCAAAGTTGAACCATCTCACTCTGTGGCTTTTCGCGTAATAGGCTGCTATAGACCACCTGCAGCAGGACCACAGCTCCTGACTCATCTGTCAGCACTAATGGACGCAACACCTATGGAGACAATCTTACTAGGTGACCTAAACTATGACTGGCTAACTAGCGGATCACTACCCCTAAAACAATTCTGTGCTTCACATGGATTCACCCAACTTATATCTGAACCAACTCACATCAACAATAAGAATCCAACGAGAAGCAGCCTCCTGGATGTGCTTCTTGCCAATGAACCCCACTACTTTTCACATGCCGATATCCTCCCAGCTGATGTTAGTGTCCACTGCCTCATAGCTGGCATCAGAACCATCCCCAAACTGTTATCCACATCAAAGTTCTCTACCAAAAGATCCAGATGGAACTTTGACCCTCTGGCCTATTTCAATGATCTAAAAAAACTCTGTGCACTGGCAGAGTTTCTACCTAGCTAAAACAGTGATTAACGCCTATGATGTTTTGTACGAAATCATAGCCAGTGCCCTAAATACCCATGCTCCTATGATCAAAGCTTGAATAAAAACCAGGACCTGCTGTTGGTTTTCACCAGACCTTAACACAGCCTTACTCAAAAGAGACCAGCTGTGGAAAAAGGCCCGGAAGTCACATGCCGATTCTGACTGGTGTCTATTTAGGTCAGCTAGAAATGCCTGTACAAAAATGATCAGGGAGGCTAAGGCCATGTTTTATCAAAATGAATTGCTCTCTGCATCCAACAACCCTGCCAAGTTCTGGTCCACTATAAAGGAATTGTCTGGCCACTCACCGGGTAGTGTGCTCCCATGCAAAATTACCATTGACAATGTCTCTGTCTCTGATAAATCTGAGATTCTCCAAGCCTTCAATAACCACTTTGCCACTGCAGGCTTGGCATTCGATAATGCACCAGTAAGTAGTCTTCGGCCACTGCTCAAAGCCCAGCCAACCGAAACAAATAACAAAAGTATGACCTTCTCCTTTTCCTCAATCACCATAAAAGAAGTTGAACACCTTTTGCTACAGATAGACATTAGAAAAAGCACAGGAGCTGATTCATTAGACCCATACTTTCTGAAAATAGCATATCACATACTAGCAGCACCTATAACACACTTATTAAACCTGTCTCTAACCCAAGGCTCTCTCCCGGCGGAATGGAAAACTGCTCATGTTATTCCGCTATTTAAAGCAGGGGACCCAAGTGACCTGAACAATTATAGGCCAATCTCTCTACTACCTATACTTTCGAAAATGCTGGAAAAAATTGTGGATACACAGTTGAGATCTTACCTAGACAGCTCTGAATTGCTTAACCCCATGCAGTCTGGATTTAGAACTAAGCACAGCACTATTACTGCACTGGCCAAAGTCACTGATGACTGGCAACGGGACCTGGACAATAACAAATTTGTTTGTGCGGTGTTTTTAGATCTTAGCAAGGCTTTCGATACCGTTGACCATTGTCTACTTCTCTCCACTCTAAATACCATAGGCATGGACTCAATCTCACTGGATTGGTTCCAGAACTACCTCACTGATAGGCAACAACAAATCAAGGCCGAAGGAGAGCTTTCTTCACTCAAACCAATAAAAAGAGGAGTCCCACAGGGATCCATATTGGGCCCTCTACTGTTCACCATCTATATTAACAACTTGGACTTAGGAATCAAGGAAGCCAGTATCCACTTGTTTGCCGATGATACAGTGCTCACCTAAGTCGTGACTCCTGGAGCCGCATGCTCTGAATTGCAAGTCAATTCAATAGCTGCAAAACCAGCTCATCAACAAAAGTTATTGCTAAATGCAAAACCAAGGCCATGCTGTTTGCACCATCCAGCTCTGGGCTAACACTGCAGCCGCTGGTACAGTTCCTCCTATAACCACTCCTACTTGGTGAAAAGCTTGAGTTCATGCGAAATTCAAATACCTGGGTATGTGGCTGGATAATAAACTCTCCTTAAGGAGCACACAGAAGAATTGTTGAAAAGCTTAGGCAGAGGCTTGGCCTTTTACAGAATTAAACATCTCCTGACTGAGACCGCAAAAGACAGCCTGTTCATTCTACATTCCTCTCATTAATTGATTACACTGACATTATCTATGGCCAATGCTCTGTCTCACACCTTGCAAAACTGGATGTACTGTACCACAGAGCCTTAAGATTCATAACTGGCCTTCCATCCTCCACACACCACTGCTCGTTATACGCTGCAGTAGGGTGGCCTTCTCTGCAATACAGACGGCATAGAAATGCAGCTATTTGGACATTTCAAGCACTCACCAACAAACTCCTGGATTACATTGCTGCCTGCCTCTCCCTAAGTTCACCTAGTAGCTATGCCATAAGAAGCCACTCGCTAATTTCCCTTAAAATTCCCAGGATCAGTAACCACTTTGGTAGGGCAGCCATAAGCCACGCTCTGCCCTCACTTTGGAAAAGGATTCAAAGCTCACTGAAACTTAGCTCTCCTGTCAGTATTGCGATGTTTAGGACTCTTTATGACAAAACATTTGCCGAAATCTGTAAATGTTTCCATAGTTCCTAGCGGTCCTGTTAATGGTTCCCTTTCTAGCCCTACCACATGCAGCCATGAACATAACCACTCTCTTCCCTGCCTAACTTGTTCAATAGTCAGCTGCCATGTTGGCCTTCGGAACCCTTGGCACTTTTTTCTCTACCTACTCCCTCATGCCACTCTAATAGTTGTTACAGTTGTTATCATGGGCCCTATTGAAGCCTTGGTCACCCTCCAAGCAAAAAATTAGTTTCTGAGGGCTGAAATAATCATAATTTGTACCCTTCTATAGAGGCCTGGATAAATGTGTTACTTTAACTTCCATGTATATGAAGGTTGAATATGCCACAATAATGTCATGTGTTGCATGTATGCTCCCACATGTGTACTTGGAATGTATATATTGTACCTATTATTTGTAAGTCTGTTTTTTTACTTAAAACATTTTGTGTTTTGCACCGCTAATCTATGTATGTATAACTATCCTTGACAACAGCAGGTCCACCTTGTAAATGAGCTTGCTCAATGGTGATCGCCTGGATAAATAAAGATTTGATTGATTGATTGATTGATTGAAAACACCCCAATGTTTTCATGAGCACTTCAGCTTTGAAAAGAGTTGGTGTCTTTCTCTCACTTTTCCCTACAGTGCTAGTCTCATGCAATTTATTTGCAAATTTCATGTACAATATTTGTAAAATACTGAAGGGCTCAGTGGAGGGATATATTGATAAATACCCTATTCCACTACTTGAGAGGGAAAAAACACTGAGATTTAAAAAATAAACTGAAAAACACATATGGAACAATATTATAAAATGTATCCTACTGCCGAAATGAGTTTGAAAATCAGTCCAAACTGGTAGATGTCTGTTGTACTGAGAATGTCTGTTCAGACTGCAAGGATGGACTTGGCTGTGCAATTACTAATATGACTTTTCAGTAAAAGACAAAGCAAACAAATATTCAGCTGTGAGGAGAGTCTGTGAAGTGAAGAATTGTTTGAATAAAATGTCCTTAGAGAAGACTAAATTGTGAATGTGACTGGGACAAGGTCCTCACTAGGACCCCGACTGGTTCTACTTCTGTTGTTTTGGGAGATGTTATATTGAGGTGATGTGTACGATAGTGAGCTCCATTCCCACAACATAGTTAAAATAAACCAGAAATGGTAGTTTTTCACTAGATATAATTAAGAATGCAGGTTTAATACATGTTAGTACATTCTTTGGTGGGTGAGTGATTTTTAGTCTGGAGATCAAAGAGCTGCAAAGTGCCAGAATCTAGCTACAGCAGTAGGTATGTTTCTCTCTAGTACCTGAGTCTTGTCTTACTATGACTATAAAAAAGGTCTATACTTGTGCTTTTTGTGTTTCACTGCTTTTTTAATATACAGAGAATACTGCATGGACCACTATGCACAACCAGTGGCTTCTGCCACAGAGGGGTTCTGATTCCCTCTGACCTCGACAGTGAAACTTGAGAGGTCCATGGGAAACAGAACTCGAGGTGGCAGAACATACTGGTTGTGCATAAAGTTGCTCATCCTGTATTTTTATACTATATAGTATTTTGTGAAATGTGCACACAGCAGTTCTTTGGCTTTCAGAATGAAACTGACTTGTGCAGTCTCTGGAGGTTCCAAAATGCTGTTGTACCACAGAAAGTTACAATCACATTCCATGACCTTTGAACTGTGACACAACAGCATTTTGAAAGGCATGAAATTCTATAAAGAACAATGCCCTACTATACACTATTACTGATTTTTTGTGTTTACTGTGTACACCAGTTCCAGAAGCACAGCAACAGCATGGATGAACTACAAGCAATAAAAGCAGTAAAAGATCTGAACACCACTGCTATTAGAGACATGGGCTAATCAAAATAATAGTTTGAACCTACATGTTGTTGGCTACTTTCAATTTGAGAGAGACAGGGAGGGTGCCAAGGGGGGGGTAGTATAGGTAAAAGAAGGCATAAGAGTATAGGAGGATAGGTCAGTCATGGGGTAAAGTCTCCCAGGGTCCAGCTGGCAGACAGTGGGGGGGGGAGAAATATACAACTGGAGTAATCTAAAGGCTGCCATATCAGAGGGTGAATAAGGATAAGGCAATGGGGAAGGAAATTACAACATCAGCGAGTCAGGCAAGAACCGCACTCATGGGGACTTCAACCTCTCAGCTGTAAAATGAGCCACTTCTACAGTAATCAGTCAAAAATGTTGGAGGTTCCTAAAAATGGTGCAGAACAATTTCTCACACAGTGGGTACATTGTACCACTGGGGGAAAGCAATTTATCAGAAAAATCACTAATGAAAACTCAGCTGTTTGGAGTGATTACAACTCCATTGAATTTGATATTGTGCTGGGGACTGTGTAACTTTAATCCATCCAGTAAAGTGGGCCCCTACCTTTAGGAAGGCAGGTAACAATAACATGATGGCCATCTAACATAAACAACTGGAACATCTGCACAAAATAGAGGGGGCAGAAAACAAGTGGTCAACAATTAAAATGGCAATTTCTGTGGCCACACAAGTGTGTGCAAAATCTGTGAATAGGACATTGATGCAGAGGTAACCACTTCAGTTCAACAAACAAGTAAGTGAGGAAGTATGGAACAATAGAAAGGCTTTTAAACTATATGAAAGGGAATAACATGAAATCAACAGGCACACATACAAAGCTAAACTAGCTAATGGTAAGGACATCATAAACAGGACAAAAGCAAGCACAGAATTAATAGCAGAATGTATAAAAAATGACAAAACCTCTATAGATACATAAGGGAAAAGGAATACAAAGGAAAGCACTGAGAGAATAACAAAGGATGGGTTAAGCATTGAGAAGGATGCAAAAAGCAAACATAACACAGAAACATAGACAATGAAGGCAAAAAAAAGACCAAAGGTCCATCCAGTCTGCCTAAATCCCCTATTTAGCTCTGGGGCCTACTGTTCCTCCAGGGTCCTGGTCCTTCCAATCCCCCCTCTATTCTCTTCCCTAGTTCTGAAACCCAGAGCAATCACCATACCCTTCATTCTGTCCCTGACATGCCTAAAACCACTAATGGTTTTCACACCCACCACATTAGCGGCAGCCTGTTCCATGTCGCCACCACCCTTTCTGTAAAATAATATTTCCTCACGACCCTCTTGAACCACCCTCCTGTTAACTTCCGCTCATGACCATGTGACCATGAGCTGGTATTCAAGTCAAATAATTCCCCGCAGTTCTCCCTGTTAATTCCTTTTAGGAATTTGAAAGTCTCTATCAAATCTTGCCTCTCCCTTCAGGTCTCCAGCGAGTACATGTTCAGTGCCTTGAGACGCTCCTCATAGGACATGCCCTGCTGGCCTAGAATCATTTCTGCTACCTTGCACTTTACCAACTCAAACCTATTCTTATCCTTCCTTAGGTGAGGACCCAGGACTTGACACAGTACTCCAGGTATGGCCACACCAAGTATCTTTACAGGGGAAGTATTACATCCCTTTTTCAGCTATCACTACCCCTCCCAATACATCCAAGCATCATATTTGCTTTGCTATGAGCCTTGTTGCACTGGCTGACTTGATTAATTAGTATTTCAGTTCTATGTTTACAACAGAGTGTACTGGGCCACTACCTAACTGCAAAAGTAGATTCCAAGACAGCGAGAAAGGCAAGTTAGAGATAGGACTGTAACAAAGAAAAGAGTTCTGAAAGGTCTACGAGACCTTTACACAACCAAGTTCCCAAGGTCAGGGGCTGCACCTGAGGGTACTAAAGCAGATGAAACACTTACTGGCAGCCCCCTGGTAGATCAATTTACTGAACTGCTAGCTTCCAGATAACAGCACAAAGGGAATGGAGTAAAAGACAGGACAGACAGCTGGGTGAGGTAGGGAGAGCTTCAGCTGCCCTGAACAACAAAAATGGCATCTGAAGGATGCTGGAGTTTGTATGGTTTATGTGCTGCGTGGTGGGGGCATGTGTATGTTGCCTGTGCCCCCACCAAACCTCAGCAAACTCAGTTCAACTACTATTGTAGTTCTCCATCTTTGGGATGAGTACAGACTGGTGAAATATTCAAGAAAAGCTTTGTTGATGTCACATAGCTTATTGACTTTATTGCCAAGAATAGCTCTAATCTTGATTATCCTTATCTCCTCCCTACTGCCATGTCATCAGATTCACAGATTTGTTCCAATGAGCAAAATATTTGGCCTTTGTCAAAAGAAGTGGACGTTCAGCCGCTGCAGTAATTATCTTATTGTATGCTTCTCTTTCTCTAATAATCTCAATAAAGTTTGCATCTGAGGGCATTGTGACACATATTTTTCATCCATATCTGTCATATTTTACGGAGCCTCCATACAATATGCTTGCAATCCATTATACAGTGTTTAATTCTGTGGAAAACATGTTCCATGTTCACAGTTGTTTTCTACATCTATTTATCCCACCGCCTTTTCTCTTTTCAAGGCAGCTTGTCACATTCATTTGCAGTACAGATGATAATGTCAATACCAATCAATTTCATTTATTCAAGTCACACAGCACAGCAAAAGAAGCTAATGAAAATTGACATACTAAGTGAGCAAATGTTTGTGTTTGGGAACTGAAGATACTTTAGTCTTACATTACCAGACTAAGTTGTTATCCTCCAAAAGGTCACAGTTTTCCTATCTCTAGTTCATATTTTGTTATCATGTGCTTCTTTAATATACAGGAGGCCTGGTAAAACAAGCATTTGTCAATGCCGAATGTTTGCTTGCTGGCATTGACAGTGGTAGTGTAGAAGTTACAGAGCTGAGTAATAGGAATGGCAGTGAAGTATTGAACTGAAGCCAACCCCACCACCACCCTGCAGAGAGTGACAGGCATTGGGGTGTGCGTTTGGGTCATCAGGCATAACGGCCATGCCATTTCACCACACCCCACTCTGCAGAGACTGACAAGTGTCACGTGTTCCTTGGGGTTTTGGCTCCTTATGCGCACCCCCATTTCATTAGGAAACACGGTGATAAAAGGATATAGGAGAATGGGGTGAAGTTTGGGGTCAAGAGTCCAAGGCATACCGATGCCTCTCTTAGTGACTACAGGGTGTGGAATGGTATGAGCATCACAGGCAAGAATCCCAAGTCACACCCCTGATTCCTGTCATTCTCTATAGGGTTGGGTGATTTAGTTGAAAAGCCTAATACCTCAGGCATTCATTTGGCATGTTAACTCCAAATTTTCAACATGTTTGTTTTGTGACCCCACCCATGAACAGGGAGAATATCAGTTTGGTAGCAGCTGCTTATGCACAGTGACTACTGCATTTAGCACCACAGGTGCAAAATATTCGAACAGGATGTAAAAATGACAGCTGTACTCTTTCATGGGAGGTGTAAAATGGCTATGTTGCAAATGTGTAGTAAAAATATTTAAAAAAAATGGTGAAATCACGGCGTACATAGACACTATTAACGCACACCCGTTATATAATTAGGTTAGGGATTTTTTATAGCAGATTGTCAACTCAGGCATTTTGGTGCCTCCGATCATGAACAGTGTCACTGTGATTTTTATCTGTGCCAACAATGATTTCCCACAGCGACCACGCATCTCTGCACTGAAAGTGTGAAACACACTTGACCATGTTGTGAAAAATGGCAGCTGTACTGTTCATAAGGAAGTGTCGAAAATGCCACTAGTGAAAATCTGGACTGAAAATATTACAAAGTCATGAACTAACAAGGATGCGTGGAAACTGCACAATGCTCACTGTGAACACAGTCATTTTATGGACTTTTGTCACCAAATTTTCAACATAGCCATTTAAGACCTCTGCTCATGAACAGTGTAACTGTGATTTTCTTAATCTGTCCTAAACATTGCTTTCGCACACCAACAGCACCATTGTGTGCTACATGTCCGATAACACATTTTGGGTGACATATGAAAAATTGCAGCTGTACTGTTCATAAGGAAGTTTAATGAAATAGACATGTTGAAAATCTAGAGTGAAAATATTAAATTTGCAAACTTACGAGCATGCATAGGAACTGTGCAACGCACGCTCGTAAAAGTCATTTTTAGGAATTTTTTCACCAAATTTTCAACATAGCCATTTTAAGACCTCTGCTCATGAACAGTGTCACTGTGGTTTTGTTAATGTGTCCCATTACATTGAGTTTGACACCGACTGCGCCATTGTGCGCAACATGGAGGAAACACGTTTTGGGCAGGATGAAAAATGACAGCTGTACTGCTCATAAGGAGGTGTGGAAAATGGCAATGTTGGAAATCTGGAGTGGAAATATTGAAATTCGCAAACCTACGAGCGTGCGTGGAACTGTGCAATGCACACTCATAAAACAGTCATTTTTAGGAATTCTGTCACCAAATTTTCAACATTGCCATTTTAAGATCTCTGCTCATGAACAGTGACACTGTGATTTTCTTAATGTGTCCCATACACTGAGTTCGCACAACGACTGCACCATTGTGCGCTACATGGGCGGAAACATGTTTTGGGTGAGATGTGAAAAATGACAGCTGTACTGCTCATAAGAAGGTGTGGAAAAATGGCAATGTTGAAAATCTGGAGTGGAAATATTGAAAATTCACAAACCTATGAGCGTGCGTAGGAACTGCGCAACGCACGCTCGAGAAACAGTCATTTTTAGGAATTTTTTCACCAAATTTTCAACATAGCCATTTCAAGACCTCTGCTCATGAACAGTGTCACTGCGATTTTCTTAATTTGTCCCGTACATTGATTTCGCACACTGACTGCGCCATTCTGTGCTACATGGGCGGAAACACATTTTGGGTGAGATGTGAAAAATGACAGCTGTATCACTCATAAGAAGGTGTGGTGAAATGGCAATGTTGAAAATCTGGAGTGAGAATATTGAAATTTCGCGAATTTACGAGCCTGCGTAGGAACTGCGTAACGCACGCTCATTAAACAGTCATTTTTTGGAATTTTCGCACCAAATTTTCAACATGGGGGTTTGGGCCACCTTCTCATGAATGATGTCACTGTCATGGTGGTATTTGGGCCGAAGGGTGATTTCGCAGTCACTGCGCCGGAATCACCCTTCGGGCCCAAATAATGCCATGACAGTGACATCATTCATGAGAAGGGTCCCAAAAACCCCATGTTGAAAATTTGGTAAAATTCAAAAATGGCTGAGATATGCACAGTTGAAACCCCTATCTAGCCCATTATACAGCTTACCGGCATTTCCTCAGTTCGCGGTCGGCTTGAAGAGTGCAGACGTGTTCCCGGTCCACCAAGATCGTCGCGCCAGAGTCCAGAGGTAAGTATGGGGTGGGGTTGTGGGGAGGCTGGCGCAGGGTGGGTGCGGGTTGTGGGGGTCGGGAGACGCACCGCTGGACCGCTTTTTTCTTACAGGAAAAAAAAGACGCCATGGACCGTTTGCCACACTGAGGTGGCTCCCAGCGTGGCACAAGGACTTTGGGGGCGTTCAGCCGACGGGGATTGGGCACCCCCTGGCAAAAAAAAAAAAAAACATCGGGACTGCTTGCCATCCAGCGTGGCACAAGGACTTTGGGTTGTTTACGACGGGGGGATTGGGCACCCCGCCGGCAATGATTGATTGCCACGCTGGGTGGGGCTCCCAGCGTGGCATCAACTACTGGGGGAACAGATGCAGCTCAGCCAATGGGGATTGGGCACCCCGTCGGCTATACACTACAGCATCACGAAGCGGCGCGCCGCCCTGCGGCTGGGGAGAGCTGCGCGTGAGCAGCTTCTTATCACTGCTCACTCAAGCGTAGCTCCCCCTTTCAACTGTATGCCACTGCATTTTGGAGCGTGTCATAGACAGCTCCAAAATGCATTGGCTTACAGAGGCCGAGCCTGCCAGCACACTGCCTGAATTGGAGGAGGAGGTGACACACCTCCGGAATCTCCGATGATGGCACTATGTTTCTTGCACATGCGTACAAGCAAACATAAAAAAACTGGTACCTTTTTCCTTCACCTTCTTTCTAGCTAGAAGTCTACATCACACTTGTGAAACAGAAAAAATGTGTGTGCAGAGATACACTTTAAAACGTTGACTAATACTGAGTTTGCTGTTCAATATTAGCCAATGATGTAACGTGTGAGAGAAAAACACACGCAGGCAGCACTCAGGGTACCAATTAACAGACTATAGCAGTTAAGTAATAAAATAAAAAGCAAAGCAACTGTATAGCAACTAAAAGTAGCCTGAGTCCACAGCACTAACCCCTGCACTTCAGTCTTCTTGTGACTCTTCATCAGGGGGTGTGGTCAGAGGTGCACAGGCACTCATTTTATTTGATACATTTAAAGTGATACATTCAAAATACCAATCATTACACTATCAATTCAAGCACATGGTAAGGCACAATACTTAGATTAAAACATTTTCATTTCCTCGATGGAGATGAAAAATAATCATATTCAAATCTGGCACTCGATCATTAACCAGCTCTAAAAACACACACCGTTTCTGAAATGGCAAAAGCTAGAGGGATAGAGCATGAGAAGAAAACCAAAAGGAGAAACCTTAAAAGAATGGAGGGGAGGGTAAGCTACAGTCCATTAATTGGTACCCTGAGTGCTGCCTGTGTGTGTTTTGCTGTAACTGTTTTGTAGGCAGGCACCCGCTCGCTTTTTCTGGGTGCTACTCCACCTGTGTGTGTTTGATGTAAAGCACGAGTTTGCATTTCAGGTCTATGATCACACAGGGCCCCATACTGAAAAGTTAAGATTTGAGCAGTACAAAGTCCCTATCCTATGCACAAATTAGCACAAGGCCCAAAATGTGCTATATTCAAACAACTTTGTCTGATGCATTGTATGTACCCTGTAATCCTCCCAGGTCGCACCTGAAAATAGGCACTTGGCTGTCTAGTGTGCTTACCTGGTAAACAAAAGCAACAAAATAAATAAATAAATAAGTTCAGAGCACTGTGTGAGTGCCTTAAATCTGTTCAAATACAACCCCTTCTAGCACAGCTGTATCTAAGGCACTAACAGGTACACTTGGCACAAAGCACAACACCCTGCTGGCCACAGAGTGATATGCCTATATGGAACACAGGATGTCAAGGAGAAAAAGCAGTTAGGGCATCCCAAACCTGCTCTTTTGCAGTAACTTGCTATGTTCAAAAGTCTCCATATAAGTTGCTTATAGGTCATTTGCATCCCATTACGGCATAAGCATTGGCTCCCTGGATCAAATGCAGGGCTGTCCCTCCTGTGCTGTATGGTCCTGCAAACCTCCCACTCCCACATGAAGGTTCACTGATGCTGTGAGGTATCAAAATAATAAAACCCCATACTAGACTTCCCCCCTCCTAGTCCAATCCCCGTGCCAGTTAGACGTGAGATACAAATCCCTTGCTCACACACTGACAGTATAGTGCCACATTCACTGTGCCTCTGAATATGGCACCAACCACATTGACAACTTGGCTGGTGCATAAGGCACAGTTAGCACAGATGCGAGAAGTCCTGCACTGTGATTATTGGAATCCAGCCACATGATTATGCAATTACTATACTGACCAACATTAGCAAACTAGTGAGGGAGCCAGGGATAATGCCTAAGATGCTGGATGAATACATTGCTTCAGCACTCACCAAAGGACCCCAGGAGTTGAATGGTGCTCATTTGGATGGCCAGTGGCATCAGTAGTAGCCATGATGCAGAATGTCAGCATCACTCCCAGTCTGGTAATGGACCATCTGGTGAACAGCAATCCAGGTGAGTCCCAGTGGGTAGACAGGATACAATCAAGCCAGGTAAGTCCCATGGGGCAGACAGGATACACACCAAGATGATAGCAAAGCTAAAGAATCAATTGTCAGTGCCTCTTACAGTAATCTTCCATGAGTCTGTCTATACACTGGTGGTGTTGGAGGACTGGAAAATGGCCAGTGTTGTCCCCATCTTAAAATTCAAGCAAAGTCAGACCTGGGTAACTATAGGCTGGTCAGCCTGATATCAGTGCTGCGAAAGGTCCTCGAAGTCATTATCAAGGACTAAATAATGAAGTACATGGCACAGGCAAGATTCTCGCCCCCTCTCAGCATGGCTTTGATGAAGGGCAGATCATGTCAAACCAACCTGATCATCTTCTTCGAGGAGGTGACCTGGGAGGTGGACTGGGTCAGGGCTGTAAACAAAATATGTTTAGACTTCAGCCATGTACTGACACCGTGGCACACGACAAGCTTCTGGGCAAATTACATTAGTGCGGTATATACAAGGCATACAGAAGGTAGATTGCAAACTGGTTTGGGGGCAGAAAACAGAGGTGTGTGGTAAAAGGGGACTACTCCAAGTGGAAAGGGACAATCAGTGTTGCCTCTCAGGAATCAGTGCTGGGGCCACTGCTGTGCAACATTTTCATCAGTGATCTGAAAGCTTGGGTCTTCATCAGGTTGCTTATGTTCACTGATGACACTAAGCTGGCCAGAGTGGTGCACTCCCTGCACAAGCTGGACCTGAAGTCTTGGAATCGGTGTAACCTAATACAAGATGGTACACTTGGGAATGAAAAACAGAGGCAGGGTTACACACTATGTGGCGCTCCTCTTGCTCCAGTGGAGGGTGACAAGGACTTGGAGGATCCTAACAAACAAGAGGCTGAAACATGACAATCAGTGCAAGGCTGCTGCCAAGAGAGCTGGCAGAGTTCCTAGGTGTATCAAAAGAGGAGTGAGGGTTACTCCTATAGGGCGTAAAACCCCACAAAGCATAAATAATGATTTATATGTGGGTACTGTTGAAGTATGTTGTGTTGTTCAAATTTCAGTAAGCATACTGTATTACACAACAAAGTGGAGTGAATAGCAGGACAGGGGAAGTAGTCCTACCACTCTTAGCCCAAAGGTGTGTATCCGATTGTACAAATAAATAAATAAAATACAAACTCAGATTTATTAAAAAAAAAAAGACAAGTTGCAGAAAACAACAAAACAATCAAACTATCTGACTGCTAAATAATAAGTTCATGACAGTTATTGCCTTCCTCCTGCCAGGTACAACCCCCCCCCCCAACAGAAGATTACAGACTAAGGTGACTTGGTACCTACAAATGACCAATGACAGAGGGTGATGGTCATGTAAGCTCTGGAGAAGAAAGGTGATAGGGCTGGGGAGGTCTGAAGGTCTGAGTCAGGCAGAAGGACAAGTACTAATTGAAAAAGAAAACTGCTTGTCCTGGCTCAGGGATTGCTTTTATATCTTTGCAGAGCATAGGAAATCTTTTGGGGGATAGTAGTTACGGGGCTGTCAGGGAACCAGGACAACATGGAGGGGGAGAAGGCAGGGCCCAACCCAGGCTGGATGAATGAAGAGTACTCCCATCCAGCCCAACCAGCCTGCGCTTCCCCTTATTACTCAATGAAGTATTGGTCCCATCCTCTCCAGAGGTCCAGGTATTTTTCTCTCACAAGCCTTAGCTTTAACATAACACACTCCACAGTCTACACTCCCCCCCCCCCCCATTGTCATTTGCCATACTGTGACTATTGGGATACTTTTAGAAAAACAATTTGCTGTGATCCCGCTTTACAGCCACAAGACATGAGAGAAAAAAAGCTCACACTTCTTTCTTGTGCACTGGGTGACTCCCAAAACCAGGTATCTATAGTTATTTGGAACAGATCTACCCCCAAATTAGTGCCATCTCAGTGTCAACTGCAGTCCAGTAAGGATGGATCATGGGGCATTGCCAAAAGATATAATGGCAGCCCCTCTAGCAGAGCAGAGAGTCTCCCCTGGAAAAGACTAGTTACAATTGGAGCATGACAATAAAAATCTTACAATAATCTTCCAATGCTATTCTTACCACAGGTTAGATGATGAGATTTTCCAGCCTGTTTCATAAAGGAGAGCCCACTCCCTGTCCTGGAAGAGAGTCCCCTATTCGGTTTCCCATTTTGCCTTTATCATTTAGGTTTATGTTTCTTGAGCTTTATTCAATAAGCCATATAGCTGTAGTATATATTTCCCTGTTCAAACTAATTTTGCAGCCCAATACAGAAAGTCCTCAAGTGCTTTAAGATCTCTAGAGAGATTAGAGATAGTCACTTGAACTTGCAGGAAGTGTCTCAATTGTAGGAACCTTAGAAATTCTGTTTGTTGCTACCCACAGCTACTCGGGACTCAAAATTCTAAGGTCCAATCCCTGATTTGTTGCCTGTAATGTGTGTTAAATACCACCAATTGTTAGTCTCATAGTTCTTTAAGTTGGTTTGTTGCGTATCCGTAGTTGTGGTTTAGCCTGAGTACGTAATAACTCCTGGAAGTGTTTGTACAGTAGAATAACTTGAGAATTAGTTAGTGTCCCCATATGTCTGTAATAGCCAGTTGTTATTAGATTCACCCCACCTGGGTGTGGAGTTCATTCTAATCTAATCTGATACTAATTAAGTTTCTCTCTCTCCAGTACAGTCCTGGTAGAATGTGGTTTGGGGGTGGGGCACTCAGTTGTAGGGACTGTAGGGCACTGTTCTGCAGGGACATGCTCTGAAGCAGAGGGGCATTACCCCTTCTGCAGGGCCATAGTGGAGCTTCAGGCTCAGCTGGTGGCAGCAAAGATAGAGATACCCCAGCTGCGTACTCAGCTCAGCAGGAGTTCACCCCCAAAGACCCACTCGTCCAGGAGGGTGGAGGGCGGTGGGGAACAGGAGTGAGAGAAGTTGCAGCCATAAGGAGGTTGTCCAGCCCAGTTACATCCAGATGGTGAATCACTTCACACCCTTGGAGGAGGCTCAGGCTCCTGACTCCACATGGGGGGACCCCGGGTCAGTCAACAATGACAGGCAGGACAGAACATTGGCACCCAAGGGGCAAAGCTGGCTGGAAGATCCTAGTGGTGGGGACTCAATGATCAGGGGGATAGATAGGGTGTTGGGGGTGTTGTGTGGGAGGGATGGTCATGCCTGCCTGGAGCATCAGCCAACCAGGATTTAGACAGAATAGGAAGTATAGTGGGGCTGAGGGTGCTGGTACACCTGGGTACCAATGACCTGGCCAACCAGTCAGTGGAAATGGTGAAGCAGAACATCCATAGACTGGGGCTCAGATTGGCGGCACACTCGACCTCCATGGCATTTTCCAAAGTCCTTCCTGTGTGGGGTGGGGGGAGACAGGCTAGGATAGGGGAGCTGAAATAGTGGAGTTCAGCATTGGTTTAAGGGCTGGTGTCAGGACATGGGGTACAGTTTTGTGGGTGACTGCGTGGGATTTCTGGGAAGGGTGACTCTTCAAAGGTGATGGACTTCACCTGACAAGAGAAGGGCCAGTGCACTGTGGCAAAAGTTTGATGTCTGCATCAGGCATTTAAACTGACTGCAGGGTAGTCCAGGTCTAGAGGATCCACATTGGATGGTGAGCCGAAAGGGATCCAAGATAGTACACCCACACACCCAGGGGACAGCAGCAGGAAAAAGGGTACAGAGATTACTGTAGGGTTTACAAGACCAAGGGGAGGGACAGTTGTGAAAGGAAAAACTATAGACAAGAGCACTAATAAGGGGGAAAGAAAATATGAAAAGCAGATGGACAGCAGCAGATTTGGGGTAGTGGTCAAGTAGAAGGGAGTATGCCTTAATGCCAGGAGCCTAGTGAACCAACTCAGTGAGCTCCATGTACTGATGGCACACACTGAGGTGGACCTCATAGCCATCACAGAAACGTGAGCCATGACTGGAAGATGGCAGTCCCTGGATATACATTTTTCAGGAGGGACAAAAGAGCTGGTAGAGGGGAAGTAGTCACCCTCTTTGTCAAGGAGGGCATTGAAGTGACAGAAAATGGGGGCATTAGTGGTAGCGATAAGGAAACTGAGACTATATCGGTGCAACTCACGGCAGCCTCTGGCATGAAAATATGCTTGGGGTAGTCTATAGGCATCTGAGTCAGGGGGAGGAAAAGGACATAGAACTCAGGAAGGTCCCAGTGGCCATGAGTAGCAGGTGTCATGGTAGACTCCTTCCAGGACTCTACTGGTGCAGCTAGTTAAGGAACCTACCAGGCAATTTGCAGTCCTTGATGTTGTGCTCACTAACACAGAAATGGTGGGTGCTGTGAGAGTAGTGAAACTGCTAGGGAACAGAGACCACAACTCCATGCAGTTTGAACTGGCCCTCGGTACCAGAAAGCCACAATCAAGTGTAACCCCCAGGTGGCACTATCCCAAGGGCTACTACCCCTGCCTGCTTGACTACTAACAGGTTGAGGGGCCTAGGTCCAATGACGGGTGCCTCCACCCAGAGGTCAGGGTTTGCAGTAGTTAAACTAACTTGGTCACAGCCCTCTGGAACACTGTAACCCCCTTTTCTTCCCGCTAGTGGCCCACACAGTGCATCAGGAATATCTTCACAATGTACACTTACCCCCAGGACTGGCTCTGTCGACTGGACTCTGGGGACCCCCTGTAAAACAAGATGATACAGTGCAAAAGCCACAGTACAATACTTTAACATAAATTAATACCTCAGACAGTGTAACTTTGCTGAAACAAACAGATCTGATTTATTTAGGGGGATATAACAAGGACAGGGGGAAATCAGGTTAATTAGGTTAGCCACATTAATAATCACTGTATTGTGCACGTATTCAGAGTCCCAAATTGTCACTTTCACTGGGTACCCAGGATGGGGGGCTAGCCAGGATTGGTGCAGTTGGTCAGCCCTGTGATGGAAAACACTTGCACAATACCCAGTTGTAATCCGGAGCCAGGACGCTCAGTTCATAAAAGAAATAAAACAGCAACAATTAGATGACACACTTGCAATTTGATAAACAGATGGCAGGGAGTTACCCTGCTTGTACTCACAAACTCAGTGCTGAAAACTAGATGGAAGGCAGATTGTCCTGGATTGCCAGGAGGAGCAGAACATGTGGAAAAGGTCCTTGTGACTGGACCCCACGGCAGTTTATAGCAAATGGATGTAGTCCGGATTAAGCTGGGGTTTACTTCCAGCTTCAGGCACTCAATCCACTGTACAGGGGATTTGAAATAGCGATTCCCCACAAGCACTACACACATTTATATGTAAAAAGGAAAGTACTATACCAGGCAGGCTGCTCCTCGATCCCATCTGCAATTACTGCAAAATACCGGGGAGAACACATAGCAGCTTCAATTCCTGACAGACCGAGCGTGATTCAGCAATTTCTCCAGTCTTCTACAGGGTGAGCCTGCTTTCTACTCTTCAGATCTCCTTGATTCTCCTCACAGGTCGGATTCAGTCTGAACGGGCGCTTGCACAGGTGGCAGACCGAAACCCAGGGCCTTACACTCGCTTCCCACGCTAAAACTATACACCGCAGAAGCACAGAGCTCCTTGTCTCTTCACTGCCAAAACTGATCTAACTTCTCCAGTCCCAGAGCAGTGCATTTCCTTTAGCTCCACACTATTCTTTTGGCTGGTCCGGCTGTCACTCACAGTAAACTCCCCCTGCTGGTGGAAAAAGGCGCCAAGGTCAAAACTACATTTCCCAGAGTCACTGCCCTTACAATCCCCTTACAGCAGGCTCCAGAGAAGAGTCCAAGTTCTGATTCACCCAGAGCAGGCTCCATTTTAAAGGATCCCCACCATAACTGGTCCGATTCAGCAGTTCAGAACCAACCTGAGGGAGCTACTCTGCACTGTCCTTCCTACAAGAAAACAGGTTAAATCAAACTGCATTTTCATTACTACTCTGTTACAAGCAAACAATTGCATCTTTGAAGAGTGCTCCTTCTGCCCACTTAGCGACGGCAGAAGCAGAGCGATTTGGCAGTAGCTCGAGTGGGACTCAAGCAGGGAAACACACAGACCCCCATCCAAATTAATTATGTCTGCAGGCAGACAGCTCTTAAAGAGACAGTACCAGAGGCTCTAAAAGCACTCACATATAAATGGCTTAAACGCCAAACACCATTCAGGCTTGGAGCATTCAAGCAAGCTCCTGGAAGATTTTTTTGGAATGCCCATTTGCAGGGGGGTTAACAAGAGTCAAAGTCCGTGACTTTAGAAAGGCGGACTTCGATAGGTTGAGGAAACTGGTCAGAGAAAAGTTAGCATGGGTGAAGGGCATAAACGGGGTAGAGGAGAGATGGAAGGCAATAAAGGGAGCTATCCTCGAGGCATCAAAGCCATGAGTGAAAACAATGACAAAGAGAAATAGGTTTGTCCTGAAAGGGCTGTCAACTTTTAAGATAGATAAGGCCCCTCATCCAGATGGGTTGCATCTGAAGATACTAAGGGAATTAGCAGCAGAACTGACAGAAACTCTGACTGGGCTGTTCAACAGCTCACTCAGGCCTGGGAAACTTCCAGGGGATTGGAAGATAGTAGATGCTGTGCCGCTTCATAAGGGGGGGTGGAGGGATAAGGAGAAACCAGGGTATTGTCAGTCTGATCTCTATTGCGGGGAAGCTAATGGAATCCCTGATCAAAGAAGACCTCATAGACTACCTGGAAAGCAACAGAATCCAGGATAGAAAACAACACGGTTTTGTGGCAGGAAGTTCTTGTCAGAGCAACCTGGTAGTTTTCTTTGACTGAGTGACTAAGGAGATAGACAAGGGCCGCACAGTGGACTTGCTGTACTTTGACTTTAGTAAGGCCTTTGATTCTGTATCACACAAGAGATTGCTCAAGAAGATGGAAGACCTGGGTACAGCTAAATGTCTAGCAAACTGGGTGGGAAATCGGTTAGCAGGGAGGCAACAGAGGGTGGTGGTCAATGGAGTTAAGTCAGAGGCGACAGAGGTGATGAGTGGGGTTCCACAGGGATCTGTCCTGGGTCCAGTCCTCTTCAACATGTTCATTAGTGACATTGGTGAAGGAATCCAGGTTAGTTGGAACAACCTCCTTACAGAGGTGGTGGGGGTAAAAACAGAGAATTCAAGAGTGCATGGGATAGACATAAGGGTACCCTAGAGAGATAGGAAAGAACAGGTGAGCTGCAGATCAACTAAGATCTGTGGGTTTTGGAATAGGTAGGCAAAATGAGCAGATTGGATGGGCCACATGGTCCTTATCTGCCATCAACTTCTGTGTTTCTATGTTAGGTTATGTCTCTTTGTGGATGACACAAAACTATCAGTATGTTTATATGCACACCGTTAGCCGGCAAATGCAGTGTTACCAGAATAGTTTATCCAGAAAACGCATTCACTGGCTAACACTGGTTTTCCGGCAAACTGTGCAATTATATATTTTTTTTATTTTATTTAGTTTTTGTTAACTGGGTAGGTGCACTAGCCATGAAATGACTATTTTCAGGCACAACCCAGGAGAGTACAACAATCAAAGACAGGTACATAGCATGAGTAAAATGAAATTACAATAGCATAGGTCAAAACAGTTAGCAGTAATAAATACATGCAGCCAGAACAATAACAATCAACACAATTCACAT
This sequence comes from Neoceratodus forsteri, assembly GCA_016271365.2. NCBI lineage: Eukaryota > Metazoa > Chordata > Ceratodontiformes > Ceratodontidae > Neoceratodus > Neoceratodus forsteri. The sequence continues at coordinate 1,059,275,867 of CM057456.1, forward strand.
AGCATTTTAGGAAGAGAAAACATACACAGTCTAGGAAGAGATACCGCAACATAGCAGCAAGAAATATTGTTAAAATTAGTCACAACAGTGAAGATTCAAATAGGTAACGAAACAAGGCAAGGGTAAATTCCTGACTGAGCAGTATACAGTATCACGGCCTCTGAGACAAAGCTCAGGTGTGTGTGTGTGGTGGGGGGAGTTCGGGTAGATTTGCTGTCTAGGAGATAGTAAGGGTAAGAAAAGATATGCAGGTTTTGTTACCAAAATACACCCTAAAACACCAGAAGAATTTTCAGTTTGCCAGTTAGAAAAACTGCATATAAATGCACTGACTGTGAGAGGGTGGCTAGTGAAGAGGGAATAAGGGATATGTAGAAGGACCTACAAAAACTAGAGGGGCGGTAAAAGGTATGGCAGTTAAAATTCAATGTTAAAAAGTGCAAGATAATGCAAGTAGGGAAAAAGAACCCCAAGACAGAAAACTGGATGGAGAGGAGAGACTTAGCACTATAGATGAGGAATGGGATCCAAGAGTTATCATCAGTAACTCCCTTAAACAAATAATCAGTACATCAGCATCTATAGCAAGGCCAACAGGATGCTGGGATGTATTGCAAGGGGGACTGCCAATAGAAGAAAGAAGGCAATACTTCCCCACTGCAGATCTTTGGTGAGGCCTCACCTGGAGTACTGTGCCCGGTTCTGAAGTCCTCACCTCAGAAAAGACAAGGATAGGTTGGAAAATGCAGCGCAGAGTGACCAAAATTATTCTGGGACAGTGAGGTAGGTCATATGAGAAGCACCTCTAGGCACTAAATATATACTCAGTGGAGGTCAGAAGGCAGAGGGGAGATATGACTGAGACCTTCAAATTCTTCGAAGAACTTAATCAGGTGAACTGTGGTGAATTATTCAGTCTGCATACCAACTTGCGGGCACGTGGACATGAGTGGAAATTGGCAGGTGGAGGCTCCAAAGGGATGTAAGGAAGTATTTTTTTATTGAAAGGGTGGTGGAACTTTGGAACACTCTGCCAGCCAAGGTGGTGGAAGTGAACACAGCCAGAGGATTCAAGCAGGCCTGGGAGAGAATGAAGAGAATAGTGGTTGCCAGGGGTGACAGGCCCAGGAAGGAGAATGAGGAAAGGATCAGGAGGGTTAGTACCCTGGAGGAACACTAGGTTCCAAGGAAGATTCCGGGGATTTAGGGAATTTAGGCAGACTGGATGGACCTTTGGTCTTTTTCTGCCGTCATTGTCTGTCTTTCTATGTTTTTAATGTGTCATTGAGAGCATGTTCCAACGTTTATTTCTAGTGTAACCCCCGTGTCGGGGGCTTACCTGTGAGCTTCTGAAAAAGGCTCATTTTCCCTGCAATTTGCTTCCACCCCTCATTTGTTTGTCCAGGTCCCTGTGTTTCCCTCTCCTGCAGGCTCCCGCATTGGTTTTAGAGAGAGAGCGGGGCCAGAGGAGCACGTTTGTGGAGCTGCCAGCTTTAGAAATAGCACTATGGTGCCGGCGAGCTCCATGCATGCACAGTAGCGCATTTTTGAGCGGCCATTTTGGTGGCTTTTGGGGTTGCCTTTCCGGTAGTCCCAGTCCCAGGGCAAGGTAAAAGAGGGACCAGGGACCCTGGTTCAGAGGGAGAGGCAACCAGGAGAAAGAAAAAATGTATTTTGGGAGCACCAGTCGTGCTTGAGCTACAGGGCTGCCTCTTCATTCATATTCATGAGGCAGCGCCTTTTAATGAGAGAGTCCTGTCTAGCGCTGGGGCAAAAGGAATAGGTAGCACTAAAACAGGGGAAAAGGGAAAATAAATAAATAATAATTTAATAAATAAAGCACTGAGCGAATGAAGCAGGGTGGCAGGAAAGGCTAATGGAATGTTGGAATGCATAGGCAGGGGCATTACTAACAGAAAGAGGGAGGTAATAATGCCCCTTAAGAAAGCCATGATGAGGCCACACATGGAGTATGGGTCTCAGTTCTGGAGGCCTCATCTCCACGAGGATATAGATGCATTGGATAGGGTTTAGAGACGGGCAACCAACATGGTGCAGGGTTTGCAGGGAAAGTCATACGAGCAGATGTGTAAGGAGTTGGATCTGTACACGCTGGAGACAAGAAGGGAAAGGGGAGATATGATTGAAACTTTTAAATGTAACCCCCCTGCAAACGGGGGTTCCCAAAAGTCTTCCAGGAGCTTGCTTGAATGCTCCAAGCCTGGATGGTGTTCGACGTCTAAGACGTTTATCTGTGAGTGCTTTTAGAGCCTCTGGTACTGACTCTTTAAGAGCTGTCTGCCTGCAGACATAATTAATTTGGATGGGGGTCTGTGTGTTTCCCTGCTTGAGTCACACTCGAGCTGCTGCCAAATCGCTCCATTTCTGCCATCACTAAATGGGCAGAGTGAGCACTTATCAAAGATATAACTGTTTGCCAGACATCATTTAGAGTAATAACAAAAATACAGTTTGTCTAACCTGCTTTTCTTTGCAGTCAGAACTGTGTTTGCCTAGTCCCCCATTCTAGTTTTGAACTGCTGAACTGGATCAATCAGTGTGGGGGGACCTTTGAAATGGAGCCTGCTGCTGGCAAATCAGAACTTGGACTCTCACTGTGGAGCCAGCCACCTATGTACTGTATGGCCAATGCTTCTGGGAATTGTAGTTTGGACTTCAGCTCCTTTTTTCCACCAACAGGGGGAGTTTACTGTGAGTGACAACCAAACCAGCCAACTGAACTGGGAGGAACTCAAAGGAAATGCCTGGCTCTGTCTACTGGAAAGATCAGATGAGTTGTGACTGTGAAGAGGGAAGGAGCCCGGCTCCGCGCTGTTGTGTTTTCACACAAGCTCATGTGGGAGCCTGCAGTTCGCCTACAACTGTTTGTGAGTGCCAGTGTGGACTGAATCAGAGCTGTAAGGAGAAAGAAGCACCAGAAGTGAGGAAACCAGGCTCACCCTGTAGAAGACTGGAGAAATTGCTGAATCGCTACCGTCTGTCAGGAACTGAATCTGCTGTGTGTTCTCCCGCCAGACAGTAGTAATTACGATCGGATAGAGAAGCAGCCTGCCTGGTATAGTACTTTCCTTTTACATATAAATGTGTGTAGTGCTTGTGGGGAATCGCGTTTCAAATCCCCTGTACAGTGAATTGAGTGCCTGAAGCTGGAAGTAAACCCCAGCTTAATCCAGACTACATCCATTTGCTCTGAACTGCAGTGGGGTCCAGTCACAAGGACCTTGTCCACATGGTCTGCTCCTCCTGGCAATCCAGGACAATCTGCCTTCCATTCAGTTTCAGCATTGAATTTGTGAGTACAATCAGGGTAGCTCCCTGCCATCATCTAATTGCAAGTGTTCCATCTGATTAGTTTTCTTTTCTTTCTTCACGAACTGAGCCTACCGGCTCCGGATTACAAAGTGGGTATTGTGCATGCATTTTCCATCCTCAGGGCCCCAACCAGCTGTACCAAATAGGCTAGCCTCTTATTGCCTGGGTACCCAGTAAGAGTGACATTTGGGACTCTGAAATATGTGCACAGTACTGTGATTATTAATGTGACTGAATCAAATTAACCTGATTTCCCCCTGCCCTTGTTACTATCCCCTAAATAAATCAGATTTGGTTGTTTAGCAAAGTTACACTGCTTGAACTGTGTGTCTATGTTGAATTACTGTACAGTGGTTATTGTATAACTGCATCTTACTTTACAGGAGGTCCCCAGAGTCAAGCTGATTGAACCAATCCTGGGGGTAAGTGTATATTGCAAGGGTACTGTGATTGATTTGTGTGGGCCACTAGTGGAAAGAAAGGGGGGTTGCAGTGACCCAGAGGGCTGTGACCAAGTCATATCAGACTGTCTTAACCCCGACCTCTGGGTGGAGGCAGCCGCCATCGGATCCAGGCCCTTTAACCTGTTAGTGGCAAATCAGGCAGGGGTAGTAGCCCTTGGGATAGCGCCCCTTGGGGGTTACATAAATATGTGAAGGAGCTCAATAAAGTGGGAGAAGAGTGTTTACTTAACAGGAAGAGAGGGTCAAAACTAGAGGGCACAGTCTCAGACTGTAAGGAAAAAGATACAGGGGTAATGTGAGAGGGCATTTCTTCATGGAGAGGGTGGTGGAGCTCTGGAACACATTACTAGATGGAGAGGTGGGAGCTAAATCGGTGGAAGAATTCAAGAGGGCATGGGACAAGCATATGGGGCTGAGTATTGGGGGAAGGGTGGGGGATGGCAGGGAGGAGAAGTGTAGGGGGAACAAAGGGCAGACTAGATGGGCCGGTATGGTCCTTTTCTGCCATCAAGCTTCTATGATTCTATGATATGATTATATGAAAGGGAAGGCCACCAGTCCATGGGGGAATACATAAATATAAAGGGTCCCATGGACTGCAGTCAGAGATCAGGGCTATCTGTGTGCTGCCTAGGGGCAACGTACAACGGCAGCAACAACTGAAAGAGGGCTGAAGGTAAATGTTTAAGGATGCATTCGCTATGCAGGGCACAGGAGTGGCTATAGCTGTGTAGGGACAGATTTAAATAAAAGTAAATTATTTGGCTGCAGCAACCGATAAAACCTGGGACACTGTGTAAATGTGTGGACACTATTTACAATGGCCACCATGTTTAGCAGCCATGTGACATCAGCTAGCCAACCACCGAGCCAGGATTCTTGAAAGGGACTCTGGGACTGATTGAAAGGAATCTTGGGGGAAAATACCAGGGAAAATCTTATTGCACCAATGAGGCATTGAGGGAGCCTCATACATATTCATTTTTGCCTAAGGACAGTGGCTCCAGCCAATGGGAGTGAGGAAAGGGTTCCAGATAAAAATGGGACAGTTGGGCTTTAGGTCAGTTTGGTGGGAGCTCCTCCACATGGAGGGGGTTCCTGCCACTGGAGAGACTGGGGCTGCAAAATGGGCCTGCCTGGGGGTTGCCAGCAATTAGTCCCCTAGAGCAGGGAGTGCCTACTCCATCAGGAAAAGGAAGAAGCAGCTTGGCAGAGAGAAAAAGGGAAAGCTGCAGGATGCTGAAAGTTCTGTGCTGCTTTAAGGTTGCACCACAGCAGTAAGAAAAAGCAGAAGAGAGAAGAGGTTGTGTCATGAGCCTAACTAAAAGGACAAATGTTGGGTCTAAGCCTGGAAAAAGACCAAGGTTGTGTTCTGAGCCTAGAAAAAGAATGAAGGTTGCATCTAAGCCTGGGAAAAGACAGGAATTCAGAGGATGATGAGCAAGTGAATATAAATGTGCTAAGAAAGAGAAAAGGAAGAATAAGCCTCTTACAGCCAGAGAAGTGCTGAGTACCTACACGGTGAGAAACTGGACTGTGAGAGTGCAGCTGATCTGTGTGAGCCAGAGCAAAAAGGTGGCTGTGTCAGGTTGAGAGACTGTGAAAGCAGAAGGATGGACAGGTGGTTTCTGGTCCAAATACCTATTGTCTGCTCCTGAGATACAGCAAAGAGAGACAGATTGCTGTGGCTACAACACTGTGGCTGGAAAAGAAAAGAGAAGGAGAAGAGAATGTACTGAATGTTTCTGCTGACACCCAGGGCCAGATGGGGAACTTGTTAACCCCCATCAAGTGGGGTCTGCCGCTGCAGAGGGTCACGGGTCTTGTACCCGAGTGCTAGGGTGCTCTGATAGGAGGGAGCTGTGCCGTGGGGCCACTCCCTGGTATGGGTCCTCTGTAATTGGCAGGCCTTTCGCACATGCCCTGCAATGGGGCCTGTAATGGGCTGAAGGGGACAAGCTGAAAGATCTGCAAGCAAGATGAAGGAAGAGCAAACTGCAGCCTCTGTACCCCTGTTGAAGCTTTGTGTCCCGGTTCTGCCTTTGATGCCACCAATGCCCAGGACTTCAGTGAACTCTGTCATTTAAGGATGGAATTTTGCAGAACTGTGAGTAAACCACAGGAATTGTCCTGCACCTGGGAACTGCACATAGTTTAGAAATGCCCCTTGGGGCTGGAGGAAAAGAAAGGGAAATGTATACAGTCAGTTATTTAATTCAAGTAAGCACACCAACACAGGCTACCAGCTGCACCTCAGGCCTACAACTTTAAAATTGGGTACCCAAGTACTGGACTTTGGGGGAATGGACTGGGACCTGTGGGTCTGGGTCTGGGTTTGGGGACCTGCAGCAGTTAGCTTTTTAGACAGAGATGATGGCTACATTGATTGAAACATGGGACTGGAATTAAAAAAGGGAAAAGGTGATTTGGGAAATACAAATTGAAATGCTTAATTGAACTCTATTCCACTTACCCCATTTCTAACCCTCCCCTTGTAAATAAACCACGGAGTTATTGTTTTATAGCAGAAAATGAATCCAGAGCCTGATTTTAGTGAGCCTGTTAAATGGACGAAATGAAAGGGTAAATGATTTAACTGAATAGGGGGAAGTTTCGAACTTCATAAGTCCATGTCTGGGGTAACTGTTGTAGAGGTGGGTTGGTAAGACATCCCAAGGAGTTGTACTGCAGGTAATCAGACCCATTTAAAATGTACTCTGGGTGGAGGCACCACCAATTTATTTTAGCTTTTTTTGGGAAAGGACCCCTGTAGATCAGCTATGGGAACCCAGACACCTTAACCATGGTCAGACCTGCACAGCACTGGCAGTGACCCTCTTCTGGATGGTGCCAGAGAGGGGCTACATCATGCAGGCACCGCTGGGATCTTATGTGCCAGTCATACCCAGCATGGACCCCCCCAGCTCACTAAAATGAGGACCCTTGCAAGTGGTGGGAAATTGTAAAATGGCTTTGAAGGGTCATGGAGAAGTGATTTTAGCACCAAAAGCTGTTTTGGGCTGATTTCATTGCTGGTCAATGAATGTTTAGGGGATTGATTGCCCCCTGCTGGTCAAGGGTGGAAACTGTGCCAAAAAGTTGTGCCACTTAGAAAACGAAGGTGCCTCAGGTCCCCGGGGAGAGTTAATATCATCTAAAGCTCTGAATTGATGGAGTAAGGTGTAAATTTTTGGGAACAGATAATGATTGTTGAAAATGGATAAATGATTAATGTTGATGAATAGAATAAGTAACCCTATGCATGGAGTAGGAAGTCAAGGTTTTTGGCATTTCTGTTAATGGGATTGGGTTACAGGGATGACTTGGGAAGTAAGTCCCTTGGCTTGGCACAGATGCCAAGCATTTAAGGGAGGGGCAACTCCACTATCAGGGGCCTACCTTGAGCCCCCAAAAAAGGCTTGTTTTCCCTGGGGTTTGTTTCCACCCCTCCCCCAATTTTTTTTTGTACAGGTCTCTGTGTTTTCTGGTTTGCCCCTGTGATTTTTACCTCTCTGCCAGCCCCCGCGTTGGTTTTAGAGAGAGAGAGAAGCACCAAAGGAGCAGGTCTGTGGAGCTACTGGCTTTAGAAATGGCACTACAGTGCTGGCGAGCTCCGCGTGTGCGCAGTAGTGCATTTTTGAGCTGCTATTTCAGTGGCTTTTGGGGTTGCCTCTCCAGTGGTCCTGATCCCAGGGCAAGGTAAAAGAGGGACTACGGACCCTGGTTCAGGGGGAGAAGCAACTGAGAGAAAGAAAAAAGAGATTTTGGGAGCACCAATCCCTCTTGAGCTACAGGGATGCCACCTCATTAATATTTATGAGGCAGCGCCTTTGAAGTAGCAAGTCCTGTCTAGCACTGGGGCAAAAGAAATAGGTAGCACTAGAATTAGGGAAAAGGATAAAGAAATAAAGCACTGAGTGAAAGGGAAGGCTGCCAGTCCATGGGGGAATATATAAATATAAAGGGTCCCATGGACTGCAGTCAGAGATCGGGGCTATGTGTGTGCTACCTGAGGCAACATACAACAGCAGCAGCAGCAACTGAAAGAGGGCTGAAGGGAAATGTTTAAGAGTGCAGTCACTGTGCAGGGCACAGGGGTGACTATAGCTGTGTGGGGACAGATTTAAATAAAAATAAATTATTTGGCTGCAGAAACTGATAAAACCTGGGACACTGTGTAAATGTATAGACACTATTTACAACAGCCACCGTGTTTAGCAGCCATGTGACACCAGCTAGCCAACCACTGAGCCAGGATTCTTGAAAGAGACTCTGGGACTGATTGAAAGAACTCTTGAAGGAAAAAACTGTGGAAAATGTAGGTACCTTTTTCTGCACCAATGAGGCATCGAGGGTGCCTCATATATATTCATTTTTGTCAAAGGACAGTGGCTCCAGCCAATGGAGAGCGAGGAAAGGGCTCCAGATAAAGCTGGAACAGCTGGGCTTTGGGTCAGTTTGGTGGGAAGTCCTCCGGGGGGGGGCTCCTGCCCCGAAGAGATTGGGGCTGCAAAATGGTCCTGCCTGGGGGTTGCCAGCAATTTGTCCTCCAGGGCAGGGATTGCCTGCCCCATCTGGAAAAGGAAGAAGCAGCTAGGCAAAGAGAAAAAGGGAAAGCTGCAGGATGTTGAAAGTTCTGTGCTGCTTTGAGACTGTACCACAGCGGTGAGACAAAGCAGAAGAGAGAAGAGGTTGTGTCCTGAGCCTGACTAAAAGGACAAAGGTTGCGGTCTGAGCCTGGAAAAAGAACGAAGGTTGTGTCTAAGCCTGGGAAAAGATGGGAATTCAGAGAATGATGAGCAAGTGAATTTATTTATTTTTATTTATTTCTTTAAAGGCACACTAAGCCGAAGCTCATTTCCAAGTGCAATCTGTGGTAGGGAGAAGGGAAAAATACAAGCAAACTTAATCAATTACAATTGAATAATACAGATGGGAAGAACAGCAGGTGATAAGCAGGCATACATGAGGAAAATCAGCAGTTACAGTAAATGCAGTTACAACAGTTACAGGAAATACATGTAGTAGGGCCTAGTAGCTTACCTAGTAATATATAAATTAAATAAGAGAACCTAGTTGCACATTGGCTATAAATTAAGATAAGGTGCTCTTTAGCAGATGAGAGTGCACAAGTAAGTGCAGTCAAGGTGGAGGACACAGTAGCACGTAGTGAACAACCAGGATAGGAGTAAGAGCTGGAGATGGCAGAATATTTGTAGGGAATGACCAGTGTTGCTGGAGATAGTTGGCATTAGGGAGGGTTGAAATATTGGTATGGAGGGGGTGGGAGGTGCTTGAAATAGTTCTTGATGGACAGCACTGTAGGCAGGTTACGTACAGAGTGGGGAAGGGAGTTCCAAAGGGTAGGGAGACAACAGGTGAATGTTATTTTACCAGCGAGACTATGAGGTGTGGCCAGGATGAAGGAACGGTGGTCACGTGAGTGTAGAGAGTAGCCAGTACTCAGAGCGGAGGTTAATAAGGAGGAGAGGTAGGAAGGAAGGGTATTGAACCAGATCTTAGCAATATTTTTTATTTATTTATTTTTATTTATTTATTCTAGGATTACAAGTACCTTTGAGCCAAGGCTCTTTTACAGAGGCTCCACATCAGAAATAACAAACAACAAGGAAACAACAGTGAAATAACAGTAAACAATTCATGTACAACAGTGCTATTGAAAGGGATCAATCATAGGAAAAGTAAGGTGTAGAGGAGGAGGAGAAGTGTAGGTAGTTAACAGAGACAGCTATAGTAAAATGGTGAACACAGCTAGGACGCATGTGCCCACAAGGAATGGGTAGGGTCAGGTGCCCGGGGGTGGCAGAGAAACAGGGATGAGAGGAGAGGGGGAGGATGAAGGTGCAGCCAGAGGCGTTTGTCGAAAAATAAATGAGAAGGAGTGATAGAAGAGAAAAAGGAGGCAGGGTGAGGGGGTGAAATAAGTGTTATAATGGGGCAAGAGAGACTAATGAGGTGGAATGAAGACCTGAGATTTGAAGTGGCGCCTCAGGAGCTGGGGGAAGGGGACTGGGGGGCCTGGGGTTAACCAGTATATAAGTTAGGATTAAAGCTGTGTAGGTCATCAGCTAGGAGAGGCAGTCACAGGAGCTAGAGGCAATGAGATGGGCCTGGAGCCTGGTTTTGAGCAGACCTAGGGTTGAGGAAGAGGAGATGGTGTGGCTGAGACCATTCATCCATAGAGGAGCCCTATAGGTGAAGGGGCATTGGCCCTGCGTAGCTCAACAGCGAGGAACTTGTAGAATCTGGGTTGTCGAGCTCCTGGTGTTCTATCGGTTGGTGTTTTGATGTAACAAGGCAGTAACACTGGGAGGGGTGAGGCCAAGGTTGATTTTTCCCGCCATAGCACATGTGAGATACTTTATAAGGTTGGAGAGTTGGAGCCATCCGGATTGTTCACAAAGGGCACAGGTGTGGGTGAGGTGGTGGGCACCAGTTGTGAGTCAGCATGCTTTGTTAAGTGCAGTTGTTATACATAAGAGGGTGGACGTCGTGGCGGAACCATAGATAATGAGGCCATAATCAATAATTGATACCACAGAGCTCTGGACGGCAATCTTCAGGGCCTCTGGGGTGAGGTGCTGCCTGTGCTTGTAGAGTAATCCAAGGCATGTGTTGGCAGCTTTAGCCACACTGTCAGTGTGAGCCGTATAGGAGAAATTAGGGTCAAGCAGAATCCCTAGTATCTGAATGAGTAAACTTGTTCGAGGACAGTCCCCTGCTTGGTGGAGATGGCAACGGGGTGTTGCTTGAAACAGTTATGTGAACTTCAGAATAGCAATGACTTGGTTTTCTTGTGATTGAGGACTAGTTTATGATTGTAGAACTATGTTTTTTCAACGGCACTGAATCTGAGTCGGAGGCTGTGTTGTAATGGTGAAAGGTCCTTGTGCGTAGAAAAGACAACAGCATCATCCACATAAAGGATGATTTGTTCCAAGCAGGATTGTGGTAGGGAGTTTAAAAAGAGGCTGAAAAGGAGCGAGTCCAGTATGGACCCCTGAGGGACTATGGAGCGGATAGACAAGGTGTCCAAGACAGCATTGGCAATTTTTACTCTCTGAGAGCAGTTGTCAAGGTAGCTTTTGAACCAGCTGGCTGAGTCTGGTGCGAGGCCAGCACGGAGTAGTTGGTCATACAGCAGCCAATGATGGACCGTGTCAAATGCCTTCAAGAGGTTGATGAAGACAGCCCCAGTAAGAAGACCTTTATTAAGGAACTATGCACTACCAGTAAATTCAAGCAGGGCAGTGGTGAACGCTGCTCTTGCCACTACAAAACACGTGTGTTGTGTGCTGAGAATATTATATTTGTCAAATAATCAGTGAGCTGGTCTGCAAAAATACGCTCTAGGGCCTTGGATAGTGGTGGCAATATGGAGATCAGGCAGTAATTAGAGTGGCAGGTCTTATCCCCAGTTTTGTGGACCAGGGTCACAGTGACAGTTTTCCATATTTCAGGTAATGTGCTGGTGTGGAGAGAGAGATGTTAAGAATTTTAGTTAGGGGACTGAGGACCTTGTCAAGTGTAAGTGATAGCAGCTTAAGGTCCAGGGTGTCACTGCTGATTCTTGAAGTAGAGATGGCTGAGGCGATGTGGCGGCGAGCTTCATTGATCTTAATCTCCCTGAAGTAAAAATGAGGGTGGTTTGACAGAGTGCAGGGTGTGTTAGAGGGGGTGTGACTGACTGTGAAGAAATCAGGTGGTAGAACAGTACTGAGGTCAGTAAAAGCCATGTTAAAGGTATTTGCAATGACCATGGGATCAAGGGTAGTGGACCCTTCTACAAGTAACATGGCCGGAGGGGACTTTGATTGTTTCCTAGTAATGTCCTTGATATTGTCCCAGAAAGCACAACCATTTCCCCAGGTGTTGGTGAGGACGTCCTTATAATATGAGCTTTTCATGAGACAAATGGATTTTGTGCAGGCATTATGGGCATGTTTGTATTTTTGGATGTCAGATTGTTTGCCTGTGGCTTTAGCCACTGCCCACAGGTGGTCCCTAGATTTCAGCTGGGAAAGGAGCTCCGCAGTTATCCAAGGGTCACAGAGGGCTTTTGTTTTCCATTTATTTGAAGGAGCTGTACAATGAGCCAGGCGGTGATTAGCAAGAGAAGGCAAGGAGACAGATTGGTAGAAGAGGCAGTGATGACTGCAATATGGGAGGAGGCAATGATGACTGCAGTATGGGAGATTTGAGGTGAATCTGCAGAAAGCATGGACTAGTGGGTCTAGTTTGGCCAGGGAGGATTGCGGCACTGAGCTATAGATCACATCTGCGTAGTTGAACAAGGGAAGTATAAGCTTAGAAAATTATTTCCCTTCTAATAGGGAGGGATAGACTTTTCTTGTGCCTGTGAAGCATTCCTAATTTTGGACACAGTTTGTTGTTGATGGTGTCTAGGTGTAGAGAGAAGTCTAGCTTGAGATCTAGCCACACTCCCAGATACTTGCATGAGTCAACTGCTGTGATTTTGGAGCCATCTAGGGCATAACAGGAGGGAAGAGATGTAATTTTAGCTAGTTTCTGGGTGGAACCAAAGACCACAGTAACCTTTTTTTGGTGTTGCATTTGAGCGATTTATCTTCAAGCTACCTTAGGGTGTTCATGAAATCGGCTTGGAGGATGGGTTCAACCTGGGCTAGAGAGGGACCGGAAGTGAAGATAACGGTATCATCTGCATACATTTGGACCTGGGATACTGAGCAGGCAGAGGGGAGGTTGTTTACAAAAATGGAGAACAGGGTAGGTCCAAGGATTGACCCCCTAGAGAACACCTTCCAGAATAGGGAGTGGGGCTGATTTAGATTCCCAAGCTGGACGAATTGAAACCTATCTGTGAGGTATGCCATGAACCATTCAGTAGACAATGTGGATAGTCCTATGGCTGACAGATCCTCAAAGAATAGATTATGGGCCACAGAATCAAAGGCCTTGGCCAAATCTATAAAGATGGCAAGTGTCAGATAGCTCTTATCCGTGGCCGAGTGGATGAAGTTGATGAGGCGGAGGAGGGAGGCGAGGATGAGGTGGAATGTAGGCGGCAGAAGCCAGACTGGTATGGTGTCAGAATGTCCTTGGAGGCAAGGAAGGAGTTTAGCCTTTTAGAGATGAGGGATTCCAGGATTTTGGAGAGCGAGGGAAGGAGAGAGATAGGCCTGTAGTTTCTGGGGATGGATGGGTCACTCCCTTTATGAAGTGGAATACCTTTGGCTAATTTCCAAGCCTTAGGCAGGCAGCAGGCAGCACGTGGAAAGGGAAGGTTAAAGATATGTGCAATTGGGGGGACTATGGTGGGAGTTGAGATTTTCAAGAGAATGGGATTTTTTGTTTGGAGGAGTTCAAAGATTTGAGAGCATGAAGTACCTCTAAACGAGTGATGGGGGGAAGGTGTGGTCGTACCGGGTCATAATGTTGTAAGCTTAATAGCGCACGGCATTATGCCAAAACCCGGACCTGTGCGCTATCCATGTTGGACCCTCCCCCGGAGTTATAATCCTTAGTGTGGGGTCCGGGGGGCAGGGGGTGTAGGGGGCAGAGCCCCCCACAGAAAAAAGTTAGTATTGAATCGTGCAACGTGATTATGTCACACAGCATTCTGCTGTGCGTGGTATTGACCCCGTGTTGGGTGTGGTTGGGTAGGTGAGAGGAGGGGTTTGCACCTGTGCTGGTGGAAAAGGGGTGGTGTGGGGTGGGGAGACATGATAACCGACTGATTCTGGGGGGAGGGGTGTACAGGTGTCTACGTGGAGGGGATAATGGAGTGAGGGGGTTGCCTTTGGGGGTAAGGCACAGGTAGCGAAGAAGTGGTTTGTGGAAGAGGCTACTGCACCAGGTCCATCATTGACAGGGTCAGAACGTGGGGGTGGAGATTGTTGAGTGGAGCCAAGCAGGGAGTGGAGAGTTTTCCAGAAGGCAGATATAAATATGCTGAGAAAGAGAAAAGGAAGAGTAATCCTCTTCGAGCCAGAGAAGTGCTAAGTACCTGCACGGTGAGAAACTGGACTGTGAGAGTGCAGGTGATCTGTGTGAGCCAGAGTGAAAAGGTGGTTGTGTCAGGTTAAGAGACTGTGAACACAGAAGGATGGACAGGTGCTTTCTGGTCCAAGTACCTGTTGTCTGCTCCTGAGATACAGCAAAGAGAGAGACGAATTGCTGTGGCTACACACCATGGCAGGAAAAGAAAGAGAAGAAGCAGAAGAGAATGTGCTGAATACATGTCTGCTGACACCCAGGGCCAGGTGGGGAACTTGCTAACCTCCCTCAAGTGGGGTCTGCCACTGCAGGGGGTCACAGGTCTTGTACCTGAGTGCTAGGGTGCTCTGATCAGAGGGAGCCGGGCCATGGGGTCACTCCCGGGTTTGGGTCCTCTGTAGCAGGGTAGGCCTTGCGCATGTCACCTGCAACGGGGCCTGTAATGGGCCGAAGGGGACAAGCTGCAAGATCGGCAAGCAAGATGAAGGAAGAGCAAGCTGTAGCCTCTGTACCCTCTGTTAAAGCTTTGTGCCCAGTTCTGCCTGTGATGCCATCAATCCCCAAGACTTCAGGGAACTGTGCCATCTAAGGACTGAATTCTGCAGAACTGTGAGTAAACCGGCGGAATTGCCCTGCACCTGGGGACTGTACATAGTTCAGGAATGCCCCTTAGGGCTGGATGAAAAGCAAAGGGAAATGTATGCAGTTAAAGTTAGTTAATTCAGTTGAGCTCGCCAATTCCGGCTACCAGCTGCACCTCAGGCCCAAAACTTTAAAATTGGGTACCCAGGCAGTGGACTTCGGGGAAATGGACTGGGACCTGTGGGTCTGTGTCTGGGTTTGGGCACTGCAGCAGTTAGCTAGTTAGACAGAGATGATGGCTACATTGATTGAAACATGGGATTGGAATTGAAAAAGGGAAAAGGTGATTTGGGAAATACAAATTGAAATGCTTAATTAAACTCTATTCCACTTACCCCATTCCTAACCCTCCCCCTTGTAAATAAACCACGGAGTTATTGTTTTATAGCAGAAAATGAATCCAGAGCCTGATTTTAGTGAGCCTGTTTAATGGATGAAATGAAAAGGTAAATGATGTATCTGAATATGGGGAGGTTTCGAACTTGGTATGTCCATGCCTGGGGTAACTGTTGGGGAGGTGGGTTGATACGACATCCCAGGGAGCTGCACTGCAGGTAATCAGACCCACTTAAAATGTACTCTGGGTGGAGACACTGCCATTTTATTTTAGCTTTTTGGGAAAGGACCCCGTAGGTCAGCTATGGGAACCCAGGCCCCTTAACCGTGGTCATGCCAGCATGACAAGGCCCGCTCCAGGACTGCACCGGCGAGGGGTTACACTAGTATCCAGTTTTGGGATTAGGAATTCTAGGTCTCCAATGATTATAATGAGGAGGCCTAGACTGTTTAAGGCGCCTGTCATCTTATAGGCTTTTATTAGCATCTATAGTGTGTGCTTTGTTAGCAGGTTATCTACTTGTTTCAGAATTTTGATAGTTTTATGTGAAGCATAGCATATAATGGGACAATTAGTGAGTGGACATTTTCCAGCTCATACCAACCATTAGTTGTCCTCTGTTTAGTCCAGTCAATTAGGGGGACTAGCTGGGCCACCAAATAATAGGCCTACAGGTCTAGCATTCACAGGCCACCTCTTTTCCAAGGCCTGTGAGCAGCCATTTCTGTATCCTCCTTCTCCCTCCTACCCACACAAAAGTTAACAGAAGACCATCGACTCTTCTCCAAAAGTATTCAGGGGGTTTAAGTGGTAGGGTCTGAAAGTAGAAGGAGAACCTGGTTAAAACATTTATTTTTTCAGCAGACTTATTCTGCCAATCATACTTAGAGGTAAGATCTTCCATCTTGCTACATCTTGCAAGATTTCTCCTAGAAATTCCTCCTAGTTTATTTTAAATAGTTTCTGTATAGTGAGGGTCACTCCCAGGTACCACACTATTGTTAGGTGCAAACGCAAATGGGAAGGTCTCCTGAAATTGTTTCAATCAGTGGCTGCTTATTCTTATAGTCTCTGACTTATCAAGATTAATCTTGTAGCCTGACAATGGCCCATATTCTGTTGGTGTCACCCGCAGGACAGGCACAGAGGTCCCCCGTGAGCTGACAGAGAATGTTTGCAGTGTCAGTGGCTCAGCAGGTTGCACACTTGCCTCTGAGGCCAGAAAATCAGAAGATTGTGGGTTCTAGCCCCACACCAGGGTAGGTGAAAAAGGGGGAGGAGTGGCTCTTTATGTTAGGGACAACATAAAAGCTATGGAAATACAGCAGCGTAGGGAGAAGCTGAGGTACAGTGTGTTGCTCTGGAGACATAGAGAGGGGCTGCTATTTGTGCAGAAGTGATCTACAGATCTCCAGCACAGGAGAAAGACATGTATAAAGATATGATGGAAGCAATCCAAAGGATGGCATGCAAAGGGGAGGTGTTGCTGGTAGGGGACGTCAA
The DNA here is from genome assembly GCA_016271365.2 of Neoceratodus forsteri. Taxonomy (NCBI): domain Eukaryota; kingdom Metazoa; phylum Chordata; order Ceratodontiformes; family Ceratodontidae; genus Neoceratodus; species Neoceratodus forsteri. Next base: position 1,059,292,145 of record CM057456.1, read on the forward strand.
TCTACCAGACGTGGATTGGAGCCTACCAGCTGTGGCAACAGTCAGAAGTAAGGGCATCCTGGACTCCCTGCAAGGGGTGTTTCTCCGGCAACTAGTTAAGGGATCCACTTGTGGGGGGGGGGCCATACTGGCCCTGGTACCGACAAATGGGGACAGTATTGCTGATGTCACAGTGGGTGACCACCTGGGGATTAGCGATCACTGTAGGGAGTGGCTCAATATAAGAACTGGGCCAGAATCGAGCCACACTAAGATGAGGGTTCGGGACTTCAGCAGGGCAATTTTAAGAAAATGGGAGTATGCCTCAGGGACATGCTAGCAGGAATAAGGAAATAGGGGGAGTCAAGAAACAAAAGGCAAAATTAAAAGGGGGTATTGAAAAGGCAAAAAATCTCTGTGTCAGGCAGGTTAACAAGAGCAAGGGGGAAAAAGAGACCTCTATGGTTCTCTAGAGGTGTATTGGAGAAAGTAAGGGCAAAAAAACTAGCATGTTTAAGGTACAAGAGGACACAGAAGGAGGATGATAGGGAGAGTTACCAAGAGAAACAAAGAAAGGCAAGGGGAGTAGTTAGGAGCTCAAAGGCACAAACGGAGGACAATGTTGCCCGGTCAGTAAAAAAAAAAGGGATAAAACATTCTTTAGATATATAAGCAAAAAGAGAAAGACTAAAGGAGGGATAGTAAGGCTAAAAGGGGAAGGAGGGGTTTGTGAGGAAGAGGACCAAAAAAAGCAGGCATATTAAACAATTGCTTTGTTTTTATTTTTTTATTTATTTGAATCTAGGCCTACAAGTACCTTTGAGCCAAGGCTCTTTTACAAAGGTTCCACATTGGTTGAGGTACAATTCAAACAAGACACTGAGTAACAGTATAACAGTGGGTTACAGACAGTTACATACAGTTTAATACATTCAATACAGTGGCAAAAATGTCAGAAGGAGGCCTGGTAACAGGGTTGACACGGTATGGAGAGACACACTAGTGGGGTGCTGCCATAGGCACTTGCCAAATATCAATTAAAGTGCTAAGGGGGATAGGGAAGATGGGTGGGTGGGAGGAGGGAGGATGAATGGGTGTATGGTAGAGGGAGTTGAGGGGGAGAGGGTTAAGTGCTAGGTGGAAAGAGCAAAGAGGAGAAGGGAGAACAATTAGGAAGGACAGTCATAGGAGCTTTTGTTCAGTATTTACAGAGGACGGGGTAAGTGATGGGCCAAAGATAAGGGACAAGGGCATTTAAGGAAGGGAGGTGGACACTAGTCCTTTTACAGAGGAGAGAGTCCTCAAGGAACTTGCACAATTAAAAGTAGACAAGGCAGACTTCCGGTGACATCACCCCTTTGATGGCTGCTTAGGAGACGAGCTCCTACACCACTCAAACAGATAAAACCTTCCAAATCTACGAAAATTTATAAATATTGCCAGAAATATGTTGGTACAATGTTGGAAGGTAAAGAACTATTCAAATCTCGCTCTGGGCGACATAGAGGAAGGAAGGATGTAGAGGGATCTCTGAAACGGCCTGGCTGTAGCCGTAGCACAGCCCCTGCAAGCAGCATGGCGGGCGACCCTGATACTGATAGAGAAGGTGAACGCCTCTCGCATTCTCGTTTTGAGATGCTCTCATCTGAAATATGGGCATTTCGGACTGAAAATAAGAGTTTTCTAATCTACAGACCCACTTAACGGAGGTCGAGGGAAGAATGGACCGCTCAGAAGCAGCAGTCGGAACGACTACTTCGGGCAGTGGATTTACTGATCTATCAACAGGAGACCTACCAGGAAAAGTTATTAGATCTCTAGGCTAGATCACAAAGAGATAATCTCTGCTTCTATGGACTACCCGAAGGATCAGAAACAGGTAAAATGGAAGACTTCCTAACCGACCTGTTAAGAGATGTGCTTAACCTCCCACCTACATTTCAATATAAAATAGAAAGAGTACACAGAGCCCTACTACAAAGACCCTCAGACCCATCAGCAAGACCTTGGTCAATAGTGCTTAAATTGTCCAGTTACAGGGATAAGGAGGCAATCCTTAAAGCAGCTTAGATGAAAAAAGTGACTAAATATAATTCAGCTTGTCTATTCTTTGATAACGACTATCCAACCGAAATAGTACGGAAGAGGGCAGCTTACACTCCAATCCTACGGTCCCTTAAGGAGCATGCGATTCACTTCCAGACTCCCTATCCAGCCAGCCTTCAGGTGTTTATAATGTATACAAATATTGAAGGTATACAGGCGGAACTAATAAGCCACAGACGGAGTTTCCAGACGATAGGTCCGATACAGCCAGAAAAACGACCTCCCCAAGCTCAATGGCAATGAGGTACGAGCAGACGAGATAATTGTGACTGCGGAGGTAGATTTCGCTGCCTGAAAGAAGTTAAAGCGTCTCTTCAGAATCTCCAAGGGACTGTCAAACTGACATCAAACATACTTCGACCGCAGGATACTTGAGAGGACCCTCCGGCTGTTAGAGGGTTATCGTTGCTTCCTCGGATGGTGTCACCCCACATGAAGAGGCACAGGAGGACTTTAACTAATGAGGAGGTTTAAACTCTTCCCGATTCTTCCAGTCTAACTGAACTTAGGCTCATAGTACCTAATGCAAGAACCAAGTCTTTTAATGAGCCCATAATTAATTTGAAATGCTTACTCGGGCAAAATGACTTCATTCCTTATTGTGTTCTCTTTTCAGTTGGATCCTAAATGCTCTGACCTACTATATCTTCTGGTGTTTTGATTTTTAGAGTGGGTGCATACAGTATTAAAGGTTTGTTTGGGCTCCCATAACTCTAAGAAAATATGAAGGTTGCCCCTCCTCCTCCCTGGGATTCAGCCTATGTCTCTCTGTAGTTTGAGTGGTGATTATGAAGCCACACATCCGTATTTCTTTTTACTTTTTGATATTGTTGTTTTTTCTCCCCTTACACCTCTAGGGGGAAAAAGCACATGCCATCCTTATTTCATCTTATAGGTTGGTTGACCCACCTATTATTCGATTCCGATACCATGAGGTATCAGGGAGGTCTGGCTCAGGGTTTAGCCACATTTCCTCCCGAGAGGCCCTGTCCGCATACACGGACTGGGAATCCTCTCGAAAGGGGACAAGAGGTCTTGTCCTCCCACATTGGAAGTACTTCTGTAAATAAGTTTTGCCTGTTTTTTGTTTTTATAGGCAAGGTTTGCTGTTAGTCTGTAGAGGCACTTACAAAGTGAGAAGATATTCAGCTAAATATGGGGTTACCCTTGTGTTTATATAAGATAGCAGGTTTTAAAGGTAGAGGGAAAACAAACTCTAATAAAGGAGACAGTACATTTGATTTATTAAAAAAAACGGTTCAGGGAAATACAGAATATAAACAATCTATCAACCTATGTTGAAGCAGCTCTAGCTAAAACAGTGCTATAAAATGGATAAACCTAACATAGTTCATTTTTGCTCTAACAATGTTCATGGCCTTCACAATCCAATCAAGAGGTACAGAGTTCTCTCCTCAATTAAGAAGCTGAAACCCTCATTTATAATGCCCCAGGAAACCCATCTAAGTAGAAGAGAGCACCTAAAACTCTCAAAATTTGGATTTTCCAATGTTATAGCCTCATCCCATAAATCAGGTAAAAGGAGGGGAGCGGTACTATTGATTCCCAAAAATATCCCATTCCAACTAACAGATTCGTACACTGACCCGGAAGGTAGAATGGCTATTGCCACTGGGCAACTGGAGGGCCAGGAAATTACTTTGTTTCCATATATGTGCCCCGGTTCAGGAGCTGAAGAGAAGGCCCTCTTCAAAAAGTGATGGAGCAGCACAGGGAGTTCTGGTTATGGGAGGCGATCTCAACCAGATTGCCTCACAGCTAGATACCTCCAACTCTAAGATAACTAAAAAATCAGCAGTCCAACGAACTTCTCAGAACTACCTCTCTGAGGTGAAATGGATAGATGCCTGGAGATATTTAAACCCTAACAAAAGACAATATACGCATTACTCAGACCCTCATAGAATCTATATCCGAATAGATTATTTTCATGTCACTAAAGAACATGTATATAAAATACAGAACTGCACTCAAACAATATCTGTATTGTCAGACCATGCCATTCTAACTCTAGATCTGACTTGGGAGAGGGAAAAAAGATATACCCTATGGAGATTTAATAACTTTCTTTTGAATTTAAAAGATTTTAGAGAAGCATTCCAGAAAAGAATCGAGCAGATTCTCCTAGAAAATGGTTCACAAGAGGTATCCGTAAGCACAATTTGGGCCTCTCTCAAAGTAGTGCTAAGAGGGGATATAATAAAATATGCTTCGCACTTTAAAAAACAGCAACAGCTGCAGTTGGACCAGCTCTACCAGCAGCTGCAAGAACTACAGAAACAACATGCGAAGGAAGACAATGGAGTTCTTCCACTGCTTCAGGCCACCAGAGAGCAGATCCAAAATATTTTGGACTACGCATGAAGCAGGCTCTACAAAGTATAAAACAAAGGTACTACGAGAGTGGTCCTACAGCGACTTTTTTACTTGCTCACAGACTTAGACAACAAAGAATACGTAAGCAATAACACACGACGAGGTAGGTTACGTGCTGATAAGAACACGCCTAGAGGTGTATTAAGGCACGGTAGCTGCGCAGTGTATGCCTTAGTGTTTTATCAGCACGTAACCCACACCTCGGAGTGTGTTATTGCGCTTATAAAATGGGCTCTTTGTAAAGTAATTTTTTTTTTAATGTGTAAAAAAAAATAGAGAATTATAACAATAGGTTTAAAATTGTGAGAATAGTGAAAAAATAGTCCCTTGTATTAAGTTTCTGTGCAATGTATTTATTGTGTCCCCCCCGCACAGAAAAAGTTAGTCATACATTTATAGTATGTTTTTTTTTTTTTTATTTCTTTGTTTGCCTGTGTTTAGTTAGGGTTGAAGTTTTAAGATAGGGCGTGTCTGTTGACTGGGAGCGAGCGTGTCCCTCAACAGACACCTGAAAGCCAGTGACAGTATTTCTTTTTGTTTCCTGCTTTCGTTTTGGGGAATATTTGCTCGTTATTAGTTTTAAAAAGTAAAGGGACTGACTGCTGCTTCATTGCTGCTTGCGATGGTTCGTGAGGTAGGTGGGTTTCCGTTACAGGATTTGCCGCGGTTTAAAAAAAAATGCCGTTTCGCTTTTGGTGCCGTTTTTCAGCGTTTTTTTTTTACAGTCTGGTAATGGTGGCAGGGGGCAGAGAAGCCGTGAGAGTAGTTTGTGAGGTTCGAGGTTTTTGTTTCTTTACATGGAGTGCCATATGTTGTTCAGTGCAGTGTTAGCTTAATGTGATGTCTACGAGTGATGTCGTGCTGCCGGTTCAGTGAGCTCTGCCAGTCGACGTTTCTGTTAATGCTTGGCAGAGCTCATTAATTTTTTGGGTCATTTGGCTTCTTGGTGGGCAGTAGTACCAGTTGGCTACAATATCATCTGATAAGGACACGGCTCAGATGATGTTGTAGCCAATCAGTGCTTTGGGATTTCCAAGCCCATTTTATAAAATCACATATAGGGCAAATTAGAGACCTCTCCACTAGATTATTGGTTAAACAACCTAAACAAATTGAACTGGCCTTCCAGAAATTTTATAGTAAGCTCTATACATCCGATAGACAAGTAGAGCAGCCACAGATTGATACATTTTTGGCCGGACTCCACCTCCCGAAGATAACTGAAGACCAGGTAAAGGATCTGGCTAAACCGATGTTGGAAGGAGAGCTCCAATCTGCAGTTGGGGCATTGAAGGCTTGCAAGAGCCCTGGCTCTGATGGCTACACTGCTGAATTTTACAGGTCATTTAAACAGGTCTTAATACCCCCCTTCCTGGCTACCTGCAGAGAGGTCCAGAACGGAGGAGCAGTCCCTCCCTCGTGGGCATACGCTTATATAGCCAGTATACTTAAACCCCAGAAAGACAATACCTCCTGTGCATCCTATAGACCTATTTCTGTCCTCAATATAGACTATAAATTATTTACTTCAATTCTGGCCAAAAGACTAGAGTCTTTCCTACCCCAACTAATCAATTCAGATCAGACAGGGTTTATACAAGGTTGTCAAACACAAGATAATATAAAATGAACATTACATTTGATGCACCGGGTCATGGAGGAAGGAACCCCATTCTTGCTGTTATCACTTGATGCCGAGAAGGCATTCGACCGGGTGGAGTGGCCTTTCCTATGGACAGTAATGGAGAAGATGGGTATACCCCAACACTTTATCAAAATAATAAATTCCCTATATTCTGATCCTAAGGCATATATTAGAATAAATGGATCCTTTACGAATCCAGTCCCACTCCACCGGGGAACTAGACAGGGATGCCCCCTCTCCCCCCTCCTGTTTGCAATATATCTGGAGCCATTAGCACAGACCCTGAGGCAAAAGGAAGGGTTGAAGGGAGTTGAGGTTGGGGCTGAATTTCATAAATTGGATCTATACGCAGATGACCTGCTGGTATACATGACAGACCCTGAGTCCTCCCTTTCCTTCCTTTGGGACATAATAGATAGATTTGCAGAGATTTCCGGGTATAAAGTTAACATCTCCAAAACAGAGGTGTTAACACTAAACCACTGTCCTTCCCCCCAAGTCAGGTGTAGATACCCCTTTTCCTCGGACTTGAAACACATAAAATACTTAGGGGTTCAAATGGGACAAGATCCTAAGGATCTTTATCAACTAAACTTCACCCCATTTTTAGCTAAGATGTCCGTGGACCTGGAGAGAGATGGAGGATTTTATCCTTATCTCTCTCCCACAGAGATGAAGCAATCAGGATGATGGTTTTTCCTTGATTCCCATACCTGTCCCAAACCCTCCACATACAGCTCCTGGATGCATTTTTTAGAACATTACAAAGGAACATTTCAGCATATATCTTGGCCTACCAAAAACCACGAATAAGTGCCTCAGTATTACAACTCCCGAGTAGGAAGGGGGGGGTCTCTCTCTACCAACTTGAAACTTTTTCACTTGGCTTCCCAGATCAGAATCCCGATTTACTGGTTAAATGGAAATTATCAAGCTAAATGGAAGTCAGTGGAAGGTTTGGAACAGGGTCTAAGTAATCTATATTGAGCATTGCTATCTCCCCCTGCAGAAATCCAGCTGGAGAGGATTTCTAACCCATATACCCAGTCTTCTGTAAGATATTGGCATAAAATGCTTGAGTTCAGGTCTTTCATCCAATGGAAAGCCATGCTGTTCTCCCTTCCCAATATATCAGCATTTATACCGGCCAGGTTGGATAGTGGATTTAAAAGATGGCAGAAAAAGGGCTTGCATTCAGTAAATCAGTTTATGCCACAGGGCTTCATGTTGACCCTCTCAGAGTTGGTACAGAAATATGGGATAACTCAATCTGAGAGGTTTAGATATTTTCAGGTGCGGGCCTATCTTAAAACAATGGAGAAAGAAATCTGGAAAGAGTCGTCCCCCCCCCCACCAGTATACTGGGAATTCTGATTGAGGCTATAGAAAGTAGACCCTTATCCCCCCATCTGATTTCAGTATTATACACAGCCCTAAATCTATTAGAAGCAGACTCTTTAGACATAGTTTGGTCAACCTGGGAAAAAGACTTGAACCTACAAATCCCTCCACTAATGTGGGGAAAAACAGCTTAGACAGATGCAGGAGGGCACAAACTCTAAAAACCTGAAAGAATTTGCATGGAAAATAACTGTTAGATACTTCAGATCTCCTGCTCTACAGCAAAAATTCAGGCCTTCAATGGGTGCTGGTTGTTGGAGGCAATGTGGACACACCCCAGCTACATTAGCCCACTTATTCTGGACATGTCCAACACTCAGACCTTTTTTAAAGCAATTACAAGAAGCGTTGCAACAGATAATTCCCCCCTCTATTAATATCAACTCTCACAGCTTCCTGTTTGGAGATTACCCTAGAGAATGTAAAAACCCTCTAGATAGAAAATTCATTACCCTCTCATTATTGATAGCGATAAAAGCAATTACAAGACTGTGGCTGTCCCCCTTGCCTCCTACAATAACACAATGGAATCAAATTATGGTACAAATTTACAAGATGGAAAGAATAACAGCTATGTTAAATAAGTCTCAGCCTCAGTTTGAGATATTCTGGAGAAGATGAGTAATGTATATTATGCCTTTGATGAAAGACTTTGTGCCATGAACTATGCATTAACTGAATCGGTATGCTACTCTGTTTTTCACAAGGACACTAACTCTCTATATTTATTAGAAATATTTGATCTGTTTACAGAAATAAGCAAATGCAGTGCCTGTTTTATTTGTAACTGTAAATGAGTTGTTACCCCACCCTTGTATTTGTTCTTTGTATTGTTACCTTATAAACTAATGAAAAACAAGAGTTTAAAAAAAAAAGTAGACAAGGCAATGGGACATGATGGGTTGCATCAAAATAGACTGAGGGAGTTCAAGGGGGTGCTGACTGTACCTCTGTTCAACCTATCACTAGAAGCAAGTGTGGTTCCAGAGGACAGGAGGAGGGCAAATGTGGTCCCACTACACAAAAGTGGAAATAGGGAGGAGCCAGGAAATTACAGACCTGTCAGCCCGACTTCGGTAGTGGGTAAAGTAATGGAATCGCTACTGAAGGAAAGGATTGGGAAATACCTTGTAACTATTGGATTACAGGATCCGAGGCAACATGGTTTCACGGGGGGGGGGGAGGTCTTGCCAGACAAACCTGAACAGGTTCTTTGACTGGGTGACCACGGAAGTGGATCAGGGAGGAGTAGTAGATATGGCCTACCTGAATTTGAGTAAGGCCTTCTACACCATTCCACACAGAAGACTGGTGTGCAAGCTGGACAACCTAGGAGTGGGTCCAAAAGTAGTAAAATGGGTAAGATGTTGGCTAATCAATAGGAGTCAGAGGGTGGTGGTAAACAAAGTCCACTCTGGAGAAGACAAGGTAACCAGCAAGGGGGGGGATCACAAGGGTCAGTACTAGGCCTGGTCCTCTTCATTGTCTTTATTAGTGATTTTGCAGAAGGGTGGGAAGGGAAAGTATGCCTGTTCACTAATGACACAAAAATCTGCAACAGAGTGAACACACCGGGGGGGCTGGAAAAATTAAGGACATTCTGAAAAAGCTGGAAGAATCGTCAAGGGAATGGCAGATGGGTTTTAATTTAAAAAAAAGTGCAAAATCAAACACTTTGGACACAGAAACCAGGGGCAATGTACCAACTGAGCAGGAGGTATTAGCAACCACAAAACAGGAAAGGGACCTGGGGTAATCATTTCTGATGACCTGAAGGTGGCCAAGCAGTGTGACAAGGCAGTGGGGAAGGCTATCAGAATGCTCGGATGCATAGGGAGGGGCATCACCAGCAGAAAGAAGGAGGTAGTATTACCCCTGTATAGATCACTGGTAAGACCCCACCTCAAGCACTGTGTCCAGTTCAGGAGGCCCCACCTCTGGAAGGACATAGTTAGGGCATAGGTGGTACAAAGGAGAGCTACAAAAATGGTGCAGGGCCTGCATCAAAAACCCTATGAGGAAAGACTCAAGAAACTAAATATGCACGCTCTAGAAGAAAAGCGGGAAAGGGGGGATATGATAGAAACATTCAAATACCTCACAGGTATTAACAGGAAGGTAGCATTTTTTTCATAGAAAAAGATGCTCCAGGACAAGGGGTCATACTATGAAGCTGGAGGGGGGGAGGCTCAGAGGAGATGTGTGGAAATTCTTCTTCCCGTAGGGGGAGGTGGATGCTTGGAGCAGCCTCACAGCAGAGGTGGTGGGTGCTAAAATGGTAACAGGATTCAAGCATGTATGGGATAGACCCAGGGTGATCTTAGAGGTAAGGTAAGGTTGGGGGGAGAGACCAGAGATTGAGAAGAGTCTGTGGTGGCACAGTAGATAGGGAATATAGGGCAGACTAGGTGGGCCAAGAAGTCCTTATCTGCCAAGAGCTTCTATGTTTCTATGTTAACTTAGGGTAAAATCCAATACTGACACTGTAGTGCAGCATAAGGGGGGTGCTGTACTCCTGAGGTGGCGTCTTTTGGATGAGACATTAAATTGAGCTCCCATCTGCCTGTTTTAGTGGTTGTTCAGGTGGACATTAAAGATCCCTGACAGCCGGCCCGCTGATGCAGCAGTAGTGCTACCACCTGCAACGCTGGTGACCTGGGTTCATTCCTGAACAACAGAGAGCTGGCTGACAGGAGGTGTGCTGAGCATCCGCTCAGATGCTCTCCACCTCAGGGAGGGAGGCTGAACAGTTGCTGGTGCAAGACCATTACCTGGGTGACCACAGGTGGAAGCTCAACCGGCACCAGGGTGGGAGGACACTGAAAATTCTCCAGAGCATGCGCACTTCTCCACATGCACATGCATGTCATCCTGGCGGGGGTAGAAAACCAGGAATATGCTAGCCACAACAAGAGGACATACACCCCACATTGCAGGCCTCGCACCACCGACCATGGAACTTTCTCCTAACCGTACTGACCAAGTCTCTGCCAAGGTAAGGGGGAGTCCCCAGTGGCACTGGCCTTGGGGATAAGCCAGGGTGCCTAGGGAGTCAGATGTAAGCCCTGGGAAGCAGATGATGGAGCTGGCACAGAAGACGGAGAGATGGCGGCCAGTCGGCTGTAGGTGAATAAAGTGCACTAATTAAAAAAAATGATTCCATGGCATTTCATGAAAAGAGTACAGGAATTTCCCTTTAATCCTGGCCAAATTTCTCCCATACACTAAAGAAATACCACCAACTGCTTAATCTGGTTCTATTTCCCTTGGTTTTCATCTGTATTTCCACCCTCCTCGGGACGAGGCTAAAAATAGACAGAACTGCCTAGCCCTCCTTTTCTAGTCAAAAAAAATGCTAAATAAATAAAAGGGCGTCATCTGCATATAAATATAGTTTGTGCTCTCTAGCACCCTCCCCCCACACCCTGAATGTTCAGGTTTGATCTGACTGCCTCTGCTAATGGCTCTATACAAAGAGCAATAAGTAGTGGGGTGAGAGAGAGAGAGAGAGAGAGAGAGAGAGAGCATCCCTGCCTCATCTCTCTGTAAAGTGGGACGTGTTCTGACCTGATACTTTAACTACTGCCTCAGGTCTGTCACATAGAGCATCTACACAATTCCTGAACCCTTCTCCGAAGTTCATAGTCTGTAGAGTGTGCCACAGGAACCCCCAGTCTACCCTATCAAACACATTTTCAGCATTCATAAATATTGCTTGTGATAGGTCTTTCCTCGCCCTCTGCAAATGAAAGATGTTCAGAAGGCACCTGATGATGTTATATAGGTGGCAACCCTAAATGAAGCCAGTTTGGTCAGGTAAACCAGAAGCTCCATGCACCCCTACAGCCGTCTCACTAGTATCAAAGTGAAGACCTTCTGATCTACGTTAAATACTGATAAGGGTCGGTAGGCCCGCAGAGCATAGCATCCTTCCCTTGTTTATGAATTACTGTTGTTTGTGCCTGGGCCCATGAGGCAGGGGTGCCCTCCCCCCTCTGAACCACTCTGCAAATTGTCACAAACCCTGGGCCTACTAGGTCTGGGAACTGTTTGTAAAATTCTGAGGCCGGGCCATCTGGCCCTGGCAATTTCCCCACCTCAAGTTCCTTTATTGATTCCTCTACCTTTTGTTGGGTTATGTTACCATCCAATTTTTGCTGGTCTGCTTCCAGCAGATGATTCATGGTCAGCCTATTAAAAAAAGTCATTGAGCTGCAACTTGACAAAATAGATAGTCTCTGTAGTGTAAAGGGATCTATAGAACTGCCTGAAGGCCTGAACAGTCTCACCTGGGTCTGAGGTGATGACTCCCTCTCCTGCCCTGGGTCTTCTTATTTTTAAGACTAACTAATCACTTCTCTATGGATCTGCCAGGCTAGTAGACAACTCCCTCTGTATCCTGACTCATAGAGTCTTTATAATGTATGGTGAGCCCTTATCACCGCTAAAAAGCGGCAAAATTATTTCTTGATAATCCCATCGCTATGACGTAAGGGGTTATAAACCTCTCCTGAGTACCTCATAGCAATAAGATTACAAATGGAGCCCATCTGGGCATGTGTGTACCTTTTATCTTGTGTACCAATGGCCTTTCCAAAACTAGTGCAGTGGCGAGAAAATGACACAGAATGTCCGTGGTAGTGCCAAAAGTAAGGAGCCTTCATTTTTTCTGCCAGTTTATGGGGACCATGCTATAAAATATAATGTATGGTCCCTCTATCTTTAGCCGGTTTGTGTAAAGTCTCGAGGTTGCCATGGTGACGGAAACTTCTCGAGGTTAACATGTTCACCCTAGCAACCTCTCGATGGTTAACAAACCAGTTGACAATAGAGGATCATACATTATCCTCTATGTTTTGAGTAATGGAGGCCCTCTCCATCTGTGTGTCCAGAAGTTTGATGAACTTCCCCCTGTGTTTCTCTAGATGATTTTAAAGTTTTCATCCAGTGTGATTCTGTGCTCTGCATTGGTGTCAAAAATCTTCCTCTCCAAGGAGATTCCTCTAACTATTCTCACTTTCTTTTTAGCAGAGAAGAAATTTATTTGCCCAGTAAGGACTGTTTTCCACCATCGAACCATGCTCTCTTAGTTGTAGCTTGCTCCTTATTATTTGTAAAGTAGCCTTCAGTCTGCATCCTTATCATTTCACTAAAATTGGTAACATTTAATAATGATGCATTTAGCCTCCAGGCTGAGTTCTTTTGGATTGATTTAATGCTCACAGTTAGGACTATCAGAGCATTATAAGAGACAGTGTTTGCTTTAATTTATAGCCCTCCATCATGTACATCCAATCCTCTGGGAGACACAAATAGTCTAGGTATGTATATACATGATGGGGAGCTGAAAAGTAAGTATAATCCTTAACACGGGTGTATCAGTGGACAAATATGAGCATCCAAATGGATGCTCATCCTGGTCCAGACAGTGGTTCCTCTGCTCTGCAGAGAGGAGGAGGTTGTGGGACACTGCAGGACACTTCTTTTAAAATGGTTGAGTGAGTGTCCAAATGGCTGCCCCCAGTCCTCCCTACCTGATCCAAGGGTGGGGCACCATCGTTGGGAGAGCCCGGTGTTCCCCCAGCTGGCAGTTGTATTCTGGGGGTGGGGCACGCAACAGATATGGCAGGGTCCCGGCTGCCACATTTTGCACCCCACTTGCCCAGTACTCTGCACCTTTGTGAATGGCACAGAGTGCAGGCACACCCCCCCGACAGGCTCCCAGACCATCTGCAAGCATAGCTGCACAAACAGCCAGGGGATTGAGGGTGGAAGGGATGCATGTCCCTTCTATGAATGCCACAGGGGGTCTGCAGGACCACCAGTGCACAGCCTTCTAATGTAGAATTCCCTACATGCCATGGATCTGCGTAAGTGCATAGGCAATCCTCCCATTAATGCATAGGGGCCAACAGGAGAATAATAAAGATAAATTGATAGGAACCCAAAAATTTCATATGGCTCTGGTATCCACTTGTGCAAAGAAGATAATACTCAGACATTATTTAGACTCAGATATGCCAGCATACCAAGAATTGCACAATGAGATCTTATTCACACTTAAGGTGGAGAAAATTAGAGCAAGCATGTCAAACAGGATAAAATCATACAGAGACAGAGAAACATAGACAGCGACCGCAGAAAAAGACCAGAGTTCCATCCAGTCTGCCCAAGTACCCTATAATCCCTAGAACTTACTTTTCTTCCAGGGTACTAACCCTCCCCGTTCTCTCACTATTCTCCTCCTTGGTCCTGTTGTTCCCCGTAACCACTATACCCTTCATTATATCCTAGCCCTGCTTAAATCCCCTGATAGTTTTCACACCCACTACTTCAGCCAACAGACTGTTCTAAGGTTCCTCCACCCTTTCCATAAAGTAGTGCTTCCTCACATCTGTCTTGTACATACCTCCTGTTAATTTCCATTTGTGTTCACATGACGGGAATAGGTATTCAGGCTAAATAGTTCCCCGCAGTTCACTTTAATTCCTTTATTTATTTAAGAATATAGGAATTACAAACCTTTGAGTCATAGATTCGCTTCCAAAGGCTCCTCGTCAGGTACAGAGTAAGAAACAATAATGACAACAGATACTGGGTACCTTCCAGATATTCTTGGTAGCAGTGCGAGTAGCCACTGAGAGGGGGTCTGACAGAAGTGACGCTGTAACCCCAGTGGGGGTCAAACCCAGGTGTTTTTTTTGGTAAGGAGACATGTCTGGTATTGAAGCCTTCCCTCTAGCATGAGAACATTGGTGAGGGAGTAGAGGGTGCAGGTATGCGTTCACTTGTCTGCACCAGCGAGGAGCCAACATGCCTTATTGATTGCCAGTTGGATTTTGTTCAGTGCAGTGGGGTCAGAGGCAGCATATATTGTGAGTCCGTAGTCCACAAGTGACAAGATTGAGGATGTGACTGCCAGACGGAGGGCTTCAGGCATCAGGCAGTCCTTATGCCAGTATAAGTGGCCTTTAAGGAACTTGAAGGTCTCTGCCATATCTCCCCTGTTCCTTCTGGTCTCCAGTGAGTACATATTTAGTGCCTTGAGGCGCTCCTCAAAGGATTTTCCCTGCTGGCCCTGAATCATTTTTCTTACTCTGTGCTGCACTGTCTCTAACCTATCCTTATCCTTTCTGAGGTGAGGACTCCAGAACTGGGTGCAGTACTCAAGATGAGGCCTCACCAGGGATCTGTAGAGGGGACATATTACCTCCTTTCTTCTGCTATCAATACCCCTTCCGATAATCCCAGCATCCTGTTAGCCTTGCTATAGGCCTTGTTGTACTGACTCGATTGCTTAAGTGAGTTGCTAATGATAACTCCCAGATCCTGTTCCTCAGCTGTAGTGATAAGTTTCTCTCCTCTCATCCAGTACTCCATCTTACATAGAAACATAGAATTTGATGGCAGATCAGAACCGCTTGGCCTACCTAGTCTGCCCATTTCCCTATCTGATGGATAAGCTGCAGATTCTAGTTAACCAACAGCTTACTTCCTCCTACCCCCTACTAGAATTGCTTTATGTCTGCCCCATGCACTCTTGAATTCTCCAGTTGTTCTTGACTCCACAACCCCCTCAGGAAGGCTGTTCCATGCATCCACAACCCTCTCTGTAAAAAAATACTTTCTAACATTTCCTCTGAGCTGTCCCCTCTCTATCTTCAAATTGTGTCCCCTTGTTCTTGCACATCTCTTTTTCTAAAAGATGCTACCCTATTGGACTTTGTTAATTCCCTTGAGGTACTTGAAAATTTCTATCATGTCCCCACTCTCCCTCCTTTCCTCGAGGGTATACATATTAAGCTGCTTTAGTCTCTCTTCATATGACTTCTGGTGCAGACCCTGCACCATTTTGGTTGCCCTCCTCTGAACATTCTCCACTCTGTCTATGTTTTTGCGGAGATTGGGTCTCCAGAACTGCCCGTAGTACTCCAGATGGGGTCTCACCAACTGTCTGTACAGAGGGATAACAACTTCCTGTTTTCTACAGTTAATGCCTCTCCCTGTGCATCCCAGTATCCCCCAGTCCTCCTTACTGCCTTTTCACATTGCTGGTCCAGCTTTAGGTCATCTGATATAATTACTCCCAGGTCCCTTTCAATTCTTGTTGTTGTCAGTATCTCACCCCCCCAATGTGTACTCTTCCCCTGTGTTTTTGTTTCCCAGGTGCATTACTTTGCACTTCTTTGCATTGAATCTGAGCTGCCATACATTTGACCATTCCTCCAACCTTGCCAAGTTTCCACCCCACCTTGTGTATCAACCCTGTTGCAGATCTTTGTGTCATCCGCAAAGAGACATACTTTTCCTTCCAGGTGCTCTCCAATGTCACTTATAAAGACATTAAAGAGGACCAGTCCCAGTACTGAACCCTGTGGTACCCCACTAGTTACCCTCCTTTCTCCACTGTGGACTCCGTCTACTATTACCCTCTGTGTCCTGTTGTTATCCAGGCTATCACATTGGGACCCACTCCAAGGATGGCTAACTTGTATATTAATCTTTTGTGTGGGACTGTGTCAAATGCCTTGCTAAAATCTAGGTAGGCCATATCCGCAGCCCCTTCCTGGTCTATTACTTTGGTCACCCAGTCAAAGAAATATATTAGATTCGTCAGACATGACCTTCCCGCTGTGAATCCATGCTGCCTTGGGTCCTGTGCCCCACTGGCCTTTAGGTTCTCAACAATTCTTTCCTTCAGAAGTGATTCCATCATTTTCCCTACCACTGAGGTCAAGCTAACGAGTCTGTACTTTCCTGCCTCTGCCCTGCTCCCACCTTTGTGGAGTGGAATCACATCCACCCTCCTCCAGTCCTCAGGTACCACCCCATCTTCCCGTGGTTTGTTAAAGAGAGTAGTCAGTGGTGTCACTAGTTCTATCCTTAGTTCTTTTAGAATTCTGGGGTGAATCCCCTCAGGCCCCATTGCTTTGTCCACCCTCAGTTTCAAGAGTTTTTTCAAAACCCTGTCTTCTGTGAATAGACTGGTATCGACCCCCTATCCAGAATGTTTCTCTTGTTTGTTTTAGGTACCTCCCCCTCCTCTTCTGTTGTAAAAACGGAACAGAAATATTCATTCAGTAGCCCTGCTTTTTCACTGTCATTCGCTGCCCACATTCCTTCCCCTTTATTAAGTCTCTGCATCCCTTCCTTGGTCTTTCTTCGCTCCCTAATGTACCTATAAAAGGTTTTATCCCCCTTCGTAACAGTACTGGCTATCTTTTCCTTGGTTTGGACCTTTGCTATTCTGAATGCCTTCCCTGCCTCCTTCTGCATTAACTGATAAAGTCCTCTGTCCTGCTCCTTCTGTGTTTCCTTATATTTTCTGAATACTATCCTTTTCTCCTTAACCTTCCCTGCCACCTCTTTTGAGAACCATAGTGGGTTTTTCCTTCGTTTTGTTTTACTGATTCGCCTCACACGAAGGCTTGTTGCCTCTGTGATGGCTGTTTTGATTATTCCCCATTGTTTCTCCACCCCTCCTTATTGCCTGTTTGCTAGTGCTTTTCCTAGGCACTCTCTCATTTTCACAAATTTAGCCCTCCTAAAGTCCAGTACTCTTGCTTTTGTATGGCTTGACTCTATGGCTGTGTTTATTGTGAACCACACTCTTTGGTGGTCTCTTGTTCCCAGATGGCTACCCACTTCTAAATCCGAGATCCTTTCTCTGTCCCCATTTGAGAGTACCAGGTCTAAGATTGCTCCCTCCCAAGTGGGTTCCAACACTAGCTGTCTGAGGCATGCCCCTTGTAGGGCATCAAGAATGACCCTGCTCCTAGATGTGTCTGCAACAAAGGTGCTCCAGTTAAAATCTGGCATATCCAGGTCCCCCATCAACAATATCTCCCCTTTTTCTGCAATTTTAAGGATGCCTTCTATCATTTCCTTGTCCATTCCCTCCCCCTGAGATGGGGGTCTGTACACAACTCCCATGCGAATTGTGGTGTCATTTCCTGTCTCCAGGGTGACCCATAGTGATTCATCTACTTCATGTTTACTCTTTAATTCTGTTGCTTTAATGCCTTCCCTTACATGGAGAGCTACTTCTCCTCCTCCTCTTATACCCTCCCTGTCCCTCTTGTAGATTGTGTATCCTGGAATGCTGACATCCTAGTCATGGTTTTCTGTATACCATGTTTCAGTGACTGCCACAATATCCAGGCATCCCTCTTTCATCAAGACCACTAGTACAGGGAGCTTGTTACATAAACTACAGGCATTGGTACTCATCACCCTCCATTTTTTTGATGGCCTTACCTCTTTTAGCCCCATCCCTGTCCTTACTGCCTTTACCTTTTTTTTGCATTTACCCCTGTCTTGTTCCCAAATGACTTCTCTACCTTGGTATTTACCTCACTACTTACTGTGTTTTGTGGGGGAAGGCTGGGATTTCTCTGCTCCTTTCCAGTGCCCCCCCCTTGACTAGTTTAAATGCTTGCCAATGAAGCATTTAAGCCCATCACCTAGGATCCTAGTTCCCCTCCTGGACAGATGCAGACCATCACGCCAGTATAGGCCTGCATCACTCCAGGTGGACCCCCAGTCCCCAATGAAGCCAAATCCCTGAGCTCTGCACCAGTTTTCCAACCACTGATTGAATCCCATGGTGTGGAGTACCCTAGCCTCACCTACACCATAGACAGGCAGCACCTCCAAGAAGGGTAACGTGCATGCTATTTATCTATGGCCCCTCCCCAACTCCACAAACTCTTCCTGCACTGCTCTGATCCCTTTCTTAGCCAGGTCATTTGTCCCTAGGTAGACAATGACATCCAGCTCCCTCCCCTGTGCAGCTGCTCTGGTGATCCTGAGGATTCGTTCTCTGTTCATCCAAGCCATGGCGCCAGGCAGGAACCTTACCTCCCCTTCCCTTCCTCCCCCACTTCTACCCCTTAATGATTGAGTCCCCCATCAGGAGTTGTTTCCTTCCCCTGTGGGGTCTCGTGCCACCCTCCTGAGGGTTTCCTTTGTGGAGGTTCCCAACATCCTCCTTGGTCTCCACTGTAGGTGCCTCCATAGAGGAACCACTCTTTGCAAGAACAGCATATGAATTGTGGAGAGGTACAGCTGGAGGGATGCACTTCTGTTCCACCACCCTCTCCCTCCCTGAGCCCAACTTGGTCCAACCACTACTCTTTCTTGGCAGCCTCTGTGGTAGCGGCGGTGGCCCTGGTGGTCCCTGGGTGGAGGAAGAGGTTTCACAAATCCTAGCCAGGTCACCCTGGAGATGGGCAACCTCCTCCCTCAGACCAGAGAGGTACCTGCAAATAGGACAGTATTGCAGCCTCCAGAATGTCTCCCAGAACACTGCCATCCCACAGCCATTGCACTGCACCATTCCCATCATGACTTGTTTTGTGTCCCCTCTCCTGTTGCTTTGTATGCTTACTCTCTTCTCCCTCTACATATTTTTCCACCTACTTTCCTACTGCTTATGTGCCCTTACAACTCTTGCCCTTCCTGTTCTGGGACAGGAACTTCCTGTAGTCTTCAGTAGTCTCCTTCTTCCTTGCTTAGACTCAGACCTCCAGCAGCTAGTGGGGGAGAAAGAGATTTTTTTTCCTTCAAGGTTGATGAAACTAATGTGTCTCAGTTATCCTTCCATTACTACTGCCAAACAGGAAGTTCCTGTTGTCAGTCAAATCCAGTGGCTATAAAAGTAGAACTGGCTTAGGGTGGGAGGGTGGAGGGGTGGGATGGAAGGCAATTAGTAAGAAAATCTGTAGCTTTTTTAGTCAGCTTCTACTTGCTCTGAAAGCAAGATTCCTTCTGCCAGAAACTAGCAGCAGGAAGCTGTAATTGGAGACAGCTGCCTTTCTACTGCTCAAGCCGCACCCCCAATTAACTACTCTCCTCTACTCCTGATTTAGCAAACCAAGTTGATACAGATCCCTTCCCCAAACAGAGAAACGCACAGTGACTTCCCTCTTTTTTTATTTAAATGAGACCCCCTGCTTCTAATAAAGTATATGTTTGCTTAATCCCAAAAGGCACTGCCTCCTGCTGAGATGTAAGTGATTTATCAGTAAGAAAATCAGCAACTTTTTTAGTCAGCTTCTACTTGCTCTGAAAACAAGATTCCTTCTGCCAGAAACTAGCTTGGGGTTCTTTTTCCCTAGGTGCATTACTTTGCATTTTCTAGCATTGAATTTTAATTGCCAGACTTTTTACCACCCCTCTAGCTTTTGTAGATCTCTCTGCATTTCCCTTATTTGCTCATCACTATCCACCCTACCACATAGTTTTGTGTCATCTGTGAAGAGACACAACCTGCCCAGGATTCCTTCTCCAATGTAACTAACGAACATGTTAAAGAAGACCAGAGTCAGGACCACTCCCTGTGGAACCCCACTGTCAGGAGGTCTAAACCTCACTCTCAGGTTCTTGGCATTAATGTGCATGCAATGAATCACAGACACGTTGCATAAGAGTAATAAAGCTTGTTTATTACTACCAAAAGGAAAATCACAGTTGCCCTAAGCAGTTCATACCAATAGGAACTCGGAGCCAATGCTAAGCATTCCCTATACCTCAAGGAATCTCCGTGTCTCCTGGGGTCTCCAAGGTAGAAGACGTAATGTCTTACATTATATACGTAAGATAATTACCATGGTTACTGTAAGATAGAAACATTTCTAGTTACAGAGATTAGCCCTATTGTCTAAATTAGAGGTGGCTCCTCAGTCCAAGATAACATTATACAATTTTATTATAGTTATCACTTTGTGGAAACAAAGCGGTACAGTTTGTACATAGCCATTTAGTAATACAAATCATTAGAAGATGGCAATGCTGACTTATATATCATGATCATTACAAGGACATAGGTGTCCTAACATCTTGTAAGCAAGGAGTACATGTGTATATTGGAAAGTAAAGTGTATAACAATAATGTGCATACGTATCCTGACATCTACTCTTATAGGGTAGATGCCCTTAGCCCTATATGTTACTATAACATATACTTAAATGCTAGCTGTCTGCAGTGTACCTCTGGGGGTACCAATCAGGGTGCAGGGACCTCATGTAACATCCCCCCCCGTTGCCTCTCAAGGAGCAACACAAGCAAGAGTAAGGAAGTGGAGAGAGAGTAGGGGTCATTTACAGACCAGACACGCAAATCTTGTAAAGGAACGCCAGCTGCTCATGGTGTTGGCATAATGTGCACTATAGGGGTCTATGTGATAATGGTAAATGCCTAAAGGCGAGCACCATAACGCTCAGTCAGAGTGCCGAACACGTTTTTGGCACTCTGACAACCCCATCACACCAGCACAATGGCGCCAGGACATATTTTTACTGCTTTCTGTGGGGGTCCTGTGATCCCCCCACCCCTCCTCATGGGGGGCATGTCGGGGGGGGTGAAAGCAGTAAAAAATAAAAAGGTTCAGGCCAGGCACAATAAAAATCGCACCAGCATCCGGACCTGAACCCGATACCTCAGCCACCCCAGCCACTAACCAATCCCTGATGCCATGAGACAGCTCAACCGGCAACCACAGCGCCACTCCCTACAGCCTCTCCACCCCTCCCTACCCACGCTCACCATGCTTGCTCCTGTTCCCCCCCACGCATGTACGTATAGTGACATCCTGTTGCCTAGTTCACCCACCCCCTCATCCGGTCACCCTGCCTTTCCATCGCCGTGAGTGGATTGCACTAGGAAGGTGTAACTGTAATGGATGGCACCCTTTCTCATGCGCCCACTTCACGGGTTACCGCGCTATAGGCAGCAAAGCATAATGAGAAAAAATATCAAAAATGCTTGTATGATAACAAAACCTTTAAAAGTAATCTCTAACCATGTGTTAGTAAGTGCACTATTCAAATCACCCTCATTAATGAGGGCATAGACTGCTTTGTCAGTTTTGGAAATATTATTGCTGATGTGGATGAGGTGGGTGTCCTTGCTTCTAAAAGTGATTTTAATGTCAAAGTTAAAGGATCAATGTGAACCTTAAAATAGGGTAAACACTCTGAAAGAGTAAGCAGATAATCAGAGTTACCATCAATGATATCAGTGTCCATAATGGGAACAGGGGTAATAACTGTGTGCCCTATAACAGTAGTCTGGTGAGGAACAAAGCAAACATTTTAATCATTAATAGAACATGTCTTTTCTCCGTATTTAAAAATCTTAAAATTTGTTACCACACAAAATTCACCATCTGAATTATATTGCATTTTCACAGTAGGCAGTCTCCATTTTTGTAACTGTACTGGGCAGGAATAAGTCTGTTTGGAATCTGTGTTGACAAGTGGTGAACCTCCTTCATATAAAACTGGTACAACTTGGAATCTTCTGGAGTTGATGTTAAGTCCTACTATTCTGTATCATTGGTGGCGATGTCATCGTCCATGGAAAAGGACCAGTCGATACTGTCTTGGGAATATCCACATACAGGTTTAATAACATCAAATACGTCACATCGACACAAATAAATATACCCTTTCCTCGCACAAAAATCCATATGCGGTGAGACCCATGCATCCAGATGAGGATGGAAAACCAGTACAGGAGGCAAGTCAAGGCGTTCTCTGTAGATGTCATCATCAAGGTGCCCAATGGAGTGTACAGATGCTAGTTTATCAAATATAGCTGTAGTAGGATCAAAACATGGCACAGAAGCAGTAAAAGACACAAACATAGTATCCTTAATGGGACGTTTCTTAGAAGTAAAACAAGGACCAGTATTAGGGTGCCTGGTCACAAAATCTAAATTTCTAGCAATAGAAATAGGAATATTCAGAGACTGTAGCATACACATGGCAACACAGTTAGGTGATTTGCAATAAGGACAATATCATTTAGCGATACATCTATCATGTATGATATCAGGGATTCTCCCAGATTCCAGATCATGGAAGATGTTATTGAAGGTAGTGATAATATATGATCCATAGGCAGAGCATAATATTTCATGGGCACTGTATTGCTTATCTCTGTCTTTATTGTTTTGTGCAATAAGTGCGTTAATCTTATCTTTAGAATCTGTAAATGCCTTAGCAATGTTGTGCATATTGTAGGCAGTGTATCTTTCTTCCTGACTAAGGCCATCCACACCATGCAATAATGGGGGTATGATGTCATTAACCATACCAGTTTGAAATGTCTGTGCATGTGCTTTGATAGTAGCAATGTCCGCTTTATTCCAGATAGACATTGCAGTACCAAAAACACCAGTAAAGGTGCCGGTGGCACCAGTGACATCAGAGGTGTCATGTGTATTTCGTATATGACTTTGATCATCTGGTTTAGGTTTTCTCCTAAAATTGCTTCTGTGCTCGGTGGTGTGTACCCCGGCAATAGGGTCTTGGTTACGAATCTGAAAAGTTGCTAAGCTATCAGGTAACAAGGTACTACAAAACAATGATGTGTTAGTAGTATGACACATACCAAATTCTTTCATATTCCAGTAAGTCAAGTTAAACAGAACAGGTATATGCATATATTGTAAGTTGTTAATCAGTGAGCCAGGTAAAGCAGTGGCTGTGAGACCACTGTGAGGAGCAGGGGTCTGTTTTGGACATTTCAAAAACTGTTTCTCTGTAGGAGGTAAGACAAATAAATACATGGCAGTTGAAGCTATATTGTGTACAGCACAACATTTCCTGGCAGAATCTTTAGACATTGAATCACAATATGAGGGGTTGATTAAGGCAGTTATATTATATAACAGGGTTGATACACAGGGAGGCATGGAAAGGATGAAAAGGGACTTGGCAAGGTTGGAGGAATGGTCAGAAGTATGGCAGCTAGGATTCAATGCAAAGAAGTGCAAAAAATGCACCTGGGAAACAAAAACCCAGGGGAAGAATACACAATGGGTGGGGAGGTAGTAACAACAACAAAAAAGGAAAGGGACCTGGGGGTAATCATATCAGATGACCTTAAGGTTAGCAAGCAATGTGAGAAGGCAGTAGGGAGGGCTGGGGGGATACTGGGATGTATAGGGAGAGGCATTAGCAGCAGAAAACAGGAAGTTGTTATCCCTCTGTACAGACAGTAGGTGAAACCCCATCTGGAGTACTGCATCCAGTTCTGGAGACCCCATCTCTGCAAGGACATAGACAGGATAGAGGCAGTCAGAGGAGGGCAACTAAAATGGTGCAGGGTCTGCAAGAGAAGCCATATGAGGAGAGACTAAATGAGCTTAATATGTATACCCTTGAGGAAAGAAGGGAGAGGGGGGACATGATAGAAACTTTAAGTAGCTCAGTGGAATCAACAAAGTCCAAGAGGGTAGCATCTTTCAGAAAAGAGGCGTGCAAGAACAAGGGACACAATTTAAAGATAGAAGGGAGGCGGTTCAGGGGCAATGTGAGAGTATTATTTCACAGAGAGGGTATTGGATGCATGGAACAGCCTTCCTGAGGAGGTTGAGGGGTCTAAAACTGTGGGAGAATTCAAGAATGCATGGGACAGACATAAGGCAATTGTTGTGGGGGTAGGAAGAAATAGGCTGTTGGTTAACTAGGATCTGTGGCCTATCCTGTAGGTAGGGAAATGGGCAGACTAGATGGGCCAAGCAGTCCTTATCTGCCATCAAAGTCTATGTTTCTATGTTTCTATTATATAAACCAGTATGTAAAAGCAAATAAATAAATTTTGTGTTGGGCCATCCATGGAAAGTTCCCTTGGAGAGTTTGGCCACGGGGAATATTTGTCCTTGAGACTTGGTTTGCCACTCAATTTGTAGGGTAGATTTATCAGGAGCAACAACCAAGGCAGTGAGGTAGGCATCTGAACCTTCCTGGACAGTAATCAAATTGTCAGGAATATTGATGGAGTCTCCCTCTGGGGTAGTTGCAGGTGGATCAAGGTGAGGAAGCAGGTGCTTTACTGTGCCTTGGATGCAGGGGATAACTCCTGAGATGAGGAGAAAATGGAACAAGATAGCCATCCTGTCAGTGTATCTGAAATGGAAAATCAAACATTAGCAAATTAGTACAATTCCACCCAATGGGGTGAGGAAAAGTAATTATACTCCTTTATACAGTTTTAACTGGTTTGCATGTAACCATTTGTCAGTCAGTTTGTTGTTTTGCATGAGTCTAACTTGAAAGGCTGCTGGACTGAGCTTGTTGACAATGGGATAGGGGCCTTCCCACTTGTTGGAGAAGGAATGTGTGGGTTGCGCAAATCTGAGAACCATTACCTGATCCCCAACTTGCCAATGCATTTCTTGTGCGTGTTTGTCAAACTGGATTTTGGACTGTTGCTGGGCCTTGCCCATGCAGTTAGCAGCATGCAAATGAGTATGTATGAGGTCTTGTCTGAGTTTTTCCACATATTGGTCCACTGAGACACAGTCTGCAGTGGGGGTGTATAGGTCAAACAACAGGTGTTCAGGTAATCTCATGTTTCTACCAGTATTACCTCAAAGGGTGTCAACTGGGTGGTGGCTGAGGGTGTATCCATAATTGCCATAAGGAGTAATGGCAGTAGGGAATCCCAGTCCTTGGGATTGTCCTCAATGAATTTGGAAAGCATTTGCTTAATCCGTCTGTTGGCCCTCTCTACTTGACCTGATGACTGTGGGTGGTATGGTATGTGGAACTTGTGATGAACTCCAAGGAGCTCAAGGGCTTCTTTCAGCAACTCACCTGTAAAACTGATTCCTTTGTCAGTGTCTACCTTGAGAGGTAGGCCCAACCTGGAGAAAATCTTTTCCACCAGGATTTTGGCAGTGGTTTTAGCAGTGCATGTCTTAGTGGGGAAAGCTTCAACCCACTTAGAGAAAAGAACAGTTACCACAAGGGCGTATTTGTTGTTTCTGCTGATATTGGTCAAGAGACCAATAAAATCAATCTGTATGGCATGCCAAGGGCCAGAATGCCTCTGTGGTAGTAGTTTGGCATTTCATTTGGTAGGGATGGAGTTGTTTTGCGCACAAACCAGGCAGTTGTCAATGTACTGTTTATCATCCTTGAGCCTTTGGAGTGTATTTTCCACTCCCTAATGTCCACCAGTGGGGGCATCATGCACTTGGTGCAGAAATTCAGACCTAAGATGATGAGGGACCACTCACAATTTGATGGGGGTGTCATCTGGTTGGTGCCAGATGAGCTTGTCATCTGGGGACAGGTGTAACTTACCTTCATGCCTTCAGTAGGGGTTATGGGTAGGTAAATTCTTCTCAGTACCTTTGTCCAGGAATCTGAACACATCTTTGAGTTCAGAGTCAGCATACTGGGCTTCTGACAAGTCCAAGGGGAAGAAAGGTTCAGATTTCTTCCTAACTGCTGCGATGTGTACAGCTGCTCTGGCCTCTGTATGGTCCATCATCCAGGTGCCCCCTCCTCAGGCCCCTTCCTTGGCAAGGGTGTCAGCAGTGTCATTGACAGCATGGTAGGAGTCATGAATGGAGTGGGCTTTGACTTTGTGTACATGGAGTTTTGTGCAAATTTCTGTGCCAGTAAATGAGTGTATATTACCAGTTCCTTGTGTTTCACTGGGGTGCCATCAGAAGAGGTAAAGGAGTTCTTCTTCCAGAAGGGAAGAAATTCTGTAAGTGAACAACAAACCCAGTAAGAGGCCGTGAAAGTGATGGCATCCTTGGTTCCATGCTGGATGAACTCAAAGGCACAGGCCACCGCTGCCATCTCCGCGTACTGTGATGATGTTACATTGCAATGTTTAGAAATCTTAACAGTGTTACCAAAATGGTAAATTACTAATATGCCCATTCCTGCTATCTGTTCTCCCTGGTAATAGGAAGCTGATTCATCTGTGAAGACACAACACAATGAGGTGTTCTCAAGCAGTTGTGATGTAGCAGGAAGGAAAGGACCTGGATCTGGTAAATCAGATGGCTGCAGTGTACAGTCATGGGGTCCTCCTTGGAAGAGGAGACCATGCACCAGCATGGATGGCATTTTGGTTGGGTGGACCTTGATGTCTCTGTCCTGGAGAAGGTGGGGCCAGTGCATCAGTCTGGTATTGGAGACTGACCCATCCTTCACTCTATCTCATAGCAAAAAGGTTGTTGGGGTGTGGTTGGTATTAATGATCGGGGGGAGTACCCAATGATATACAGAAACTGCTTGACAGCCCAGTAGGTGGCCAGAAGGTTCCTTTCACAAAGGCTGTACTTCTGTTCCACTGGGGTCAAGAGCTGCAATGCATATACAATGGGTCTCAGGGTGCCATGGACCTTCTGGGCCAGCACTGCTGACATAGCAATGTCAGAGGTGGCAGATTCCAGATGGAATGGCACGGCTGGATTGGGGTTAACCAAAGCTGGAGCTGAGGCCAAGGCCTGTTTCAGTGATGTCACAGATTAGGTGTGAATGGGGTCCCAAGTCCAGGGGACATCCTTTTCAGGAGTTCATACAGAGGGGTGGCCCTCTGAGCAAAATCACAGATAAACTCTCTAGAATAGTTTTCCATACCTAGAAACCTCCTAAGGGTGGCTACGCTGGTGGGCAGTGGCAGATCTTGCAATCCTTGTATCTTCTTCTAGGTAGGGCTCTTGCCCTGGTCTGTTATCCTCAGGCCCAGAAAGAGTACCTCTTTCTGACATAGTTGTGCTTTCGCTGGGTTACATTTGAGGCCTGCCCTCTGGATGAGGGTCAGTAGTTCATCTAAGAGATCCAGATGTTGTTCCTGTGTGACTGTGGCCAACAACAGGTCATCCACATACTGCAAGAGACACTGGGGTGTAGAGAAATCCTCAAGAGCATCCATAATGTGCAAATAGAACAGAGAGGGGCTGTTAAGGAACCCCTGTGGTAAGCAGGTCCACATGTACTGCCTGCCCTCAAAGGTGAAGGCAAACTTATATTGACTTTTGGGAGCTAATGGCAATGACCAAAAACATTGAAGATGTCCAGGGCACTAAATCATTGTTGGTCAGGGGTCAGTAGTCGTAACACATCTGGTGCTGATGCCACAGTTGGGGCACAACTGGAGGTGACCTGGTTTAGTCTCCTGTAGTCAACAGTAAGTCTCCAGGCACCTGTGGGTTTTTACACAGGCCACACTGAGGAATTTGCAGTGGAAACACATGTCCTGATCACACCTTGCTTGATGAGTGATTTAATTGCTTCCCTAAGAGAAGGCAAGACCTCAGGTGGAAAGGGGTATTGCTGTTTCCTCTCATGTACTGGGCCTGTCACTTCAATGACAGTATGCATCCTGCCACAATCATGCTTGTTGGTGGCAAATGCCTCCAAATGCCTTTGTAGGATGGGGAGGAGCTTTGGGAAAAACTCATGGTTCTTAAACAGATCTATGACATCATACTCTTTGTTGTTCACAGAGATTGTTGCAACCACATGTGAGTCAGGGATCATGATGGTGTGATATTGTCCCTGAATTTGTATCAGTAACATGTTGGTTAGATCTACTACATAGCCGTGTGGTGCCAAAAAATCAATTCTGATTATACTAGAGTGATCATGCAATACCATCAGCTGAAAGGTATGATATGCCTTCAGGTGTCCCAGTGTCACAGGTAGTTGCAGGGAGCGGTATGCAGGTAACCTAGTTCTGTCTACCCCAGACATATCGGTCCTCCATCCAGTAGACCAAGGTGATGTGTCTGGGTTGTTATCCTGTAATACAGACACAGCCACACCTGTATCCAGTAGTACTGTCAGTAGGCGGCCCCCAACCTCAGCATCTGTGCAGGGCCTTCCATTTGTATCCAAGACCAGCTTGTTCACAATATGGACTGGGGCCTGTAATTGTCAATCTGTACCAGTGGAAGCATGGGGGAGCTCTTGAAGGAGAGTCTGGGCCTGGTTCCTTTGAACCATCTCACTATGCTGTACTGATGCTATATAGGGAGCTGCTTCTGGGTTCAGGCCTGTAGGGACCTGAGAGCCTGAACTTCCTGTATCCCCATGGTCTGTAGAGGCCTGCTCTCCTGGTTGTATTGCAGCAATGGCCCATACCAGAACAGCAACCACTATGGAGCGCACTTTCCCAAGGAAGTCTCAGGAGACTCTGGTTCTCTTCGGCTAGTTCCCTATATAAGGGGCCTGGTCTCTGTTGTTTACCCTTATTCTTATGGTGTTTCTTGTTTTTGTGGTAGTTCCAGTTCCCACCCCAGGGTTGTTGTTGTTGTTGTTGTTGGGCCTGCTGGGGGTGTTGGTTATCTGTGGGGAGGAGCTGTTTCTTTTGGGCCTGCCCCTCCACCATGTAGTGTGTCATGGCCTCTGGGATGGCTTCCACGGCAGCTACCTTTTTGGAACTGGAGTCAGAATCATGGATGTAGAGTTGATAAACTCTTTCTGTTTTCCAAATAATATCGGCAGATCTCTCCATGTTGGGATAGGTGGTTGGCTCTACCTTTTCTCTTACTGCAGAGATCATGTTCCTAAGGAACAGAGTCTTGTATTCAATGAGGTCCACATCTGCAGCTTCTCCTGTAAGGTGCTGCCCTGCTCGGTAGGCCATCCAGAGCCTCTGGTGGAAGGTTGCTGGACTTTTCTTCGCATTCTGTTTCACAGGGTATGCAAGCATCACTCCCATCACACCTGGGTTGTGTGCAGTGATGAATTCAGATGCTACTTCGTCAAAGGTGGCATGGCCGTCCTAGTGGACAACACTGGGGAGTTTCGCCCACAGGCCAGGATCGATGGTCTGGCGTAGGATCTGTACCTGGTAGTCTACAGCGAGTCTAAGCATTTCACATTTAGCACGCACCTTTTCCAAGCGGCAACTGAGGTTGTCAGATGGGCTCATCCAACCAATACTGTCAGCTATTTGCTGGACAGAGTGTGCCATTTGTAGGGGATTATTGAGATGATCAAGCGGAGGTAGATTACCTCGGGTGCCCTCCAGAGCTGCCTGAGCTGTGGCTTCAGCCACAGTATGGACCCTTCCCTCCTTTGTACCAACCTCTTGTAAAAGCTGCTTAACCTGGGTCTTGAGAACCCGTTTGTTTTTCTCGGGGATGGACACGTTGCCTAAGGTATTCTCAGTCATTTTTTTTATCTCCTGCCTGTCTTCCACATTAATAACGGTTATCAGTGGTGCCATTGGGACTAGGCCTGGGCCTGCTCCCCCCCATAATGGGGGTCACCCATGATGAGCGTCATGCCGTCGATGATGTAGGGACATGGAATCATGTGACTGGCGGCCGCCATGTTGTGGATGGTGGGGAGGGGTGCCTGGGCCATAGTAGGGATGTGACTGGACATTGTACTGGGAGATGTTGTCATCTGACTCCTCCTCCTCCTCCGATGACATCAACAAGGCAGGGGCTATGCCTCCCATTGCCTTGACGTGACCAGCCAGTACCTCTCGCTGATGGCGCAGTTTCGCCATTTTAGACTCACATTCCTCATGAGTCACTTTGGCAACATTCTGATCCACATCATCCTGCATCTGCTTCTGTAATACTCTATACATAGTGCTCAATTCACGATTGTCCCTAGTAGCTACTCCTAAATCATTACGTACCTGGTTTATCTTGTCCTGTAACTCTCCCAACTCCTCACACATCTGATCATTCGCTCTACTTAACAAGTCATTCATTTGCAAAGCCTGCCCCTTATCCTGTCTCAAACTTTCACACTCCTGCTTCAACATACAAAGTTCCTGCTCGCCTGCCTGAGCAGAATGATGCAAAAGGGAATCCTTTTCATTCCGCAGAGTCTGGAGTTCAGACTCCAAATCCTGCTCACATCTCAAACATTCAGTTTCCTGCAACCCCATCTCCTGCTTAAGAGATGAGATTTGTAGTTCAAGGGTTCGAAACCTCGCTTCAGAGGCTTCCAAAGCAGCATAGAGAGACACTACCAACAGCCCTTTAGCTTCTCGCTTTCTGGCTGTTTGTCTCGTCTCTGTGTACTTTGTTGAAATCCCCAGCACAGGGTTTTCAGATTGACTTGCGTCCCACGCGAAGTCAGCCCATTATCCATGGGAGGCTTCGTTCGAGACATCGAGTCTCAGTTCTGTGCAGATATTTGATACAGTGGCCATTGTGTGGGAGGGAATGAAAAATCAAACTGTGAAAGTCACCGTGCTGTGTATCAATCTACAACAGGTGCACTAGTTCACAGTCAGGCTACTGTGCACTTGTAAGCTTGCAATTCAAAACTGCTGTGGGGTGGGTCAAGTCGGCATCGACCACACCCAGTAAGCAGCCAGACTTTGCAAGTGATTACAAATTTGGTGAAAAACAGGAGAGGTGGTGCGGGAATGCACACCTACTGTCCTCGTTGGGAAGGGAAAGTTGTAGCAACAAGTGAAACTTTGCAAACTCCAAATATTTGCCTGCCTGCAGTCGCCAATTGTCAGGAGGTCTAAACCTCACTGTCAGGTTCTTGGCAATAATGGGCATGCAAGGAAACAAAGACATGTTGCATAAGAGTAATAAAGTTTGTTTATTACTACCAAAAGGAAAATCACAGTTGCCCTAAGCAGTTCATACCAATAGGAACTCGGAGCCAATGCTAAGCATTCCTTATACCTCAAAGAATCTCCATGTCTCCTGGGGTCTCCGAGGTAGAAGACGCAATGTCTTACATTATATACCTAAGATAATTACCATTGTTACTGTAAGATAGAAACATTTCTAGTTACAGAGATGAGCCCTACTGACTAAATTAGAGGTGGCTCCTCAGTCCAGGATAACATACAATTTTGTTATAATCATCACTTTGTGTAAACAAAGAGGTACAGTTTGTACATAGCCGTGTAGTAATACAAATCATTAGAAGATGGCAATGCCGACTTATATATTATTTATTTATTTATTGAAAAGTTTCACCAGGAGAATTGCACTGAGCAACAAGATGCTCATCTCACGGTACATCCTGGGGGAAGGGGAGAGGGAGCAATTACATAGTACAACAGTATACATCACGCAGGAAAAAAATAGCTTCACTTGCACATAGCCAAATAAAAGAGATAATCATCATCATTACAAGGATACAGGTGTCTTAACATCTTGTAATCAAGGAATACATGTGTATATTGGAAAGTAAAGAGTATAGCAATAATGTGCATACATATCCTGTCATCTACTCTTATACGGTAGATGCCCATAGCCCTATATATTAGTATAACATATACCTAAATGCTAGCTGTCTGCGGTGTACCTCTGGGGGTACCAATCAGGGTACAGGGACCTCGTGTAACACCACTCATAACCTCCCTCTCCTCTGATTTAACCCCATTGACCACCACCCTCTGTTGCCTCTCCTCTAGCCAGTTACCCATCCAGACAAATGGGAAAAATTGCATGTGCTTTTATTGTTGTCATGAAATGTTACAGGTCCCAGGAACCACATATGGGACTGCAGGATAGGCAAGTTAATGGTTAGAAACATAGAAACTGATGGTAAATAAGGACCGCTTGGCCTACCTAGTCTATCCATTTTCTCTACTTGCTTGGCCCACCTAGTCTACCCATTTTCCTTACTCACTGAAATACAACAGATCCTACTTGATCTCTGGGTTTTACCCTCTCTTTCCTATTGCTAGGGTTCCCTTGTGCCTATCCCATGCATCCATGAAGTCCCCTACCATTTTTTTCCCACCACCTCTGCTGAGAAGCTGTTCCATGCATCCCCCACCATTTCTCTGAAAAAAATACTTCCTTACATTACCCGTGTTTACCTCTCTCCAGCCTCATATCATGACCCCATGTTCTTGGAGACACTACCCTCTTGTACCTTATTTATGCCCTTGAGGTATTTGAAGATCTTTATCATACCTCCCCTCTCTCCTCTATTTGAAGGTCTTTATCATACCTCCCCTCTCTCCTCTCTTCCAGGGTATACATATTGAGGTCCTCTAATCTCAATTTATATGACTTTTGGTGCAGACCCTGCACCATTTTTGTTGCCTTTCTCTGAACTGCCCCTACTCTATCTATGTCCTTCCAGAGATACAACCTCCTGAACTAGACACAGTACTCCAGATGGGGTCTCACCAATGATGTGTACAGGGGTATCACCACTTCCTTTTTTCTGCTGGTGATACCTCTCCCTATGCAGCCCAGCATCCCACTGGCTCTCCCCACAACCTTTTCACAATGCTTAGTCACCTTTAGGTCATCAGATATGATTATGCCAGGTCCTTTCCTGTTTGGTGGTCATCAGCACCTCCCCCCCATCGTGCACTCCTCCCCTGGGTTTCTGTGCCCCAAATGCATGATTTTACACTTCTTTGCATTAACTCTTAGCTGCCACATTGTCTTGAACACTCCTCAAGCCTGCTTAGGTCCCTCTTCATCCCCCCGCCAGGAGTGTCAACCCTGTTGCAGATCTTAGTGTCATCTGCAAAGCAGCATACCTTCCCTTCCAGCCCCTCTACAATATCTCTTATGAAGACATTAAAGAAGACTGGCCCCCAGAACTAATCCTTGTGGCACCTTGCTGGCCACCCTCTTCTCCTCAGAATAAACTTTGTTTACCATCACCCTCTGTGTTCTGTCCCTTAATCAATTTCTGACTCTGTTTACCACCTTGGGACCCACTCCCAGGCTGCCCAACTTATTTACATGCCTCCTATGTGGAATGGTGTCAAAGGCCTTGCTGAAATCCAGATAAGCCATATCCACTACCCCTTCCTGATCTAATTTTCTGGTCACCCAATCAAAGAAATCTATCAGATATGTTTAACGTGACCTTCCCGCTGTGAATCCATGCTGCCTAGGATCCTGTGATACACTGGATTCACGATATAACACAGTCCTTTCCTTTAGCAGTAATTCCATTAACTTCCCCACCACTGAGATCAGGCTGACTGGCCTGTAATTGCCAGCCTCCTCCCTACTCCCACATTTATGGAGAGGGACTACATGTGCCCTCCTCCAGAACCACTCCTATTTCCAGTGATTTGTTGAACAGTGCTGTCAGTGGTGCTGTGAGCACCTCTCTAAGCTCCTTTAATATTCCTGAATGTATCCCATCCAGCCCCATTGCCTTGTCCACTCTCAGTTTTGTGAGTTCCTTTAGGACACTCTCCTCTGTAAATGGACTGTTGTCCACCTCTCTTCCATCGATGCGCCTGTCACTTAACTGAGGTCCCACACCTTCCCCTTCTTCTGTGAATACAGAACAAAAATATTTGTTCAGGATTTCTGCTTTCTCTAGGTCCCTTATCGTACACTTCCTTCCTTCCTTCCTTCCTTCCTTCCTTCCTTCCTTCCTTCCTTCCTTCCTTCCTTCCCCTTTTAGCCTAGTAATCCCACCCCTGGTCTTTCTTCTTTCACTAACGTTCCTGCAGAATGTCTTGTCCCCTTCCGTTACTAACATACTAAAATCCAGCAGAATAGGCCTAATGGTCTTTCCTGTCTGCTCATTTGGTCAGCCCCCACCCTGGGAGCTGGCCTTGCTGCCCCCCTCGCCTTCTCTGGCTTCTCCCTTCCCAGTTCCGGATATTCTCACTGCATTGGATTTTGCTTCCAGAACCCTTCCCCTGTACCTTTCCCACCCCATCTTGAACCCCTCCACTGTGTCTGCCTCCACCAGCTTCCTAGGCAGTGCATTCCATGGCTCCACCACCCTCTCAGTGAAGTAGCACCTCCTCCTTTCTCCCCTGAATCTTCCCCCCCTCCAGCTTCCACCCATGCCCAATAGTGGCACCCTCCTCCTTCCTTTGAAGCACCCTGACTGTTCCTCCCCTATTTACCCCCTTCATGTACCTGAAGACCTCTATCATGTCCCCCCAGTCCCTTCTCTCTTCCAATGTGTACATATTTAGCTCTTCCAGCCTCTCCTCATAGGTCCTGTCCCCCAAGCCCCAAATCATTTTGGTTGCCCTCCTCTGGACCCTCCTCTGGGCTATTTTTTCTTACATTTGCAGAGTTTGGTTCAACTGTATTGTTCATGATGGACTGAATACCTACAAACAGAAGAAAGCATCAATTAATTTCTGAATTCATTTCAAATAATGTAACATATATGTTTGGGGGGCATTGTATTGTCTGTTACCTGTATGTTTTCTTGTTGTTCATTTGTATTTTGTACATATGAAAAAGACGTAAGTGATAAGACGTGGGTGGGTGTTGGTAGTACTGAGTTACCCACACACCCAGGGACATAGTGAGGCACAAGGCCGCAGGTCAAGTGCCTTCAGCCCCTGGGTGTGCAGGTATCTCAGTACTACCACCACCAGCCATGTCTTATTGTGCTTATAAAATGGGCTTTTAAATTAAAAGCAGTTTTTTTTTTCTATTGAGATACAAACATTTAAACATATAAAATGTAACTGAATGTATTTTACCTAAGGTAGTCCTGCTGCCTACTGATACTAGATTGATTAACTGCCTTAAACATAGAAACAGAAGTTGTTGGCAGATAAGGACCTCTTGGTCCACCTAGTCTTCTCTAAACATCCTACCTATTGTGCTACTGCAGACATTACACAATCTCCAGCCTTACCCCCCAGCCCTAGTACTACAGTCCTCTTTTGTCTATCCCCTGCATGCTTGAATCCTGTTACCATTTTAGTACCCACCACCTCTGCTGGGAGTCCATTCCAGGTGTCCACCACCCTTTCCATGAAAAAGTATTTCCTCACATCCCCTCTGAGTATCCCCACCACTAGCTTCATGTCATGACTCCTTGTCCTTTAGCATCTGTATCTTATTAATGCCTCTGATGTATCTAAACATTGCTTTAGAACTTTTGACCAAATGTAGACGTTGTAGTTGTAGTTTATTTACTTTTAGTTTGGTAGTTTTATTCTATTTGTCCTTCTCTGTCCACTTAAGCAATAAGTAAAACAGAGGACTAATAGAAAAATAGAGAATAGCAAAAGAGGATTATGGCAGCAAAAACTGCAAGCTCAGCTGATCAAATTGAAATGCTCCAACCCCTCCCCCCCGCTCACTTACTACAGCCTTACTCATTTCAGCACTAGAGGGTAAGTTTGTTGTGTGTCTCCCTTTTAATCATGTATCAAAGATTTTAGATTTAAAATTAGAATCAGTGTAGGAGCGAGATGCCAGACTGCAATGCTGAGTTGCTCTGAGAGAAGGAGCAAGGTACAAAATGAGTGAGGCACATTTAGATTAAAGCGCTTCCATACTTGCTCGTCCCCCTGCTACATTATACAAACTGCTCACTCATTTTAGTAATAGAAGGCTAAGTTTCTTGACTGTACCTATTTTTCAAAAACTTCACTGGATGGCACTGGTGGCCCAGGTTCGGGAATGGACCTGAGTCATCAGAGGGCCAGCCAGGGGGAAAAGGATGGAGCATCCCATGGATGGCTCTCCTTCTCCAGGGGGAGGATGGGGAAGTGCCTGGCACACTGAGAACTCCTGGTGGAGGCCGGGAGATACTCATGCCCAGCGCTCATCTCATGGGAGGTGGGGTGGATGCTGGCATCATTGCACATCCCCACCTCTGAGAACACAGGAAAAAGGAGTAGACAAGCAGAGGCCACTGTCTAAGTGAAGCCCTCCTCGGGGCTTCAACTAGCCATCATCGCCGCATCCCCCGACCAGTCACTAGTTCCACGGCATAGATTGGGGACTGTTGCCACGGCCCCACCCTCCAGGGGGTAAGCCGGGGGTAACTGTGGGATTAAGCAGCAATAGATGACGTTGGAAGTCCCAGGGGCCATGACCAGGGCTGAAGACTGACAGTGGACCTGCCAAAGAAAAAAGAGAATTGAAAAAAAAAAACTTCACTGGCTGGAAGTCTGCAGCAGTGGACTGGTACAGATGCACTGTTGGGAGCATCTGGCATGTGTTTTTATGCTCGCGAACATTTTGTTAGGAGAGTGGCTTTTGAGGGGTGTGACACTGTCAATCCAATGCAGAGTGGTCTGCAAGGGGCTCATCAGTGTCACACCAATCATCAGTCAGGCTAATCATAATAGTGGTCTGGCTTGCTGGGTGGAAAATTTGTGTAGTTCAAAGGAGAAAGCCGACCCAATCATAGGTTGGTGCATTCCTCTGATCTACATAACCACCACCCAGCAAGCACAGCTGATCTGTCATGATCAGCCTGCTGTGGCCCCCACCCCAACATCATCCCCAATGCTATATTGTAGCTCCCCCCACCATGCCTATTTTCATTGTGCGGACTGGGGAGGCCACCTCTGGTGCTGCCAAACATATGGACCCCTCCCCCTCCATGTTAAACTTCCGGCACGAGGGTGTCTAATCCCCCATGCTGGCCGCTACGCCCCTGATCATTTTCATTATGCGATACCAGGAAGCCCACCCCTGCTGCTGCCAAACATAATGACCCCCTTGTTAAAATTCCAGCATGGGGGTGCCCAATCCCCCATGCTGGCTGCTACCCACCCCACTCTGCCCACTTTCATTATGCAACACCGGGGAACCCACCCCTTGTGCCGCCAAACATAACACCAACACTGGGGTGCCTCACCCTAGTGTCAGCACCTGAAATAAAGAAAACCATTCCTCATATTTTTTTGGGAGGGGTTAAACACCCTGTAAAAAAGAAAATCATCCATCGATGTCTGTTGCCGCTTCCGCCATTACTGTCCCCCCCTCCCACTTAGCATCCACCACTCACACCCTCCTAAGTCCTTACTTACCCATCAGGTGTCCAATGCGTAATCCTTTCTGGACCACAGACACGCCTTCACTCTTCAACATCGAACCGCAAACTGTGGAAATGGGGTATACGGTTCAATGTATTTCAGTGGGGTTTTGAACTTACTGGCATAACTTGGTCATTTCTGAATATTTTTCCACTAGCTTTTCAACATGCCTTTTTTGTGACCCTGCCTCATAAACAATGAATGTGAAATCAAGCAAATCTGTCCTAAAAGGTGATTTCATGGTTACTGTGCGAAATCACTTTTCAGGCAGGAGCTGAACTTTTTCTCCACCCTTGTTCATGAGGTGGGCTCATAAGAAGGCTATGTGGGGTCATAAGAAGGCTATGTTGAAAATGTGGGGTAAAAATATGTACAAACAACAAAGTTATGAGTCTAAGTTGCAATTATTTAACACATAGTCATAAATGTGGTAATTTTCAATATTTTGACCCCAACTTTTCAACATAGCCATTTTTTCACATCACCTCATGAATTTGACAGCTGCCATTTCTCAGACTCTTCCCAAAATGTGTTTTTAACATTTGTGGTGCAAAATGATGTTTCAGCCATTGTTTTATAAATGACACCTCTCATGCTTAGAAGGAATGGTCAAAAAAGATTATGTTGAAAATTTGGGGTAAAAATGTGAAAAAACAACTAAATTATGAGGAAACGAATTGTTCCAACATTTACTCAATAACATTATTTTTTGCAGATTTTGGCCCCTGACGTTTAACATATCCCTTGTGATACCCCACCTCCCAAACATGGCAGGTGTCATTTTTCAAATCCCCTTCAAAACTTGTTTCCACAGTTACACAGTGAAATCACCTTTCAGATGGGATTTTAAAAATTTCCCTGTCTTGATCATATGGTTAGGTCATAAAAAGACTGTTGGTCATTTGGAGTTAAAATGTGGGAGCCCACTTAAAAGTAGATTTGCCTCTCAGCTGCCTTCTCCTGAGTAATTACAGTCTAACAATGTGTCAAAGCAGGACACCACTGAAAATGAGAGATTGCTGCTCATCTGCTCTATGCTGGGTAAATATATAGTACAAACATGTACAAGCAAGACTCAGTACAACAGTAATACCAACGGCAAACATTCGGCATTGACAAATGCTCCTTTACGTTTGTTTGTGATCTACAGATGATGGGCTGTGACAATTGCAGGGGGAAGTGAAAGAGTGAGCATTTCTGCTTACATGTAATTCAGGTGCTGGCAACTAGGGCAACATTACAGACAAAACTTCAAAAATTCATTAATTCAAGGACAGGGGATGAGGGCGGGGGGGGGGCAGAGCATGACCAAGATAGCAAACTTATCTGAAAAGAAAACATAGCAACCAAAACTGTGGATTGAAGACCTGTAGACCACCCATTTAAAATGGGACTAAGCAATTAATATACTTTATAGAGTGTCTTTTGGAAAAAGGAGTGTGGGGGTGGGGTCTGTGACTTGATAGTTTCTGAGCTTTGCTGTGACTGCATATGGGTGTTTTAGCAAGGGTTAAACATGGCTGCCAATTTTTTTTTTAACATTCTATTATGGCATATTGATTTGTGAAGTGGCTGGATACCAGGATGACCATGGGTAGTACTGCATCATTGCATAGTCTGGTGACTGGTTCTAGCCAATCAAGCTTTTAGTATTTCAGTACCCATTTTATAAAATAAAGTTACTCAACACACACAAAAAAAAAAAAGAACTGAAATTTCTGATTCTGTCTCTGAGTCTATTCTGATACCTGAATTAAAGATGGAATGGAGTTGGAGACAAAATCAGAATTTTCAACATTCATATGTCTTCACACCAGAGCAGGTTCCTCAGACTCTGAGCATCCTACATGCTTCCTGTATCTTTCCCAGTACTAATTTCTTAACGAAAGCTATACTGACTGCCTCTTCATTAGGGGCATAAAGGCCCTTGATGGTAAAAGAAACATTTTGTATTCTCTTTCAGTATATCCACTTCTTCCCTCTGGGTCGAAGGAGGACATTGTAATAAGAAGGGGGCATTCTTTTCATATCAGTATGGCCACTCCACGCTTATGGGGGTGTGCTTGATATGTTGAGGATTCTACATCGCCAACCCAAGTTCTTTTTAATTTGCCTGGTCTGTGAGATGTGTCTCTTGTAATATGGCTACTGATGCTCCCATTCTTCCCAACCCCTGTAGGATATGGGCTCCTCAAGTCTCGTGCATTGTTTGTTATTACCCTGAGATCAACCATCACTCGATCTTATCCCTCCCCCATCCCTCCATATATCCCACTCCAAGACAAATAACAGAGAAGTCAAACAACTCCATGACCAATTATAAACAAATGTCAAGGTGCCAACAATTCCACAAGACAGCAGTATAGATGTTATCAAAGCTCAGCTCACAATGCAGGAGAATGAAATGATCTCACCACATGAGATGCAGGATAAAGTGCTTTATAGTATCAGTGGCTCAAGAGGTAACATGCTTGCCTCTAGAGCCAGAAGGTCATGGTTGTGGATTCTAGCCCTACATCAGGTACTTGGGGGTAATACCTGTAAACGACACTGTAGTGCAGCACAAGGGAAGTGCTGCACAACTGAGGTGCCATCCTTCAGATGAGATGTGAAACCAAGGTCCCTTCTGCCCATTTCTGGTCACTGTTCAGGGAGAAGTAAAAGATCCCGTGGCACTTGTTGATGAAAAGTAAGGCAGTTTTCAGAGTGATATGGTCAATATTCCCTATCAATAAAACAGGTCCATGTAACCCACCCCCCAGGACACACCTCAAACAAGGTATTGCAGCTTAGTGCACCTTTCCTGGTCAAAAACTGTAAATAAATAAATAAATACTGGGCCCTGGTTCAGCATGGATTTCCATTCTTGATGAAATGTTGTTGCACCACAGTTCAAAGGTCATGGAACATGGTTGTGCCCTTCTTTGGTACAACATATCAGCTGATCAGAAATTTGTGACAACCTGCGCTCAGAACTACCATGTGCGTACAGTTTTTTTCTTTTTAAATGAAACTGCTGAGCTGCCAGGTTTGAGTGACTGTGAAAGGGGAGTCACCCAGAGGTTCACATTTGACACTTCAGCACTTTTTTTTAAACAAACACAAAAACAGAAAACACACACAAAAAACTATACACAATAAAAAATACTGGTTGAGCAACCACATGCCCAACCAGCTTCTGCTGCCACCTTGAGCTTCTGATTATACTGGACCTCTCAAGCTTCACTCTCGAGAGCGGATGTAATCAGAACCCCACTGTGGCAGCACAAGCTGGTTGTGCAGGGTTGCCCAACCAGTATTCACTATATTATGTAGAACCAGCTCATAATCCAGCAGACAGTGCTCCCTAGAGAAATGCCCTAATAAATACCCTTTATTCTCCTGCAGTGTTGTGAGCCAAGATTTGATTTTGAATATTTGCTCCCTCTGATGCTGCAGCTCCAATGCCATTTCTCTTGAGCTACTGAACCTCTGGTGTTGCTGTACTATAGATAATACAAAAACTGCCTCACAGTTCTCCATTATTTCCCAGAGTACAGCACTTGTACTGTGCCTAGTGGACTATTGTGTTAACCCAATGGCTGTTCACAATGCTGCTGGAGGTTGGACCCCCATGCCTGCTGCCCCTAGCTCTCCAGGCCAGTATTGAGCCATCCAAGTGAGTGAAAGTTATCCCCATAGTGTTATTATAAACCAGCCCTCCCAAGCCCCCACATAGCATGAGTGAGGAAAATTCTGTCCAACTTCTACAGTGTGATTGTGAGTTGCATGATCAGTTCTATGACATCAGCATAGTGCCAAGGCAGCAAGAAATGCAGATTGTGGATATTACTCATATCCTAGGCACAATAGGAATTAACATCCCTTCAACCCACAGGCACTCTGCAGGATAGCAGTAATGCTGCCTTAATTCTGTATCTGTAAATCAAAGCAATGAGTCAGCTGTGCAGTTGTCTGAGCTAGATCTACCCCCACCCCCAAAGTGTTTCATCCACTCAGGGGTCTAATTAACATATCCCAGGCACAATAGGAATTAACATCCCTTCAACCCATAGGCACACTGCAGGATAGCAGTAGTGCTGCCAGGGGCGGACTGGTCGGGTCACAGGCCAGGATGCTACATAAGGAGGACAGGCAGCATTTGCCTGAGCTGCCAGGCAGCGGCACCTTCCTACATGAAAACTAATTATAGTTCTTACAGTAGTAGTAATTGAACTTTTTTTACTACATTTTCAAGCCCAATTAACATATCAATATTAAACATCAACCTGTTAATTCAACAGCTACATAAAAGAAAACACACAGAATGACTGATTAATCTTGCTTACTGAATCTGCAGATTGATTGCACAGTGCTGAATATCGGGGTTGATGCGCCTAGCGCAACTGCACTTGCGCATCCCCCTGCTCCCATTCTGCCACTTGCGCTGGCACAGTGCCACTGCACCATGCACAGTGTGTGTGCCATCAGTGCCATATTCAACGGTGCTGTGCCATGGCACAGCACCGTTGAATATCACCTGGTCCATGCCCTGGTGCAGCCTAGTTGTAAGGCACCTGGCTTTGTTTCCCCGCCAGCGCAGTTTGAATATCCAGCCCTTGTATACACTGTGCTCCCATCAAGGATTCTACACAGGTGTTTGAAAGACAGCATGCTAAGAAAGAGTACCACAGACTCCCAGAACTCAAACAAATCCAAAAATAGCATGCTCAAACCTTTTGTGTTACTTCACACACTGGAATTCACATTTCTTCTAAGGGGTGCTACTAGGTTGTGGCATACAACATACAATCTAAAGATACTAGCGCGCATCAACCCCCCCCCCCCAACACACAGCATAACATTTTAAACTTTCTGCTGCCAAAATTGGCTATATTTACTTCAAGCTTCACATGCGAGTAGGTCCTCTTGGTTTCAGACTGGAATTCACATTGAGTAAGCTAAATCACAATAGTCAAGGTGGGACCCTTTGATTTAGTCCCTAACTTCCAGTGCCTCAATGACTATTTTGTCAAATTGACTATTTTATACACTGTGCTCCCATCAAGGATTTTACAAATGTGTTTCAGGGCAGTCAATGAATAAACCTTTTTTTGGGGGTTACTAAATGTCATTTGATGGGAGAGGTGGCTAAGTAAGTTAATTCTTCTTATCCGGAGGTGGTTAGATATGAAATGTCAATCTATATCGATAGCTGCTGGTGACATGGCTAGGAGAATCCACTATACAGGAATTTAGTATAATGAGAAGGGGATGCCTCTGTAGGAGGGAGGAAGATGCTGTTAAAGTGTGTATATGTGTGTGTGGGGGCGGTTGGGGGGATGCATCTGAAGTAGGGGGGGAGATGCCTTACCCGGTTACAAAAAGACTAAAATATAAAAACAATTTTAACATTATTTCACAGCGCAGAGTTATCTGCTATGAGCCTATCCCACCTGTCCTGTGACCTCCATTCACAGCACTAATCACAGCTCCAGAACCCTGCAGCTGTGAATGGCCTAAGATCTCATGCAGATGGTAGCAGAGTGGGCATCTAGCTGCAACCATCAGCGGTCTGGAGGATTGTACAAATAAATAATTTCTGTATATAAATTCTATAGTTAAGTGCGTGCACATATGTGTATGCAATAAGAGTTTCCCAAATGGGGCAAGAACTTCAACTTCATTTTTGGTTGGAGTGCCTGCCAATCCTTGTGAAAAAGTGGTAATTACAGCAGGTTGTCATACTAACATACTATGAAGTCAGCAGAATAGGCAGTATAGTCTATCAAGTCTGCTCAATGATCAGTGCCTATGCCAGGCATCAATTTTTAGCCATCCCTCCACCCTTTGGGAACCCTACTTCCCAGCGGAGCCCTGGATGTACCCTCCCCTGCACCTATCCCAGCCCTTCTTGGACTCCTCCACCATAGTAGCAGCCACCAGCTCTCTGGGCAATGCATTCCAGGGCTCCACCACTCTCTCAGTGATAAGCGCCCCTTGTTTCCCCCTCAACCTCCCCATCCAGCTTCATGGGGTGTTCCTGGTTCCCTTAGCTGCAGGACCCTTCAAGGCTTACCCTATTAACACCCTTGAGATACTTGAAAACCTCTATCATATCCCCCGTCTCTTCTCTCCTCCAACAAGTACAGGTTGAGCTCCCCCAGTCGCTCCTCATAGGACATTTCCCCTAGTCACAGTACCATCCTAGTTACTCTCCTCTGTACCCTCTCCAGTAACGAAGTATCCTTCTTGAAGTAGGGATGACAAAACTGCACACAGTACTCAAGGTGTGATCTAACCAGACTATTGTACAGTGGAAGGAGTACCTCACTACACCTTCTGGTTATCACCCTGGCTATGTACCCAAGCATTTTATTTGCTTGTGCTGCTGCCCTTCTACGCTGCTCTGAGTTGTTCATTTTGGCATCCACCACCACACCGATGTCTCTCTCCCCCCTTGAAACCTGTGATGTCTCTGCCCCCCCAAGGTGTATGGATGAGTAGGGTTTTTAGCTCCCAAGTAAAGAAGCCTGCATTACGCAGCATTAAGCTTTAGTTTCCAGATTCTTGACCACCTCCCTAGAGACTTCAGGTCCTCTTGGAGGTCCAACTTTCTCTCCTCCTCATCCGCCACTGCCCACAGTTTATAGTCATCTGCAAAGAGACTCATCCTACTCCTTGTG
The DNA here is from genome assembly GCA_016271365.2 of Neoceratodus forsteri. NCBI lineage: Eukaryota > Metazoa > Chordata > Ceratodontiformes > Ceratodontidae > Neoceratodus > Neoceratodus forsteri. The sequence goes on from CM057456.1 coordinate 1,059,335,826, forward strand.
CCATTTCTGCTGTCCATGACATAGGCATTACATAGGAGTGGACACATCACTGACCCCTGTGGTACCCCACTTGTGACTAACCTTGAGGATGAGACCTGCCCACCCTCACCCACTGTACCCGCCACGCCAACCAGTTTCCTATCCACCTGCCCATCCCCCCCCATACTCTCCAGCTTCTCCAGTAGCCCATGATGTGGCATGGAGTCAAAAGCCCTGAAGTCCAGAAACAGGACATCCACTGACCTGCCCCAATCCAATGCCCTTGTCACCCTTGAGTGCATCCAACACCCTACCTCTGGGTATTTCCTCATCCTTTCCCCTTCTTAGAACACCATATCTCCTGCCCCCTCTCCTAGAGTGTTTAGGCACCTGAAATAAAATTTCAAAGTTCAGTCCTAGAGCTCCAACGAGCTCCCTCTCTCTGCTCGATCCCTCTCTCGTTCTCCGGCATTGCTGCAGCAACCCATTAAATAATGCAGCAAGCCTGCAGCGTTTTGGCACCAAAAATAAAGCCGGCTAGGTGGTGCTGAGGGCTGAGGCGCTGGATGCCTTACCTCGTACCACACGGCGACCCGTGTTCGGGAATGAGCGCACGGATCGCTGGAGGTCGGCAGGGAGGAAAGGATAAAACGCTCAATGGCTGCTCTCCTTCTCCAGGTGGGGGGTCACCTGCAAGCTCCGCTGTGATACCACCACCTGGGGGTACTCGGATGGAAGGTGCCGTAGTGGGAGGCAGCAGTATGGGCAGGTCAGATGTCGACAGAGGGGCAGAGCAAGAGGTGCATCTCAGCATCTCTCCTTGCTCATTGGCCCTCATTGCATGCCAACACCTGAGGTTGAACAAGGAAAACACCACCTGTCTCTCCCAGGTGACGACTCCTCGCTGTACATCCTTGGTTCATTGGGGCAGACTCCGTTGTGCAGGTCCACTTTGAAACAGTTGTTGGGGAGGTTCAAATGGGGGGGGGTTCCTCCTCACCCTACACCGGGGGTTCAAATTGGGCATCAAGGGTCAAAGTGGTACCTTGTACTCTGGGGCAGACTCCGACAATGAGGCTTGTGTATGGGGCAGTCTGAGACAGTGGAGAGAAGTGGCAGTAGAGGCAAAATAAGAAAGTAAAAAAAAAAAATTTCACAGTTCAGTCCACACTCCAAGAGCTCGGCTGAGCTCCTCTCTCTTGATCCCTCCTCTCTCGCTCTCCGGTGTGCTGCAGGCCACCCATTAAATAGGGCAGGAAGTCTGCAGTGTTTTGGCACCAAAATAAAATTGCAAAGTTCAGTCCAAGAGCTCCAATGAGCTCCCTCTCACTGCTCGATCCTCTCTCACTCTCCAGCACTACTGCAGGATGCCGGTAAATAGGGCAGCAAGCCTGCAGCCTATTGGTGCTGAACATAAAATTTAAAAGGTCAGTCACAGTCTCAGAGCTCCAATGAGCTCCCTCTTGCTGCTTGAGCCCTCTCTCGCTCTCCAGCGATGGTGTCTATACCCATGGATGGATGGATGTAATTCTTACCCTGGGGGTCAAATGGCTGTTCACACATGGGCAAGACTTGCACAACATGGGTCAGGCAGTACTCTGTGTGCTGGGGCAGGTCCTGAATTAACTGCAGTGGCACAGTGTGGGACCAGTACAGCGCAGGACAGCCATCACTGTGCACTGGGACAGTGGGATAGACAGGCTATGCACTGTGCACATGGGATCACTGGCACTGGAATGCACAACCATTCCCAAGTGCACCAACCAACCTAAATGCCCTCCCACCCTCTTCCCCTGCCACAATATCACATGACCTCTCTTTTCCAGCTGCAGTGCCCTCTACACCTATTCCCCTGCTGGAATACTAGCCCCCCCTCCATCATTTGTCCATCTGCAATGCCACCCCCCACACCTTTCCGTAATACTACCCCACATCACTGGCCCAGCTGATGCCCTTATACCTTTCTTCCTTAACCAGAATGCCCCTGGCTTAGTGCCCCAGCCCAGCTGGAATACCCTCCACCGTTTGGCCCAGTCTGAATACCCTCTTCATCCGAGTGTCCCAACCTGAAGGTTCCCTGGTCTGAGTGCCCCAGCCACAATGCCCCCACCCTTCTGCCAGACTGGAATGCCTTCTCATCTTTCTGCCTGGCCAGAATGTCCCCCTCCACAGGTGATCACCATCTGCGACACTTGGTCTGTTCTGTCTCTCTAGTCTCGCCAAGTAAGTGCCACACTGGGAAGGCCGGACCGCCCAGCGCAAAAGAAAAGAAAAAGGAAACAAAAACCCAAAACCAACTCAAATAAGCCGAGTGGCGGCAAGCGATCTAAAGGACCCGATGTTGCATGCTGTGCATCATTGCCATAATTGTGGCAAATGGCAAGGAAAGGGCATTAGGGTGCTACTGATATTAGTCAGGATAGGTCCTGGTCCAATAACTGAAACTATAATGTTTGCATGTCTCTGAACTTTTTTAAAACTTGAGTTTTGGTGCCAAATCTGCCACTTAGGAATCAGTGCCCAGGGAGCAGACAAACGAAATGCAGCCCTGGCAGTCAACAAGATCCAACCTGACTCACTGAGGGGAAATCCTATTACTGGACTGGACCAGCTTTTTACCTCCCCATTCCGTTGTGTGTGTGTGTGTGTGTGTGTGTGTGTGTGTGTGTGTGTGTGTGTGTGTGTGTGTTTAAACACCACTGTACCCTGCAATAAATCAAATAACCACTGCACTCTCTGGGGTAATCAAGTGTCATCGATATGTTATATCTCTTTTAAGATATACAATATAAAACTACACAGCTTTTATAGATTTAAAAAATATTGGAACAGCTTGTTTGTTATTGTTTTTTTTTGCCTTCTTTTAACATGTAACTTGCACCTACTGGGAGGTTTCAGATAATGTGCAATGTGTTGCAAGGCCAGTGGCATCATGAATTACTGCTCCCTAGCAGAACTCTTCCCCTCTCAATACTGCTTTGCACTTCATGCTGCTTTCTTCCTCCATCTTCACCCCAACTCTTTCTGTTTTAAAGTAGGTGGGGGAATCAGTGAAAGTAAATACATACAGTACACATATGTGAAACAGGAACATCTATCTGAGTAGCTACACCATTTGATTACTGTGCTGCAGTCCTGTCTTATCGTCTCCCATGCAATGAATATTAACAGACCAAAGCATGCAAAAAAAACGCGATCAATCTTTATGTACAGACAGTACAGTGATTCACGGGCAGGTATTATTTGTTTGTTCTATCAAGCAGTCTGGAATCCTGGACCTCATTCATCGCTGTCAACACACAGCTTAACTCTCACAGCATCTAGCTATACTGCTATAGATTTTTATTATTTCCCCTTATATTCCTGGAAGTCATATTACTTTGACAAGCGAGCAAACTCTATTGCCAGGTGGCAGGTAAGCCCAGCCATACCAGTATAAAGTGCCACTGATCAATCACCATCTTAGATCTCTCCAGACTAGTCAGACCACAAAATAGTTGTAGACCAAGAAGCCACCGTGATCGCCACCACACCATTTTGAATCTGTCCACTTACTTTTTTCACCACACCACGACAAGTTCGCAGACAACCGTACACGCCACGGTTCACGTCTGAGACGTCTCCGACTCTCTTTCTCTCACCTTTTCTCGAGTTCCCCACAAACTTATTCCAGGAAAGACTACTACGGTCCAATTCAAATCTGCCACCAGCTATGTACTAGAGATGGGGGGGCGGCTCCGAGTCCGAGCTCTTCTTGACACACTGACTGCTTCATCTCTATAAGAAATGGCACTCGCAGTCCCTCACCACTCAGGATTTGCCGCCAACCTAATGGTACAATTACGGTGCTAAGCAGCGCGTGTGCGCACAGCCCCGAGTCCGACCCGCCTTTCCCTGTTTAGACAGACAGTGACAGTCTATATATCTCTCTCTCTCTCTCTGGGGCCCTGCCGACCACTGCTGCTGATCTGCCGCTCGGCTGGGATGTGTGCTGCTAGCTAATGGTACTTTCGTGGCGGTGCTCTGAGTGCGGCTAATTTTTTGAGCCCTACCCCCCAGAAAAAAAATCGATCTACAGTATGATGGTATGGGGCAGGTGGCGAAAAAAAATATAAAAAAAAAAAAACACAAAAAGCAAGCAGCGCACAGGCCACATACCGACACAGGCCAGGATGCAATTAGCATCCCAGGCACCCCGGGCCAGTCCGCCCCTGAGTGCTGCTGTAATTCTGTATCTGTAAATTGAAGCAATGAGTCAGCTGTGCAATTGTGTGAGATGGATCTACCCCCCCTCACCCCACCCCCGCAATGTTTCACCCACTCAGGGGTCTGATTAAACATAGCACTCCTAGTCTGTCTGAGAATGTTGGAGGGGGGATAGACTGCACAGTAAGCCCTCAGCACCTAACCACCAGTTTATCTATCCATTAGGTGCCATATCCAACATTCATTACCCAGTGCATTCGAGATAGTCACAATTTACAGTTCTCTTACTGCATGCCCATCCCTAATTTCACTACAACATCATGAAGGTACTAGAAAGGGGGGAGGAGATGGAAGAATTAACTTATGTTGCCCATTATATAACGGAGCCCCTTTGCACCCAATCTTTACCACTAAATCAAGACTGCAAACTGCAGACTGTAAACCCTTATACAGTACTTTATCCCAAACATCAGAGAATCACTGCATTGTATAGATTAGCCAGATACTAATTCCAGTGCATTCAAGAGTTTTAAAACAAGTTTAGCATTTTCCAGGGTCCAGATCAGTTAGAATTACCTGATCTCAGTATCACTGAATCACTTACTGCTAGTTTGTTCTTCGAAGGATTCAACTTCCTGTCTCCTCCACAGCTTCACTTCTGTCACTTTGCTCCTTTTTTTCTTATTTTTCCCTTCTTCTTACCTCGCTCCCTTCCACCTTGCTGCTCCCCCCACCACTGTCACCCATCATCTCTAGGGCTTACAACCCCACTGCCTTGAAGTGCCCCCAATGGATCTCCCCTGTGATGGAGCCTCCCAGGTTCCCCAGGCCCAGGAGGAGACTAGGTAATGGATGCAGCAGCAGGAAGCCCAGTGGATGGGAGTGTGGCATTATTCTATAGCTGCCTTGGTTTTTTCCACCATTTTCTCTCTTTGGGTGCCCCATGGGAGAAGACTGAGTAGATGCCCGCATGTATGTGCATTCCAGTCAGGAGGTGCCCACCCTCCCCTTGTGGCTCTGCTTGTACTATCATCCGTAGCCACCCAGGTGGTCATATCGCAGCGGAGCCAGCAAGCCTCCCTCCCCAGACAAAGAGAGCATCCTGTGGGAGGTGTAATCCTCTTCCCACCAGCTGACCCATGAATGACCACAGTCTAGTCTTGAAACCAGGTCGCTGCTGAGGCGGCAGGTGAGACAAAAGCACCTCAGCCCTCCACGCCATTGGGATGGCATACTTTGCCCCTTCTGTTGCTTCCAAATTTCAGCCCAGCTTTTGGTGGAGGATGGTGAGGACTGGGTGTGACTCCATCAGTGACCTCTAGTTACCTGCTGCCACCAGATATGCCAGTGCAGGCTGGTGCTCCAAATAGTGCTGAAGGGACTTTCAGCTCCTTTAGGGTGTGATTCACTTCTGCCAGTGAGTGGCAGAGTTGGGGGCCCAAGCCCATAAAAACTTTACATTGGGCCAGGTAGATGATCTGCATCTCAATTTATTTGGCCTCCTGGGCCTTCTATATGTCCAACAGTCTTTTTCTTTTCCATAAGGTGCGAGCGGCATAGCCATGGTTGAAATACAGCCAGATATCTCCAAACAGCACCTCTCCCTTTGTCCCCAGGCCTTCTGTATAATGTGCATCTTGGTCCTGTAATTTAGGAATCTCATGATGAAAGATCCCAGCAGCAACTCTGGGTCTGTTGGCCTGGTTGAAAATGCTCTGTGTGCCCTCTTGGCCTGAATCTGGCAGTCTGCAAGTAGTTTGAGTAGTTCTTTATGAAAGCTGTCCATAAACTCCACTGCTCTGTGCCCTCGGGAATGCCATGGATTCTCATGTTGCTATGCCGTGATCTTAATTCTGAGTCTTTCATTTTATCCTGCATTTAGAAACATAGAATTTGGTGGCAGATAAGGACCACTTGGCCTACCTAGTCTGCTCATTTCCCTACCTAATGGATAAGCTGCAGATCCTAGTTAACCAACAGCCTACTTACTCCTACCCCCCCCAGAATTGCCTTGTCTGTCCCATGCATTCTTGAATTCTCCCACTGTTTTTGACTCCATGCATCTACAACCCTCTCGTGAAGAAATACTTCCTCACATTACCTCTGAGCCGTCCCCCCTCTATCTTCAAATTGTGCCCCCTTGTTCTTGCACATCTCTTTTTCTGAAAGATGCTACCCTCTTGGAATTTGTTGATTCCCTTGAGGTATTTGAAAGTTTCTATCATGCCCCCCTCACCTCCTTTCATCGAGGCTATACATCTTAAGCTCCTTTAGCCTTTCTTCATATGTCTACTGGCGCAGACCCTGCTCCATTTTGGTTGCCCTCCTCTGGACAGCCTCCACCTGTCTATGTCTTTGTCTTTGTGGAGATTGGGTCTCCAGAACTGTACACAGTACTCCAGATGTGGTCTTACCAACTGTCTGTACAGAGGGCCAACAACTTCCTGTTTTCTACTGGTGATGCCTCTTCCTATGCATCCCAGTATCCCCCAGCCCTCCTTATTGCCTTCTCACATTGCTGGCCCACCTTTAGGTCATCTTATATGACTACCCCCAGGTCCTGTTCCATTTTTGTTGTTGTCAGTATCTTACCCCACCATTGTGTACTCTTCACTTGGGTTTTTGTTTCCCAGGTGCATTACTTTGCACTTCTTTGCGTTGAATCTAAGCTGCCATACCTTTGACCATTCCTCCAACCTTGCCAATTCTCTTTTCATCCATTCCACCCCACCTTGCGTATCAACTCTGTCACAGATCTTTGTGTCATCTGCAAAGAGACATACTTTCCCTTCCAGTCCCTCTGCAATGTCACTTATAAAGACATTAAAAAAGAATGGCTCCAGTACTGAACCCTGCGGTACCCCACTAGAAACTCCCCTTTCTTCACTGTGGACTCCATTTACTATTACCCGCTGTGTCCTGTTGTCCTGCCAGTGTTTTAGCCAGGCTACCACCCTGGGACCCACTCCCAGGCTGGCTAATTTGATTATTAATCTTTTGTGCGGGACTGTGTCAAATGCCATGCTAAAGTCTAGGTAGGCCATGTCCACAGCCCCTCCCTGGTCTACTACTTTGGTCACCCAGTCAAAGAAATCAATTAGATTTGTCTGACATGACCTTCCTGCTGTGAATCCATGCTGCTTTGGGTCCTGTGCCCCACTGGCCTCTAGGTACTCAACAATTCTTTCCTTCAGAAGTGATTCCATCATTTTCCCTACCAGTGAGGTCAAACTGACAGGTCTGTAGTTTCCTGCCTCTGTCTTGCTCCCACTTTTGTGAAGGGGAATCGCATCCGCCCCCTCCAGTCCTCAGGTACCACACCATCCTCCCATGATTTATTAAAAAGGGTAGTCAGTGGTGTTACTAGTTCTTCCCTTAGTTCTTTTAGAATTCTGGGGTGAATCCCATCAGGCCCCATTTTTTTATCCACCTTCAGTTTAAAGAGTTCTTTCAGAACCCTTTCTTCTGTGAAAGGATTAATATCAACCCCCCTATCCAGAGTGCTTCTATTGACTGGATTAGGTATCTCCCCCTGCTTTTCCATTGTGAATACTGAGCAGAAGTATCTGTTCAGTATCAGTGCTTTTTCACTGTCGCTCTCTGCCCAACCACCTTCCTCTTTATTTAGCCTCAGTATCCCTGCCTTAGTCATTCTTTGCTCCCTAATGTACCTATAAAAGGTTTTATCCCACTTCTTAACCGAGTTGGATATCTTTTCCTCGGTTTGGGCCTTTGCTATTCTGACTGCCTTCCCCGCTTCCTTTTGCTTTAACTGGTACAGTTCTCTGTCCTGCTCCTTCTGTGTTTCCTTATACTTCCTGAATGCTGTCTTTTTCCTCCCTCATCTTCCCCACCACTTCTTTTGAGAACCTAGTGTTTTTTTCTTTCATTTTGATTTGTTTATTTGCTTCACACAAAGGCTTGTTGCCTCTGTGATAGTGGTTTTGATGTTTCCCCATTGTTGCTCCACCCCACCTTCTTGCCCATTTGCTAGTGCTTTTCTGAGGTACTCTCCCATTTTGACAAAATCAGCCCTCCTGAAGTCCAGTACCTTCACTTTTGTGTGGCTTGACTCTACAGCTAAGTTTATCATGAACCACACTGTTTGGTGGTCGCTTGTTCCCAGATGGCTACCCACTTCAAGATCAGAGATCCTCTCTCCATCCCCATTTGAGAGTACCAGGTCTAAGATTGCTCTCTCCCGAGTGGGTTCCAAAATTAGCTGTCTGAGGCATGCCCCCTGTAGGGCATCGTGAATGGCCCTGCTCTTGGATGTGGCTGCAGCAAAGGTGTTCCAGTTAACATCTGGCATATTCAGGTCCCCCATCAGCAATCTCTACCCTTTCTCTGCCATCCCAAGGATGCCTTCTATCATTTCCTTGTCCATTTCCTCCCCCTGAGATGGGGGGGGTCTGTATACAACCCTTGTGCAGATTGTGGTGCCATTTTCAGTCTCCAGGGTGACCCACAGTGCCTCCTCTCCTCTCTGTTTACCCTTTAGTTCTGTTGCTTTGATCCCTTCCCTTACATAGAGAGCTACTCCTCCTCCTCTTCTTCCTTCCCTGTCCCTCCTGTAGATTGTGTGCCCTGATATGTTGACATCCCAGTCATGGTTCTCTGTGTACCATGTTTCTGTGACTGCCATGATATCCAGGCATCCCTCTTCCATCAAGGCCACCATTTCAGGGAGCTTTTTACCTAGACTACAGGCATTGGTACTCATTACCCTCCATTGTTTTATGGCTTTATTTCTTTTTGCTCCATCTCTGTCCTTATTGCCTTTGTCTTTTTCTCCATTTACCCCTGCCCTTCTCCCTATCGACTGGTCTATCTTGGTGTTTACCTCACTAACTACCCTGATTTTATTTTGGGGGGACTAGTAGTTCTTTGTCACTTTTGTAAAGATGAACAAAGTGGGTGATCTGATACCTTTTATTAGACCAACAAGAAGTCTACAGAACACAAGCATTCAAGCTATACAAAACCCTTCTTCGGGTAGCCTGCTGTGTAGCCTGAAAGCTTGTGTTCTGTAAATTTCTTGTTGGTCCAAAAAAGTGTCAGGTCACCCACTTTGTTTATCTTTTTGTACAAGGACCAATTTGTTTACAAACAGTTCTCTTATACAGAAGACACAAGACAATCTTATTTGTGTCTGTTCCAGTGGCAATATTCATCAGATCTGACTCAATTTCTTTTATTTTTTCCTCAAGTCCTTCACCTCCACTCGAGTGTCCACCAGCCTGCTCTCAAGTCTCCGAAAGGTTGAGCCCAATTTTTTTAGTTCACAGAAATGCTTTTTTCAGATAACAGTAAACTGTTGTTTGATTTCTTCTTCCTCTTCGCTGACATGATGCATGGTTTTTGGGATGGAAGTCTCAATCCTTCCCCATTCCCAGCCACAAGGATTTTGTCAATCTGAGGCTCGCAGCTGTGAAGTTGTCACTATTGTAACAAGATCTGGCACTGTAAATGCATTAACTAGATAAGGATGTTTCATGGACTTAAACAGAAACACAGAATTGTTGTTGCATACATTAACTGAATTAAAGTACTGTACATTGAGAAAGGGCAGATATAAAAATAATTCCATCATCTGTATTACAGTTACCTATATGTTTCACATTTTATTCTATGCACTGTTATAGCAGTCAGCTCAACAGAACTGGGCCATCATATACATAAAGGTACTGTATCTTAATTGCAAACACTGCTGAGACAACTATATTTTGTGACAAGGTGGAAGATAAACACAATGTTGAGACATGTTTTTGAAGACATTTAATGTGTTTAATTGATTTTTTTAGAGATTGCTATACAGTTCGCACACATACTTCGTATAATATAAAAGTGCATATACCCAAATGTCAATGTAAATCTTATACATTTTATTATAAGTTGTTTTCTTGAATGAAGATCTTACTGTACAAGACCTAAAAATTGGCGTTAGGTAAAAGTAGGTAGGTGTGTTATTGAGGGTATTGCATAGATTATCTTTTATTGCTGCTCCACCCCAGGCAGACAACATGAAAATCAATAACCCCTTGATATGAAGCAACAGGAATTATTTAGTACAAGGACAGAAATAAGTAGGAGACTGAGTAAGTAGGTAGGCAAGCATAAGTACAATAAGTCAAATAACATTTCAGAAAATCTCACTATTATAATTAACTTTTTACAAATGCATCTGCACAGTTGACAATATTTGTAATAAAATAATTACAATGGGAGTTACTCCACATATGTCCACAGGTGCCACGCATGCAGGTGGAAGGATTAGAGGCAAGAATGCACCAGTCTGCCCTGCACCTGAGTCAGAAGATCATGGCAGAGAGGCAGAGGTACTGGGGGTTCCATCAATAGCTGTTGAAGCAGAAGGAACTAAATCTGATGAGGCCAAAGAGGGACTACTAGAATCATGTGAGCCCCTTCCCCCTGTGGTTTCAGGAGAATCTTCTGAAGCACTGGGAATGGAGAAAAGGCATCCAAGAACCTCCCTGTCCAGCAAAGAGACAGTGCATCTCACCAGAAAACACCACACCTGGGAACGAGTGAACAAAAATTGGGTAGTTTTGCATTGGATGGGGAGACCAAGAGGTCTATCTCCAGCTGACCCCACAGGTCAAATAAGCTTTCAGCCACCTCTTGATTTAGCTCCCACTCATGAGCCCTGATAGTGGTGTGGCTGAGACTGTCTACCAGGATGTTGCTGACTCCCAGCACATGGACAGCAGTCAGGCAGAGGTCATGCTGGACTGCCCAGTACTACACTCACATCATCTCCTGGTATAGAAGGTACAAGCAAGTGCCTCCCCATTTGTTCAGGTACCAGACCACAGACATATTCTTGGTCTGAATCAGGAGTGTCCCCAGATATAGAAGTGGCTGGAAGGCCTGGTGGGCATACAGTACTGCCCTCATTTCTAACACACTGATGTGTAGAGATGCTTCCAGCTGAGACCATGTTCCCTGGGTCTGACGGTCTCCTAGGTGGGCTCCCCAGCCTTGACACAAAGCATCCATTGTAAGGGTCATGGTAGGAGAAGGGGATTGAAAGAGGAACCCCTGTGGAGAGATTGGACAACTTCTGCCACCAAAGAAGATCCTTCTTCATGTACCCAGAGACTAGGACCCTGTGGTCCAGGTTGTCCAACTTCTGATCCCATTGGACATGAAGAGTCCATTGGGTCACCCTCATATGCAATCTGGCTAGAGGAACTATAGAGACTGAAGCTGCCATCAGCCTGAAAAGATGGCGGATTGACTGGGTAGTGGTCCAGAGTGAGTTATCCACTAATATGGCTTGTTCCTGCAGAGTCTCCACTCTATTCGATGTGAGGAAGGCCCTGCCCTGGACTGTATCTAGCACTGCCCAAATGAATTGTAGGTGCTGGGAGGGGAGAGGTGGGACTTGGGATAGTTGACTGTTATTCCAAGTCTTGAAAAGAGGTCCAGGGTGAAGGAGAGTGACTCCCTCACACTGCTCTGTGATGGGGCTGATAGAAGCCAATCATCCAGACACAGGCACATTTAGATCCCTCTGCAGCATAGGCCTGCACCACCACTGCTAGACACTTGGTAAAAACCTGAGGTGCTGAGGATAGACCAAAAGGGAGAGCCTTGAATATTTAATGTTCCCTCTGGAAGGCAAACTGAAGAAAGTGGTGGCGGGCCTGGAAGACAGGGACGTGCAGGTAAGCATCCTGCATGTCCAGCGCACAAAGCCAATGGCTCTAGTGAAGCAGAGGTAGAAGTCCCTGAAGGTGAGCATGCAGAACCTCTTGTACTCAATGCATAGGTTGAGCATGCTGAGGTTTAAGATGGGTCTTAGATCGCCCATCTTTTGGGGCACTAGGAAGAAATGGAAGTAGTACCCTCTTCCTATCTGTGCTGGAAACACTGGCTCTATGCCTGACTTTTGCAGAAGAGCCTGGATCCCATCCCCTATCAGAGACAGGTGCCTTGGAGGATAATGGGAGAGGCCTGGGGGGTTGTCTGGAGAGCTGTCTAGGAACTCTAATGTGTGACCTCTTGCTATTAACTGAAGGACCCAAGAGTCCATGGTTATGTCCTGCAACCCTGGAAGGTGGAGGACAAATCCCCCCCACACTGGTTCCTCTAGAGGATTTGTTGAAGGCAGGGGGTTCCCCACAAGTCAGAAGGCTGAAGGGAGGGAGGGAGTCAGCAGCTCCTCCAGGGGGCTTCTGGGACTTGACAGGGGGAGTAGGAGTTCCTGATACTAGATACCAGTATTTGGCCTGGTGTTTGGTAGTGGACTCTTTGGTCTGGTGTCTCTGTTGACAAAGAAAAGGCTGTTTTCCTTTGTAACACCCTCGGTACATGAAACGGATGTCGTAGATGGATTTACCTTGGTCCTGCAATTCAGTGATAATATCCTTCCTTAGCGTTGTGACACTTGGACAGCAGGTTCTGATTGTTCTATGATTTTGTAATATAAAAAAATGTGTTATTGAGTGTCTCTCATGAGATACCCTGTGCTCCTGGGATGCCCCCCCCAGGTTTCAGTTCGAGGGATAGGATATGTTAAACAGCAGATCTCTGTAATGTGATTAACTTCCAAAAAATCGCATTTTATGGCCTTGTTGTTGAGTTGTGCTCCTTTGAAGCCAGGAACCAAAATATCCATTTTATGATGTCTTCAGAGGAAAGAACAGTTAATTTCAATGGTGCTAAAAGAAGCTATATGACAGCTAAGTGAGAAAACTGCAGAGTTGTAAAATTCCTGTGATGTCTTAGGAACCAGAAAACCCCACTAGATCAAAGGAAGACTCAAGATCAAAGAATCATATTGGAAATACGTTTTTGCTGATGTCACCTTATTTAATATACCTTCTGAGTGATGGGACATCCTGTGTGTATTAATTTTTATATTTAACAGGGAGGAGCTAGGTGACATCATGGAAGGGGCAGGTTTAGAGACAGTTTAACTGTATTCTGTATTTTCACTTAGACACATTCCTGTTTTGACTCTCTTGAAACAACAGCTAACTAAAGCACTGTAAGAAGGTATACATTAGCTAGAAAAGGTCTTACTGTATGTTGGTAGGAGTTTGCACTTTAACCTTGTTCTTTTAAGTGATTGTATGTTTTGTGATATATTCTGTGATTACATTTTACATATTTTATTCATTTTAAATAAAACTTCTAATTTTAAAGAGACCGACTGTGTCTTCCAAATCCTTCCTTTTTGCCTGTGATGTATGGATGGTTAAGATTTTGACAACACTGTTCATAAGCTAAATAGTATACCAGACTGGGAAAAGGTAAGAATTTATCTAAGGTCTTTAATAGGGTTTTTAAGGGTTCATTTTATATACCTGGTTAGGTGCCCATAGGCAAAAGATATCTGGCATTCCCAGAAGAGCAGAATTATCTGAGTCTCTACATTTGGGTATGCTATTAAAAGGTTCACAGTTTGAATCCCTCCAGAACTTGAGACCAAAGGTGATTCGGACCCACAAAACAGACAGGAGGGTTACCCTGTTCTGTTACCCTGTTCACAATACTGCACTCAGAGGTTGGCACTGTGGGAGCAGAGGGCCTGACCTGCAGTGTGGGGTTGTGACAGATTGGTTGGCAGTGGTGTGCTTACTTTTGGTAATACAAGCTTTTATTGTTCAGTGTGTCAGCTTAATACTGTCAGCTCACTTGCAAAACAAGGCAGTGATTTATTTCTTTAAAAAGGAAACAGAACTATATCACTTGGCTTACAGTCAAGTTCCTACCTGTTTTATTTTTTTTTTTTAAGTGCAAGTTAGAGTAGCCGTGGTTAGGGAAGAAGATGGCTTCCAACTACAGTGGGCACACTGTAGACTACTTAAAGCAGTTGTGCAGGGACAGAAGAGTCCTGTACGAGGTGAAAGCCACCATGCAGAACCTCATGGATGCCTTGATGGTAGCAGATACCCAGAGCATTGAGTCATAGACAGTGACTGTAAGGGACTGAACCATGAGTGTGGAAGGGCTAGTGGACAGTGCAGTGTCCAGATCTAATGAGGAGGGTAGCAAGGCCAGTGCCATCGAAGGGCCACAGCAGCAGGGTAAGGTCATCAGCATTCTGGAGCCAGAAGTACTCAGGCTGCAGATTGAGTTGTGCATAATGGAGCTGGAGTTCCATAGGGAGGCAGAACAAGAACGCAGAGAAGCAGAGTGAGAGAAGTGAGCCACAGAGGAGAAGAGGGAGCATGAACAGTGAGACGCGGAGTGAGGGAAGTGAGCCACAGAGGAGAAGAGGGAGCAAGAACAGCAAGAGGTGGACTGTGAACAGTGAGAGGCAGACCAGAGTGCCAGAGGCAACATGAACTGGAGAAGCTATGACTCCAACTACCAGCACCAGAGCAGGTAAGTGGTTTGGGTTTAACTGGAGCTACAGGACTGGGTTACAAATTTAATTCCAAATTGATAGCTGAATTTAAAGAAGGGGAGGATATGGATGCCTCTTTAAATTCCTTTGAAAAAGTTTGTATTCAGGCTAAAATTCCTAGGGAGTCCTGGAGCTTCCAGCTATCCCCGCTACTTACCGGGAAAGCTCAGGATGCATTGGGTCAAATGGACAATGAGGACAGTAATGATTACAGCAAACTTAAAGCTGCACTGTTAAAAAAATTTGAATTAACTGCTGAATCATACAGAGCTAAATTCCATAAGCTCAAGAGAAGCCCTGACATGAGCTATGAGGAGCTAGCCACAAAACAAGGTCACTTTTTAAAATGTTGGTGGGAAGGAATTGAAGCAAACTCTGTAGATAAAATTGAAAATGTGATTTTCCTAGAACAGTTTTTCTGGGCATGCCCAGCAGAGCTGAAAACCTGGCTGGAGGACCGAGATCCCAAAACAGTGCAAGAGGCTGCTGAACTCTCGGACCACTATGCCAAGAGCAGACCTGCTCTGAGAGTGAATGGGGTAGGCATGGCAGTGCAGAAAGGGAAAAGCGCGCCTTCAGGGCAGCTAAAACTCTCACTGCCTCCACCAAAACCAGTTAGCCCCAGGTTTCAGAAAAAAGATTTCTCTGAGAAAAGAAATGAATGTTGGTTGTGTAAAGAAACTGGACATATTGCCAGACAGTGTCCCAAAAGGGTGAGCAATACACAACCGGGGGCTAGGAAAGAAGTGAGTTGTTTGTGTGTCCCTGGAAGCATGCCTCTGAACATGAGGGAACACATGCACCCAGTCATGATGAATGGTGTACAGACGCAAGGGTTAAGGGACACAGGGGCATCACTGACATTGGTAAAATGGGATCTGGTACAGCCTGGTCAGCTTATACCCAATAAATATGTCACTGTGCAAGACTTTACTGGTGGGGAGAAAACATTGCCCCTCGCTAATGTTCTTCTAGACTGGGGTGAAACAGGGGGAACTGTGCAACAGGTGGCTGTAGCCAAAACAATTGCAGTGGACGTCATCCTTGGCAAAAATCTCCAACAGGGGATGGTGTGTGCAGTTATCCATAGCCAACTGGCCAGGGAAAATGGTGGTTCCCTGGACCCTACAGAAGCCATTGTGGAAACCACTGGGAGGCTGGTTCCCCAGCCTGTGTCCCCTGATATGGAGACTGATGAAAAGGGGATAGAAATTTCCCCAGTAGTAGTTAACCACACAGCTACGGAGGTTTACTCCAAAGAAGGAGGGGTGACCCTTGTCAGAGGGTTAGGAATGACAGTGATCCTGAGTGCCCTGACGCTAGCGCTAGGGACCCTTGTTTAGAGACTGAAGGGGACCTGTCCCATATCTTGGGAATGTGTGAGGAGTTTGCAGCTGCTCAGAGAAGCGACCCTAGTCTAGAGAAGCTGAGGGCTTGGGCAGACTCTGACGGAGCACAGGGAGGTGTTGGCAGACATCAGGTTTATTGGGAAAATGGACTGAAGTATACTCAGGCTGTGCAGACAGAGGGAGGGGTGATAAGCAGGCATCTTGTTGTTCCCCTAGGGTATCGTGAGCAGTTGCTCAAGATTGCACATGATATTCCCTTGTCTGGTCATCTGGGAATCACATGCACTACGTAGCAGTTGGCCCAGAATTTCTATTGGCCCAACTTCACCCAGCAGGTCAAGGAGTATTGCAGGTCTTGTCACCGGTGCCAAGAAATAGGGAAGGTGGGCACGAAAACCCAAGCCACCATAATTCCATTGCTCATAGTGGAGGAGCCATTCCAGAGGGTGGGAATGGATATTGTGGGGCCTTTAAATAGCCCCAGCTCCTCAGGGAAGAGATTCATCCTGACTGTGGTGGATTATGCCACCTGGTACCCAGAGACAGTCGCCTTATCCTCACTGAGGACAGACAAAGTGGCAGATGCCTTACTTGGGATTTTCTCCCATGTTGGGTTTCTGCATAGGGGTGGAGGAGTAGACTGGTATAATGGATAGCCCTGCATCTGATATTGAGGGTATCCATGAACCTGGTAGGAGTAGGGAAAGTCAGAAGGAGCATACCCTTGATTAGACATAGCCTGGCATTTGGTACCCCAGTACATAATGGAGTTGACCAGGCATTGGATACCCTGGCAAAGGGTACATTGGGTATTGTGGGGGCAGATAGCCTAGAACATTGGCCATAGGTCCAGCTGAAGGTGGAGCTAAATGCCCGGCAGGAGGTGGGGTCGAAGGCCCAACAGTAGATCCAGAAGGACCAGGCGTCAGCCTCATGGGGACATTCAAAGGGGCTGGCACTGGATCAGGCACAGGAATGTCTGACACCAGAAGATTCTGTGCTTGGGGGCCTGATGGATTGCTGTCCAGCATTTGAGAAATGGCTGGAGTGCCAGATATACCCTGACCCTATGAAGGGTCACATGGTGAAGGGTCACTTAGGGTTGGGATGTGAGTAGAACGCAACAGAAGACCCGCCGTTGTCTGGGAACTGGAGTCCAAGATGGTGGAACCCGGTTGTCCAAGGGGGGCTTGGGTTGAAGAGGTCCTGATGGAAGGTCCCTGGAAGGATTAACAATAGGCCCAGTTGGAGAATCAGGAAGAGACTGACCCGGCGAAGGAGGGGGAACCTCCAGATTAGTGCCCACCTCCGGCTCTTGATCTTCAGGCAAGCCCGGAGGGTCTTGTTGTGTCAGTAGGATTGAGGAACCCTCAAAAAACTGTTTCATGTCCAGCAACTGACTCAACTCGATGTCAGAGGGTATACTGCAATCCCAATGGGAGAGCTCCAGCTATGCGGTCCTCAGAGGAACCAGGGAGTGACTTATCAGCAGCAGCAGTGCAGATGTCGGAAGAGCTAACATCCGACATGTCGGCCTGGGCCATGCAGACAACAGCGGAGCTGGAGTCCAGTTTACCAGCTGTGACCATGCGCTTCTCAGTGAGGCTGGGGAGCGAGTTATTGACCTGGCTGCTGGCAATAGACCATGAAGAAGATATGGGCCTAAGGAGCACAATAGGGGTTCTGTCATCCAAGAAGAGCCCCAACTGCACCGTGAGTAAAGCAGGCAGGGAGGCCGTGGTCCAATCCACCAGAGCAGTAGAAGATCTGGCAGTAGGAGCACTTACCGAAGTGGAGGCCCCTCCAGTGTCAGTGGTGCCGATAGTCATCGCCAAGTGGATGGAGACCAATCCCGGTCTTGGCTCCTCTCCTTGTCCTTTTTCTTCTTTTTGGGTTCTGGCATTGGAGAAGATGATTTTCCCCGCAGATTCTGCAGCTCCTTTTCCATCAAAGCTAGACACTTCTCCAGCAAGTGGTCTTCGAGCTTTTTCTGGTGCCTAATCCATGTGGCCTGGTTGAAGGATTGGCAGGGTGCGCAATCCTTGACCCGGTGTTTGGGGCCTAGGCAGATCATGCAGCGGGAATGCTTGTCAGCAAGTAGGATCTGAGTGTTGCAGGACTTGTACTTCTTTTCGACGCATCACCCAACTGTTCATGTTCCTGAATTGTACCTCCAACTATATCTCATGCTGTAAATTTGTCACTGTTATTTATTTGCTTCCTCTTTCTTCTGTATATCCCTCAAGATCTCTATATTAGACCTGTTTATACTGCGTTTTACTATGTAATTGTTTGACCTGGTGTTCTGTTCTCTTTTTATGCTAAACTGAATGTTTGTGTAAATGGGCATTTTTGCTTACATACCTTTCAGTATAAAATACAGATTGATTGATTAAAAACTGGACTGACAGACCTGAACCACAGCAGTTCTGTAAAAATCCAAACTGGCCATACTGGGTGCAACTTGCACAAATACTGCTGGTCCGGTCACTCTGGCTGCACTGTTCAGTCTGACTTTTATGTATCTGGTCCGCTCCTGGGAGTCTGTTTTTTGAACTCTTCCTTGTCATGATTGAAAATGGAACCGTCAGGACCAGACCAGATAGGTAAAAGACAGACCAGATCATCTGGAGTGAGAGGATCAGCAATATTTGCACAAGCTGTGCCTAGTCCAATTTTATAGCTTTGGTCCAGGTCTGGTGATCTGTTTTCTACCCATACCCCACTGCATGTGGCTTAGTGACATACTGTACAGATGGATGCAGAGTCTAACCCACTGAAGGTTGAAGTTTCAGAAAATCATTATGCTAAAAATACCAAGACTCACTCCCCAACTACCAAGTCACACTTGGTCATCTACCAAAGTCATGCTTAAATACTGGTGCCTCTACATCCACACCATTAAGCTTTTAATGCCATTATGCCTCTTCTGCTGCCATGAGCTCCCCCATCCATGAAGTCCCATTTTGCTTGTGGCAGCCCCCCAACAAACTAGGTAATTTTCCAGGGAGCAGCTCTTTACACCATATCAACTAAATTACTGCTAAACTCCTTATTTTTAAACATTTTATTGAGAAATGTTTGTTTTAGTATATCATGTTCAGGAAAGATGAATTTGTAAAAGAAACCAAAGTCCTCATTTATCAGCTCATTTAATCACAATATAGCATCATGTTATGAACTGATCAGATTCTACGCGTAACCTAAGTCAAACAAAAATTACACACACATATGCTTACCTATTTGCAGGTGAACCAAATGTAGTTATTATCATTCATTTGTAAACATCTATAGTCACAAATTACAGGTTAAGAACATTCAGTAGAATATAAACAGTAGCCTAGAACTACCTGCCTGAGAAGATGGCGTTGGTGTATTATTTGGAAACAGGTAACACTGGGACCCTTGCTATGGAATGTCCTGCAAAGTTGCAGAACGACTGCTCTTAGAATGGTGTAGTCAAATGGCTTAATGAGGTGTTCATAAGGGCTTAGGGGAATAGTAGAGCTTATTTGTTATGCAGAAAGCTCCTAGAAGTGTTAAGCCTATTCTACTTCCAATAGCTTTCTATGATGTCTGTACTATCCATTGGTAATCTGACACAGAATGACTGCCAGAAGACAATGAGTTAACTTTTGGGGGGCTCAATTAATTTCTCAAGCCAGAGGAAAAATAGTGCTATACAGCTTCCTATACACACACAGGCAGCGTAATAATGAGGCTTCAGTGGAGGAATCTATTTTTAACACTCTTATCATGTTGTTCAGTAGCAAAAATGACATCAACCCTTTTCTGAATGCAAAATGCCTGCTGGGTTACGTCCACAGTCATAAAAAGGAGCAAAAAAGACCGAGACCCAAAGAAGCACCTATGAGTTGTACTGGAACTTCAGTTTTCCTCCTTCAGTCACGAATTTATCCAGCCTCCTTTTAAATATCTCTTTACTTTCACTGACAACGACACTCTCCGGCAGTCTGTTCTTTCATTTTTGTTTAGTCACCATCCTCAGTTCCTCTATTGAGCATTTTCTGGACAGTTTGGTATGTTTAAAGGTGAATTAAATACCTTTTTGTGGGAGGCTGAGGAGGAACGCACAGAAGACTGCTACTGCTTGGGTGGCGACATCACCCGACGTTCCAGTAGTATGTGTTCTCACAACATACTTATTCATCCCTGCTTATGAAACAGAGGTGGAGTTGAATATGATGGACCTGAGTTCCTTCTAGCCTTAAATTATTATGTTACAGATTCCCGAGGGAGTATGGCACTAAGAGCCATACAGCAAGAGGTGGATATCGTTTGGGCTGATCGGTTTGAATATGTGTGCAAAGTCAAATTTGGTACAGCTGGGCAATCCTGATGGTTCATCAACAGCATGCCACACTGCCTTGCAGGCAACCCCATTTCAGAAGAGTCCTCGTGTCACTGCATCGGGAGCAGGCTGGGTCAGCCGCCGCATGGCAGTGTACCACGGTCAGGGAGGGTTGATGGTGAGCTCCAGCACCACAGACACCCTTCCAGCTGGGCCAGAGAGCTCTTTCCTACTGCAGAGACATACTGTGTGTGTACAAGGCCATCCAGAAGACTCTGCTCACATTGCAGGAGCTGAGAGGGATCTAAAGGGCAGAAACACCCACATCCATCTAAATAGTGGTCTGGCCCATTGAATTCCTCTGGGTCCTAGTGCCAAATGGCAATGGACCCTGGTTCATACAGTGGACTAACTCAAGTGGGAGGATGGCCCTCTCCCCAAAGTCTCTGCCATGGATGTGAAAGCCATGGGGGTAACTGGTGGGTCACTGGAGCCTGGGGAGACAGGTGACACAGGAATGAACAGTGTATATCCCTGGGAACAGAGTATTCCCTGGAATGATTAGCCTGGCCAGGAAACAAAACTCTATGGAAAAAATTATTTGGCATGGTCACTGTCATATAGCAGAAGAAGAGGAAACATGGACCCCGAGTCCCTTCCATCACCACAATACTATCAGAAAATGTTCAGGCTTCTATAATGTCTATCAGCAGGCTGCACTGTGTATTTGTGGATTTGATAAAGGCCATTCCACTGAAAATCTGCTATAAATAATTTGGGGAAAATGTGATAAAGATGAATGGTTAAACCAAAGCTTCTCATCTCAGAGTTAGCAGTGTCAGGCAATGCATCCAACACTGATAGTGGGACACTTGATAATTGTCCTGTGTTTTGCCCAGTTCATCAACCTGGTGGTGCAAGCACTGCTGCAGGAAAACACAAATGTGGGCAACCGGGTGTCCACTGGCATAAACTAAGTGGCCATTTTTGCAATTTGGTGAAGGCCAATATACTGTTAAGCAAAATATAGATACAGAACAAACTGCCCCTTCAACAGATGAGGCGAGAAGTCCCAATCAGGTGGAACTCCACTTGTTACATGATACAGCAGCAGCTGGAACAACAAAAGACCATCCACCAACATGTTGTAGAATGATAGTGGCAAGGGAGAAGTTAAGATCAGTCCCAGACTGTAGCAACTAGTGCAAACCTGATGCTGTTTGCTCAAGCTATTGGAGAAGGCCACCATGTAGTTAGTGTGGATGCTACTGATCATAGTCTGGTACTGCCACTAACTGCCCTCATCAACCTCAGACCAGTCCATATCAAATTATACTTTGAAGAGAAGGATGATGCTAGTGCTGTATCACTTATGGGCAAGCTATGAGGCACCTTCAGAAATTACCATTGCATTAGCAGCAATGCGGGGCACTGATCACTATATCTTGGCAACCTTATTAGAGCCTTACTTTGAGGATACCATCAGAAAATTCTCTGAAGTAGAAGAGGTCATATACCAGGAATATTACAGAGATTGATTGACATGGAACCTGCATGGAGGGAGAAATCAGCCACACTATAGAAACTGCAGTTGCCGTTAGCACTCAGCTCTTTCTATCATCTGGTGGAGAGGGAGGAAGATGAGAAACACCATTGTTCTGCTGCTACTGTTGCTACTGCTACTGAACACAGTGTGGAGGAGGTTCAACCAAGAACTGGTACTGTGACTATAAAACCATTAGTGAGATGTGGTCTGACTATGGTCTGATTTCATTTATTTTATTTAAATGAGAGCCTCTGGACAAATATTGCCCATTTTCAAAGGCACCCATGGTCAGAAGCACAGACAAAACATCAAATTCATACAATGGCAGTGTAAAATTACGAAAAGATTACAATGTTTCAGATGACTGTACATACTTCTTAAGCTGAGATACATATGGAGAAACCTTTCGATATCCCTTAGATGTTTTGGTATAGAATTCCAGAATGAGGCCATATGGTAATAAAAAGACAATTGTCCCACACTTTTTTTACATTTTGGCAACTTAAAAAGTGAGTCAACTGAGGATCTAGTAAAAATTCCAGTACAAATATGACCATAGCTAGTGAGACAAGTTTAGTAGGAGCATCATTATTTTTCAATTTCCAAGCCCAATATCCAACTTGACAATCATACATTGGGTCAAATTTTAAAATTTTAATCAACACAAAATGTAATATAATTTATGAGTATATTTATCCATTGGCAAGTTGAAAGCAAATCTACAGGCTCTATTTTGCAATATGTCTACACAATGTAGTAGTGTCCGGCAGGCAGAAGAATGAATAACCAGTCCATAATCTATTATTGGGAAGATGTATGACAAGATTAAGATTTTATGCCTTCATGAGCAAGTCATCCAGAAAGGCTAACTGATGTCAAGGTACTCCTGGATACTCTGAGTGATCACTCATCTATCCAAAGTGAGTGGTCAACAAAACGGGCCAACCCCCCCCACCCAAACTAGTGAGGAACAGAGTTATAATAAATAGTGCTATGACCGACTTCAGGAATCACCTTTCAGGCATTGACTGGAGCTTCCTTGACTTATGCCCTTCTGTTGACACAGCCCTTCAACTCTTCCTCACTCATTTCAATGCAGCTGTGGACGAGTACACCCCATATCGTAAGAAGATGATAAAAGGTCATAGTGTGGACTGAGTCACCCCTGAGCTTCTCGGTATGATGCAGCAATGGGATCTCCTTTGGCACCAGGCCAGAACAACAAGGATAACTACAGACATCCAAAACTACAAAGCAGCCAGAAACTGGTGCACCTGGGCAATATGGCAGACCAAGGCATCATTCCACAAGAACCAGCAATCTCACTGCTGGAGTAATGGGAAGAAGTTCTGGGACTCAATTAAAAACCTCCTCAGGTCTGATAACAGGACCCCCCCCCACCACCATGCTCTGCCACAATGACAAAATCATACTTGATGATGCTGGCATGGCCAATATCTTTAGTAAGGCTTTCTCTGACTACAGCGAAGTCCTGCCTCCCAGGCCTGCCACACACCCTGATGGAATGCCAGCCTCCAACCAATTGCCCTCCTCTACCTCTGCCAAGCCCAGCCCAAGCTTTTGCTTCTGACAGGTGACCATAAAGGAAACAAGAAAATACCTTGCAAGTGTCCTGGGAAAAACAAGGATGGGGTGATGGAATCGATATGAAATTGATTTCCATTGCCTTACATGAGGTTGTCTTTCCCATCACCAAGCTGTTTAACCTGTCTCTCTGCCTGTCTGATTTCCCTTCTACCTGGAAATCTGCTCTGGTCACTCCTGTGCACAAAGGAGGTGACCAGGCACAGTATCCAACTACCGACCTATCTCAATTTTGTCTCCACTCTCCAAAGCACTGGAGAGAATCATAGCTGACAAACTCACTGACCACCTGCATAAATATAAACTGCTCTGCCCCCAACAGCTTGGCTTCTGCAAGATGCATAGCACTAATGATGCCCTAATTGCCTTCACAGACTACATGCATGAGGCACTTGATCAGGGACAACTGGTCGGAGCAATCTTCACAGACCTAACCAAGGCTTTTGACCTTGTGAATCATCAGCTGCTGCTGCACAGACTAAGCTGCCTTGGACCATCCCCCAACATGGTCAGTTGGTTCTCCAGCTACCTGTCTGGGTGCTCTCAGCAGGTGAAAATCAATGGAGCCATCTCCAAGACCAGTGAAGTCACAGTTGAGGTTCCGCAGGAGTCCATCCTGGGCCCACTCCTGTTCAGCCTCTATGTGAACAACCTTCCAGAACCGTGCCCCTCCTCCAAGGTACTGCTCTATGCAGATGACACAGTGGTGTTCTCTCAAGGTTCTTGCCAAGATGCACTCACTAAGAACATGCAGTACAACTTCGACCTCCTACAGGATTGGCTCAAAGATAGCCTGCTAGTGCTCAACAGCAAAAAAACAAGGCAATGCTCTTTACCGGAAGCCAGAAGAGGAGGTATACCACTCCCTTCTCAATCTTGTGCAACTCCCACTCCACCCTTGAGCAGGTGCCCTTGTTCCGGTACTTAGGGATTACAATCGATGAGTCCCTCTCCTTCAATGACCATATACGAAATATTACCACTGCAGCCAACAGAAAGTTAGGGGCCCTATATAGGCTTTGGGTCTGCCTCACACCTGAGGCTAGGGTCCAGGCAGTAAAAGGGACAGTTCTACCCATCCTGTACTATGGTAATGTGGTATATGGTGCAGCCTCTGAAACCAGCCTGTACAGGGTCCATGCTACCCTCAACAAAGCATGCCACTTTGTTTTAGGCGCAGATCACCTTATGCACATGTGCAACTTTTATATTGAGACACGATGGCTTCCTCTCATGGATCAAATCAAACTCCACTCCTGCCTTCTAGGGAAGAAGACCCTTCTAGGTCTTGCAACTCCTCCCTACAAGCCTTATTCCATCCAGTCCCAGCTGAGCATTCCATGAGAAGTGTTACAAGACATGCTCTAGCAGTACCTTTCAGAAGAACTACCTTGGGGAGGTGAGCCTTTGCAGTAAGGGCCCCCACCTGGCTAAATTGGCTCCCCCAAGTCACTACTAGCCTTACTTGCCTTGGCCAGTTAAAATCTGAAATTCAGAAGTCTATCTCCCCTCCAGTACGATGCTGCTGTAAAGAACACCCCAACCATTTCTAGCCCTCCCGGTGCCCCAACACATAGCTTGGCTGCACGACCCATGGCTCCTTAAAATCTCCCACTAATCCCCACCTACCCATCCCTTGGTCCCCCATTCTCCCCACCCAGCCACCCACTTAGCCCTCCTGACCCTCCATACCCCGATCTCCACACCCACTTAGCCCCTGACCCTTAAGTTATCACCCACCATTGTGCTCTCCCCCTCACCCATCTAGCCTGTAGCCTACTCTCCCTTATTGGCTATACTTGTTGATGGTCACATTAATTAGCTGTATAGCTGCATTCTGGGAATTCTCATACTTTGTACATAGTTGGAATCTGCACTTTATTCACCTAATCTGTTATGGGACTATTTTCCTCTATATTATGTAATTAAGTGATGGCTTTTGCGATGTATTCTGTCTCTCCCCATCCTTCTATTTGTAATGCTGTGTAGCCTTTTTAATGATGTGTAGCTGACAATACCTACTAGCTGCTTTTGTTTTCTCCACTGTCCATGTACTTGATGTTCCACCATCCTCTGTTCAATGAGGATCCTTTGCAAATGAGCTTTTAGCTCAAAGGTTGTAATACCGATTTTACAATAAATAAATAAAAATAAAAACATTAGAACAATTTTGAAAATGCAAACCAAATTTTTGGTTACCAGCCTTTACCAGATTCTCAATGTGTTCAAAATAACTTAACTTACAATCCAAGCTCAAACCAAGATATTTATAAGTATTGACCTGCTCCAAGACTGTACTACTATAGGTCATAATTTTAAGATTTGAGGAGGTATTTTGAGTTTTCTGAGAATTGAAAACCATTGTTTTGATCTTCTTTGCATTCAGACTCAGTCTGTGATTAATAAATCAAGACTTTATAAAGTCAAAATTAGACTGTGGTGAGCAGGTTAGTCTCCAAAGATCTTTGCCTTTTGCAAATATCAGTATCATCCATGTGCAACAGTATATTTGACATTTTTATTGACAAGGGAAGATAATTTAAAAACAAACTAAATGATAATGGTCCCAAAACTGAACCTTGTGGGAAACACAAGGTGATCAGGAGGGGAGAAGAAAAAAAATATTTAAAAACTTTACTTGTACACAGTGAGACAAATAGTCATAAAACTATTGCAAGACAGGAGTAGTAAAGTCAAAATGACCTAATAGTAGTGGATGATGAACAAGGCCAAATGCCTTGGAGAGACCAATATATATAGAACCCACATATTCACCACTATTGAAGGACTCATGAATAGACAGTAGTTTGTGAAATAAGATAGAGATGTAGTGATGCATAGTCTCTTTCTAAATCCATGTTGTTCTTCAGTAAGTATGTCTGATTTTTGTAGGTAATCTATAAACTAGTCATGTACAATGCATTCTATGGCTTTGGATAGTGGGGAAAGTATTGAAACTGGCCTATAATTAGAAACATCTTGCCTCCTGCCACGTTTAACAATAGGAGAAACAAATGCAAGCTTCCAATCAGAAGGAGTTTCCAAACAGAAGGAATTTCTTTGTATACATATGAATAATTAAACAGTTTAGTAACTGTAATTTCCAATTCATTCCATGCAACAGTTACCAACTTCATATCCAAATGATCAGGGCCAAATCGTGTCTTTAACTTTAATTTACGTAAATACTTCAAAAAAGGTTGTTCACTTTTATCTCTGAAATATAACGGCGAGCATTTAGCATCCACTTGTAAGCAAGGAACATTTAAACAATTTGAGTTAATAGAATATTTGCTGACAGTTTTTCCACTTCATGTGTAAAGAAATTATTAAAGCTATTTAAAATGAGTAAGGGGTCAGAACAAAGAAATCCAATTAATTGAACTGAGCGTTATTTTATGTTGATTCTTCCCTAGCAGTTTGTTTAACCCTTTCCAAAAATTACATGAGTCTTTAAAAGTGAAAGACTGATTTTCAGTGTAATACTGTGATTTATAGTCTTGAGTTAACTTACTACAACTATTCCATAACTCCTGATATTTACAGTAACTAGTGCTCTAGGGTCTCTATTGGCTCAATAATTCTCCCAAGCCCTAGTGCTACCTCTCATCAAATGTACTAATTCTGGTTTGGCCCATTTATGAGAGTGTCCTTTCAATCTTAAGACTTTAAAAGGTGCATAAACTTCACACATCCTGGAAAATTCTGAACAGAAACAATCAAAAACTTTGTCAATACCAGGGATAAGACCCAGGAAGAACCAATCAACTGCCTATAGAACTTCTTTAAATGTTACTATATTGCATTTTTGACTTGGTACTATCCAAACTTTCAAGGTGGTAGTAGGTAATTTAGTAGCTTTACAAGACCAGACACATTTGACTGAATAATGGTCGCTCAAAGAATCAGATAAAACCAATACATTGTTAACACATCCTAAATTAGACATAAGCAACCAATCAAAGAACTTTTACCAGTCTAATAATTTATTCTAGTTGCCTCAGAAACCAACTAAAATAGATTGTGTTTATTAACCTTATCATGGAACTGTTTATTATTTCGAGAGGACCAGTTAATGTTGAAATCACCAAAAATAGTTTTTCTCTCCAGTATTTTTGTTTATCTCTTTAATACAATTTGGAAAGAGGGAAAATAAAATGTTATTATTTTCTGGAGGCAAACTAATGAAGAAAACAGGCAACATGCAATCTGTTCTAGTGGCTGAAACCATAAAGAATGTATAGTACAGAGGACAACAATGTGACCTACTTTAAGTTGGCCATTGAAAAACTCCAAACACATTCTTGGAGACAGTTGTGCTGCAGGGACAATTGTGAATGACAGAAAATGTGCCTCTTTACTAAAAATGCTGAGAGCCTTGTCGTTCTAAAATTAATTTGTACAAATGTAGATATTCTCCTAGATTTGTGGAAGATGAGAATTCTAAAGTAGTTCCACAAGAAAAAAGAGGACAATGATAATAATTGTGTGGGTTTCTGCTGCGTACAACCATGCACTCATGTGCAGAATGCGTTCTCTCCTCCCTTACTCTTACTGCTCACTGTCACCAAACCCACTTGCCTATGCATGTCTGCCTGATTGCATCAATTGATTAAGAGTCCTCATGTGACTTCAGCCAGAAACATGCCACAGGGGCATAATTTTTGCAACCACTGGTGTACCCTGTGGGCTCCTGTACCCAGTTAGGGTTGAAACACAAAGCCTAAAAAAAGTGGGAAAATGTGATGTTAGGAAATCCCCTGCACGTTAGTGAATTTAAAGTGGGATGTTCATCGGGATTAGAACTGTCGCCCAACAAGGCATCTGCATTACCTTAACTATTCCAACCTTTCTCCTACCATTGGTGTGTGAGTTACAGTAATTACTGTGCCTGGAAAGACAGTGATAAAGTTAAGGCAATGTCTGTGCTGCATTGGGCATTCACTCAAACCCCCAAAACACCATACATCATGTTTACTAAGGCTTGGTACCTTTTTTTAACCCTAATGTCACATTGAACTACTTTTGAGGCTTTGTGTTTCAACCATAAATGATACCTAAAAAACAAAAACAACAAAATATATATATATATATATATATATATATATATATATATATATATTTCAATGAATATTGTTATATACAGTGGCCCAGATATTCAAACTGCGCCCAAAAAATGCGCAATAGCAGAAGCAAGCGCAAGTCTATTGTGCCCATGCGCAAGAGAGGCGATATTCAAAAACGGAGCAGGCCAAATTGCACCTACAGCCGATGACTGAATATTGCACCACCTGCACCATAGCGCAACTAGGGAGGGGAAACTGAGCAGATCTGATGCACCATAGTGCAACAAGAGATGTTCAGCTGAGCAGTCCAGAGGTGCCATAGCACAACTAGGGAGCCCCCCAGCTGCAGAGCAATGTAACTGCACAATCAGGGAGGTAGGGGACCACCACCCATGCCACAGATGGGCACAGGAACACACAGCAGAACAAACTTCATCCCCCCACATCCCAAGCACAGCACAACTGGGGGAAGGCTGAAATAACCACTGGTCCACGGAGACAAGCAACCAACCCACAGCCTGGCCATGGTGCCCCATCACATCTACTGACAAGCTGTGACTGGCACACAAGAAGGGCAGACCACCCTGTGCCACACCATCCCCCCAGTGCACAGCACACCCTACACCATGACCCCCAGACACCCCCCCATGAGCAGTGACCACCACTGCAGGAAACCCCATGAATGCCACCATCCCCACTGTGTCAATGCAACCCTGTGCACCACAGAACCATGCAAGCCAGCCCCACCATGGGCACCCATCAGAGGGTTGCAGCACATGGCAATGCAACAATGGCAGACACAGTGCCACCACGCATAGTCCCCCTGAGCTACTGCTGAGAGACTGACCATGCGTTGGCACAAGAGGTACCCCACATGGGACGATCTTGTCCTTGACACCACCACCAGTGTTACAGTGCCCTGCACAGTATTCCAGTGACACACCTTGACCCACCACTGGCCACAACAGCCAGCACAGACACCCACAGTGGTGCATGAAAGCATGCACCACACCGGATGCCACACAGGGTATGGACAGACACCCACCCATACCCAAGGAACAACAACACAGGGAGCGCAGTGGTGGGGCAACCAAGCCCCACTGTGGGCCCATGTAAGCCGCGTGTACACACAACCCGCAGTCCACCATGGCACTGAAGTGCCAGCCACCCTGTGCAGGCACCGTGGACCCGTACACCACCAGTAGTCACCGGAGCACAAGCCACAGACAGTGGGGCACATCCCCTGCAACACACACAAGCCACAGCATGGAGGTGGGACAATGACCGTGTTGCCCACAATGCCACCCGAGCCAGGTATGCACCACACCAGTGACATGGGCAACCCAGCAAAGTGATGGGTACAGTGTCCGCCCTGCAGGGAATGCCACCACTGACATGCCAGCGGACCATGCAGGTCACAGACAGGCATGTGTGTCGGCTGCACAGGCCATGGACAGGCCGATGGGTGCGCCATGGACACAGAGCACGCACCATGGACCACTGCACACAGTCATCCAGTGCACAGGGAACAACACACACAACACAGACACTGACTGATATCTACCCCCACACCATAGTCACCTCCACACGGACACACACACATACCCATGACTGCACCACCCCTGATGCCATGCACACCACTGCAGCTGAGCACCTATAGCCTGCTGCAAATCAAAGACACTACAGTATTCATATCAAATTCAAATGTATTGTAAATATAAAAGTGAACTATGTACAATAATAAAAACTATATATAAGCTTGGGGTGGGGGACACAAACAAGGTGGGGTTGGGCAGGGGGAACGGGTGGACAAATGGGATGGGATAGGAGGGGTGTGAGGGTGGGTCCAGGGGGGTAGGGGAAGTCAGGGACCAAAGGACCATCATCTCGACTGCCGTTCCTGGCTCTGAGACCTCCTGCCTCTGTGCCTCCTTAGCACCCCCCGTTGCGTCGAGCCTCCTCAATATGTCCACGGACTCGCGGACCAGATGAAGGAGCTCCCTTAAGGTGTCCCCAATTTCACGGAGATAGCACGTACCTAGGACAAGGGAGCACAGTCAATAGGTATGAATGCACAACCCCATACAGCCCACCCACTGTGCATGGCATACTGCCATGGGACATACCACTGTGATGGTGTGTGACTACCCGCGGTGATCACGTCCACAGGACCTGCCCATCCAGGTTCATACAGCCATGCAGAACGCTGCACACACCCACTGGCCATGTCACGCACAGCACCACTATGGCTGTTTAGTGACATGGCTATGTGGTGCAAAGGCAGTGGCACAGCCATGCACCTGGTGCACGCACGGACCACCAGTGATGCACACCCAGACATGCATTGCCACTGGACAGTGTTGACTGTAACAAGTGACGTGCATGGCAGTGATGTCAATGAATGGTGGCCATGCCCCGCTGCCCACCCTGTCACACAGCATGCAATACTAATCATGGATGTATGGCACTCATCCTCATCGGGCTGATCAGGTGGGCGTTGATGGCCCTCAGCCAGCCTGGCTGCATTGTCCTCCCCCCTCCGCCGCTCTGCCCGCACTCTACGGATTTCATCTGGGCCTGTGGGGGAAAAAAGGAGAGAAGAACATCAGTACATTCCCGAATCAAAGTCTCCCTGCCCCAAGGTGTGTGCCCTCCCACCCAGTCAGACCCACCCACCCCCACACCCTGTGAACACTGCCATGGCCAACCCCATATGGTCCCTCCCCTATGTGCTGGACACATACAACACTGTGACTCATATGGACAATAAAAGTGTGTTGATGGAACCCCTACCTGGACGTGACACTGTGCCCCTCCTGGCACGTGCCCACAGTTGGGCCAGTAGCTCCAGCTCCCTCCTGCGCAGGTCACCATAGCGGTGCCTGCACTGCTCAGCTGTATGCCCCCATCCTGTGGCCTCTTCCAGGGCAGTGACCACCTCCTGCCACACCTGGGTCCTGGCCCTGTCCAGGGGGGCCACAATGAAGAGAGGCCCATGGTGTGGCTCAACTATGGCCACCAGATTGGCCAGTTCAATAGCCATCCATTGTGCTGCCTGTCTGCGTGTCATTCTAGCATCCATAGTAGGCAATATGGTGCTCTGCAGTGCGGTTCCCCACATGCAGATGCTGCGCGGTACAGCGCTGCCATTCTCTATCGCACTGTTACCGAACAGCATGATAGAGGTGCACCTATGCCTGATGCATGGTGACAAAGGGGCAAAGGTCAGGCACAGAGTCAAGGGTCTCTCGCGCAAGGCCACGCACAGCACCATTGGATGACAATGCATGTAGCGTGATTGGCTGCCTGTGTGCCAGCGCCATAGTGGACTACCGGGCAGTTGGGCCATTGCGCCTATGAAGGTCCAGTGCCAAAGCGCCATGTGGTGACCATTGCTATAGCGCCACTGGCACAACGGTGGCTGTGCCCTGCATTGCCTACCACACACAGCACGTCATCAGTGTGGCAGATGCCTGCATCAGCAGCCCAGGCATGCGCAGTGAGGTGTACTATGCATGCCACAGAACTGCGCCATTGGTTCAGCACATTTAACACAATTGCGCAAAGCGCAACAGCGCGATATTCAGCTGTCATATGCAAATCATCTAATCAGCCATTCAATGGCGCAGCACTGCAATTTGCATCTACTTAAAGTTGCTCCTCGCCTCATTTGCATGGATTGCGCTATAAAGGTGCGACAATGTGCTGCAGTGGCCATAGTTGGTTACTGCAGTTTATTGGTGAGTTGCATGCTGTTTGGGAGTGTGGACTGTGGATTCAGGGGCATGCATGGGACTGCACAGTCACAGGTAATAACTGTCATTCTTACAGGCTACATGATGACCGAGTACATTGTTGAAGAGGAGGAACACAATGGTGGGAGGAGGAGGAGGCCAAATTTTACAAAGGCCGAAACCAAGGCCCTGTTTGAGGCCTACCTGGATCAGGAGCCACTGCTCAGTGGACAGCGGATCACCCCTCAGGCCCGTGCTGCTGCATGGGAGGAGGTGGTGTGTGCCGTGACCCTGCATGGCAGCCACCAGTGCTCTGTGCAGGATGTAAGAAGAAGATGGGCACGGACAGGAGGAGTGTAAAGGAGAAGGTGGCTGCCATCAGGGCAGCACGTGCTGCAACAGGTGGGGGACAGCCAGAGGTGCTACAGCTCACCCCAGCAGAGGAGAGGCTTGCTGGAAGCATGCAGTGAAGTGCCATTGAGGGTGTTCCGGGTGGTGGCTTCCAGACGGGTGGTGGCCCATCACTGCATGGTAAGTCATGGTCTGTCTATGGGGGGGCAGGGTAGGTCACACGCAGTAACGCAACTTTGCTTTCCCTTACAGATCCTGAGCATCTGCATGGGTCAGTGGTGGTGGGCCTGTCCACTGCGGACAGTTGGATGGAGTCGGAGGTGGGACCATCCACCTCCACAGGTATATGTGGATCATTGTGACAGTGGGGCCACCTGGCTGTCCACACTGATATCATTGTGACAGGTGTGGAGGAAGCCCTGCCTCTGTCCCAGCATGCTGGCATCCACGGATGCCAGCATACTGTGGCTGTGGCCGGGGCAGAGTCCGGCACCAGTAATGATGACACAACCATCATGGGCAGTGACACGTGTGTGCCACAGGATGGACACACAGCAGGGCAATTCACGTCCATGCCTGTGGGTGATGCCGCCGTGGAGGCCTGCATGTCAGCACAGTCCCAGGCTGTGCCTGTCAGCACCTGTGGGGCAGCACTGGTGTCTGTTCAGCACAGTGGGACTGTTGCAGCCACTGCGGTGGCACCACTGAGCCCTGGGGTGCAGCAGCCAGAGAGGCAGCATCAGCAGTCTCCCACTGGGCTTGGGGGTACAGGGTTCAGCTGTGGTGTCTGTGCACCACCTGCGGACATGCCCAGACCTGGTCCTGGTGCGCAGCACCCACCCTCAAGGGGTGCTGAACATCAGGGCCTTGCACACCCTGAGGGACAGGATGCTGAGGAGGCTGATGACCTCTTGGATGAGCACATCCACCTACTGCAAGCATCAGTCCAGCAGCAGATGCGGCTTGCGACATCTGTGGATGCACTGCGCGTGGCTCTGGAGCGGGCAGAAGAGCATCGCAGCAGGGACACTGAACAGATCCTGGCACGGATGGACCGTTTGCAGGAGGATGTGACCACTGCCATTGACAGACATGCACAAGGCGTTCATTGCTGTCATGGCCACAATGGGCACACAGTCAGGTGCCCATGCATCACAGACACCACACAGTACACTATCCACCCCCCATTCCCGCCATCGTGTGACTCCCACCCTGTCGACGCCAGGTTCAGTTGTGGGTATCCTGAGCACTCCTGGTGCAGGCATGTTCGGTGTGCTGCAGACCCCTGCGCGGGCACGGTCGCATTCACGCAGTGGAACCCCTGGGCGACCATCTGTGCCACCCCATGAAGCCAGTGGTCAGCCTGCCAGTGCTGGCAGGTCTCGGTGGGCACACCCATGCATCTGTGGTGGCCGTGGCACTGTGTCGCAGGACTGACCTGTCTCCCAGCATGGCTACTGTCTGGTGCTGCCCTGTGTGCATTGTGTGTGTCAGTGGGCAGTGCATGGGTGGGTACCCGGCCCTGCACGTGGACACACAGTCCACCTGCACACCCTCCCAGCTGCTGTCCACAGTTGTGTGTGCATGATGATGCCTGCATTGCACTGTACACTAATGTGCAATTGTGCTCAACATCTGACACACACACATGGGCAGGCAGTAGGCGTGGTGGCCTGTAGACATGTGTGTTGCTAGGGTGTGCGTTCTGGGTCGGTGTGGCTTCTGCCCTCTGTGCACATTTGTTGCATTGTGTGTGTGCATCTGTGTGTGTCCTTCAGCATGGCATGTTGATCCTCACCCATCCCTGGCTGTGTGTGTGCCTCTGTGCCCTGCCACTTCCCTTGATGGCATGCACCCCCCGGTGTGTGTCCCTGCGTGTTTGTGGGTTGTGCCTTGGCCACTGGTGGTTGCACATGGCCCCCATGACTTACCTGGGTTGGCTGAAGTGCTCCTCTGTGATGGTGTCCCAGTGCAGCTGTGCTAGCTGGAGCAGTCAGGGGTCCCGTCGGTCAAAGGGGGGCTGCCCATCACCATCGTCACCAGTGTCCCCATTGCTGTCCCCCTCTTTGACCTGTACAGCTATCCCATATTCATTGGCCATGTTGTGCAGGATGCAACAGGCCAGGAATATCCCACAGGCCTTTGAGGAGCTGTACTGTAGGGCACCACCGGAGGTGTCCAGGCAATGGAAACATGCCTTCAGCATCCCAAACACCCACTCAATGACATTACGTGTGGTGGCGTGTGCCTCACTGTAGTGTTGCTGCGATGGGGTCACTGGCCGCCGGTAGGGTGTGAGCAGCCAGGGATGGAGTGGGTATCCACTGTCACCTGTGTGTAGAGGGTGGAAGTTAGTTTGGTGATCAGCATCGCCCTGTCCCAGGCCATGTAGGCCACTACCCATGCCACCTCTGGCCATGCCTCCCCAGGCCCTATGATTGTCCATGTGGTTTGCATACTCACCCACTAGGTGGCCAGTGGAGATGTCTCCACTCTCAAATCAGTGGCCCAGTGCCGACTGGTGCCAGATGAAAGAATCATGTGCTCTCCCAGGGTGCATGGCACAGACATTGATGATGTGCCCCCTGGCATCGCACACCACCTGGCAGTTGATGTTGGCATAGCCCTTGCGATTTATGTATGCGGCCCCCTCGGGGCCAGGTGGTGTGCGGATGGCCACATGGGTGCAGTCTATTGCCCCTAGCATGCCAGGCATACATGCTACCCTGTGGAACTCCTATATGTTTGCTGTGCGCTCTGCCACTGTGCTGGGGAAATGGATGTAATACGCAGCATGTGGCAGCAGTGCGCTGAGGAATTGGGTGAGGTGACATGACGTGGCTGACTGGGTTATGCCTGTGGTGTCCCCAGTTGGTCTCTGGAAGGTACCCGTGGTGAGCAAGCACATGCAGGCTGTTACCTTAGTCTCCACTGACAGGGCATTGCTCCGTCGTGTGGGTGCCTGCATCACATCACTGCACAGCTCACAGAGACACCTCAGAATTGACCTATTCAGGCAGTACCAGCCCACAATCTCAGTATCAGTGTACAGCTCAAAGCTGGTGCGGGCTCAGTACTGCCTGTTGGGGACATACCGCCGACAGGCCCTTCCATGGCCATGCCCCCTGCCTCCCACCTTCTCACCCCCCCTCATAATGCCCTCCATTTGGAAGGTAGCACTGGCCATGTCCCTGGCTTGTGTTCACCCCCCCTGGCAGCTGTTGCTGTATTCCCCCCGCTGTCCTGGCTGTACTTCCCCTGCACCGGGTACACCTGCCTGTGCTGGCCTCTGTGCTGTGTGGCTCCCCACACCTTCCCTGTGCCTGGCTGTTCAGAGTGCCCTTTCCCTGGCCTGTTCTGTTTGTGCCTCCTGCCCTGTCTGTCTGCCTATGCTTCTGCCTCTGGCTTCCCTGTAGCGTTCTTGCGCCTCTCCCATGCTCATTTTTATTTTGGCTCATTTCCGCTATGGTGCAACTTCCGCTTGCTCCACTATTGCACATTGCGCAAGTCTTTCAATATTACACTGTGCCATTTATGCATGGTTCCTCCCCCTTCGGTTGTGCATGCCTTCATTATCATTGCACTGTTGTTCAGCATGATTTCGGGGGCGCAACTGCCTCCTGCTGAATATTGCAGAATGGCACAATTTCGGACTTGCGCAGGCGCAACCCTATTGCACATGGCGTAACTCTTTTGAATATCTGGGCCAGTACCTATATATATCAAACCTAACCACTGAAAAACATGCTGCTGTCAAATAGTCAAAAAACATAGGCTATGTTGTTAGGATTCAAAGCTAACTTCACTCATGTACCCTCAGTCTATCAATTTCCTGTCTTGATGGTTCCCCCTCAACAAGGTTAACAAATTTAAGTAATGTACTTGTAGTGTCACATTAGATACATCCCTTCATTTCATATACCACATTGTAGCTGTTTGTTAAATTGTCAGCTCTAAAATGGACTGGGCTTACAGGGTTAGACACAGTTTTATTTATCTATCTATTTATTTATTTATTTAAGTTTAAGATTAATGCCTTTGAGCCAAGGGCTCATTTACAAAGGTTCCAAGTCAGTCAGTACAGTACAATACAAAACAAAACAAAACCTAACATAACACGGCTTAACAGGGATTACACAGTACACGCAGGTGATGTTGTAACAGCAAATAGGGAAATAATTACAGCATGGAAGTGCTAACAGTGTCTGTTTGTAAGGTAGCTGCCAAACTACACCACTGTGTCAGTGGATAGGCCACTGCATAGTAGACAGTTTAGGAATAGTTGATGGTTAATGGTGTCAAAAGCCATTGTGAGGTCTATAAAGATAGACCCCACTGCCAAACCATTATCTATGGCATCGTAGATCTGAGAGGTGTAATCAACCAAGGCAGTAATGGTGGAGTGAATTTTACAGAATCCATGTTGTTGTGCACAGGGACAGTTATCCTTTTTCAAGTATTCTGTGAGTTGATTGGAGACCATTCGCTCCAGGGCTTTGGAGAGTGGGGGAAGGATAGATATGAGCTTATAATTGGCCATGTTGGTTCTATCTCCAGCTTTAAAAATGGGGGTGACCAGTGCTGCCTTCCATCTATCTGGGAACACATTCATTCTTAGTGAGGCATTAACTACCTTACTGAATGGAGTGGCGAGCTCATTTAGAGTGAGGGCAACCAACTTCATGTCAACTAGGTCACTCCCCATCCTAGTCTTCCCTAGGACTTGTTTGACATATTTTAGGGTCTCAACCATTGTGATCAGCCTGAAGTAGAAATAAGGAGTGATGTTGTTTGGGGGGGAGAGAGAATTCATAGTGGATGGCTGACTGGAAGGCGTGAGGTAGCCCTTAGGTAGCACAGTGCTAAGGTCAGTGAAGGCAAGGTTAAATGTGTCCGCAACATAATTGGGTTCCTGGAGTGCATCAGTCAAAGTTATGATTAGGTATGGTGGAGCTTTAGAGGCCTTTCCTATGAGTGATTTCATTGAATGCCCGAACTCCCTGCCATTGCCCCAATTCTTGCTAAGTAGATTGTTATAGTACGATGCTTTGGCTGATCATATGAGCCTTGTACACTTGTTCCTGGCTGCCTTGTGGGCAATGATGTCAGTCTGTGAATCAGTTGCCTTAGCCTTATGACACAAATTGTCCCTGTGTCTCACAAGCTGTAGGAGGGAGCCCGAGAGCCATGGATTAGTGGACCCTCTTACTTTTTTGGTCCTGTATGGGGCAAATATTTCACAGGCCACAGTGAAGGTCTTAAGGAAGTATTACAGTGTGTGGTTCCGTCCTTTGCCCTGTCAAGCGGTGACCAGTCTATCAGCATCAGGTATTGCTTGAAGGCGTCAAGTTCACCAGTACTCAGTGACCAATTTCTCTTGACTTGTGGTGTGCATTTAGCGAACTTGTTAGTCCAGGTGCACATAACTGGGGAATGGTCACTGAGGGAGTCTGGGAGAATTGATACTTCTGAGGTATGGTCAGGACAGGTGGTGAGAAGCCAGTCAATAAGGATTCTGATGCCCATCTGGTAGTTATGCCTGGTGGTTTGTGTGAACATCTGGGTGAGACATAGGCCTGATATTTGGTCCCTTACAGCTGTTGTTTCTTTGGACTGCCAATTAATGTTAAAGTCTCCAACAATGACTTGTTCCCAGTTGTGATTTGACTACTCTTGATGGTTAATAAGCTGCTCCTGGCCAGTGGAGTGTTTGGCAGGGGGTATATAGACAGTAGAGAGTAGTAAGATCTTGTTTTGTTGACCTATGTTGAGCTTAATGTCCAGAACTTGTGCCTCCATGGATTGTAGGCTGCTAGGAAGTATTTGTCCTTTAAAGAGCACCTTTCCCAGTCCTTTTGACTTTCATGCATAAATTACCTTTTCTTGCATTGATTCTGGAATTGAACTTCATTACTGACCTCTGCAGGTTAGTTTTTGCATTCAGAGCTGCTAAAAACTTCAGGGTGTACCAGAGCTTCTATAGCAAGCCTGGTGTTGCTGTGGACCCAGGGCTGTACTGCTGACATCACTGTAGGGTAGAGGAGTGACTCACACTGTGCAGTGTAGTATAGTGCAGTCACAGCAGTTTTGCAAGGGAAAACTACCAGTGCTCAATGTACATACTGAGTTTTCCCTCTTACCCAAGACACCATGTTAGCAATGCATTATGCCAAAATCTGAATGCCTTGTCAGCATGTTTGTTGTAAAACTGACTTGTGTGTGAGTCACTCCTCTGCCATATAGTAATGTGAGCAATACAGCCCTGGGTCCACAGAAAAATCAGGCTTGCAACAGAAGCTCTGGTACACCCTGCAGTTTTAGCAGCTCAGAATGCAAAAACTAACTGCAGAGGACAGTAATGAAATGCAATTCCAGAATCAATGCAAGAAGAGATAATTTATGCATGAAAGTCAAAAGGACTGGGAAAGGTGATCTTTAAATCTCAATCTCTCTCACTCTCGCAACAAAATATTGCTCTCTTTTATAAGACGTATTTCCTAGCAGTTGAAACTCTGCCTCCTGTTCTTGTAAGTTTCATGTCCTGTCTTTCACAAATGGGGTAATTTATGCATGAAACTCAAAAGGACTGGGAAAGGTACTGACAGCAACTCTATTTTCTGTCAGTCCCCATGCTTTGTTAAAGAGGCAGAAGTCAGGCAATTTTACAAAAAACATACTGACAAGGCATTTGGATTTTGACATAATGCATTGCTAACAGGGTGTCTTAGGGAAGGGAGAACACAGTATGTACATTGAGTACTGGTAGTTCTTCCTTGCAAAATTACTGTGACTGCACTGTACTGCACAGTGTGAGTCACTCCTCTGCCCTATAATGATGTCATCAGGAACCAGCATCCCAGCAGCTGAACAGCAAAGGCAAATGCAACAGGGCTCAAAAACAAATCCAAATTATGGAAGGCAGCGTAAACCTTGGCCAAAAATAACAAATGCACACACCCTTTCACATCTAGTACTGCATATAATGACTATAAGCTGTAACCTTTTGAACCATCATGAAATGTGCACTTTAATATCACTTTTGAGACAGACTAACCCCGCTGGCTTGGTCAGACAGTTCTGGCAGAATGTTGTGTAGCTTTCCAGAGCTACAGTTGCATCATTGATCTTTGGGGAGAGCTAGGTCTCTGTGAGAGCTATTATATTGGGCTTGAGCAGCTCCAACCAAGCCTGTAACTATGATAACTTTAGTAATAGGCTTCTTATATTTAGGGAGACAATCTTTAGGTGTCCTAGCTTCATGGAGTTGCTTGTTGGGGGGGTCCCTGGGTTGGGGTGCACGTTTCCAGATAGTAGAAGGAGTACTAGGATTAGCTTTCTGAGGAAGCATGCCCAGAACACCCAAGAGGAGTCAGCATTCTTAAATTTGGAGAGCTTGTAGCCACAGGTGGCACTAGTTAAGGTGCGGTACCATAGCAGGGTAACTATGGGGATTGTGGGCGGTGCCCAGGGTTTGTAGATTTGTGGTGGGAGCTTGAAAGCAGGCAACAGGTAAGGTTCTGTGTTTGTTCCACATGCTGTGTGGATCACTGACCATGGGGTTCCTGAGAGGGTAGGGGGATCCATATTAGGTGCAAAGATCTTCCTGTTAACGTTTTCCCCAATGGAGATAACAAGGAGAGAAAGGATTACTAGTTTGGGGGGGGTGTCAGCATTGTGTTATCCAGTTGCAGTGAATGGCATGCACAGTGACTGAGGCAGGAGGGTGGTGTAGCTCTCTTTGGGAGTGCCCAGCTTATTGGGGTTTGAGGAGCACTGTAATACGGGTGGCAGTACTGGGGAATTTTAAGTGGACTGGATATTTGCTAAAGCTTCAGCCTGTGCTATAAGGGAGAAGAACAATCAGGCTAGGGTAGCACAGACTGGAGGGGAGTAGCACAATAAAGCTGAAAGCAGCCCTTAAAGGTTGCACCGTAAGGACAACTAACATGGAAAACAGAACTCGGAACTTAGGTAGGAGAGTATTAATTAAAAGTGAGGAGCACAATTGGGATGATGCAGCCCCTATTGGGTGCACAGTGTAATAAACTAATGCAGGAGTGGACACATAGTAAAATGCCAATCAGCAACCTCGACAAGAGGTCACATGACCAACAACTACTATAAAGCAAATTACTCAGATAGGGCGGGGGGAGCCGGCACAAAGCGCCGGCGAGGCAAAGACCTGGAATTTAATTTCATCCCTTCCCATTGTCCATCTAGTCATTGCTCAGGTTGTCATAATGCCTAGCCTAACATTTGGAATCTTAACCTTCTTTAGCACCACCAAATGTAACTTATCCACATGGGATGTGGTTTATGGCAATATCTGTTGGTTTATTTTGGCTATTAACTGCCTCAACCAATCACTGTCTATACTAGCTTGGGCAGTTTGTCTCCCTCTGCCAAATGTTGTTTCCTTTTGGGCTGTTTCATTGAAAACTGATCAGATCTTGTGGTTTTATTTCCTTGTTTGAATTATTCCAATATCCATCCTGTTACCATTATCTGACATCCAATGACAAATCTCTACTACTTGAACACATCCACTGTACCATGATTGGTCAACTTGCCTTCTGTTATTATGCTCCCAAGTACTGGGATTTCCTTCTATTTAGGCATCAGGGGCCAGATATTCAAAACTTAGTCTGGGCCCTAAGGGGTGTTTTGCCGACGCTAATTGGGGTTTGCCCCTGATTTATGGGTGGGGTCTATATTAAGACACTGCACAACACAGGCAAAAGCTGTTAGTGCCCAAGTGCTAAGTTCCTGCTGCACCCATGTAAATGAGGGGGGTCACTCCTGCATACTGGCACAGCAGAATATTGAGAGATTTGCACAGATGGTAAATGCCACCTGGATGGGTGCAAGTTACCACCTTTGCAAACCCCAACTTAAGGCCCAGGTGGTGGGCAAAGGGACTGCAGCTGCCTGCCCCAACCAGCTGAAGCACTGACTTCTCTGGTGTCCAGTGGTGTCCCCATGCTCCAATCACTGTTTCTGTCATTCAGTAATTATTCCCTGGTGTCTAGTGTCACCCCCTGCCCTCCAATCCACATCCCCACAGTTCTGTAAGTATTCCTTGGTGTCTAGTGGCATTCCCCACCCTCTGATCCCTGTCCCTGTAATTCCATAAGTATTCCCTTGTGTGCACTGGCCCCCCAGCAATGCCCGCACTGAGCAAACCACCCTGTCGCCCCTTACCTCCATTTCCACCTGTACCACACAGATCCAATAAGGCACGGCATCCGGCACAGCCCTCCTCTCACCACCTCGGCCAGCCACCATATGCAAGTACAGAGAGTGTGCATACTGTCTAAAGTATAAGGAGCATACATGCGCTGTCATTCCATATGGTTGCTGGCCGAGGTGGTGAGAGGAGGGCTGAGCCGGTCACTGTATTTGATCTGTAAGGCACCAGTGGTGATGGAGGTAAGGGGAGGGTAGGGTGAATTTTCTTAGTGCAGGAGGCCACTAGACACCAGGGAATACTTATGGAATGAAAGAGATGGGGATCAAAGGGTGGGGGGGTGTCACTAGACACCATGGAATACTTATCGACTTACAGTGACAGGGATTGAAGAGTGGGGTGTCACTAGACAACAGGGAATGATTACTGACTTGTGGGGACAGGGATTGGAGGACAGGGAGTGCCATTAGACACCAGGAAATTCTTTCTTATTACAGCAGTGGGTGAACGAAGTGTGGGGGGTTAAGCTACACATTTACGGAGATGGGTAATCAGAGTGGAGGGCCAGTTGCCATCATGCCTGATGTGGCAGCCAGCCACAAGAGGGGTGCAAACCTGCCACTGCTTCCCATGCAAATGAGCCCATAATGGGCATGCACATGGCTCCTTAGTGCCTTGCATGTCCAATGGGCTCATTTTCATGGTGCCGGCTGACTATCGCACCAGGGGCTCCCAGCACTAACAGGTCTGGGGGCGCAGTTCCTTGAACTTCGGTATGGACTTCATACAGCCCAGATCCATGTTGGGTCAGTGCTACTCAACTTTGCACTGCACTGACAAGACCCTATATTCATTCAGATAGTGCCAGTGCACTATCCCCTTGAATACCTCCTGAATGTTTGCGGATGAC
The DNA here is from genome assembly GCA_016271365.2 of Neoceratodus forsteri. Classification (NCBI taxonomy): domain Eukaryota; kingdom Metazoa; phylum Chordata; order Ceratodontiformes; family Ceratodontidae; genus Neoceratodus; species Neoceratodus forsteri. The sequence goes on from CM057456.1 coordinate 1,059,378,452, forward strand.
ACAAAGATCTGCAACAGGGTGGACACACAGGGGTATGTGGAAAGGAAGGCGGAGGACCTAGAAGATTTAGAAGAGTGGTCAAAAAGGTGGCAGCTGTGATTCAATGCAAAGAAGTGCTAAGTTATGCACTTGGAGCACAGGAACCTGGGGGCAGAGTACACTCTGGGGGGATAGGTACTAAAGGTCACAAGGCAAGAGAGACCTGGGGATTATCATCACCGATGACCTGAAGATGGTAAAGCAGTGTGGGAAGGGCAAACCAAATGCTTGGATGCATAGGGAGGGGTATCACCTGCAGAAGGAGGAGGTAATGCTACCCCTGTATATGTCATTGGCGAGGCCACACCTCGAATACTGTGTGCAGTTCAGGAGGCCCCATTTTCAAAAGGACAAGGACAGGGTGGAGACGGTGCAGAAGATGGCAACCAAAATGGTGCAGGGCCTATATCAGAAGATCTATAAAGAGAGGCTTAATGACTTAAAGATGTGCTCCCTGGAGGACAGGAGGAGGTGGGGGGGTGTATGTTTGAGACATTCAAATATCTCAAGGGAATAAACAAGGTGCAGGAGGAGAGTATTTTCCAGAAAAAAAGATGCTTTAGAACTAGGGGTCATAATATGAAGTTGGAGGGAGATAGGTTCAGGGGTAACATGAGGAAGTTCTTCTTCATGGAAAGGGTGGTGGGCAAATGGAACAGCCTCCCAGCAGAAGTGGTGGGGGCAAATACAGTCACAGGTTTTAAATGTGCATGGAATAAACACATGGGTATCTTGCATAACGGAGGAGGGTGGATGACGCCCCCCCCGCCCCAGTAGTGACTTGGATAGCACTATTACGGGGGATTTTACAGGCAGGCTAGGTGGGCCAAGAGGTCCTTATCTGCCAACAGAATCTATGTATCTATGGATACAGCATCCTCGGGGTCATGGGCAAGGAGCACAAATCTTTGTGATCCGCTTTTGCCCATTACTTGATATCTGGCCCCAGATTTTCTGCTACCTACCAGCACTTTAAATCTACTTTAAAAAAACAACACCTGAAAAAACTGATAACTGCTCCTGTTTTAAATGGCATGTTCTCACAGGCAGCATCTTATCTGTATGGACACTTGGTTATTGTTACTGATTATTGTTTGTACTGTTCTCTAAAATATGTGGTTGTACCTGACAACAGGCATCCACTGTCCAGTTTACTTGCCTGGGTAACAAAAACTGAATAAATAAATAGACATAGCAGGACAGTAATCACTATTTACAGCTGGCAAAATGTTCAATGGAGTGCACAGTGACCTACCTCCCTACTTCTCCCACAGCTGACTCCCATGCAAATTCCCCGTTTCTGCTGACCCATTCACACTGGGGATGCTATCACTGGAACGTGTGTTTGCATAGCTGTAAACTAAGACTTCTCCAGCCACCTTTGTAGCATCAGAGCAGCTGACTGGCTACTACTCATTTGAGTGGTAGCAGCTTCTGCTGCCACTGGTGACTTTCTGGAAGTGAATCTGGCTGGTCCAGTATGAGTATTAGGATATGGTCTGATGGGTTGGCAGCTATTACCTTTATGGGCTGCATTTGCAGTTATGGCTTCTAGGAAAGAAACCTGAGGGTCTTCAGTGGAGTACAGCCTTTAAACAAGCTACTTTCACCGCTCATGCAGAGCTGAAGCAGCAGATTGACTGATATATCCATTTGAGTGTCAGCAGATCTTGTTGCCACAGAAGGCCTTCTGGAAACAGTTCTACCCCAGTAGGCTGAATTGGCAGCTACAGCTGCAAGAAGAGAGTCCTTAGGGTCCTAGTTGGTGTGTGGGTGGTTTAAAGACCCTGCTTCCACTTCCTCTGCAGCATCAGAACAACTAGTTGATTGTGTTCACTTTGCTGCCATTTCTAACCTTGAGAAAGTAGCTGTAACTACTGTGAGCATCAAGATGAGTCTCGTGGTAGTGATGGGGATCCAGAGTCAGCAGCTCCTACCACCACAATTTTCACTGGAGACTATGCCACAAAGAAAGAATTCTGATGGTCTTCATTGGAATACAGTGTCTTCAAGCAGGCTGCTCATATCTACTCTGCAATGTGTGGTTCTGGCCATTGAGAGGGTCAGGAAGGTAGATATGATGTTGGTGGGGTGGGTCCAGGGGAAACTGCTCTGACTGCCATGAAAGAAAAGAGTCCTGAGGGTTTTTGTTGAAACACAGGGCTTTTAAACAGGCTGCTCCCACCTTCTGTGTATTATCACAGCAGCTGACTGGTTGTTGTTTGTTTGAGTGGTAACAGCTCCTGCTGCCACTAGTGGGGTTCTGGAAGTAACTTCAGCCACTTGACGGCTGTGGGGTTCAGGTGTTGGCAGCTCCTACCGCCGTGGGCTGCATCTGTAGCTACAGCTGCAAGGAGAGAGTCCCGGTACACTGTACATACAGTATAATTATACATGTGTGTATGTATAATATTACATAACAAAATGTCTGGTTGTACTCATATACAGAAAGAGGTGATCTATTACAGTTATTTGACATAATCACGTACCCAAACCTTATGTCCCAACTAAACACAGACCTGACCATAGTGGCACTAGGGGCTATCCTCTACAAATAAAAAGGAATGCATTCAAAACAGAAAAAAGGAAATACTTTTTCACCCAGAGGGTGATCGGCTTATAGCATAGTCTCCCCCTTACAAGTGATAACTAATACACAACAAACTTGAATTTAGGGGAAAACTGGACAAATGTATATCCAGAAAACCACAATTGGATAGTTGCCACTAAATTAATGGGATAGCAGTTCCTATGGGCACTCTAGCCTTTTTCTGCTCTTACCTACCATAGTATGTACCATAGTATAGACAAAAGACAATGGGTTTGAAATAGGGGTGACCAGATTTGGCAGAATCCATTCCAGTGTGCATCTGTCGGATTATTGGAACTTCTGACTCAGATTCAAATTCCAACACCAGTTAAGGCATTGAAGTCACCGAAATAACAGTAGGAATCAGAATTTCCGATTTTATATCTGACTCCTGGTGAAACTGCCCCCCACATAGTACAGTCTATAAAAAAATTAAAAGTCCTTCTCCCTTCCCCCACCCTTGTTGCTCCCATCCCTTATTTGTGACTCTTTCTGCCTGCTGCAGGGGTGGGGGTGGGGGACTCACTGGAAGAATAAGGGACAGGTGTGTACTGCTAGGTAGTGGTGCCGGTTCCAGCCTCAGGTCCATCCTGGGTGGCTCCGGGCATAGAGTTAATCAATATCTGGTGAAGAAAATTAAGACCCCTCCCCGAAAACACCCCCCAGTGGCAATGCCACACCTTCAGCCATACATACCTGGCCACCACCACTGAGTTGTCCAATCTGTCCACTTACTTGCTGCTAGCCAATGAGTTCACTGCACAATGCACACTAGTTTGCCTCATTCCCAACTAGCCAGCTCTTCTGTGCTTCTCAAGTGGGTTACTGTTCCTCCACAGTGCACTACTGACTGAAATGATCTGAAAATAAACAAGCATACAACTACTACCCCAGCCCTGGTCATCACGGTTCTTGGGCATCCTTAGAAAAAAAAGTGAGATGGACTGGCACTCTGGAACAAAACTCTGGGTAACAACCACCAGGTGCATTATTTAGAACATCTAGCATAGTTGATTTACCCAGGGTTTTGTTCCAGTCAGCCACCTCCTCACTTTTTTCCCAGGTTACTTTGGGAAAGTGATGGCCATGACAAAGGTCATGTTAGCTGGAGGAGTTAACTCAAATGTCTGAGCAATAACTTAGAGGCTCAGGAGGGATGTCAGATGAATTAGTTAGGTTGGGGGGGGGGGCACTGGGCAACTTGTGGTAGTGGTGCATTTAGTCAAGAGCACAACACAGCCACTAGGCCTGAAGTGTGTGGTTGAAGCCACCGGGAATTGTGAGGGAATAAGGCAGGATCCAAGTCTCCAAATGGGAGACTCTGCCTTACTACCAATCTGGCAGAATTTAGTACCTTGGTATAACCCCCTTATTCCATAAAACCCTGCTGTGTAAGCTGTCCTCCACAAACATTCCTTAGCGTCAGCTTGTGGTGGTTGTTGTTATGCTACCCGACTGACCCCCAATTGGTTGGTGTGCTGGGCCTCTGCCTATAGTCACCTCTGCTGCTTCTGGTGGTAAGCCTCTTGATATTTTTCTCCCCAGTCCCCACTCCACTGCCTCTAGTTATTTCCTGCTGTGTCTTGCTTACCAGTGCTTACTAGTGTACTAGTTTAGTTTATTACTGCAATGCTCAGCTCTTCTTAGTTATTACTAAACACCTTGTGCACTTTCACTAGTGGAACCAAATGTGCATAGAGCTGCTTTGCATCTAATTTTACTATTTTAAATAATATGCTGGTGTACTTGTTTAGTTTGTAAATGTTTAACTCTTGGTTGTTATTGAACACTTTGTGCACCTTCACCAATGTCATCTACAGTTTTTTGTGGAATTGCACCAGCACTGGCCCCCGCTATCTCTATGTATCAATCCTGTGCAAATGTACTTGCTGGGGCCCCTTATCAAAAGTTGTGAAGCCCCCAAAGGAGCATCCTCATCCCTACCATGGCCTCCCCATATTTTCGTTTTCAGCTAAGTTTTGTGTCCTTTTTACATATTTTTGCATTTTCCTCATATTAGAATATAGGACCAGGAAGAAAAGAGGCCAACTGGACAGCTGAGGATTTTAGGGGGCGCATCTGCTCTTGGGGCCCTGTACGAATGCACAGTTCACACCATGCTAAGGCCAGCTCTGATTTGCACCTAATTTAACTATATTTGTATTCAATTCAAGTTTCCTAGGCTTTTGCAATTTCAGTTTGTTTGCTCTATCTACAAACTATGCTTTTGCCTCCATTTCTTCCCCCCCTTTGCTCCTCTTTGTGCTACATTCCACTTCCTTCCCCCCCTCAGCTAGCCCACTTTTCTTCCAAAGTTTACCTTTTTTCCCCCTCTCCTTTTACCATCTGCCCCAGCTTCCTAACCTCTCCTTCCCTCAACTTTAATGCCCTTTACAGGGACATCTTTCTTGCTCTCCCCTCTCTCTTTCCTCCCTTCCCTCTTCCTGGAAATGAAAATCCTACTCCATTTTACTTCTAATCACTATACTGCTGTTGTTGCGTGGTGATGTGGAGCTGAACCATGGACCCCCACCTCCTCCTCCACCCCCTTTACACTCAAACGGTTTTATATACTGTGCCACATTAACCAGCTTAGGTTGTATGTCTCCCAATATCAGCCTGATATTCTATGTATCACTGAATCCTGGCTCTCTACTAGAGTCAGTGATGGTGATGTCTCTGTCACTGTATATGGGCTCCATAGCAGGACTATGGGAAGTGTGGTGGCAGTATTTATTTATACGTTTATCATGATCTCACCTGCAACATTGCACCTAGAGCTGCTTTCCCCTCTTCACATGGATGCATTCTGTGCAGGCTCTCTTTCCGCTGTCCCATACCTATTTTTGTTGGGAGGGCCTATGCCTCTCCCAATGCTAACCCTGTTTTGCTAACGAATACCATCAGCACTCTTGCCTCTCTGTATTCCTCTAAGGAGTTGTTTCTTCTTTGGGATTTCAATATCAGTTGGTGCCCCCTGTCAGCCAAATTGACCATTCAAAAAATTAAACCCCTTAATCTCACCCAGCTCTTCACTGAGACCTACTTACCTTAATCCCCCACTCCATGAACCACTCAATTATAGACTGGGGTCTCTCCTCACATCCCCCACCACATCATTGCCACTGGTGCCCTTCCATAGGCCTTCAGTGACCACAGCACTGTCTACTGTGTCCACAAAATTCACCAGCCCTCATCCCCCCTACAGCAGTGCAAGCCAGGATACAACACAGTAATGCTACAGTATAATGCAAAATGTTGCAGTTAGAGAAAACAAAGCACCCCCCGACCCAAGATGTGCCACCATGACCTCCTGCTCCCCTGTGTGGATGTCATGTATTTGGTTCCATACCCCCCCCAACCCCATGTCCTGGCCCTTGCCTTAATGCAACTACATGATCTTTTGTTACAATTTATCTTAATCTCTGCCCTTTCTTGGATGAAATATATGCACCTGTCCTGTGTATCATGCCAATTTGTTCTACGTTCTGTACTTAATAATTTCACCTTATTTCCTTGTTTGCTGTACAAATCTATTGTTATAGTTTCTATATTTTCCCAGTGCTTCATAGTGTACTCAAAGTATTGTATTGTGTCTCCTGTGGCATCTCCTTTGCCCAGATCATGCTGAAAACGGTCCTTGGATCAGTGCACCTACTCAGTCAACAAATAAAATTAAATCAATACTATAGGGAACAGTGTAACTCAATGGCAATTAACCCCTTTTGTCATACAATATTTTGTGACGTTATTTATCGCAAGTTACTGCATTGCATTGTGGTTGGCTCTGCTGTAAATATTTCTGGTTGAGGTCATTTAGGTCTCTTAACTTAAATTTCCTCCTTCCTGGATGATCTCCATAAGAATAGCTTGTCCTTTCTTTCAATTACCACAGACACATATGGCACTATCCTTCTTTCAATCAATATTCATTATCTATCCAAGATAGACACACCCCTCTTAGAGGTTTCACGGCTTATGATTCCACCTTCCCTGAGTCTCTGCAGAGTTCACTATTCTTTGTAAAGCCAGTAAGTCAGCCTGGTACCTTTACAAAGCTTTAGGATTCCCTGATGACTTGTTGAGCTCCAAGTGGCTTAGAAATGTTTGTACAAAGTCTGCCAGGGAGGCCAAGTAAAACTATTTAGCAAGACACCTTCAGAATAACCTTAATGTCCCTGAATAGTTCTGGAAGGTGATTTGATTCTTTTTTGATCCCCCTCCAGTCAACTATCCCTGCCCTCCTTAAAGGAAGCACCCTTATTACTAACCTGTCCCAAATCACTCGCCTCCTGTTTCAACAAATTCATTATGATCTATGCATTTTTACTTCTCCCTTCTCCATCACTCATCTCCCTCTTAACTCCCCTCCACCTCTTGCCCTCTCTCCCACCTTCCTTCTCTCCCTCTCTCTCACTGATCAACCAATATAACACTTTCTCTGCACTCCTCTCCCTAAACCCCTCCTGAGGTCATAGGCCTGACAGACTGGATCCTAAATGCTTGCACCTCTCTGCTTCTGTGATATGTGGCCCCCTTTTTACTCTTCTCAACCATTCTTCTGTCTCAGGTTTCCTCCCTCAAGTGTGAAAACAGACTAAAGTTCTCCTCCTCCATAAATGTAGTGACTCTTCCACCCTTGAGAACTACAGCCCTATTTACCTGCTCCTTGTCCTGGCCAAGCTCCAAGAAAGCCTGTTTTCACTCAACACCTAGCTTTCTTGGACATGTTTTACTTTCTCTCCCTTTTCCAGTCTGGTTTCTGGAAATCACGTTACACTGTCTCCTCCCTCTTCAGACATACTGATACCATCCTTAAGGGGATTGACAAGGGTCACATTATTGCTGCAATTTTCATTGATCTGGCAAATGTCTTTGACACAGCAGCCCACCCACTTCTCCTTGATAGGCAGAGGGGTGTGGAACTCTACTTTCATTAGTAGACTGGCTCCACTCCTACCTCTCTGGCTGACTATAGCCGGTCCAGGTTAATGATGCTTTGTTCACCCGTCCCATTCTCAGGGGACTTCCCCAAGGTTTTATCTTGTACTCTGTCCCCTTTCCCATCTTCCTAAATGACCTGCCTATTGTCTGAGTTGAAAGAAGCATCCACATTTATGCTGGCGACATCACTCTCTTTGCCACTGGAACCTGGATCAGTGATCTAGAATCATCAATGCAACATGACTTTAACAATTTCCAATGCTAGTTCCAGTCATGCCAGCCAATGGTTAACACCAAAAAAAACAGTTTCTACATCCTTTTAAACTAGTCAAAAGCTTGCAAGGCTCATCTTCCCCCCAAATTTTTCAAACCCTCAATGATACTCCACTGTCACTTCAAGTAAGTCAGAGTACCGCTTGATCGATGCTTGCTCGTCTAGATCCACATTGATGCTATCTCTAAAAAGCTCTACCCTAAACTCAATACCTTTTGTTGCAACAAGGCTGCCTACTACTCCCTGTCCACTGTGAGATCCACCTTAAGATGATTCCTCTGGTGTTTAACAATGCAGATGTGGTCTACAGTATGGCCCCATGTTCTTCCCTTGCTAGCTTGGACCCTCTTTTATATGCTTTCTGTTATTTTGCTACTAACCCTACTCCTTCCATCCACCACTGCTCACTGTATGCAAACCTCTCTCTCTCGCTCTCCCTCTGCTTATATGCAGGTGCCTCTTCCATTGCTCCTCTTTTCTCTCCAAAGCCTGGGTCTCCTCCCCCTCTCAATATCTATCCTCTCTTCTTTCCCTCTCCCCCCTTCACCTTCCTACTGAAATCTGCTGACTTTCAATCTTTTGCTGTCCCTTGCCACAAGGCTAATGCAGGGTAAACACCTCTCTTCTTCTGCCTTCCCTCCCTCTGGAATAATCTACCTCCTCAGCTCCACCCCTCCTCCTCCTCTTACTGCTTACTCAAACAGCTTCTAACAGCTCACTTTACTTCCTCCAGTTCTTGCTCCTAGTTCCTCTCTGGCAATCCAATGCTCTTTTTAGGGGATGCTGGGTCATGTACCCCTCTATGGCCACGTAGTATTCTTATCCAAAACTACTGATTTTTGCCTTCCCTCATTACTTTGCATCTTGTTTATCATATAAGTTATTACCTACCACAGTACCATTCTTGTTGTTCACCATTTAGATTGTTACTGTTTTCCACTTGCAATAACTTGTGTCTGTTTGTACTGTATTCATACTCTAGTTTTGCTTTTGCCTATTTGTTATATTCTCCCAAGTAATCTTTCCCCATGGTCGCACCTAGAAATGAGCCTTTGCTCAGGGTGCCTTTCCTGATCACCATTTTCTAAATAAACAAATTCTGAATCCAATCTGTGAGATATCAGTGCTGTAAGGGTAGCAGAGAGCTTTTAAAAACCTTTGGGATGTCTGCTGTTTCAAAATGTAAGACCTTTGGTTAAGGGTTTGTGTGAACATTTCTGGTTTAATGCTGTTCAGCTTTATTAGAGCTGGCCTAGGGGGACAATTTGTATCTGGAGGCTGCATTTGGCAGCTTCTGCTCTCTGCCAAAGTTTGATTTCCATTAGCATTTTTGACCCCCAACATATCAAAAATAAAGTACATTTATACCTTCTGGATATCTGCATGATGGCAGGGAAAAAAGACATGACCAGATTAGGGTTTACATCAGGACTCCCCCTCCCAACAGTAACACAGTGGGAGGACATGATATGGGGCATACAGTATATAAGATGGAGAACATTACTTTACAGTTACAACAGCAGATGGGAAAGCATCAGAACAGATGGAATCTGTTGTACATCATGAACAAAAGATATCATTCCATGATGAGTACTCTTTTTACAAAGACCTTGGCCCCCATTTATTTCTTTATTTTGACTTTGATAATCGGGTAGGTGCACTGGTCCAGAGGACCATTTACAGGCATGACCCAGGTGACAAGGCAAGAGTGAAACAATATAATTTAAACAATAATCAAGGTTACATCAGAGTAGCAACTAACAGGAATGCACAGTACTGAGTACAAGGTACAGTATCAAGAGTACAGTCATGTGGGTAAAAGTAGAGGCAACTATGTAACAAGCATATAGTCAGGTGGATGAAATAAGAAGTATATATGATAAGGGCATACAGGTAGGCAAGGTACGGGGAAGTCGAGACATGGCCCGGCAATATCCAATGTAGCAGGACAAGGAGAGAAGTAGCAGAAGGGGAGATGTAGAGTGGGAAGTGAGGGGAAGGGTCTCAGCGAGCAGGGCAATTGCACAGATATTTGTCCAGAAGTCAGGAATTGAGGTTCAGTTTTAGCATTAGGTGGGTGTTGGAGATATGCAGGGGAGCAAGTAACCTATTCCACAGAGCGAGGGCTGCCACAGAGAGGGCCTTTGCACCCATGTTAGTGGAGGTTCTGGGGACTTCATGGGTGAGAGTGTCAGAGGAGTGGAGGTGCCTAGTAGGGGTTTTGGTGTGAAAGAGTGTGGTAAGTGAAGAAGTGTTGCCACATCTAAGGGTGGTGTCCAGGAGGCAAGTGAAAGAGTAGTGAAAGCGACCATGTAAGGATAGCCACCAAAGGGAGCTATAAAGATTGCAGTGGTATGTGGAGTAAGAAGATGGCAGGTGCTATTGTAAGCTACCGATAACCTAGACAGAAGGGTGGAGGAGACTCGAGATTAGATAGGAGAGCAGTAGTCAAAGACAGGAAGATTACCAGTGACAATAGCCAAGGAAGCCTCATTAGTGAGGTTGGGTTTAATACAATAGGCAGCTCCTAGCTTCATGTTTATCCTGTGGACTAAGAGGTCCACATGGTCTCTGAAGGTGAGAGAAGGGTCAAGCATAACCACTAAGTATTTAAAGGAGGAGACAGTATCGAGAGTGGAACCATCAAGGCAGTGTACAAGGAGAGGGGATTTGGTGTTGAGCATTTTAGTGTGGAATGGTTTAGATCCAAACAATATAGCTTTGGTTTTCTTAGAGTTTACCAACAGCAGATTCAGAACAAATGGTTTGATACCTTTTATTGGACCAACAAGGATGTCACAAAAAGAACAAAGAGCTTTAGCTTTCAGACCAACAAGTCCTTCTTCAGAAGCCTAATGAGAGTTATTTAGAAAATTCCATATTATTAACACTTAGAACATGCAGGAAAAAAACAGAAATCATTTTCATTGGTTTAAAACAGGCCTTCAGAAATAATAAAAGTGACATTGGAGAGCTTGAATATCTAAAGAGTGATTTCAGCTGAACCAAACTTAAAGGCCAAAGGTTGTTTAAAGATAACAGCAAGCAGAGAGTTACCATATATCAGCCCAATGGATAAAAAAACCTTAAGATTCTCTGCTCACTAAATTACATATCAAGTGAAGGAAACCTCCCGAAGACACATACTTCATGAATGAAGTAACAGTACATCACCCTGCTCAGAACAGAACCTTTGATAATAAGATGACCATCAAGAAAACAACTGTATGCTTAAATGTAACATACAACCAAGTAAAAAAAAAATGACCCCCAAAATTACAACATCAGAAATTATCTTTACATGGCATATAGAATGATGAAAATGATGTATACCCAATGTGAGCAAGTGTATCACACTGATGAAAGTACAGCTGGGTGGAGATATATTCCCAACATACTCTCAACAAGACTTTAAGACTTTGTTGTAACAAGATTTTATACATGACAATATCAATTGTCAGTGTAAGTGCCAGATAAAAAAAATGCTAGTCAGGGACCCCCAAGAAATTGAGACTATGCAGCCTGATATGTACAGATTTCAATAAGTTGTCAGTGTATAATCGAAATAATACATATGTAGAAACAGTCTAAGGAATCTAAACAAAAATTCTTAGGAATTACACCCCCCCGGGGAGAAAGTAACTACTTAAAATGAAATATATGTACATGAATCCTAATAACCATCAATTGCATCCATCACTACAATAGTTACCCAAAAAAGAATGGCACGTCATGAACCCCCAAATAAATGAGACAAGTGTCCTAATATGTACAGAGTGTAAAAACATTACACCATACTCTCAAATTACAGAACTGACAGAAGAAAGTAAATATCTACTATAATATGAGTCCAGAGTTGTGGCCACAGTGACAACATAATGTCATGTACCTGATCATAAGTTTACCTCAATATCCCCACAATATTCACAACCACTATACCCACATAACCACCCACCTCAAATGCCCATATTAAAAATTAAATTTGCCACACTTCTGCTACCCTCACAATATACACAAACATATTCACAAACCCACACACACACAGACATATCCACATACCCATGCATACATTTACACAATACTAATGTGACAGGCCAACCTGTAGATAACCAGTTAAGAGGGACTGTATAAGAGTCAAAGTCCAAGGCTTGTTGAAAACCTAAAATATGTAAGTCCATCCTTTGAAGTAAAGGTCCATGTAAGTTTATATGTAATGTCTCATAAATCCAACCTCAATGTTCAAGCCATCTTGCACCATATTAAGAAGCAACACAAGTCTGATCTCACATGCATGTCTCTCTTGTGTACTGTTGAAATGTCCTTTCAATATCATCACAGACATATCTGAAATTGAGTGGTTATCCTGAGAGAAGTTTTGTGCCACTGGTTTGTCAGTCGTCTTCCTATTAATATTATACCTGTGTGAATTCATTCCTGTGCAGAGCTGCCGTTTCGTCTCTCCCACATACCCTGTGCGAGGACATTTCCTGCATTGAATAAGATAAACAATATTGCTTGATGTACATGTATAATTACCCCAATATCTTGCGACGCTGGCGACCAAGGTTCGGGAACGGACCTGGGTCGCTGGAGGGCCGGCCAGGGGGGAGATGGATGGAGCATCCTCTGGACTGCTCTCCTTCTCCAGGGGGAGGGGGGATGAACATCCGGTGCACTACGGATCCCTGGCGGAGGCCAGAGGATCCACTGCAACCAGTGTCTGGATGTTAGGAGTGGGTGGGGTGGATGCAGGATGTCATTGCATGTCCCGTCCCCGAGGAAAAAATAATATCCTTTCGGGGACAGAAAAATCTCCAGCCAAGTGCCTCAATGATGCCCTCCTTGCCACATTCAATATGCTCCCAGGCTGGCTCCCCTGAAAACCTGAACCAACGTATGCGACACGGGTAAGTGCCACGACCCCACTCTGGGGGGTAAGCCAGGGGGAAATAGGGGGAGAGTAGCTTATGTGGGTGCAGGAGGTGGCAGGGTTGTGACCAGGGCTGAGTTCGGTGCTAGGCTGGCACAAAAAGCATAATAAAAAAATAAATAAATAATTACCCAATATCCTGAATTGTCTGATTTGTGAGGTAATCACGCAGTCTGAGGTGGAAATGTGCTCACAAGTTTTACATCTGTGTTTATTACAGGGTTGTGTGCTATATGATGTTATGGCACTCTGGTCAGGTTCAAGTTTACTTCTAATAATCTGGTTGGCTAAACTGGGTGGTTGTTTAAAAGCTATTATTAGCAGTTCTTGAAAAATACAACTAAGGGTTTCATCTTCACTGATTATGGGGTGTAGGGCCTTAATAATGTTACATAGAAGTTCAAGGTCAGGATGATTCATGACTACTAAGGGAACTCTGTTAGTAATGGTCCTTTCATTATATTGCAGTAGGTGTTCTCTTGGTACTTGTGTGACACGTTCCACTGCTCTGTCAATCTCTCTGGGAGAGTGTCCCTGCTCAATAAAGGTGTTTTTCAACATAACTAAATGTTTATCTCTGTCTTCCTCATTTGAACAGAGACAGTGGTACCGAAGTGCTTGACTGTATCTGACAGACTTTTTAGTGTGACTCGGGTGATTACTTTTCTTGTGTAAGTATCTCTGTCTGTCTGTCTGTTGGTTTCCTGTAAATACATGTATGTAGGGTTCCATCCTTTTTTTTTTTAATTCAAGTTTATTTACAGCAAATTGGTACATTGTTACATACATTCTGTTATTATCCATGTGTCTCAGGTTACATAGCTATTTTTATAAGTTCCTTTTCTTGTTCTCTTTTTATCTAAGCAAGAGAAAAAAGATGTTTCACTTGACTTAATTGAGCAGTGTGTTAAGTGATGAGTTATTATTTCCTTCAACAGCTTTGATTTCATTTATTTTCTTTAGAAGAGGCCACAGAGAATTACCCAGCGACGCCACTCAGCCCTGGTTTTCCCTGATTTCTAGAGTTTGTTATTTCCTGTGCCTTTCCCACTCAGTCTCTTTTTTTTTTATATTCTTTTTTGGTTTTCTGGGTATCTGGGCCCCCACGGCAGTCAATTATCTTAGGTCCTGTCGTCTCTCGACTCTTCCCTATCGGGTGGTCCCATATATCTGAACTCATTAGTAGACCTCCAAATCTCCCATCTAGACCATCTTCTTAAGTGGATGTGGGTTTGGTTATTGATTTTAAAAGTTAGTTCTTCTAGTTCTGCTATTGTGGTAACCACCTGTACCCATTCTTGCGTGGTGGGGGATACTGAAGACCACCATTTTCTTGCGATAGCTTTGTGTGCTGCTGTTATTAATATGGACCAGAGATATAGTGTATCAGTGCCTTTTATTTCTTCAGGGGGGAGGCCCAGGATCGTATTTGGCCAGTTTAATAAGACTTTTATCTGGAATATGTTTTTAAATATCTCTATTAGTTCACTCCAGAAATTCTTCTGTCCAGGACAGGCCCAGAAAATGTGTGTATGGTTTGCCTCTACAGACCCGCATGCTCTCCAGCAGTGTGGTAAAATGTTCCGATTCCTTTTACTTATGGCATAGGGGGTCAGAGAATATCGGACCCTAATTCGCCAGGCGAATTCCTGCCAATATGGCAACTGTGAAGTTTTTTTAGTTAGGAGAAAAAATCAGTCCCAGTTAAGTTCAATTATTTCATGGGATGTTTCCTCTCTCCACCTGAGTTTGATTTTGTGGAGTGGGTCTCCTCTCAAGGTCAACAGGGTTTTGTACAGGTAGGATATTAACCCTTTTTTGTTTATTGGTCTTAGAGGCATCAGTACTAGCTTCAAGAATTTGTTGGGCCCTATCGGCTTCTAAATCTTTCTTCTTTAGCGAGAAAATATAATTTCTCGTTTGCAAGTATCTAAAGTGGTCTGTATTTTGCAGCCCAAACTTATTTTTGAGAGAATTGAAATCGAGAAAGACCCCTCCTTGCCAAACTTGTGCTAAGAATTTAAGACCCTAGTCTTCCCATATGCGGAATCCCCTATTTAGAAATCCTGATTGGAACTCTGGGTCCCATGCCAGCCTTTTTAGCGGCCACATTGAAAGTCTCAGGTTATATTTCTGCCATATTCTGTACGTTGATTTTATTGTTTCTCTGACTGAGGCCAGACGGGGGGTGAGGAGATCTATTCTGGCTGGAGGCCAGAATTCTGGTATCTAAAGGTAGTGCTCCAGGGCCCTTCTCATCTTCTTTCTCCATGTGTTTCCAGCCTGTCTCAGTATTGGGGTTGAACCACATTAGGGCATTTTTTAGTTGGGCGGCTAGGAAGTAATCTTCTAGGTCAGGAAGGGATTGCCCGCCTTTTTTCTGATGCGTTTGGAGAATTTTTAGGTTTATTTTGGGCTTCTTGGTGCTCCAGATGAATTTAGAGAGTATTTTATTCCATGTTTGAAAAGTCAATTTGTTTATATGCAGGGGATACATTGAAATAGGTAAAGGAATCTGGGCAACACTTTCATTCGGACCGCGTTGACCCTGGAGTATGTCGGTAATTTCAGTAGAGACCATCTCTCAAAGTCCCTTTGGAGAGTGTCCACTAGAGGGGCATAATTCGCTGCAAACAAGTTTGTACTTTGCTTTGTAATGTGTATACCAAGGTATTTCATTCTTTTCACTCCCCAGTTTACCAGGAGAAGATTGCATATCTTTGGATTAGGTTTATATAAGAAGGTGAGCACCTCCATTTTATTTCTGTTGAGTGAGTATCCTGAGTGTTTGCTGTACTCTGACAGTATAGTCCAGACCTGTTTTATGGACTGATTGGGTGACGTTAGAGATAGCAGTATATCATCCACATAGAGCGATATTTTTTTGTGAATATCCCCCATCTTTACCCCCCTGACTCCCTCTGTTTTGCGGATTGTCTCTGCTAATGGCTCAATATATAGGGTAAAAAGGAGCGGGGACAAGGGGCAGCCCTGCTGCGTTCCCCTACATAGGTCAAACCTCTCTGATATTCCGACGTTCACCCGAACATACGCCTGTGGGCCCAAGTATAATTGCTGAATCACATTAATGAATGTTTGGGGTAAACCTCTGTGTTCTAATGTTGTGAATAGAAAGCTCCAGGATACCTTATCAAAGGCCTTTTCTGCATCCTTGCTCATTAGACATGCTGGAGTACCTGCCCTTTTGATATTATCTATTAGATTTATCGCTGATCTAACACTGTCCGGAGCCTGTCGACCAGCAATGAAGCCCATTTGATCTAGGTGTATTAATCTAGGTAATATCGGATTCAGTCTGGAGGCTATTATTGCTGTAAAGATTTTATAATCTACGTATAGTAGTGAGATCGGGCGATAAGACCCACAGAGTGTGGGATCTTTCCCCTCTTTGTGTATAACTGAGATGGTTGTGTATCTCCAGGAAGGGGGTATAGGCTCATTCCCCGACCATGCCTCTGTAAAGACCTCTAAGAGGATAGAAGAAACCACTGGTTCAAAAGTTTTATAAAATTCTGCACTGAACCCATCCAGTCCTGGGCATTTATTTGTTTTTAAGTTTTTTATGACAGTCTTGATCTCTTGCTGGGTAATGGGCCTCATCAGGGCCTGCTCGTCAGGTTGTGACAAGGGAGGGAGTGGGAGTCACTCTAGGTATTTCTTCTTTTCTTGGATAGAGGTCTGCTCTTGGGTAGTGTATAGTTTGGAATAATAGCTCACAAAAGCTCTTGTTATCTGGGCAATTTGAGTGGTTTTCTGATTGTTTTCAGGAGAGGTTATTTTAGTAATTGTCGCCCTGGCCATGTTTTGTCTGAGCTTATAAGCTAATAGTCTAGTCCCTCTAGGTCCCCTTCATAGTACCTTTGCTTGAGATAATATAGAGCTCTCTCAATTTTCATTTTTTGTATTCTCTGTAATTTGTTCTTAGCCTCCCTCAGGTGCTTTTCTCTCTCTGGTTCCCACTTATTTTTTTGATCTTTTTCCCATTCTGTAATTTGGGAGTTTAATTCTAACTGTTTCTGAGCCATCATCCTTTTTTTATGTGTAGCTATTTGGATTAATTTTCCCCTAGCTAGCACCTTGAGGGTGTCCCACAGAGTTCTGGGGGGTATATCAGGGGCATCATTATTCTCTACAGCTTGTTCTAGGAATTGCTTGAGTTTTTTTAACTACTTCTTTATCCTGAAGTAATGATGTATTTAATCTCCAGAGCGTCTTTCTTTTGGTTGTCCCTAGGTCCACTTCCTGAAAAAGCGGGCTGTGGTCCGACAGTACACTGGTTCCCACCCAACTTGAGGCAAAGAAGGAGAGGTCCCTAGAGAAAGTGAAGAACATATCTAGTCGGGAGTAGATATGGAATCTCGGGAGTGACATGTAAATTCCTTGCTAGTAGGGTATTTTTCCCTCCATATGTCTACCAAGCCAAGTTGTTGAGCTAGCGCTTTAAACACTTTAGCTTTGTTGCGTTCTAGCTTTGGTATTTGCGATGTGGTATCCATTTGTCTATTAAGGTTTATGTTCCAGTCACCCCCCATTATAAGTGTCCCCTTCGCCCGCTCCGCCACCAGTCTGAGTAATTTCGCATATAGGGCAATCGATGACCCTGGAGGTATATAAACATTAACCAGGGTAATCCAATGGTCCTGCACTGTACCTATCACCAATAGGTACCTTGTATCAGGGTCCTCCACCAACTCATGAGACTGGAAGGGGAGAGCAGCAGAAAGCAAAATAGCCACCCCTCCCCTCCTGCCACTCTCCAGTGAGGACTGAAATAGTTGTGGTAAAGTTCTACTTTTCAGTTTATGGGTCTCACTCGGAGTGAGGTGTGTTTCTTGTAGAAACACCACGTCGCATTTTTGTGTACTTAGGTATCTCTGTAGCCTCTTTCTTTTAATCGGATTTGTACATCCATTTATGTTAAAGGAAACTACCCTAGACATTTGAACAGCCATTTATACACATGTAAATCTTTACTTCTATTCTCCAGTTTTTAAAGTGCCTGAGATAAAGATATTGAATCAGGTAAGTACCATATAACATTAAGAAACAAACAATTCCATAACTTTTCAAATTTGTTGATAACTTTAACGATGAGTGTATTAAACTAATACATTCCTGCTTTGGCCTCGTCCAACATCGGGCCGTAAGCAAACCTATTGACAGAACATCCACAGCTAGAATATCTCCCAGCTGTGT
This sequence comes from Neoceratodus forsteri, assembly GCA_016271365.2. Classification (NCBI taxonomy): domain Eukaryota; kingdom Metazoa; phylum Chordata; order Ceratodontiformes; family Ceratodontidae; genus Neoceratodus; species Neoceratodus forsteri. The sequence goes on from CM057456.1 coordinate 1,059,396,446, forward strand.
GGTCATTATTCTCTCTGATAGACTTCCTAGGTGTGACTGGGTGATGGAATTCAGTAAGGAAGGAGACATCCTTAGCGGACTTAAAGGAAAGCTCAGTAGTGCAATGATCTCTCCTTTTAGCCATATCCGAAAGTTTATCGGCGTGGTTGTCCTCCTGCAAGTCACCTGTTAGACGCGATAGGGTCTAGGTCCACCCTCTCCCTGCATAGTTTACCCTCTCTCATCCCTCCCCACCCCCAAAAGCACGCAGGGTTAGGGGTGGGTCACCATCGCCTCCCCCATTTCTAAAGCATCTATTTTTGTATATTTTGATTTACATCATCCCGACTTCTCCCTTTGTCTCGAACCCCTCTCTGTTCCATTTGACCCTTCCAGACTCCACCTCCCTCCCCTCTTATATTCATTTATCCACCTCCTGTATTTTAGTTCTGGGTTTTTATTTTCTATGGGTAGTGATCTCTCCTACTCACGAAGGAGATAAAGCCTCACGATGGTCACCCGTGTTGTGGGGTTTCCCCCACCCTGCCTCACCCTGTCCTCCTGTCCTTCCCTTTAATTTTCTCAGTCACTTCAGTCTCCCCATCCTAGCCCATTAGTTACCCTGTTTCACATTTCCAGCTTTTACAGAATCCTTTAATTCAGTCTCTAATTTTCTGTTTCTTATCCCTATGGTTCCTCTCTCCCCTAGCCCCCAACCCAAAGAGGGTCCACCTCGTCTCCGCATCAACCTCCTATATCAGGGCCTCCCTTTATTTCTTTTCTGGGTCTCTCCATTCAGCGTCCAGTATCAACTCCCCGTAGTCCCTCAGGCTCTCTTTGAATCTTAACTTCCATTGATCTAAATTCGGGAGGGTCTCGAGTCGTGGCAACTCTCCTGATCCCTGTGGGCTTTTCATGGTGGTGGACATGGTTCAGGAACTCCACAGACCCATTGGTCAATCTCTTGGATTACTAGTTCCCATATGGAGAGGTGAGTTCTCAGTTAAATGCTCCAGAGTTTTTGACTCGCCCCAGTGCCACTGTCTCTGAGACCATCTATCCATCTATGAGGCTGTACTTCGAGAGGGAGAGGGCTTGGAGTACATGTATCACCCTTATTTTTGGGGGTTTTCTCTGAATATATGTGGCTCCTTCCATTTCCCCCCCTCCCTCCGAGTGTCACCCCCATCGTCTCACCATGGCCCAGGCATCATTATAAGTATGGTGTGCCTCTCATTTCACCCATCTCGAACCACGGTCACTCAGGGCAGAGATGGCAGTACCATTTCCGCTTTTTCTTCTTCTCCCTCTCAGGCTGTGGCTGTCTAAAATGTAGGCCTTCAGAGTTTCTCCCTCTTCTCCCTTTTTCGTCCGGGTTTAACTCACCCCGCTTCCCCCCCCAACCCCCAGACCCCTCCACCTCCCCCTCAGTTCAGTTTATCCTTTTCATTTCTTTTTAGTAGGTGTTGAGAGCAGATTGATTCTGGCATTTGTTAAGCCAGCCCTTTCTCTCCAGGACTCTGACTTGCAGTTATCTCTCGGGGGAGAGCAATAGAGAGGCTCCATGGCTGTTCTCCAATGTCCCCGACCCAATAGCAGCTCCGTTTCCGTAAGAGGACGCTCCCCAGGGAGTTCTCAGGCCCAAGAGGTCTTGCCATGGGTCTCCTCTCCCCTCGAGGGCAAAAGCGCCAGGTCACTCCCATCCATCCAAGCGTCTAGCTCTCCAGTCACCATCACACCACGCGATGTGTGTGAAGCAGTGGGCCGGGGAGGGACGAGGCCCCACACACCGGTCAGGCAGCTCTTCCGCTTCCCCCCAGGCCCCACAGGCCTTGGGTTCACCGCTGGCCGGCTTGGCCTCATCTCCATCAGGGTGCAGCGCACTGTCCCCGAAGAAGAGAGGGCCCGAAATCAGGATCCATTTAGGTCCAAGCCCCGGAGGCCACAGATCCATCTGTCTCCCCCTCCAGATCGGGTGCATATGCCCCCACGCCCAGGAGCTCCAGGCTTCAGCTTTCTCAAAGCCTTCTACCCCTGTCAGATAATCCAACCTTGCTACCGCTAGGGAGCTTACATGTACAGATATCAATAAATACTCACTTTCAAGTTAATAAAGATACAAAAAATATTCCAGGACTTACAGTTTCTGTTGTCAAGTCTTTTTTTTTTTTTTTTTTCCCCCTCACTGGATTGTGCCATCTCCATTGGGGCCTATGCGAGTTGCAGTACGTTATTGTCCCGAAGTTGAGTTCTTAATCCATGTATCTGTTATCTTCTGTTTTGCCTCCCTCCCCTCCCTCCTGTGTGCCCCCCCCCTCCCTCAGATGGCAAAGTTAATTAGTTAAGGCTCGTCTAGGTGAACTCCAATCAAATTATTTGAGTTTAAAAGGTGAGACTGTCTCTCCAATTCAGGTCTACTCAGGTATCAGGTGAGTTCACTCTCGCAAGGGAAAAGACCAGGGTCTTCAAAGTTCTCTCATCCGGGGAGTCAGTTCCTGCGTCGGGTAATGACATTCGAGAGGCAGGACCCAGGGCCGATCACTCAAACCGAGAGGTAAAGCTCTGAGGTAAGGTCATGGTTCAGGGATTTTGGGATAGGTCATCAGGGTGCCACAGAGGTAGTCTCAAGAAGGTCTTCATTTGTTTAAGCATGTACAGTTCATCTGGGGCTTTGCTGTTCTTCAGTCGATCGTTCTTCTGGTTGCAGGAGGTTTTCATCGTCGTCTGAGCAATCTGCTTGCAGGAGGTGCCTTGCTGCCTTATTTACAGTCGCCAAATCACCATACCTTTGTACCATTGAAGCAACATCTTCCCTGAGGGTTGTGTTTGGATTTTGCTGCATTGAGCCCTTTTTCGCTGTCCCCCCTCCATGCTATCATCCAGGCCGACGCAAGAAGATCCCTCTCTATCTTCTCCTTAGCCATCTGTGGAGTGGTAATACTGAGGCCTTTGAGGTATGGAGCTGCAGCGAGTAGGTCTTTAAATATCTTGGTACCTTGTTGGGAAGTAATCTTGAGCCTTGCAGGGTGCAGTATTTGTGCTTTTAGGCCCTTAGCCCTTAGTTGTTTGATCACAGGCCACACGATCTTCCTCGCCTCCTGTGTTTCTGCCGTGTGATCGTTATCTAAGGCTATCTTATGTCCCCTAAATGATACAGCTTTTTGCTGCCAGACTTTTTTTTTCAGAATCTCTTCTTTTCATCTGTAGGAGGTTAAGCCGACAATGATTGAGCAAGGCCTTGCATCTACATTCCTGGGACGGGGTACCAGAGAGCGGTGAGCTGTATCTATTTCAATTTCCATTTCTTTGGGCAGAGACAGCAATTCTCTGAGGAGACCTTGCACAAAGGTGATTGTATCAGATTCCTTGCCTTCTAGTCCCTCTGGGACTCCCTAAATATGGATATTCTGGCGCCGACTTCGCCCCTTCAGATCATCGATCCTTCTATTTAGCTCACGGTCGCGAGCTAGGAGGTATAGAATGAGCCTATCCTGTCTATCAGTTTGCTCCATTGTCTGCATGAGCCCCAGCTCCAGTTGTTCTGTTTTGTGCTCTATTTGATTTAGATCTGCTCGCAGCTCTGTAAGGGTAGTGTCTATTTTCGTGACTGTTCATGCTGTCTGTTTTATCATTTCAATTATGTCTTCTGATGGTGACTCCCATTGTGGGGAGGCCTGTTTAGGGTCTGGGTGTTCTCCTCGAGGTTCCGGCAGTATGTCTATTTCTGCTTGGAGCATCTCTCTCAACTTCTGAATGGGAGTCGAGTGTTGTTTGTTAGGCTTATTTCTTTTCTGTTTTGCTGGTGATGCCATCTTTTTTAGAGCGATTTACTTACATTGCTATCGTTGGGGCCGAGGAGCTCCTATCTCCCGCCATGTCAAATGGTGACGTCACCGGAAGTCCCTAGGGTTCCATCCTTGATGTGACAGTGGTATCCAGAAAATGAACTCTGGTGGCAGAGTATTCCAGGGGAAGCTTAATAGTTGGGTGGAGCTCATTAAGTTCCTGATGAAAATCCTTAAGTGTGTCAGTGCCTTTTGTCCAAATTATAAACAAATCATCAATGTAACAGAAGTAAGCGAGTGGTTTGTGTGTTCAGTGCCTTAAAAAGTCCTCCTCCAAATTGGTCATAAAGAGATTAGCATACTATGGAGCCATCCTGGTGCCCATTGCTATTCCCTTAATTTGAACATAATGTTTCCCATTAAATTACCCTGCCATACTGTTAGCAATCGGTTGTCTCAGTGAATTGTACTATGGCTACAAGTGGTCATTCTGTTATTGTTACTTCAACTGGTAGCATTGGTTTGCAATATGTCGTATGCCACATGTACAGTACATGTTAACATCTAATGGCTTCCCTATTCAACCATAAACCTGTGGCAAATGTCTAGAAAAAAAAGAATTACAAACTGCTGCGGTCTGTTTCAGTTCTTGCCTAGCTTCGCTAGAGTAGAGTCAAACAGAAATGTACAAACGTCTACAAAATTCTGATGTTGTGTTACCAGCAGATTGAAATCACGTCCAACTTAGAAATAATGTTTCTAATTTTCTCTCTAATACTTTAGATGTTAATTTAATGGGAAGTAATACTGTGTTGCAACAAATTTGTCCCCCTTTTTTTGAGGACAAACCCAGAAAAAGAGCTAGGGAGGAAGATGGAAATTTTGATAATATCCTAGATGGTGATGACAGTTGGTACAGAGTGCAGGGTAATTGAGTAAGTAAAAAAGGTAGAAAGGCCCAACAATTTAGCACTGAAATTTATAATAGATTTGATCCACTTAGTACTCTTCCCACTGACTGTGCTGATATTTACTCAGATGTACCTAAGGAGCTTAGGGAGCCTCCTGCTTTGGGGAATCAACTTACTCCATGCCCCGTTGTTGTAACACAGAACCCTGTTGATCTTGGTACAAGAGAATTACCCTTTATTGACCTCCAGCCAGGTGAGTCAGAAAAAGCTACGTTTAGCAGTTCTATACCAGTGCTTTCACACATACGACAAATTTATGTAATAGGAGATTCCCTTACTAAACATTTGGATCAGGCACTATGTAATAATGATAAAATTAACAGAACTTGCTCGAGTTTTAGGGGAGCAAAAATATCAGATCTTACTAGTATGACGAACAATGTACTGAAAGATTCTGGTGCTAATCCCATTGTTGTGATGCATGTTGGAGCAAATAACATTCTCCATGATCTAATACAAGTAATTAAAAGGGACTTCATTGCTTTAACTAATAAACTGATTGATCTTGGTTGTGATGTGTGTTTATCAGAAATTTTACCTGTCCCTCGTTTCTCACCATCTCTTAACAAAAAAATAAAAGTCATAAATGAATGACTTTGAAAATGGTGTTTACACCAAGATTTAACTTGTATCACACACCAGGAAGAGTTTGACTATCATGATGAGTTATATTGTGCTGATGGTTTGCACCTGAGCAAGAGGGGTAACGCTATTTTGGGGAAACATTTGCTATCTGTTATCAACAAACATTTAAACTAATTAATGTGGGGGAGGTGGTCCTTGAGTACCTCATCATCTGTACCAGCTCCTAAAGGTAGTGTTAGACAGCATCAATTACACTGTTTATGTTTTAATGCCAGAAGCTTACATTATAAATTAGATGAATTAAAGTGCAGAATTCAACAACAAAAAACTGATGTTATTTCAATATGTGAAACCTGGGAAGATAAATAATCTTGGGATACCAATATACCTGGTTTCACTTTACACAAACTTAATAGACAGAATAGGAGAGGTGGTGGTGTTGCCTTGTACATAAATAGCAGTTTGAATTCAATTGACATCTCCAACACTATTAAAAGTCATAATATTCAGACTGAAACCATCTGGGTCAAGGTGATTCTCTCAGCAACTGATGTTCTAATTATTGGTTCTTGTTATCACCCACCTGATGCAGTGGCAGATGTTTTAGAAGCTATTTTGAATTAATCTGAAATGGCAAAAGCTTTGGGAAATACTGTTATCACTGGGGACTTCAATTTGAGTGACATTGATTGGTCTAATTGTACAGCGAATAGCAGTCAGGGGAAAAAAGTACTA